>CM038218.1:189595706-190304602 GCA_021442155.1 Cymbidium sinense | reverse complement strand
GTTTTATAGAAGGCCAGCAGAACCATAATGAGACTAAAAATATGATTCTTATCTCACCTAGGCATTCAACCAGTTAACCAATATGGGATACATAACAAAGAACTTCTAGACATACATTTATCCATAGCTCTATATTTGGATGAAGTTCTTTTTATAGTGTTCTTAGTAGAATGAAATGTATAATACAAATCAGATAAGAAATGAACTCATTGTGGGCTCCGAAAATTCGTCACCGACCTCTTACATTGAAGAGAGTTTGATTTAAATGTCGGTGAAATTTTTAGAAGGCAGATGAGATAGTAGATAAGACACTACCCAGAGATTTCGCTCTCATTTGGTGAAGACTTTAGATATGATTCCAGGTTTCCTATAGGCTCAAGCATCTATAGTTAATTATCCCTCCCAATGTTGAGAGAGAATTTTCGATTAAGGCTAGTCGTTAGATCGCTGAATGCGTAGCAGCATGTGGAGTATAAAATTTGAGATTTATGAAATTCATCGTCATTTAACTTAAAACGAATGGTTGGGAGAATGATGGCGTCACGTCCCAGATCCATGGTTTCATCATCCCGGCATTGGTCCAGTCTACTTAGTCAAAGGAGGTAGTCGACCCAACTTGACAGAAGGATCCCTGTCAGCCATTGGTTGCGTCGTCCAAGTAATCCTTGTAGACCTGAGGTGGTGTTTGTCTAAGGAGACAATCTTAAGTCTACATTGGCTAACAGTTATCTTTTTACCCTATCAGGTGTACCCTATAATTCTTATCTCAATGTACAAAGCCATTGGGGAGCATCAAGCTACCGGTGTGATAAATATAATGGTGTCATTTGATGTACCGATTAGAGGACTCTCATGCTTACATTATATGTGGAGCTCTTGAATGAAAACCAAGACGGATACCGATTCGTCTACTAACATGAGATTGATTGAGAGTGAATATAAGAATACATTTTACTTGACATTGACTCATTTGTGAGCTAGAGCTTTCTTAATCTGTCACTTTCAACAAACTATTGTGGAAGGTGGATTGAGTTTTAACTTTAAGTTTTTTAAATTGATGATTTTCATTTAGTCATTTATAACTTAGTGATTTGTCTGATTTTATATTTGGGTTGACCCTTTATTAAAGTTCATTTGATCTGAGATTGTAATCATATTTTGATAGAAGTATCCATTCCAGTTGAAATCTTCATTCAATACAGCCATCATCGGGGTAGATGTATCGTTTGATCACTTAATTTATTGTTTCAGATCCTGTTGACTCTATTAGTTTAATAATAGAGGATTAGATCTACTGTTATATGACATAATTAGTTTTTTAGATATTTTAATAAGTTGAAAATTTTAGAATAATTGGATTTTTAAGTTTTGTTAACCTGGACCCGGTCCTAAGACCAAATCGGGAATCAACTCGCGCAACATCCTTAGACACTTAAATCTAAACATTCACCATAGTGTCGGGGCCCATGCGGGTGTTTAATAATTTATGTAATTTTATTTCTGAATTATGAGATTAATTTCATATTTATTTAATTTCAACTTAGCCTGTGCTGCCTTTTCAGACATCAAAATTTGCACTCTAAATTTCTATATCTGAGCACATGCAGGTATTTATAACTTAGATAATTTCGTCTAATTAATGAAATCATTAACTTTGAAAATCATAATTATAATGAAATTCCTTAATTTTTGGATCGAAGAAAGCTCCATAATTCATGGAGAATTTTATTTAGCATCGCCTTCTGTCTGCTTTTACAAAAAATTGCAGATCCGATGGCGTATTAATTCAAAATTTTCAAATGATACCTTCTGCCCGCTTGTACTTGAATATTACGGGTTCGGTGGCATATATTTCAACTTTATATTTTCGATTCAAAGTAGTGTAACTTTCCTTATACTTGATAGCAAAAATAGAACGACTATTTAGCTTATGCATATTGATAGGATTTTACATATTTGCTAATCATCATATTTAACTTTCATTCTTACCCATAGACAAGCTATTATACCTCTGTCAACTTAGCTTATTAAATATAAGCTTTATTGCTTAAACCATGCTTGAATTGCATTTGTATTTGAGTGCTAGCTTTCAAGATTATTATAAGCGTCTTGTGATTTTGATTATGAATCAAATTAGATTTTAAAGTGACACATTGTAAGAATTATAAGAATTATATTCATAGTTATTGACCATGTATCAAATTCTTTGTGTGTCTTATTTAAACTTTCTTGACACTCCTCAACTTACTTAGTATGAATTGAACCTTAATTCATTTGTTAATTGAGTAGCTTTATAATGCTTGTTATTGTTCAAGAACTTGATATATGGAATAATCAATGATAAATCTTGTTCATATTAACTTATGAAATATCAAAATCCACATTTGCTCGTAGATGAATTATCAAGTTTCATATTCATTCTCCAAGCTTGATTGTGTTCAATAATATAGCTAATTGAAATTCCTTCAATTATTTCAAAGTGAATTACAAAAATGATCCAAAAATCTGGTAAACGATTTCGCCCATATTCACTTGTAAGCATTCAATTTATTTTAATTTCAATTAAGTTCAATTTTTGCTAACTATCTATCTCAAAAGTTGACGGTTTCACGTTCAATTGATGTCATTTTAATTTTTAATTTTAAGCTTAAATTTTTGAATTTATTTTGTTTTAGGACTTTAGTTTTCCTAATTAATTTGATATCTAATTAATTTTAAGTTTGTCTCAAAATTGAAGAGCGTGTCCGTCATCCCACATAGAGTGCATCCAGGCTGTTTTTACGTTACTCTATTGAGTGTAGCGGACGGTGTCTTCACACCAAATCTTAAATCTTAACTAAATATATTGACTATTGAGCGTTAGTGAGATCTTCGATCAATTTAAAAAAACATATAATTTTCACATATTAAGCTCTCTCTCTTTTTTTTTAAGTCAAATTTAAAATTTGTAGAGTGCACTAATAGTTTTAGCTCATTACCTTTGATTGGCGTGCTGGCGTCTTGACACCACAGCCGATTTTCATCTCGTCACGCCCTAATGAGCGTGAGGAGGCCTTCAAATCTATATGAAAGAAACATATACACATATAATTTCTACATTCATTTCTTTACACATCCACAACCAACCACAACAATAAACAATTTGGCTTATAGTTTTGGATCGTACAGGAGCCTTCGGTTTGAAGGAAATCAGGAGAACGAGTTCAAGCTTGCGGTTTACGGATTGTGCGATTGAGGGAAATGGGAGGAAAACCAAATGAGAGAGAGACTGTTTGGCTGCAGGATTTGAGCGGGATTTAAGCCGGATTTAACTTAAATCCAACCAATCGGTATTTTTGCAAGTTAAATCCGGATTTACTCAATCTTGTTGGCAGGTAGATTTACGGGATTTAGAGAAGCAGTGGCGCGCGAAGGGGGATGGGTTTTGCTCGGCTGATGTAGAGGAAAGTCAAGAGAGTCGGGAGGGGCTCGGTATGGAGAAGAATCGGAGGAGAGGGAATCAGGAAGAACTTTGCAGGCTTCGGTTGAAGGAAAATTGAACGATAAGTAGGTTGTTCGGCCGACTGCGTGCGATCGCAAGCTGAACGAAGCAGAGGAACCAACAGTTCGATTTGCGTAGTGGGAAAGAACGGAAGAATGAATAGGGAAATCGGGAGAGGATTTTCCGATCGATTGAGGGAAATGGGAGAGAGAATGAGGGCTTACAGGTTGAGAGGGATTGGGGCTTCGTTCTTCAATTTTGGGAAGAATCAGGATGAGAGTCTCTCCTTTTTTGGCTTCGGTTTCCTGCGGTTGAGGGGAAAATTGAACGAGAGAATGCGGTCTTGCCTTACGGTTGAGGGAACGAACAAAAGGGGGAGGCTTCGGTTTTAAGGAATCGAACGAAGAGGCGGGATCGGTTGAGAAGGAGTGGGCTTGTGCATTCGGTTTGAGTTGCAGCTTTTCTTTGGTCGAACGGCTAAGAGGATCAACACTCATTCTTTAATCTATCACATCCATTCACCTTAATAAAAATAATAATTAATTGAGAATAAAGTGACTCTTCATATTGACAACTTTATTATGAAAAATCATTCATTGGCTTACTATAAAATTAAACTTTTGATGCCTCCCAAAAATTTTATTTTATTTTTTACTGTATATATTTTAAAGAGTCATGGTCAAAATTAAATACTAACTCTTATAAGAATTGGTAATGTCTCTAGTGGCTAATTGTCAAAACCAAAACTAAAGCATTAAAATGATGATCTTTTTTTTTTTCTTTGGGTAGGAGTCAATTTTTTTACAAAACATGCTACTGGATAAGTTTTTGGAGTTAGAGCATTGCTAATGACAATGCCATAGGCATTGAAGGATACTTTAAAAAATCTTTGAAAAATTAGATAATTTAGGAACTAAGGTGACATTCATTAGTTTTTCGATATTATTGATTTTTTTTGTTGTTGCAAAATATGGCTAATAAAAATTAGCATATTTCAATACCTTTTAATTGCTATAATTAAATGTCTAAACATGGAAACTATGTTAGTTATTGACTTAGTTTGAAGTCAATTTAGGATTGCCTAAGTCAACCTAGGATTGTCTAGACCTTATAAAGGTTTGCATAAATCCCACTGACAAAGATCACCAAACCGAGGAAAATATTGTTAGTTTACATAAATGAACATTTCCTTAAATTGATAGAGTTTTCATTATGACTTTAGCGCAAGTGATATAACTTAATAATTGCAAGGGATAAGAGCATCATCAAAATACAATATTAAGACTTTACGTCTTTACCAATAAATGGATGAAGTACTTAGTTCACAACTCTCGTAAAAATATTAAGAAACCAAAGGACATATCAAGCTAATAAATTTTTTTTTTTGATTTTCTTAAATAAAATATTCCAGCCATCCATAGGGCTAATTAAGTCTTATCTATTGATAATAATGTGGGCTCCGAAAATTCGCCACCGACCTCTCTCGATAATTTTGAAGGAATTGAATTGAAGAGAGTGATTTAAGTGTGTTGGTGTAATTTCCAGATGACAGATGGAATAGTAGATAAGACATTATCCAGAGATTTCGCCCTCATTTTGTGAGAACTTTAGATCTGGTTCTAGGTTTCCATAGGCTGGCCTATAGTTAATTACCCATCTCGTGAGAGAACTTTCGATTAAAAGTTAGCTTCGCTTAATCGTAGCGTAAAATAGCGATATATGGAGTTTTAGAATTTAGATTATGATTCATCATTTAAACTTAAACCGGATGGTTGGGGAATGATGACGCGATCTAGATCCGTGGTTATTATCCGGGTTCCGGTCGCAGTCTACTTAGTCGAGAGGAGTAGTCGACAACGGCGAAGGATCCTTATCAACACACATGGATTACGTCGTCAAATTCTTAGAGCGGGACAGAGGGCTCGTCTGTGGATGGTTTGTGGGGACGGGGCAGGCGGAACGGCTTGCAGGAGGCTGGCGGACGAACCGACAGGCGGGTTGGCGGGACGGCGGCGTGGGATGCAAGACGGGCCGGCAGAACGGCGGCGTGGGTCTGCGGGCCGGAGTGGAGGGCGGGACGTGCGCTGCGGAGCGGACAGCGATACGGGTCGGGATCACGCGGGCTGCGAGATGCACGCAACGGGTTTGCGGCACGGTGGCATGGGCCTGCAGGCCGGAGTGGAGTGGACAGCGGCACGGGCCGGGATCGTGCGGAACGGCGAGATGGCGGCGTGGGCCTGCGGGTCGGAGCGGAGCGCGGGACGTGCGCTTCGGAGCGGACAGCGGCACTGGCCGGCGGAATGCAGAGTGGGTTCGTGCAGCGGTGGAACAGGATGAGGAGCGGAGGCGCGTGCAACGGGACAGAACGCAGAGAGGCGGAATTGGAAAAGGGAATTACCTGTGCTGAGGGAGGTTGGAGCCAGAACATGGGAATGGAGGAAGAGAGGAGAACAATGGATGAAAATAAGAAGGGAGAGAAGGGAGAAAAAGAAAACAAAAAAAAAAGCCCGCCACAAACCGTCACCTTGCGGTTGAGAAGAAGAAAGGGGGGGAGCGGTTTTGTGTGCATCAGTTCCGTGCGTGAGAGAGGAGCGGGATCGGTTTTGCAGCGTGAAGAAGAATATGGTCGGGTAGAGAACGAGTTAGAGGGATTTAGGGATTTTGGTTTATAGTTAAGTTGATTTTTAAATTAAGTAATCATCTTTAAATTAAGTTTTACATCGATGCGATTAGATAATCAATATATATATATATATATATATATATATATATATATATATATATATATATATATATATTTATTACATTCGAGCATAGCGACGCAGTCGTTTCCGGTGGAGGCGTTTGATGCAATTACGTCAAATTGAATTTCCAAAATACTGGCGTCACCGGCTCGATTTTCGCAAAAATTTGTAAGTGCGAATTTTATTTGATAGATTTCGACGTTTCGAAGCTAACGACACATTCAATTTCGCGAAAGGAGATCGTTTGGTTTGTGTCAGCGCCTCCTGATCTTGATATGTGTGCAAGCATGTTGACGACTCGAATGCTTGAACAATTGATCCTCGAGTTGTGCAATATTTATATCCTGATCAATTTCGATGTTCTGAACACGATGTTCAAATCCGTTCGACGATCGGAGGTCATTTGAGTTGATTTTACATTACGTGCATTTTACTCGATTTGCGCGGCTTCGGCAATCTTATTTCGCATAAATTCGCTTGGACAATCTCATTTGATAGTTTTTGATGTTTCGAAGCTAACGACGCGATCAATTTCATGAACGGAGGTCGTTCAAACATCATCGTAGCTCCCCGACTCCGTTATCGTGTCACCGCGTTGATAAACATCGGTTGATCGTTAGATTTTGTAATATTTATATTTTGAACAATTTCGGCGTTACGAATCGGAAGTTTGTTCGCCGTCGAAGGTCGTATTTTGATGGCGTTGATGCATTTTGTTTGCGTCTTTGTCGCTCAAGTCCTTCGAATTTGACTTGTGGACTTGACTTATGACACATATGTGAAGGTCAACAAACAACCTATAAGGTCAATCTTGAAAATTATTTTGGACCCAATAGATAACCCAATATATCATCCAAACCATGAATAAGGTTGTCACCCAAATACAATAATAAGACTTCGCCATTGTATGGATGAAATTTTCACAACTCTCATAGATATACTTCGTGCATTTGAAAAATTAAAGGATATCAAAGGTTAATAAAAAAGGCCCATAAGAGTCTTAAATAAATTTTTTCATTCATCTTTAAGTCTAAGTCTTGATTATTGATAATCACTTATAAAATTAGTCGTGAAAAAATATTTGAATTTAAGAACTAAATTCAATATATTATTTATGCTGAGAACGATAAATTTTTAGCAAAAAATAAGCTTGTTTATGGCTTTGCTATTGAAACGGATGCCCTAATCCATCTTTCTTAGGGATAAGAATATATAGCATTGCATAGGAGGCTTTTTCTTCAAGGACCATTGTGATCATAATCTTTGCACCCATGATAATGGTCATGGCATGCAATATCATTTATATGTAATTTATGATGAGCATAACAATTGTCCTAAAAAAACATGTGATAGTGCCCTACAGGTCTGCTTACAGATTCAAGGAGAATCAACTCATGGTGCATGATGATGAGATTCTAGTTGACTAGAAATCTCTCGATATTCTCATATAAGTTATCAACATATATAAACCTAAGAAGAGTAATAAATGTATTGTGCATGCTATTGATATTCTTAGGCATATGATAGAGTCTAATTTCTGGAATTGAGTCTGGTCCGGTTAGGCTTGAGTTTGGTTCTTTGAGTCGACTCACTGAGTGGTCTGAACCCGGCTGAATTAAGATAATTGGGATGGTTTAGCGGGTGCTTTCCGAGCCGTTGGATTAGCACTTTTGTGCTTGGCCGTTGGATCTAATCACTTGGATTGAGTTTCTCTTGAGCTGATGCTTGAACCGTCGGATGGCTTGGTTTCTTTTCGGCCCTTGGATGTGTTCCTTTAATCAAGCGGTTCTCGATCCCTAAGGGAATTAGTGGATTACACGCTTATCCGGGCTTGATCCGTGCCTCAATTTCTGTTCCTTTGGATTGAATCGAGCCTTTGATTTGAGTTCGTTGGCGTCTGCGTGGGATTAGTCTTGGGAGAAGCTATTTTAATCTCTTTTGTTTAGTTCCTTGACCATTCGAGCTCACGAGAGGGTGAGGCGAAGCGAAGGAAACCCTAGGGTTCTGATCGACGAGGATGGCGGTTCCCGGCGAGATAACCAGGAGAAAATAAGAGCCGGAGGAAGAGAAGAAGAGGAAGAACCTTGAAGAAGATAAATTTTTTTGTTAAAATGTTGATTGTTTTTTGTTTGCTTTTCTTACCCCTATTTATAGTCTTTTCTTTCATAGATCTCTGCCTGCTATTCCTTTGTAACTACTTTCTGTTACATTTTGTTAGGGTTCTTGCTTCTGTCGTTCTTGGAGATTGAGATAAGTGTCATCTGTTATTTTGCTGTTACTACTCTTCTTGTTTTCTTGATATCGAGCATCTGTTTTCTGTTCTTTTGTCAGTTAATTCTGTTATGGACTTTACTTTCAGGCCGGCTCTGGATATGGCTTTGCTTTGGTTGCTTTACTCCTGTTGCTGTTATTAATGTATATTTATAGTTCTGTAATTCATTCTTGTTATTCAGATAAAACTGTTTAGTCTTTTGCTCTGTGCTTGTCGGGATTTCCTTTTGCTCCAGAGGATTTGAATTACCTGTTTGTTTCTTGTAGCTGATCTGGCTCTGTTGGAGAGTTAATGTTGCTGTTAGTATTTGCATGGCTTCTGTCTCTGGATTTTATTGTAGGATTTAAATCACATCTCTCTTTTGTGTTCTGTCTTGAGTTTGTTATCATTGTAATTCTTGTTGTTGTATGTTATAATTTGGCAATTAGAGGATTTGGGATCATATCATTACTTCCCTCCCCACACTGACCTTGTCCTCAAGGTCAAATTCCGGAGATGCTTTCTGTATTTCTTTATTTGACACCCAAGAAGCATCTGTGGCTAGAAGTCCTTCCCATTGCCTTAATATTTCTTTAATTTGTGGATCTCCTACTGATCGTTACGTGATCTAAAACTTTTAATTTGATTAATATCTTACGGCGGGTTGGTAATTCTCTTGGGTGTAGTGTAGAATCTTCTCAGTATTGTCAAGTCTTTGACTTGAAGCTCTCTTATGTTTATCGGCCATTTGTTCCCAATGATATTTGTTTTGAGCTTCCAGTAAATGGTATGGGTCTCGCCAATCGAACATGATTCCTCCTTCAGTATGTGGTATTATATGATGCTTCTGTTTGTCCATCTGTTTGAAGTGGAAAATCTTGTTGTAGACTTATTCTTATGAAAAATCTTATTTGCAGTCATGCTCTAAGATATTCTATGTAGTTTTATATAAAAGATAAACATTATGACTAGGTAGGTGGTTGTAGTCTTTGTTTGTATTACATATAGTTGGTATAAATTTGAAATAAAATATATAAAATTTATTTGGGTGGTTATAACTATTTGGAAGGTTGATAATTATGCATACTTTATATAATCTTTCTTAGCGCGGATTGAATGGGCGATAATTGAAACTTATTTCCGGTAGTTCTTCTTGTACCATTGTTTTTCTGTTTGAGTATCTTCTTTGTAGTTGATACTCTTGGTCTCATGACCATCATGAAGGCAAACAATTTGGCTTGACATATATGTCTCTGTGATATTTTTTCTTCAATTGAAACACAATCCTTTTCTTTTCTTTCTTCCATTTGTGTAGGTGTCGATACGAATTCTTATTGTTTATTTTGATTGTTCTTTGTGTTGATTGGTGTTTGTGGGAGTAGGCGGTATGGGTTGTTCTTGTAATTGAGGTTGTTTCTTCTTGGAGATTGGTTGATTTGTAGTTTACGGTTATGTGAATCAGTTAACTATCTTCCATTAGTTTGGCCAATTGAAATGCTTCTGCAGGAATTGGTAATGCTCTTCTTTCTCTCTTGATATCATGTTTAAGCCCGATTCAAGCAGTTTTATAAAAATTCGTGGAATGCGAAATTTGATTATTGGTCTTCAAAATCATTGTAAGTTACGAGCTGTTGTCTGCGTAATTTAGTTAATTCTCTCTCAAATCTACGTATAAGAGGGACCAAATCTCGAATAACTTGTTCTTTAAATTGTGTTAGTGATCTGTGATTATTTAAGCGTATATTGATAAATAAGTCGTCCATCCATGTAGGCAATTATGAACTTACGTTCTTCGATAAATTGTAATATTGAAATCTTGATACATTTTGAGCGGTCCTTTAGGATTGTCTCCATTAGCATATCTACTTTAATAGGTCAGTGTTTTCTTGTGTTTGTGGTATTTGGAGGATAACATTCGTATGAGATGATGTACATACACGGGATTGGATTTGTTGTTCTTGAGAGTTTTTCTCCAATTTTCTTCTATAGAAGATAGTTTTCTTGAAACTTCATTTAATATCATAGAAATTGAGGACATTTGCTCCTGTTTTGTTTCCTTGTCACTTCTTAGGGTTTTGATGTGTGTCTTGTTCCTTCTGCCATTTTCTGAGTGTTGTAGTCAACAAGAGCACCAATGATAGGGTTCGAATTCCTTGAGGCAGTGGGTTGGGCTTGAGTTTGGTTGATGAGTACTTGAGTGGTACGGCGAGTTAAGATAATTGGGATGGTTTAGCGGGTGCTTTCGGCCGTTGGATTAGCCTTTGTGCTTGGCCGTTGGAATCACTTGGATTGAGTTTCTCGAGAGCGATCTTCAAACTTGATGGATGTGATTCTTCTGGGTCTCCTCTCATTTGTGTTCCTTTGATCCTTTGTTTTCTTGTGTGAAATCTTAAACTCCAAGCCTGAATCTTGAGGAAGAAACCCACAGGGTTTCGATCGGTGAGATGGCGATTAGGCGAGGGAGAAAAGAGGAGCCAGAGAAAGAGAAGAAGAGGAAGAAGCCTGAAGAAGATAAGTTTTTATAAAATTGTTGATCGTTCTCTATTTGCTTTTCTTACCCCTATTTATAGTCTTTTCTTTCATAGATCTCTGCCTGCTATTCCTTTATTAAACTACTTCTTCATTCTGTTAGGGTTCTTGTATCTTGGAGATTGAGGTAAGTGCCATATGTTCTATTACTTCTTATTTTTTTGATATCGAGCGTTTCTTACGTTCTTTTATCGGTTAATTACGTTATGGACTTTACTTCGGATATGGCTTTGCTTTGGTTGCTTTACTCCTGTTGCTGTTATTAATGTATAGTTATAGTTCTGTAATTCATTCTTGTTATTCAGATAAAACTGTTTAGTCTTTTGCTCTGTGCTTGTTGGGATTTCCTTTTGCTCCAAAGGATTTGAATTACCTGTCATTTTCTTGTAGCTGATCTGGCTCTGTTCGAGAGTTAATGTTGCTGTTAGTATTTGCATGGCTTCTGTCTCTGGATTTTATTATAGGATTTAAATCTGAAAAGAGCACATCTCTTTGTTATTGTAGGAATAGAAGTTGAAGAATTGTTTGATATGATCACCTACTTGTAGAATAGTGTGTTACATCGATTGCTATACCATCTAATGCACGGATCTTGATAAGCAACCTGCAATTGAATTTCTCCTAATAACATTCTAATTCATTACGTGTGATTTTTTTCAGGTTAAATGAAGCTGTTATGTACTTTGGGGAGAGCATCAAAGAAATCATCAATGAGGATTTTGGTGATGGAATGTAAGTTGAAGATTGCCGAGTATCGATATTTTGTGCATATTAGAGCTGATATGTAACTATAGAATGCCATACTCTGCTTTAATCTTCCACATTTACTTGTTCCACAATCATTTCTCCTTTCCTGTCTGTTCTGCAAAATGCTAATTCTTTACGAGATTGGCCCTAGTATTTCTACACACAACTTCCAAGATGAATGGACAACACCTGTTAGCCAACTCATTCTAATAACTCGGGCATCTCAATATCTGAAAGGATAAGTCGCATGAATATATACTAGTAATACTTTCATTGCTTGATAGTGTGAAATCAAAAGCCACTTATCCCCTGTTAAGATTTGGACTTCCCTCAACCCCAAAAGCTAGGTCATTGAGGTGAAGTTTTTCCTTACCTTATAAACATAATGATTGCCCTTCCACTACTGATGTGGGACTAAATCCCAAAATTCCCTCAGCAGATTATTACTTGGGAAGGCTTGGGTGGGTTCGTTATTTATTTTATCATTATCCCAACTACTAATGCTTTGCTTTATAAATTTTTACTCTTCATACATTCCTGTTTAGTACCATCAGAGTTAATCAAATGTCTGGTTTGTCTTCCACAATACTTGGAAGTGTTTAAAAGGATGTGTATGTGTGTGAGCATGTGTGAAGTTTGATGATAGGTGTGTTGTCAAAACAAGGTTTGGCGGATGCCCATTGGCTAACTGCAACAAAGCTAGTCTTTATGGTTGTAACGAATTGTAACAAGTGTAGCTACCTGATTCCTAACCATAGAATTATGACCCATGCTTACAGTTACATAATTTCTTATCCTGGAATTGTAACTGAAGTTCACAGTCTCTGACCCTGGTTCTCTTGTCCAAACAAGCTTGTTGAAGGAATATAAACCGCACACAACGTTCCCATGTTCATAAACTAGTGGAACAAATAGATCCATTCCTCGTTCTAATGTTCAGCAAAATGTTCGTAGTTGACAGTTAAATGCTTGTTGATATTGTACGCGCAGGTTATAGACCGGCACATTTTTAAGTTGTAGTTAACAGCTTGATATCTTTCTTCATCATTAATGCCTCATTTCAGTACTTAGAAACCCATAACATGCTGAAGTGATGAAAAACTTGCTCTTGGTTTCTTCTAAAAATGAAATTTGATCAGTGGAATTTACTTTTGAGGTTCATTAACGTGATTTTTTGCATAGATAGCTTCAATTATTTATTAAATGAGTGCAGAATCCTTCTGCAGCACTGACTCGGTTTCTTTATCAGAATGTCTGCTATAGATTTCTATTGCTCTGTTGACAAGGTTAAAGGGATTGATGGGAAGGATCGTGTGGTGATCACCTTCGATGGGAAGTATCTTCCTTATAGTGAGCAGGTTGGTAATTTATTAGTGACTTGAGAAGTCAAATGTTAGATGAAGAACTATGAATTGCATTTCTTCAAAGAAATTGATCTTTCTGGACAAATTATCAGTACTATTTGTTGACCCCTAATATTATTTCAAAAAAAAATAAAATAAAAAAAAAAAAAAAACTGTGAGCAACCGTTCCTCCCTCCCCCTCTCTTCATTCGGTTTGCCCTCCTAAAACCGTAATATCGCTCACATCGTGGAGACTCCCAGCCGAACGCCCCACTCTTCATTTTCTTTTCCCTTAGAAACCGCAAAACAAAACGACACGACTCTCTCCCGCAAGGAACCGCTCCTCTTCCTTCTCCTCTCTCAGTTGCGTTGTGGTATGGAGTGCAGAGAAGATTTGAAGTCGATCCTCCCATTCCTTCCCTTCATCCTATGTTCCTCCTCTCTCTTCTCGTCTGTCTCTAGCCAGGGAGCACTTCGAACGGACTCCTCCCCTACCTGATTCCTTTCCCCGTTCACTCCCTCCGACAACTTTAAACCACCGGAAAAAGGTTACATCCAAGGCAGAAGAAGAGCTGAAATGCGGATGGCTGCTGAGTCGGCGAGCGTTGCGAAGCAAGCGGAGACTTCACGCCTCAATGGCAACGTCGCCTTCAAGAAAGAGCGCCTTGGAGCCGCGATCGATGCGTACACCGAGGCGATTACACTTTTCCCTGATGCGGTTGCCGACACGGCGGGGGATGGAGATCGTAGCCGTCTATATACGAAACCCGATGGTGGCGTCGATGCTGCTATACTCCCATCGAAACGCGACTGATCTTGGCCAGATGTATGAGTTGTTCATTGAACTCAGCATCCACCTACGTGTCAATCTTAGGCAATTTTTTTAAATTAAGTATGGTTATAGATAATTAAGTATTAATAAAAAAATTTAAGAATAGGTATAGTCGCCCGATTAGTGGGCGTACGGCCCGTCGGTTCGGCGTGGTGTCGCGAATTGAGGCGTCATGCGGCAGATACCGAAACCATTCGCCCGAATTGAGGCGGATCGCCGTCACGCTGGTGATTGACTCAGTGTCGGCCGTCTCATAATTAGGCGTTGAGTTAATTTTAAGATACAGGCGGGTTATTTTTTAAGTTGTGATTTTTCCCTAAATAAGTAACAGCGTCACGGTTTAGGGCATGAAATGGTTCGTGACCGCATCAAGTTGATAATAGTTTAATAGATGACAATCATATGAAGTTAATCAATTCATTTCAGAAATGGACAAATAATAAGCAGTTTATTATGACATAACCAAATTTAACGTGTACATGACTCAAGTTTGTAAAACAGATAAATAAAAGCGTAGTACATACAAAAGTATAATGTCTAAACCCTAAACCGTGTGACAATTGTCTTCCTCCGTTATGCGTATCTGTATCAGTGTGTCTTGGTGGTGCAGATGGGCGATCGTGATGGCACTAGCATTTGTGTAGACGTCAGTTGGCGGTGTCTCCCATTGTCATCGAAAAGAATCGCAAATATAATAGTGTTAATATTGTAAAATCTAAATAGTGCATTACAACCTGGAAGAGAAAGATAAGCATTATCCATTGGAAAATAAATGTACCGGTCATTGTTAATATTATGAGGCGCGATGACTGCGGTGTGAATTTGTTTTCATATCTACAAGTTTTCTTCTCTACCATTTTCATCATTGTGTTTTGAATATTATTCGAGGAATTGGCGACCTTCGTTAGGTGGTGGCGTCAAATTTCTGCGAGAGATGGCCAATCGAACGATCGGTAGAGTATGAAATTCATTTATGTATGTCGTCGTGGAGTGTAATCTTGTGACACACGCGTGAGATGGTTCAAATCTAAATCCCGCAGAATCACATGTGGCAACGATGATATATGATCGTTCTATCAATTCAATGATAGAGGTCATTATCTAATCAACTCGAATGATGTTTGGGCGCACACAAAACCTGTATCTCACGTGGGTTGATATTTACAGGTTCAGGGAAATGCCTTGCTCCCTTTCAGTACGTTGTAACAGTGCGGAGATCCTTTGAGTATAAATAGACAAGCTGATTTCCTCTTGAGTAGCGGTGGGTACGTTTCATGACAATACTAAGTTGTAATAGATAATAGTGATTAAAGCGAATCGGTAAATCACGTGCGTTTGACACCATTAAAACACGATCGTTCGCCGTCGTTGTCATACCACCATCGCGACGAGGGACCATTTTACGGTCCATCTGTAAGCCAATTATGCAACGCTTCTTGACATTTTATATCTAACATTAAGCGGTTGAGCGGAATATCATCGTGGTGTTCGCCATATACATCTTTTGGCATGAAACTCAATCATCCCCAACCTGCGTAAACCTTTTAAAATTTTCACGCAAATGGCCAATGTACATGAAGCTACCCACGGAAAAATTTTTTGCATCCACGCATCAAAGATGTTTATCGGATATTATGCATAAATCCTAGTTGATACTACACGGCATATCATGCAATAAGAAACACAATATCAACATTCTGATTGCATAATAGCAAAGCACAACCAATTGTGCGATTATTATACGGTGTTAATAATGTCTGCGATTTCTTGACAAAAAAGTCGTTTAAGCTCAACCGTGCTAGCAACTCATCCCATTATTGAAGGTCAAAATCCCAAAAGTCTCTGAAGCGTTGTAGTGGTAGATTGAATTTTGTAGGCTGTAGGATAAATCTGGCTGATTCCATATAAAGGCGAGTCATGGACTCTTCTACCATTGTCGAATATTGCTTTTTTATTCGCATCCCATGCTTTCATATATCTGAAACTTTAACATTGAATTCGACTCCATTCTATAATCTCTCAGCGGATCAATCGGTGCCGATCCAGTTTGATGAAGTCTGTATGAATTTTGAACTACACGATGCCGATACTGCGTTTATCGATGATTTTCACCAACTTCGATATTCCAAGCACCCCAATCGTCTGCTCTTCTATAATGCAAACGCCACTTACAGGGCTTTGGTATCGTCTTTGTCTGCACATACAACCGTGTAGTTCTTACGGTTAGGTAGCTGTTTGAATTGAATTATTCTTATGCACTATGCCAATTGCAAACTCAGTTTACTTTGCGAAACACATACCTTCAACAAGGTCGTTTGGAATTTCAATTTCATCATTAGAAGCGGTTTGTCGGATGGGCCGTCAAAGTAAATATCGTTGTCCCACTCCCTCGCATTTTCACACATCCGGACATACTCATTTGTGGACAACATATGACTCTCATTTAATCGATATTGAAATAAGTAATTTTTATTGATATTTGTCATATTCTCAAGCACGGTAACCGTGAACGTCATCATCACTAATATTTGCTCGGACTCACTACATTACTCTACTCGATACTCATCATTATTCTCAGACACATACGGTTCATCCGAGCGATAAAGCGTGTCGCTCTAATAACTTATAAGTTGCACAACAAATTATCATATTAATTATTACAAGTATAATCGGATAAATTTTGATATCTTGCACGGGAATCAACTCATCAAAGCGTTGTATCTCCAGGAGGTCTTTGCGATGAAATCGCGTATGTGTTAGCGGTATATCTACCTTACTAGGATCGGTTGATGCGGATCTGTAACATCTTCCACGCCACACAACCGACATCGATGGGAAGCTTCGTCAAGTGTAACATGGCGTCATCGCGATATTGACGCTATAAATTCGCTACCCGGATACGACACGGAGTTCGCTCTAGATCAATGCAAGTTTCGTAATTCGTTCTTGATTCCGGTAAGGTCTTTGTGGCGACGCAGGGCCGATTCGACCTCCCATAACTTGGGTGAATTGCTCGATACTCGGTTCCATAGAAAAGAATCGTGAAACAAATTATTCATTCTTGCAAAACAAGTTATATAAATAAGAAATTTATATTAATCGACACTAATTAATACTACTTTGCTACTTAACACCTAAAGCACCAACACAAACTTAAAAATCAAATCCCAAACAAATGTCTAACCATACAACTCTAACCCCAGCACGTGCTTCTATTAATTTATAAATTGATAAAGAAAGTGGTTTCTTGTGTGTTCTGAAGAATAAGGAGAAGTGCTAAAAAATGTAGAATCCATGAGGGAATTTTCATCAAACGAAATGGAGGCTTTGGAATCGTCAGAAAGCTAATGTTGACTTCCGGTAAATGGAGAGGGAAGTCGTCAAACGCGTAAGCGTCGGGAAAAAAGAAGTTTCTATCGAATACCGACAAGACCATGCAATGAGGTACCGCGGCGGGAAGTTCGAGAGGGGGAGGACCGTGCTCGGTGGGCGGTCGGAGTTTGGTCGAGCTCTACGGGAGGAAGCGATTCAGGCGTCGAAGCGAAACTAAGGAGATAGAAGATCGTGGTCGTCGGCCTAATAATTAGTCGCCCGAATTAGTGAAGCGGCCGCTCCTGTCGAAGCCGGTCGCCTGGTTGGCGGCGCAGTATCTGATCGCCTACGCCTTTCGTGTACGCGCCACATCGGCGGCGATGGCGTGGCGTCTCATATAATTATATTTCTTAAATTTTTTTTATTAATACTTAATTAGCTAATTAAGATTCTAATGATACTTAGTTTAAAAATATTGCCTCAATCTTATGGGATATGATTACTCAAAAAGCCATCTGAGTAGAATACCTATTATGAGATCGAGGCTGTTTATAAATGCCTCATTGAAAATTATGGTGCAAAAGAGGAAAATATTGTCTTGTATGGGCAATCTGGTGGAAGTGGACCTACTCTCAATCTAGCAGCAAGACTTCCATGCTTACGATCGGTTGTTTTGCACAACCCCATATTATCAGGTTTAAGAGTGATGTATTCTATTAAATGTACATATTGGTTTGACATCTACAAGAATATTGACAAAATTCCATTAGTCAAGTATCCTGTGCTTGGAGGAAGACGAGATGAAAAGAGCTTTGCTAATAAGGGATTTTCTCGAGATGAGATGGTCACACTTTCAGGAGTGCACACAATTGGTCGTGCGCTCTACAATACATTCGGCAACAAACTCTTTCGTCCACTCAACCCGCAACACCAACTTCCCATATGATCCAAAACTGAGTCAAATTCTTTATCGTTGTGGTTGGTTTTGGATGTGTAAAGAAATGTGAATGTGGAAGTATATATGTATATGTGATTCTTTTCGGGTTTCAAACGCCATAGTGGGAAAAGAGCAGTGTTGTTGTAAGACACTTCTTCATTAGGGTGTCTGGTAAGCCAAAATCGTTAGATATGACACCCTTATGCTGAAATGTTAACCAAAATTTTGACTAAATCTGCCATTTAAAAAAAAATGAGGATAATATTTGCATATATATTTGCTTTTATGCAGGTGATTGAAAGCTCGTTATGCTCATTAGGGTATAATGGGATTGAAAGTTGGTGAGTCTTCAAAACACCATCGTTAATTAGAGTGGCGGGTAAAACAACGATTCCGTGATGCGGACCATGAATATCATCTTCTGAAATTTAAATTAATTTTTGTGATTTAACAAAAAAAAAAGATTTAACATTAAGTTAAATATAAAATATAACGTCCTAAAGAAATGAATTGAAAATTAAATCTAAATGAACTAAAAATGAATTTGAAAGAGACTTGATTACAAATAAAATTAAAAATTATATTTCAAATAAGAAAATAGAGATACTCAAGTGAACCTATAAAACTTGAAATAAATTTGAATTCCTTTGATATATATGAACTGAACTCACAAGAGACTTAAGATAAATTTGAAGTTTAGTTATTAAATAAATATGAAACTTGATCTGAAGTTGATGATAAATTCATATTGGATCTAAAGTCTTTTTATGTGAACAAATCATATTTAATATCAAATGAAGTAAGGATTTCAATCGAATATCAAATGACCAATAATTGTTGGTAAATATAAATATCCAATTTCAAATTGAGAATAAATGTGCGCAAGTAATTTGGTAGCTTTCTCACAAGCACAAATTCAATTAGGCAACTTATGATCATTCATGAATGTAGCCTTTAAAAGGATCATTTGGATATTGTGCTTAAAGTCGGGTTTGAAGCACATGAGATTGGTTGAGTGTTATATTTAAGCTAAAGTGAAAATCAAATAAAATTCATAAAAGGTTTCACTATAACCAAATGACATATTAGCAAGTATAGGCAAGACCCCTTAATGAATAATTGGCTTGTATTCAAAAGAAACTTAAATTCAAATAAGCTTGCTTAAAGTATACATAATAAACTATCTGTGCAAGAGCAAAAGTTGAATATGATGAGTTGATAAATATTTAAAAGATTGTTAATGATTGCAAGCTAAATAATCATTGATACTTGAAAAATTCAATGAACAAATTAAATATAAGCGAAGCGGCAATATTTTAAATCGAAAATTTGAAGCTAAAACAACGCAGGATGCAATTCTTGTATAAGCGACGACGATCTAAATTAAATTCTACATGAATTATGAAACTTTTCAATCCAAAATTAAGAATTTCATTCTAATTATGATTTTCAAAAACAATGATTTCGTTAATTAGATGAAATTATCTAAGCTATAAATGCCTGCATGTGCTCGAACATGGAGATTTAAAGTACAAATTTTAATGTCTGAAAAGGTTGTGTAGGCTAAGTTGGAATTAAATGAAAATGTAAAATCAATCTTATAATTTAAACATAAAATTATCTGAATTACTAAATACATGGCTATTCTGAATGCCTAAAACTTAGTGTCGGGGATCTTCTTGAGTTTCTGCGTTTGGTCTTGGGCCGAAGTTAAAAACAAAAAATCTAATGATGCTGTTATAATATTTTTAACCTAATAAAACATCTGAGAAGTTAATTTTGTCATATGACAGTAGATCTGATCCTCTATTATTAAATTAATAGATTGACGGGATCTGAAACATCAAATACCCCGATGATGGCTGTGTTGAATGGTGATTTCAACCGGATGAGATACTTATATCAAAATGTGATTTCTAATCAAATCTCAAATTAATTATCAATCTAAAATGCTTAAATAAAATTCAATCTCTTAAAATCTCACAACCTTCCGATTGTTTGTTAAAGGTGATAAATTAAGAAAAACTGCTTCCAAAGGTGCCGATGTTAAATCAAGTGTTCTACTATGTTCACTCATCATCTGCTAGTAAGGGCGTGGCGTGTGTCTAATTGCGTGGCTTGGCTCTACATATAATGCGATTCAAAAATCCCGATGGGTGATTTGACCGGTGACTCCATTATATGATCATGACCATGCACCCCGATGGCTGCTCTTTGAGTTGTGAATCAGATATCTTTATAACAAAAAACCTTATAAAAGACTTAAGACTTCTTTTAGACAAACATCACCCAGTCTAATTCTTGCGATGATATAGGTGATAAATTAAAAAACTCTAGTAAATGATCGGTGTTTACTTATGTTCTCAATCAATCTCGTGACGTGACCGTGCTGCTGGGCAGGCTCATACTGATGTGGTTCGACCAAAGTCCCGATCGGTGGTTTGACGGTAGCTCCATTATATTTCGATCCGCATCCATATGCACATGATACATTCTTTGAGTTGTGAATTATAGGGAATTATCTTGATAGAAAAAAATTTAATAAATTTAAAGTAGACAAAATCTTCTGTAGAAACATCACTGATGATTTCTTGGACATAACATGTTTTGATAAGGATTCTTGATCGGGTTGGGTCACTATCCTCGACTAAATAGGGTATGCGATAGCCGGATGATGGACCATGGGATCTAGATTCATTCTCCCAACCATCGCTTTAAGCTAAAATGGTGAATTTTCTAAATTCTAAATTTGAAAACTCAGCGTCTCTACTTATCTGTATGTATTTAGCGATCTACAAGCAATCGAATGTTCACTCTTAGAATTAGAAGGGGTAATTATAGCTTTATGGTAACTTAGAACGATCTAAGTCTTCACCAAATGTGGAAGTCTGGATAGTGTCTTATCTCTAATTCTATCTTTCGAAAAATTTTCATTTTCTCTTTCAGATCGGTGACAAATTTTGACCCATTAACTAGCATTATAGCGTTATTTTTATTTTATGGTGGTGTGTGGTTCAACACTGAGCTTTATGATACTTTCAATACTTCTACTTTTAAGCAATTTTCCTATTTTATAAACTGTTATTTGACTCATCTAACTTGACTTTTGGCCACATGAAAGTAATTTGCGTCAAATGTATAACGAAAAGTTTCAGAAGATTATTGTTAAGGTCAGGATTGATAGACTTTTCACTGTAATTCGTATCATAACTATTCTATTCGACCTTGTGGTCAGTTTGTTCTCGTCCTTCATTTTTGGCTAGCGAATCTCTTTTTTTTTTAAATTTTTTGGTATACTTCCTTCTTAGGTTAGAATTCTTCTACCTCTCCCTTCTCAATTATATATATATATATATATATATATATATATATATATATATATATTATACCACATCAATTTTATCATTGGATTTATGATTAGCTGTCAACTTAACATAAATCCTCAATCTTTCTCACTTGATTCCAAGGTTTTTACTGATGACCAATATTTTTGGACTATTGAATTTGATCCAATAGTTTAAATCAAATGCCTAGCCTTCTTATATCCCGTACTATGTTCTCTTTCCCTCTGCTTGACTGCTGCAATATCTATCCCTTTCCTACATTAAGTACCCATCGCAGGAACTTCAGGAATTTCTAAGGAGCTGTTTGGGATCATTTTTATTTTATGTTTTTTATTTTTGTTTTTATGCTATTTTTAAAAATGTGTTTGCTTAGTGTGTTTTCTAAACATTTTTATTATTTATTTTAAAAAATAAATAACATTATTTTTAAAAATATTTTTAATAGTTTTTATATGTTTTGAATATTTTAAAAATAACTATCACCAAACATATTTTATTTTGAAATAAATCATAAATAAACCAAAACAAAAACATTAAACAAAAAATAAAAACTCCCAAACAGCCCTTATGTTGTTCAAAAAGGACCCAACATGGATATTGAATCTAAATTAGTTGATCCTTATCCTATTCAAAGGCTATTCCAATATAAACACCATCTATTTAAGGTTCAGATTTTGGTTCAGTCAATTTTACCATAAGACCGGAGAAATGGTTAGATTGCACTTCCTCTGTGATCTACATATGCCACTATGTTCGAATCATGTTAACTGCTTCTGTAATATAAGAGTTGAGAGTTTGTGTGGGACCAGTTTTGTCATTGCTTTGTTTTCTAGACAACAATTATAGTTCTCTTTTCTTACAACTTACGTAGTTAGTAATAATTCTTTATGATCAAATTTGCTAGAATATGATAACTATAAAAAGTTATTATTCGACTTTTTTTTAAGAGCAATAATTATAATATTTACAATAGTTTTAAATTTTTTTTATTTTTTATATAATATAGACAACTACATTTGCTTCAAACAGACTCTCAGATTACAAACATCAACTTCTGATGTAGTGCATTGGGTGTGCCAAATGCATTACTGAATTCTATTTTTGATTTTTCTTCAATATTCGGTTGCTTGACAAAATTCACTTGCTAATATTTTCGGTAATACTATATTACTAGTCATGTAACCGTGAAAAATCTAAATTATAATATTATATTTCTAATTTACTTCTACCATCTTGTAATAATAGTAGAGAGCCAAAGAAATCTTACTGTAATTTACTCATTTGAATAGCTGAATTCAAATTAAATTATACAATCGAATACGACTTTTATTAAAAAATGGTTATTTTTTGACCTTTTATATATATATTTTCTATATTGCTATTTTGATTTTTTAAATGATTTTTGTTTGTTTGTCTTATGCAGAAATCTGAACATATGGTTTCAAGGCTTGAGCGGCAGTGATGCAGTAATAGTATTATAAATAATTGGTGTGAGCCCTCTTATGCTTTACCTCTTTGCCATCAACCAGTTTGTATGAACATAACTAACGTTTGTGTATTTCCTGCACTGCTTCCAGTTTTATGTGTATCTGTATTATTGGAGAAATTTAGTTCCAAAAGCTAGATCAAACTAGACCAATCAGCTGTGAGTAACTTAGAATAAAATTCTATTAAAAATTTTGTAGAAGTAGGAAAAATATTGCCATTGAAGATGATCAAATATGATGAAAAAGAAGCAATGTCGATATCCTTGATAAGGTTAAATATTTTAGGATTGGAAATTTTCTTAGAATCTCATCTTCCTTGAGTGATGAATTTAGAGATAATGGTGTCTTTATCTGCACCCTTGATTTTGCATCATTGGCTACTTTAGTATGAAGAATCTATCTTTGAGAAGGTAGTGTTTTCAACCTTATCTCACACCTTGATGTAATAGAAACCAAAAAGCTAGTTTCACTTTTGAAAAAAAAAATTTATAGCTATCCATAATTCTTAAATAGATTCTTACTATTTATATCTTGCTTTATTAGATAGCTGAAGTTGTCCCAAAAAGACACTAAATTTTGTGCTTATAATTACCACCTCTATGAGATCCAATGAACCACCACTTCTAACCATAGCTAGATCCTTTACCATTATCACCTAATCATGCCAAGTTACATGGTGACCAAAAGCAAGTGTGGGTTAGAAAATGCCCGCCTCTCTCAACAATATTGAAAGAGTGATTTAAAATATCGGTGTAATTTTCAAAAGATGAAATAATAGATAAGACTTTCGATTTATCCTCATTTGGTGAGGACTTTAGATATGGTTAGGGTTTCATAGAATGGCCTCTATGGTGATCTAATAAGTGAGAAGCTTTCGATTAAAATTTGGTCATTAGATCTATACTATAGTAGCAATATAGAGTTTTAAAATTTAAGATTATGAAATTGACAACTAACCGGATGGTTGGGGAATGATGGCGTGCGTCTAGATCCGTGATTGGTCATCCGGTGGTTCTTAACTAGTCGAGAAGATAGTCGACTCGGCTGAAGGATCCTTATCAACAACACATGTTCGTCGTCAAATGTAGCGCAGGGTGGTGTTTGTTTAAGAGCATGCTTAGTTCACTTAGGCGGAGAATTTTTTCTTCATGTACTGATTCACAACTCAAAGGTAAGCCATTGGGGAATGAGCTATGATGTGATAATATATATGGTCTGAGGCCAAACCACTATCGGAGACTTTCAGTAAATCTTCATCTGTGGAAATGCTGGTTAGAGAATCTGAACATCCTTATGGAAGAGATTGATTTTGAGTGAACATAGTAGAACACTTGATTTGACATTGACTCCTTTGTGAGCTAGAGTTTTCTTAATTTGTCACCCCCAACAAACGATTGCGGAAGGTGGATAAATTGAGTTTTGCTTTAAGTTTTTAATGATACGGTTTCATTTAAATAGTTTTTTAGATTTATATCTAATTTGAGTTAATTTGATTTGAAAAATTGATTAACTTGAATATGTTTAAGAGCTTTAGATCTTGTCCTTTCTGTTTAATAGATTACTATCTAACATAAGATATTTAGTTGATTTGAAATTTTTATAATATATTTTTAGGTTTTATTAACGAATCTTAAGACTAGCAGGAAGCAACTTCGGATTCTGATCTTGAATTTAAACATTGTAGTGTTGGGCCCATCTGGTGTATTTGAGAATGCCTTAATTAACGCCTTACGTTGCTTGTATGATGTGATGGCGTAGAATCGTTGTAAATTGATCTAGTATCTTATTAGATTTTTGATTAATATTTAATTGATTCATTTAGCCCTTTTGCATTAAAATTTGCGTTTTAAATCTCTAATGCGGCACAGTGTTTATAAACTATATAATTTCAACTAATTAGTGATTTTGTTGATTTTGAAAATTATAATTTAGAAATAAAATTCCTTAATTTTTTGAATTGAAGGAAAGCTCTTTCATTCGTGCAAGCATTTAGTTTAGTGTCGCATTTTGTCTGCTTGTACAAAGAATTACAAATCCGGTGGCGTGCATTTGAAAGTTTGTACGAGTTTTGAATAAGAATATATTCATTTTAGATATGTAATGAATTTATTTTCATTCAAGCATTTGCATGTATTTTGGAATATTTTATCCAAAGGAATGACTGCTATAAGATATGTGCGAGGGCATACTTTATACAGTTGTATTCATACAAGTTTATATGTACGAAGTTCACCCAAAATAAAGTTTCAAGCCTCTTTAATTTTACCATTTAGAGACTCTTCATATTTTCTACAACAAGAGTTGTTAGACCAAATTTGCATTCATTTTTTAACTTCATATCAAATTTTCTATTTATTTGAAAATTAAACTTCAAATTTATAGCAAGTTTGTTATGAGTTTAGTATTAACTTTCTTAAGTTTCACTTGCATTTGTTTTGATAACAAACATGGAACAAGGTTGTTGTGATATATTTTACATATGTTGTTAGTTTAATTATAAGTAGGTTTCACAAAGGTGATTTTCCTTTTCTATAAATAAAGTTAAGATGGGGAGTTACCTTGAAAAACCCTCCGTAGCCTTTAAAGATTTTGAAGAAAGGAAGAAAATTTGCTTGCTTTTAAAGTAAGTATTTTACTTCATTATTATATATATATATATTTTTTAGTTTGCCTTTAAGTATGCTCCATTTATTGTTTTTCTTTAATTTAATATTTACCTTCATATTTATAATGTCTTTTTTTACTTGATTTAAGTTTAAATGATTTTCATTTAAGTTTGCTTAAGTCTCAAATTTATTCTAAAATCAGATATAATTTCGGCAACCTCCCGACGTCATCCTCATGTAGTGCATCCAGTGTTATAAACTCCCTCAATGAAGCGTGGCAGTGGTGTCACGCCACGCGTCTTCACACCATTATGCCTTAATGGGCATTAGCGGAGTTTTGAAACATACAAAAAGAAATATAAGCATATATGTATTTTCACATTCACATTTCGTCGCACTCACTACGCTCTCATGAGCATTAGCGGGGTTTTGAAACCTGCAGAAAGAAATACAAGCATATATATATATATATATTCACATTCACATTTTCTCGTATCTACTACGCCCTCATGGGCATTAGGAGGATCTTAAAACTTGAATAAACTGAAGTATGACATTGTAATGTGACAAGGTCAGGTACCAATGGTGTCGTCTTGACTTTAGTTAGTATCACATGTCATTTTAAGCAGAAGCTAGTTGTGACAGCATTGATGAATTTGACTGCCCAAAACCAAGTATTCTATCAACCGTTTCCGCTGATGATCCTAGATCGCCAGATTGTTGATCGCCGCATCCAAATTTAACACTTGCACTTGCTATTTTTGCTTGATGATTACCGGAAACCTGATAATATTGCATAGATCTGTCACAAAAAATCCAGTAGTCGAGCTCCCATCTCCATACAACACGGTGTATTGACAAAGTGCATCGTGAATAGGACCATCGACATCACCACCATATGTTTGATGAACAAAAGCTTTCATCACAGGACACTAGGCTTCTACTTGAAGAACTTTTGAGATCATAAAGAATAAGCTTTATCCCAAGATCACTCTTCTTAGGGCAATGCTTACAGATGCAATTCGGCCAAAGGATGTCGCTTCCTGTATCCACCTGCACGTAGTAGGCTTTTGAAGGAGTCCCAATCTCAATTTCAGCATAATAAAGCCCGGTCTCGGTGTGAACGCCAATGCCGCCAAAGGGAATATCGGCCAATGCCGCCAAAGGGAATATCGGCCAATGCCGCCAAGGGGAATATCGACGGCGCCGGCCGCGACGTTTGAAAGGATCCTGGAATGGCGGCGAATGTCATATGCACGGAGGTCGACGATATGCATCCGGTCAGAGTATCTGCGCTGAACCTTAAACACACCATTGCCACTCCCCAAACTGAAGACAGAGATTAAACAAAGGAGATGAAATAAGAGATGGTGGACCCTGCCAGGCAGACTCCGATGATCCATCGATTAATGCAGGTAATAAATGATGTGAGTGTGCGTGACCTTTCTTGCAAAGTATAAATCGTCCTGCTCTCCCACCCAAGAGAACCAGAGAAGCTACATATTCCTCAGTTATACCTCATTCTTCTATGAAGAGAAAAGTTTCCCGACCTAGCTCGAAGGATTGATCGCCCAACTCGATAGTTAGCCATATTCAGTGGCCTATTCTTGAATACGATCTGCTGGGGTGCCAAAGCTTCTGGATGGTAAAACGACTGTCCTTTCGGGGCGGAGGGATAGCGAAAATGAATTATTTCTTTCACATCTCCTTCCTCAAAGGGGCAAGGAGGAAGTAGAGTAGGAGATGAGCCGAAGTTTTGGTAAAGCTTGCGGTTCCTTTTTAAGGAGATGACTAGAGCTTCCACTTGTGTGAGCAAACGAAGCGGAGGCGGGATCGGTTGAGCTTAAGAGTTTGTTTTGGTTGAACGAATATATATGTGAGGCCTCTTTTTTTTATATATTTTTTAACAATAATATTTTTTTTTATTATATACTACTGGTAAAATATTTTTTCCTTTCTTTTTTTTTTTCTTTTTATTATATACTAATGATAACATTTTTGTTTTCTTTTTATTATATATCAACGATAACTCATTTTTTTTTCATTTTATTATATACCAACGGCAACTCATTTTTTCCTTTTTTTTTTCTTTTTATGTGATATCTATTTATACTTATAATATATATATATATATATATATATATATATATATATATATATATATATATATATATATATATATATATATATTTTTATATATATTTATTTCATATATATATATATATATAAAAAGAATTTCTAAAAAAATGAGATATCAAAGAAAATCAAAAGCTAGACAACTAGCTATTGCACTAAAGGAGCATGACCAATGAAGGCCAGTTCTTAGTAACAGTCTGACTCTATTTTTTTCCTTGTGTCTCTCAAGTATACTAAGTTACTAATTAGATCCATTAATTCAATTAAAGGAGTGCTAGATGATGTAAAAAAAATGAAGTTGATTATTAAATATGTAAATTATTATATTTTGAGTATTATGTATGTAACTCTCATAATTTTAATATTGGAGGAGGGTTATAACTTCTATTGAGCTAAGACAAGGCTCATCTGATTACAATCAACTAAAGATGATTCCTGAATTAAACTAAGTGATATCTAACAAGTCACTATTTTATTTAGAATTATACTAAATTATATATATATATATATATATATATATATATATATATATATATATATATATAATTAATAAAATTTATTTTGAGAGAGTGAATCTCAAGTAGAAATTAATGGATATTAAATTTGAGTTGATTAAAGTTAAAATGAGTTGAATCAGAGTGTATATTAGATAGATGGTGCACACATTTTATTGTACAATAAAAATTCAAGGAAAAATATATGAGAGTGGGACTATGATTTTCTTAAACTAATAACAAAAAGATCAAATAGCATAAATTAAATTAAGTTTTAAATGGGATTTAATCAAAGATGAATTTGGTTTTAATATATGCTGGCTGCATGATGTATCAAAAAAGTTCGATCAAATGATCACTTGATTTGATTCAAGATATCACTCATTCTAATTTTAAAATTTTGTTATCTCTCTAATTTTTATATATATATATATATATATATATATATATATATTTCAAGTACTAATAAACAGATGTAAGCCTTCTAGAGATTATATGAGATAAAACAGGAGTATGATAGAGATAAAAAATATCATATTTTTAACATATTGTCTTCCTTTCTATTAACAAAACTAAGAAAGTAAGAATTGCATTGCAAAGCAGACTTTACTTTTTTATTTTTTTTCACGAACAAGCATGAATATAATTATATAAAAGATAAGGATTTATAGGATAGGTGAAATGTTTTTGTTTCAGTTCAGATTTGTCGGCGGAACTGTGAGCTGAAAATTGCTCAAACTATGAAGGTGGAGGCGGGAAAGCTGAAAGTTTGCGCGGGTGTGCTTTCCTTTCCTAATTCACATCGACTTCTGAAAGGAGCGGGTTTTGAGAATTGATATTTTTTTTTTTCAAAAAGATTGCTATTAAGATTTTAGTTGATTCTCTTTAATATAAAATTTGTATTCAAGATATTCAAGATTTGATCTTAAAGATGAAATTTTTTAGTAAATGATGATATTTTCTCCTTATTTTGATTTGAAACAAATATTTGTGAATTGTTTACTTCTTATGTTATTATCAGTACAGCTTCGTCTAGAGAGGTGAGCCCTAATTTGTTGTCAAATTGGAACCTTGCTCGCCTCTTCAAGCTTTAAAGTGAACGCCTTGGAGACTGACTGAGGAGCAGGATGAAGATCGGGAGATGGCAACTTCTGAGTGCATCACTCGACTGCTCAACCCATTTGTCCTCCATCTGAAGAAGATGGAGTTGGAGCTCAACTGCCCGACCTGGTAACCCTAAATCTACCATTTTTTTGGACATTTGAGCGAATTTACCCTCAAACTCACACTCACAACGCATCTGTTCGGACTTGAACTCAAGATTTTTAGTTGAAACTCTAAGCTCTCAATCTACCTAAGATGCCCATTTGAATAACTTTTTTGGTGTTTGTTCTGCACGTGCAATCGGAGATATGTCCTGAAGAATACATGAGCGGT
The DNA here is from genome assembly GCA_021442155.1 of Cymbidium sinense. Taxonomy (NCBI): domain Eukaryota; kingdom Viridiplantae; phylum Streptophyta; class Magnoliopsida; order Asparagales; family Orchidaceae; genus Cymbidium; species Cymbidium sinense. The sequence goes on along the minus strand of CM038218.1, from coordinate 190,274,922 downwards.
GTTAAAGAAAATACTGAAGCTGCAGCAAGGAGGTTGTCATCTCTTATGATAACTACTCATCGAGTCAAGTATGCTTAATGCAGTGAGCTTTAAAGCGTAACACTCGGACCGCATGTTCAAGAATCTGCAGCCGAAATGTTCCGGTGAAAGGATAAACAGATATAGAGGAAAAGGTCCCGTGATGAAATCTTGAAGAATGGAAGATGTGTGATATCTATACATACTCAGAAATCCGCCTCAAAAATAACTCATTAGAAATGGATACCTAAAAGAAGGGATGTCACTGATGAAAGACATGACGGTCGATACCCTGGAGAATCCTCTAGAGGATTCCATCATCGATCAGATTCACCCTCACAAGAGAAGGTTGACTTTGATCACAGTCCTTTAATAGAAGAAGTGTTTGTTCCATATACTGAACCAGAGATCCACTGGAAACGTTGATAAAAAATTCATGTGCAAAAAGAAGGCGATGAAGAGGACACTATGGAAGTGGAAGTCGTTTATATGGTCAAAGATATAGATGAACTTTTCGCTCAACGCTATCAGCAACAAAATGGATCCAGGAAACCTTAACCTAAATTTGACGTTTATGAAGAAGAGTCTTCATAGAAGCAAGTAGAAGATGAATCTTCAATCTCTACTAAATATGAAGAAGAAGATCAAAATGAGAAAGAGATCATTGGTGTTGAGGTTGTTTATATGGTTGAACCAAGGAATGATCAGCTTAGTACACGCTGTTATAATCAGTATCGTCATTCAGCCCAAACAGCAAGTATCCCTATAAATGCACAAGGAGAAGGACAGTCAAGTTCTTTCCCTGAAAATGAGCAGGGAGTGGAACAACAATAAGAAATAGAGGAAGAAGAAGAGTCTGTACTTGTTGATGCCGTGGCGTTAGCTAGAGAGCAAAGACAAATGTAGCATCAAATTGAAGTCAAAGATAAGAAAATTGCACAGGTTGGTATCAAGATGAATGATATGATGGTACAAATGAATATCATGATGAATATATTTCAAAAGAATATCACATCAACTGTAGCACATCTTTTATCTGATAATCAATAAGTAGCTAATAATACAACTTCTATACCACCAATCACTCTAGACCTTAGGTTCCTACAGTACATGCTACACTTAAAGCGAGGAATGAAGTTAACCAACTACTACTTCAATCGATAATTCAAAATATGGCTAGTATACCCAAGACGGTAATAGTTGCTCAGTTAGAAACAATAATTAATGAAAGATAAAGGTAGTTCTGACAGTTTTAAAAGTTGGTGAGTAAGTTACTTCTGGTGAATATGATCAAGTCGTTACTAAAAGGTTACTCAGTGCCAAAATTTAATACTTACAGTGGGCTTGGTAGGCCAAAGAAACATCTAGCCCAATTTAAGGCTACTTGTGATAACATAGGAGGGAATGATGCGCTGTTTTTTTGTCAGTTCGTTAGTAGTCTGACATCAGCTGCTTTCGAGTGGTATATAGAATTGCCAAATGATTCAATTAAAATCTTTGTTGAGTTAGAGATAATATTCGTGAAGAGGTTCGCTAATGCAACTGAGAAAATCACAATCGCTGACATTGCCTGGAAAATGAGAAAAGATGAGTCAGTGACAAAATTCATAAGTCGTTAGCGTAACCTAAGTATGAAATGTGAGCAAAAATTTGAGGAAGAACATGTGATCCAATTGCTAATGGGCACTATGGATGATAAAATGTCACCATTTTTATGTATGGTGTCAATTATAATGTTCCAAGACTTGTTTGATAAGGTGACCAAATTTGAAAAATTGAATCGCCTTAAGTCTGAAATCTATACAGATAAAGCAAAGAGAAACAAATCTTTAGACTCAAGAAGAAACGAAACTCATGTCGCTTCCTATAACTCAAATGGTGAAAAGTGGGTAATCTATAATATAGACAAAGGAAAACAACCAATGTATAATGATGATAAGGGAAATAAGCTTGTCCATTCTAATCCATAGCCAAAATTGGTGTTGGGAGGCAATGATAAACCTCGGACTTTTTCCAAGTAGTGGAGAGCATCCAAAATAAGCAATAAAAAATGATGAGCGAATGCGACCATCTCTTAAGAAAAAGATGAACAAAGATTATTGCTTTAGAGAGGACACTGTGATTGAATTATTTCGGCAAGCAGCCAAAGTTAGTCTACAATTATCAAAAATTAAAATGCCAAAAGAAGCTAATCAAGTCAGTAATCCAAACTACTGTCCCTATCATCGGATGATCAGTCATCCTATTGAAGATTGTTATGTCTTCAAATATTGGTTGGAAAGGAAGTATCGGTGAGGTGAATTTATATTATCCGATAGTGTTTTACTCAACTAGAAAAGAGAGTCTATAAGGATGATTACATCATCTTCTATATCATTCATTAAAGACAAAAAGAAAGAAAAATCTATTCAGATTGAAGAATGGAAAACAATAATGTTTAAGAAGACCGTGAAAATGCTGAAGCAGTTAAAAGACGTCCCTAGTGTTAAGTGAAAATCACCATTTGAACCTATATTGGACTTAAAATAGATGCCTAAATCAACTATTTGGGCTTCTCAACAGCATTTTGATAAGGTTACTTCAATACAACACGAGGAGCAGTCTACTAATTGCATGCCTCATAAATCAAAGAAGTCAGCTAAGAAAAAGAAGATCAAGAAGAGAACTACAACTCAAAAGATTATTAATAATTTAGAGGAGTATCACCAGCCTGCAAGACAACCATTTAGGCTTGCAGACTTTATGCCTAAACTTCGTATTACTGAATCAGATGAAGAAGATAATGATGAATCTTGTCTATAGATACATGTCGAATCATTTATGTGATATGAGATGTTCTTTAACATCAATTACTCTAAAATGACAAGGGTAGTCAGACAAACTCCACCAACCCATCAAAATTCTTATCAGGAAAACAAGAAGAGCACGGGAGTTAACAACTCATGATATCATCACATATAAAATGTATGAAGTTGAAAAGTGAGTCTAGCCCTTTTGGTCAATCCTCCAGAATAATAAGTGAATTTGAAGAAACTACCTCTTTAATCCAAGTAAGTTATTCAAGTTCAGTTGAGAAGTGATAAAGTCTTATCACCTTCATCAAAAAGGTGAAATACAAATAAAGACAAAGGCAAATAAATTGAAGTCAACGAAGATATTACTCCCAAAAATCTTAGAAGAAAATCTAAATCAAGCGAAAATATAGATTATAATATTCTATTACATCTGAGAAAGATTCATGCACAATTAAGTGTGTATGAGACTCTCTTAATGTCAAAAGATCTTCGAGAAACTTTGATATAGACTCTTAAAGATCTGGATAGTTATGAGCTTACTTTGCTGATAAATGTATGACTGAATCATTACAAACTCATGATCTTCTCGTAATCACATTTTCTGAAGAAGATCTTATGTTTGGAATAGCGGATCACAACCGTCCTCTATATGTTACTACAGAGAGTGATGATATCTTAATCAGCCGAATATTGATGGATCTAGGCTATTCTATCAATCTAATGAGTCTAAAAGTATTAAGAGGATTATCACTCGATATCCAACATCTTGGGAGAGATAAGTTGATGGTTCGTGGTTTCAATAAGAAATGGCAGAAAACTCTGAGTTCTTTTGTTCTCCTGCTCAAGTTTCGAGATTTATATATAGAAGCCAAGTTTCATGTAATCGATGCCGATACATCATTTAGAGCTCTTTTGGGTCGACCATGGTTGCATGAGTATGGCATGGTCCCATCAATTATGCATCAGTATATGAAGTACCTAAAAGAGGGAGAAGAGTTCAAAAATATTGGCAATCTACAATCATTCTCCATCCATGAAGCAAAGATCTATGAAGATGCAAAATATTTCATTCCTAAAGAGCCTAAGCCACAAAGCCTCTTGAAGTAGTAGCATCCACTTCAGGAACTAAAAAATAATTTCACAATGTGAAAGAGTAGAAGCAAAGAGGAAGAAAGAAGATCATGCCGACTTTCCCTAAAAACTTGACTTTACACCTAAATCAAAAAGTTCGGTTCCTCATTTGGGAAGTGACACACAAGAAGAAGAAAATATTTCTGTCAAACCTAAAAGAACTTATAAACTTTCAAGAAAGACAAAGTATGAAATAAGTGATTCTAATTCAGACTATGACTTTGAATCTACTTATGAAAATAGGGTTCAGAAGGTCGCATTAAGAAGGATATCTTACTTGGTAGAGTCATATGACTCACTCAAAATTATACCCATCCCTCAACAGTACTTTAAAGAAATCACTCCACTGGAGATCCATAAAATTGAAGAATTGATAACATTTTATATGCCGTCGTTAAGTGAGAGTGGCTGAACAGGAACTTTATTTTATAAATCTGAAGAGTCTTAGCCTCACAATTTCGAGCAACTTGCTCAATATGAAAATTCTGACGAGACAGTGCCAACAATAATGCCAATATATTATCCACATAAATTACGAAGAATGATGCATGAGCTTAGAATTCATATTAGAACTACTAAAAATAGAACTCAAATCTTTAATAGGATGTGGAGCCAAAGAAGTCCTCATGCATCATGAAGAAATGATAAGTTTAACATTAAAAGTCTTCGGGTCATCCATAAATCTCGTCAAGATAAAGTTTGTTATAATATAATAGAAGCTGAGATCGAAACTAATAGTGACGAAGAAGAGGATCTCCATGAAATTCTTCTTACAAACGATGAAAAAGTAAAGGCCAAGCCTGCGCCTGTAGAACTCGAAGACGATGGACAAACAACTACTATGGATGAACTCACAAAAATTAACCTAGGAGCTGAGAATGATCCCCACCCAACTTTCGTCAGTACCATTCTACTTGATGAAAAAGTTAAAGAGCTAAAAATGTTACTTTGTGAATTCAGGGATTGCTTTGCATGGACATATTCTGAAATATCAAGTTTATCCCCTGATGTAGCAGTTCATAAATTTGTCATTAAACCAGATGTGAAGCCTGTTAAGCAAGCTCCTAGGCGAATGAGATTATAGATTGAAGAATCGGTAATTAGAGAAACTAAGAAGCTAATCGAAGTATGCTTCATCCGGGAGGAGAAGTATGCAGATTGGATAGCTAACATTGTCCTAGTTAGGAAGAAGAACAACCAAATCCGTATCTGCATTGACTTCCGGGACCTAAATAAGGCATGCCCAAAAGATGATTTTCTGCTTCCAATATCAGAACTACTAGTGGACAATACTTCCAACTATGATATGTTCTCATTAATGGACGGATCATTGAGATATAATCAAATCAAGATGGCTCCTGAAGATGAGAAACATACATCATTTAGTACGCAAATTGGTATATCTGCTACACTGTCATGCCTTTCAGATTAAAGAATGCTGGAGCTACATATCAAAGAGCCATGACGCATATTTTTGATGAATTGATTCACCAGAAGGTGGAATATTATGTTGATGATTTGGTGGTGCAAAGCTTAAATCGTGAAAATCACTTTGAAGACTTGAGAATTATATTGGAGAGAATCAGAAAATATGATCTTAAGATGAATCCTCTAAAATGCGCATTCGGGGTGTCCTCTAAAAAATTTCTCGGGTACATTATACATTATAGAGGAATTGAAATCGATCATGCTAAAATCAAAGCAATTGTGGAGATGCCTCATCTAAAGAGTTTGCATCAGCTCCGTTCTTTACAAGGATAGTTTGCATTCATCCAATGATTTATATCAAACATATCATGACGCTATCAACCATTTACAAAGTTAATAAAGAATGATGATCCATTCAAATGGGACAAGGAGTGCCAAGAAGTCTTCAATAGCATTAAAAGTTACTTGTTAAATCCACCAATCCTTCCAATGCCTACTCTTGGGAAGCCCCTCATTTTATACACAGTTGTATTAAAAGAGTCCCTTGGAGCATTATTGGTACAACACAATGAAGAAAGCAAAGAAAATACACTTTATTATATCAAACAGAGATTGATAAGAGCAGAAATGAGATACTCTCCGATTGAGAAGCATTATTTGGCGTTGATTTTTGCAGTCCAAAAACTTCGTCATTATATGTTATCTCATAAAATTACCCTCATCCCAAGGATCGATCTGAAGTACTTGATGATAAGACCAGCGTTGATAGGTCGCTTGGCAAGATGGGTGTTGCTTTTATAATTTGATATCACATATATTCCACAGAAAGTAGTGAATGGACAAGTCTTAACAGATTTTCTTCGTGCACATCCCATCCCTGACTCTTCTCTTAACGATGATTTGTCCTGATGAGCAAATTATGCTCATTCATGAAAGAGAAAAATCACAAATTTGGGAGATGTACTTTGATAGAATCTCATCGATCAAATAAGTCCAACCTCTAAATTTCCCAAGGGCAAGAGTAAGAATTGGCATCGTCTTCATAACACTAGAAGGAGGGATAATGAGACGATCATATGGGTTGACAAAGCCAATAACTAATAATGAAGCCGAGTATGAAGCATTAGTGGCAGGTCTCGAAGAAGCTATTTTCATAGGCATTCAAACCCTGCATATTTTGGTGATTCCTAGTTTATTATAAATAAAGTAATGGACATCTATAAAATCAACAAGCTTGAGTTAGCTTTCTATCAAATACATATGATATTATTTAGTATATTTATTCAAGCCGAGATCCCTAAATAAATATACCTACTCAAGTTGAAAAAAAAAATTCCATGAAAATTTTCCAGTTACACAGGGTGCATTTTTAGATTTCTATGCATAGATGAAATCAATGTTACATGTTAAAAACCTCTTAAGATCAAATGTATCAACTCATACATTGATATTTTTAAAAATTATTTTAGAGCTTTTTCGAAGTGCTTTAAAATTTTCCCTGCCAGACATGGGGCATTTTTATATATTTAGCTAAGTTAAAATCGTGCTATAAGACGAGATCCTTGAAAAAATTATGATTCAGGTTGACATCGAGCTTTACGCCAAAATCCCTGGATATATCTGTAATTATTATTATTAAGTTGTGGGCTCTTGCAACTTGCAAGAAACAAAAAGAATCTATTTCTACCTATGAAAAGATAACCCTAAATATCAAAAGTTTATCTCCCATATTCTCCAAATTCTGAAGATCAAGTCAAAAGAACTCCCAATTTTGGAAGCTTTAATCAACCAAGTTGGAAAAGCGCCAACCTCTACATCTTCAAGCCTAGAATATGAATGTGTTTTAAAGGTCAGACTCAATAAGCCCAAATGTGGTCGAGTCGCTGACGCTCTCCTCGCTCAACAAGTCGTGAGAAAATGTCATAGTGAAAGAGCCCATGTTCGTTAGTCTAATGACCAAATCACCAACCCATCACAGCTTAAGTCAAAGACTCGAGTAGGTTTTAAAGGTCGAGCTCAACAAGCCTATAAATGGCCGAGTCGATGATGCTCCCCTCACTCAATAAGCCATAAGAAAAGGCCGCAGTGAAGGAGCTCCTACTATCAGTCTAATGATGATAGCTATTCAATCTCAAACCAGATACAACTTAGTGAATACAAGTAACTAGAATCCAAGAGATCTTTCTATCTGATTAATAGACCAAGATAATTTGAGGAAACTCTCAATTCAGAGCTGCCTCAAATCAATTTTTATATTGCCTGCAGGGTGATATTTCAATTTATTCTCAAATGATTTGATCAAGCACAAAGCATAGATCAAAGCCAATCTCCTCATCAAGTCCGTCAAAGTAGAAAGCACAGGACCGAGGAAGCAATTTCATAGTTCATACAAAGTTGATGGAAGAACTAAATGAATTTTGTAGTTATTCAGTCTGTTAAAGAACACATTGCTAGGCTGATTAGATCTAATATAACCAGAAAGGCTGGGTCATCTATACATACCCTTCAAAAACTCTATAAAAGCGACAAGCATATAGGTGAAGATATCGTGCACTTCTAACAAGTCAATATGGATAAATTAGGTCAATCCTTCATCAAGTCTGTCAAGCTTAAAGCTAGGACAGAAGGAATCCCAAATCTCAAAACAAGTAAACCAATTTCTTCATCAACCCAACTAAGCATGAAGCTAAGGTCGGAGGAAACCCAAATCTGTAACAACATAGAAGAAAGAGATCTTCAACAAACCCATTAAAGCAGACAGTAGATGGTGGAAGAGCTTTTATCTATCTGATAAGTCGATCCTCACAAATCGGTCAATCTTGTCATTTAGCATGTCCAAAATAAGACATCATACTAATGATAAATCTTATCAAAGCTCTATAAGCTATTGATATCGAAGATGAAGTGCTCCAAGAGCTGCGGCAAACACGAAAGGTCAACCAGTTTTTAACAAATACGACTCACTCAATCGCTTGAATCATATCACATTTGGGCATTTACCGACCTCCACATATGCTACATAAGTCGAATCGAGCCTATAAGATGAATTTGATCGACTTCTGATGCTTCAGAATGCAAATCAGAGCTGAAATATACTAGACATCACTGAAACCAGTCGAAATGACCTTCGATCGACTAATGGACTTCGCCATCACGTTCAGAACATCGAAATTGATAAGAATATACAAATTCCACAATTTAACGATCAATCAAATAAGAGATCGACCCGTCAACTTGTGTATTAGAGTTAAGAGATTACGATGATGTCCTAATCACCTTTGTTCATGAAATTGATTCTGCCGTTAGCTTTGAAATGTCAAAAATCTATCAAATGAGACTGTCATTGATCTATTTGGATGAGTCTACGTGAATGTCAAGCAGTCATAAGTGATAATGCGCATTTTGAGCTGAAATTGACCCGATTTGATGCAGACTTAAAGCAAACGACCTCCGATCGCAAAATGGATTGTACCGTTGCATCCAGAACATCAAAATAACTTTCAATCAATATATATATATATATATATATATATATATATATTAACCATACAATGATGTCAGTGTAGAATTCATATTAAGATTAATTAAACACTTAGAAATTTAATTAAAAAGCCTATTTATACCTAATAACCCATACCACTAAATCCCCTATTCACGGTTGACTTGAGCCGGATCGCACACGATTTCTCTTCCTCAACTCCCTTTTGTTCGTTCCGTAGGCCTCCATCCCTTGAAACCGAGCAACCGTTCACGCTCGATCCTCCCTCAAAACTGAACGGAACTGCTTCCGTTCGTTCGTCCTCCAAAAATCAAAACTCCTCTCAATCGAAGGCATCTCCTCCTCATTCGACTCCCTCTCGTTCTCGTAGCAGGACGCAAGCATATCCTTCCCTCTCCCGTTCATCTCTACCAAGACCGAAAGCCCTTACTTTCCTCCCAGGAAATAAAATTATCAAAATTTGACTCCAACTGAAATGAAGGATTAGTTAACTGCTTTCAAATGAACAAACATTTCTCACTCAATATTTGAATTATCTTGGATTTCACATTGAGATAATCAAAAGAAAATTTCAATCATTTTTAAGATTGAAATATACAATATTTGGAAATATATTCAGATACTCGATCATTAAGTAATTGAAATGAGTTGGATATGTTGGTGATAAACATAAGCTTAACACTTCAATACCTCATTTCAGTTGATGTCAAAGATGATCTAATTGAATATCCAATCAAAGCACAATAGATCCCTTTGGAATTAAGATATAGTCTTCAAATTTAATTCACTCCAAGTAAATTAAAAAAAATCAAAGGATTCATAAGAGATTCCCAATGAAATTGAAGGATCGCTAATAAGCATAATCAAGGAATTCTTGAAAAATATTTGAAACATATTATTCATCTTATTAAATGCTTAAATTGGATCAAAGAGAAATTGAACAGAGATAGTAATGAGTTTGAAGATCGTCAATATATATAAATGAGATTCTATTGAAGATCCAATGACTAGACAACTCTGAACAAAAGAAAGTAATTAAATATTATTTCCAAGGGATCTAACAAGCTATTAGAACGGCTTAAAATGCCTTCAACGCCACCAGATCTGCAACTCTTCGTACAAGTAGACAAAAAATGATATTAAATTAAATTCTCCATGAATTATGGAGCTTCGTTCAATCCAAAAATTAAAGAATTTTATTTTAATTATGATTTTCAAAATCAATGATTTCATTAATTAGATAAAATTATCTAAGCTATAAATACCTGCATGTGCTCAGATGTGGAAATTTAGAGTGTAAATTTTAATGTTTGAAAAGGCTCAATAGGCTAAGTTAGAATTAAATAAAAATATAAAATCAATCTCATGATTTAGAAATAAAATTATCTAAATTATTAAATATCGGCATTGGCCCCGACATTATGCTAGAGGCTTTAACTTAGTGTCTGAGGATGCTGCTCAGGTTGCTTCCCGGTTTGGTCTTAGGACCGGGTATGGGTTAATAAAACCTAAAAATTCAATTATTATAAGAATTTAAGCTTATTGAAACATCTGAGAAGCTAATTTTGTCATATGATAATAGATCTGATCCTCTATTATTAAACTAATAGAGTTGACATGATCTAAAATAATAAATGAAATGATCAAATAATATATCTACCCCGATGATGACTGTGTTGAATAGAGATTTCAACCGGAGGGGATATTTCCATCAAAATATGATTACAAGCTCAGCTCAAATTAATTTAAATTAAATATCAATCCAAATGTAAAATCAAACATGTCATTAAGCTATAAAACACTTAAAAATGAAATTTAATCTTTAAAAAAACTTTAAAACAAACTCAATCTATACACCTACCATAACTATTTATCGGATGTGACAAATTAAGAAAACTCTAGCTCATAAAGGAGCTAAAGTCAAATCAAGTGTTCTACTATGTTCACTCTCAATTAATCTCATGCTAGTAAGGATGTGGCTTGTATCCTGCGTGACTTGAGGTAGGCTCCATATGATGCAGTTATGGCCGAGTCTCAATTAGGTGATTCTTTGCCAAATGAAACCATTTTATTACGATCAAGACTGTAGCCCGTATGCTCCCCAATGACTTTGCCCATTTGAGTTATGAATCATAGAATTTTTGATAAGGCAAAAAAAACTTCTATGTTAGTAATATTGTGTCTTCTTGAAAAAACCTTGCAGGTCAAGATTTCTTGGAAGATATAACCCGTGTGTTCTTGTGAGGATCCTTATCGGGTTAGTCATTCCTCTTTTGACTAAGTAGATTAGGGTGACGAAGGGATGGCGGATGTGATCTAGATGTACATCATTATTCCCAACCATCCGCTTTAAAATTTAATGATGATGAATTTCATAAATTCAACTCAAATTTTAAACTCCATGCCAAAACTATCGATACTTATTAAGCGGCAACTAGCGTAATCGAAAGTTCTCTCGGTATTGAGAGGGTAATTAATTATAGGGCCTTTATAGAAAACACAGGCAGGATCTAAAGTTCTCACAAAATGAGAGCGAAATCTTTGGGTAGTGTCTTATCTACTATTTCATCTGCATTCTGAAAATTACATCAACACTTAAAATCATACTTTCTTCATTTGTGAGAGGTCGGTGACGAATTTTTGGAGCCCACACATTAGCCTTTAGTTTTTATATATTTAATTGGATTAAATATGAAAAAAATATCATATAGATTAATGTATCTCATCTATAATGATCAATTTAATATTTAAATATAATTTTTTTCAAATTTATATAGGAAAAAATGATAGTTTGTTGGTTACGAGTGGATGCTGCATTTATGATGTCATATTCTATCAATTTTTTTTTAAATTATTTATTGTAAAATATTGAGATAAAAAATCATAAATATCTTACATTACATTTACTAAAATAATTAGGTAATAATAAAAGTTATTTTTATAAACATTTAACTCACACAATTTTAATTTTAACTATATAAAATGTTGGAAAATCTTTGTTATTTTATAAAGAAATTCAGATTGCGCCGCCGCCAAAGCCGATCTTCCCTCCAGCTTATCCAGCATCAGTCCCAACCCAGTAAGTAAAGATAAGATTTCGAATAGCTCTCGATCAAACTCAGGACCAACGAGTACCAGCCGCTGCGAAACTATGGAGGAAGCAGGAGGATCGAATGCGGTGGTGGCGACGCTGGCTGGAGCAAAGCGGTCGTCGGGGAAAACCTTCGGGCAGATCGCGGCAGAAACAGGTCTGACTAATGTCTACGTGGCCCAGCTCTTCCGGCGACAAGCCCAGCTCAAGACCGACACTGTTGCTTCCCTTCGATCCGCCGTCCCTTCCCTCACCGATGAGCTTATCTCGGAGATGATGTCTCCGCCCTTCCGATCTTACCGCTCCAACATCATCCAAGAGCCGGCCATCTATAGGTAGGTGTATCTCTCGAGGTTATGCAACTTGTGTTTTGTTATTTGAATTTTTTTGGCTAATCTGTGGGTAGCTGTATGCTGCGGTTTTGTTTACACGTCATCCTCATTGAAATCATGTGATATGGAACGCAATATGCATTATAGCTGCTGTCCTGTCCTCTGGAACTTCATTTTTCAACTTGGGATTCAAACGTATGACATGCTTTGATAAGAATAGGGCTGTTTAGGTACAAGTGGGATTTAATTCAAGTAGTTGTTGGTAAATCCTGTAGAATTAATAAAATAAATGCAGTTTAAATTCATGAACCAATTTGGTTCAAATTACACTCGAGTCAAGCCATGGGTCTTGATTTGACATCTGAATCATCAAGCTCATCGTATCCAAAAGAACTCACTTTTGGAGAGTCAAAATTGTGGCACTCTTCTAGAAGATATGATGCCCGCCTTCACCAGCTCCCCATGTGAAATCCAAGAGTGTTCAATACTAGGATGTTTCCTCCAATGAACCGCATACTTGAATACTCCAAAAACAGCAATGGTTCTTTCATCTATAACAATCTTATCTACCTTGTAGGTTGGTGTGTTAATGGAGGATGAAAGCACAATATTCGTGAGAAAAGTAGAAGCTCCATCTGCAGAAAGATTCCTTATCACTTCAAAAGTTTTAGAGGTGTCTCAATAAAGTATTATAGCTTCAACATTAAACACTAGACTAAAATTAATTCTTGAAATAAAGCAGCCAAATGAGCGTTTGAATTTTGAACCCCCTAAATTGTCCAACAAAACATACTACTATATCAACCATAAACTGTGAAATTAGATAATCAATGCAATCTAATCTTTTTTCTTAAAGAACAACCTTGCTAAATTTTAGGCATCAATAATTTTAGAGCAAGGCATAAAGTGAGCCATTTTAGATAATCTATCAACCATAGTGAATATAGAATTATATAAATGAAAACTTTATGTAAATGTAGAGTAAATTCTATACTCAAATTAGTCCATGGAGTAAATTCTATACTCAAATTAGTCCATGGAATATTTAAGTTGTAAGGGAGTATGAAGTCCCAAGGTTGTTTAATAGCCTTAATTTGAAAGTATAACTCTATTAAATAACACGATTGGCATTATGTTTTATAGAAGGCCAGCAGAATCATAATGAGACTAAAAATATGAATCTTATCTCACCCTAGGCATTCAACCAGTTAACCAATATGGGATACATAACAAAGAACTTCTAGACATACATTTATCCATAGCTCTCATATTTGGATGAAGTTCTTTTCTGATGTTCTTAGTAGAATGAAATGTATAATACAAATCTGGATAAGAAATGAACTCATTGTGGGCTCCGAAAATTCGTCACCGACCTCTTACATTGAAGAGAGTTTGATTTAAATGTCGGTGAAATTTTCAGAAGGCAGATGAGATAGTAGATAAGACACTACCCAGAGATTTCACCCTTATTTGGTGAGGACTTTAGATAATTCGGGTTTCTATAAAGCAAAGCCATAGCTAATTATCTCTCCCAATGTTGAGAGAGAATTTTCGATTAAGGCTAGTCGTTAGATCGTTGAATGCGTAGCAGCATGTGGAGTATAAAATTTGAGATTTATGAAATTCATCGTTATTTAACTTAAAGCGAATGGTTGGGAAAATGATGGCGATAATGCGATCTGATCCCATGGTTTCATCATCCGGTATCGTAGTCCTGTCTCTTAGTCAAGGAGTAGTGAGACTGTGAAGGATCCTGTCGGCCATCATTGGTTCGTCGTCAGTAATCCTTGTAGGCGCAGGGTGGTGTTTGTCTGACAATCTTAAGTCTACGTTGGCTAGCAGATATCTTTTCTCAGGTGTATGATTCATATCTCAGTCTGAGCCATTGGGGAAGCGTCACGTAATTCATTGATCGTAATATAATGGTGTCGTTTGATGTGCAATTAGAAATCGATAAACTACGATATATGTGGGCTGATTTAAAAACCGAGATAGATGGGAATTCGCGTCATTCTTGGCGTGAGATTGATTGAGAGTGAATATAAGAACTTGACATTGACTCGCTTTGTGGTAGAAACTTTCTTAATTTGTCGCAATATTGTGGAAGGTGGATTAAGTTTTAACTTTAAGTTTTTAAATTGATGATTTTATTTAGTCATTTATAACTTAGTGATTTGTCGATTTTATATTTGGGTTGACCCTTTATTTAAGTTAATTTGATCGAGATTAATCATATTTTGATAGAGTATATTCAGGTTGAAATCTTCATTCAATCTGATCGTCATAGGGGTAGATGTATCGTTTGATCACTTAATTTATTGTATCAGATCCTGTTGACTCTATTAGTTTAATAATAGAGGATTAGATCTACTGTTATATGACAGAATTAGTTTTTTAAATATTGTAATAAGTTGAAAATTTTATAATAATTGGATTTTTAGGTTTTGTTAACGTGGGCCGGTCGAGGCCAAATCGAATCAACTTCAGCGTCCTTGACACTTAAATCTACATTCATAGTGTAGATTTACGTGCGGTGTTTAATAATTTATGTAATTTTATTTACGATTATGAGATTAATTTCATATTTATTTAATTCCGGCGTAACTTTTCTTTTTACATTAAAATTTGCTCTAAATTTCTATGTCCCGTCAGTATTTATAACTTAGATAAATTCTGAATTAATGAAATCGTTGACTTTGAAAATCATAATTATAATGAAATTCCTTAATTTTTTGGATTGAAGGAAGCTATAATTCATGGAGATTTTTATTTAACATGTATACGGAATTGGGAAAATAATATATGATCTGAAAAAATTAGTGATTTATCAAGATTAGATACCATGAAGGTTATAGATGTATGTATAAGTTAGCCAAAAGAAGAGATAGGATAAGTAAAGACATAGTTCAAGTGAGGGGTATTAAGGATAAAAATAATAAAGTCTTTTCTTAGAAAAGATATTGAAAATAGGTGGATGAGGTATTTTAATAAACTTTTCAATGAAGGATCGAAATACGATTGATTTTAGCCTTAATATCCAAACAAAAATAGAATTTCATTTTTATCGTTGTATTAGTAAATCGAAGTTAGTGAAGAAAGAAAATGAAATGTGGAAAAGTAGTAGATAGGATAATATTCCAATAGAAGTGTGGAAATGTTTAGGAGATCAAGGAATTTCTTGGCTTACAAATCTTTTTAATGTTATTTTAAAGACTAAAAGATGCCGAGATGAGTGGAGAAAGAGTTTGTTGGTTCTATATTTAAGAATAAAGGTGATGCACAAGAGTGTCCAAATTATAGAGGAATTAAGTTAATGTGTCATACATCAAAATTATGGGAGAGTAATTGAGCATAGGTTACGATGTGATGAAGTTTCTCACAATGTTTGGTTTCATGCCAAGTAGATCTACTATGGATCTTATACATTTGTTAAGAGGTTTGATGGAAGCATAGAAAATAAGAAGGATCTACATATGATATTTATTGATTTAGGGAAAGCTTATGATAAAGTCTCAAGAGATGTTCTTTGGAGTTAGAATAGAAAGAAGTTAATATTGGTTATATTCAAGTCATTAAGGATATGTATACTAGAGTACATTACTTGTGTCCAAAACAAGGAGGATTGACAAAATATTTTCCTATTTCGGTTGGATTACATCAAGGATCAACATTAAGCCCTTATCTTTTATTTTAGTTATGGATGTTCTTACGAGGCATTTACAAGAAGATGTACCTTTCCATGCTTTTTTCTTGATGACATTCTTCGTGTTGATAAGACTAGAGAGGAGTCCAGAAACTTGAATTATGAAGGTCAACTTTAGAGTCTAAAGGTTTTGTTGAAGTAGATCTAAAGCGAATATAGAGTAATTTTAGTTGTAGAAGTTTTAGTGGTAGTGTTGTAACTTTAAGCGATCAAGTCATTAATAAGAGTGAAGCGATTTAGATATTTAGGCTCTATTGTTCAAAATGATGGTGAAATAGATGGAGATGTTATTAGTAGAATTCAAGTTGGATGGTTGAAGTGGAGGAATGCATCGGCTTTATTATGTGATAGAAAAGTTCCACTTAAACTTAAGGAAAAATTTTATAAGATGGTGGTAAGACACGCAATGACTTATGAGTGCGAGAATGTTGGCCAATAAAGAGAAAGCATAATACTAAGTTAAGTGTTACAGAGATGAGGATGCTCAGGTGGATGAGTGGCTTTACCTTAGAGATAGAATCAAAATGAGTATGTTGAGAAAAGTTGGAGTAGCTCAGGTGGTAGATAAGATTGGGAGAATTGCACTTAGATGGTTTAGATAAAGCGTCGGCCGTCAGATGATCAGATTAGGAAGAGTAGATCATTATATTTGCCTTATGTTAAGAAAGGTAGAGGTAGACTAAAAGACTTGGTTAAGATGTATAAAAATGATCTTAGTATACTTGAATTAAATGAGAATTTGTTGTGACAGTGGACACGATGGAGAAGGATTCATGTAGCCGACCCACCTAGTGGGATTAAGGCTTGTTGTTGTTGTTGTTGTATGCTTACTTTTCTACAAAATTGAGAGATGGGTATTAATTTAAAATTTTCAAATGATACCTTCTGCCCGCTTGTACTTGAATATTACGGGTTCGGTGACATATATTTCAACTTTATATTTTCGATTCAAAGTAGTGTAACTTTTCTTATATTTGATAGCAAAAATAGAACGACTATTTAGCTTATGCATATTGATAGGATTTTACATATTTGCTAATCATCATATAACTTTCATTCTTACCCATAGACAAGCTATTATACCTCAAATTGAATTTTGAGAACTTTGATTGAGGCAATTAGAGAATTAGTAGACATCATGATAAGAGGAATAAATACTGTTCATTTACAAGAAATTCTATGGAATGGAATGAGAACAAAGGATATTGGAAAGGTTCTTTTTACTTCAAATTGTAAAAGTTAGTTATAAGAATGATGGGTGAAGTATTATTGATGAGGAAATATAAAACTGTTGAGGCTAATAGGTTGATGATTTCTATCAAGATAATTATAGATGAAGAAATAATGAATGTAATTGGTGCTTATACTCTTCAAGTTGGATTAGAAGATAATTTAAAAAATCAATTCAAACTTGGTAAGAGATGGGTGAACTATTACAGCATGCACTTGTTAAGCGAATGGTGGTTATTGGAGGAGTTTTAAATTGTCATATACGTTATAATAGGTTGTGCAATGAGAAGGTTCATGATGGTTATTGAATTGAAAATAAAAATGTAATGAAAGAGGCTATATTTGATTTCACAATAACCTATCATTTTGTAAATCAATTTCATATGATTAGGAAAGCAAAATGATAGACCTAAAGTCACATGGATAAATATTTGTCAACCATCATTTTTACAGACTTAAGTGAGCGAACAAAAAAAAAGCTTCATAAATAGATGTTGCTTGCATCATAACTTCTCATGCCAAAAATAGATACAAATATAAAAACAAAAACAACAGATTATTAAGGAAAAATAACTGTGCAACAATAGATTACGATGGAAAATGTGAGTCCCGAGCAACTGTTTTTATATTGATTGAAACTGTTGGTCACATTTTCATACAGAAAATCAACTGTTGAGCTTATTTTTCTGTATTAATACTAAAATTTTACATCGCTGACCGTTTTGTTAAATAGAGTAATGAGAAAGAAAAAAAGTTTACAAAAAAAATAAAAAAATCAGACATACCTCGTTTAGACTTCTGATCAGTAGGCATGATCTCGATGTAGCAGGTGTCCTTGAATGATGTTAGGACAAATATCTTGACACCATACTGCTTACAGATTCAAGGAGAATCAACTCATGGTGCATGATGATGAGATTCTAGTTGACTAGAAATCTCTCAATATTCTCATATAAGTTATCAACATATATAAACCTAAGAAGAGTAATAGATGTATTATGCATGCTATTGATATTCTTAGGCATACGTGCAAACGGCTCAAAATGACGCTTGTCAGGGCGCATGGTGCAGTGCAATGTGGGAGGAGAGAGATTATAAATTGTATGATCTATTGTATGAGAAGAGATATCGGAAGGAGAGAGAAACATATTTACTAGTTGGGAGAAGGAGAGAGTGTGGGAATCAATGAAATTTTTAATTTAATTCATAATGACCAAAGTAACACATCCTCTATAGTCTATACCATATTATAGAAATAAGGCTACAATAAAAATTAAAAAAAGATCCTATCTTGAAATCAAAATTCAAATTTAATTGTCTCTTAAGTCTATACAAATTCCCTTTTTTGGGTTTTATTTGTTTATTTTTATTTACTGATCTATCTCTCCAATATTTACTAGGAATAGAAGTTGAAGAATTGTTTGATATGATCACCTACTTGTAGAATAGTGTTACATCGATTGCTACCATCTAATGCACGGATCTTGATAAGCAACCTGTAATTGAATTTCTCCTAATAACATTCTAATTCATTACGTGTGATTTTTTTCAGGTTAAATGAAGCTGTTATGCACTTTGGGGAGAGCATCAAAGAAATCATCAATGAGGATTTTGGTGATGGAATGTAAGTTGAAGATTGCCGACTATCGATATTTTGTGCATATTAGAGCTGATATGTAACTATAGAATGCCATACTCTGCTTTAATCTTTTGTCTTCCACATTTACTTGTTCCATAATCATTTCTCCTTTCCTGTCTGTTCTGCAACATGCTAATTCTTTACGAGATTGGCCCTAGTTTTTCTACACAACTTCCAAGATGAATGGACAACACCTGTTAGCCAACTCATTCTAATAACTCGGGCATCTCAATATCTGGAAGGATAAGTCGCATGAATATACTAGTAATACTTTCATTGCTTGATAGTGTGAAGTCAAAAGCCACTTATCCCTTGTTAAGATTTGGACTTCCCTCAACCCCAAAAGCTAGCTCATTGAGGTGAAGTTTTTCCTTGCCTTATAAACATAATGATTGCCCTTCGACTACTGATGTGGGGCTAAATCCCAAAATCCCCTCAGCAGATTATTACTTGGGAAGGCTTGGGTGGGATCGTTATTTATTTTATCATTATCCCAACTACTAATGCTTTGCTTTATAAATTTTTACTCTTCATACATTCCTGTTGAGTACCATCAGAGTTAATCAAATGTCTGGTTTGTCTTCCACAATACCTGGAAGTTTTTAAAAGGATGTGTGTGTGTGTGAGCATGTGTGAAGTTTGATGATAGGTGTGTTGTGAAAACAAGGTTTGGCGGACTTGTAACAAGGCTAACTGCAACAAAGCTAGTCTTTATGGTTGTAACGAATTGTAACAAGTGTAGTTACCTGATTCCTAACCATAGAATTATGACCCATGCTTACAGTTACATAATTTCTTATCCTGGAATTGTAACTGAAGTTCAGTCTCTGACCCTGGTTCTCTTGTCCAAACAAGCTTGTTGAAGGAATATAAACCGCACACAACGTTCCCATGTTCATAAACTAGTGGAACAAATAGATCCATTCCTCGTTCTAATGTTCAGCAAAATGTTCGTAGTTGACAGTAAAATGCTTGTTGATATTGTACACGCAGGTTATAGACCGGCACATTTTTAAGTTGTAGTTAACAGCTTGATATCTTTCTTCATCATTAATGCCTCATTTCAGTACTTAAAAACCCATGACATGCTGAAGTGATGAAAAACTTGCTCTTGTTTTCTTCTAAAATGAAATTTGATCAGTGGAATTTACTTTTGAGGTTCATTAACGTGATTTTTTGCATAGATAGCTTCAATTATTTATTAAATGAGTGCAGAATCCTTCTGCAGCACTGACTCAGTTTCTTTATCAGAATGTCTGCTATAGATTTCTATTGCTCTGTTGACAAGGTTAAAGGTATTGATGGGAAGGATCGTGTGGTGATCACCTTCGATGGGAAGTATCTTCCTTATAGTGAGCAGGTTGGTAATTTATTAGTGACTTGAGAAGTCAAATGTTAGATGAAGAACTATGAATTGCATTTCTTCAAAGAAATTGATCTTTCTGGACAGATTATCAGTACTATTTGTTGACCCCTAATATTATTTCAAAAAAAAATAAAATAAAAAAAAAAAAAAACTGTGAGCAACCGTTCCCTCCCTTTTCCCCTCTCTTCATTCGGTTTGCCCTCCTAAAACCGTAAGATCGCTCACATCGTGGAGACTCCCAGCCGAACGCCCCACTCTTCATTTTCTTTTCCCTTAGAAACCGCAAAACAAAACGACACGACTCTCTCCCGCAAGGAACCGCTCCTCTTCCTTCTCCTCTCTCAGTTGCGTTGTGGTATGGAGTGCTGAGAAGATTTGAAATCGATCCTCCCATTCCTTCCCTTCATCCTCTGTTCCTCCTCTCTCTTCTCGTCTGTCTCTAGCCAGGGAGCACTTCGAACGGACTCCTCCCCTACCTGATTCCTTTCTCCCGTTCACTCCCTCCGACAACTTTGAACCACCGGAAAAAGGTTACATCCAAGGCAGAAGAAGAGCTGAAATGCGGATGGCGGCTGAGTCGGCGAGCGTTGCGAAGCAAGCGGAGACTTCACGCCTCAATGGCAACGTCGCCTTCAAGAAAGAGCGCCTTGGAGCCGCGATCGATGCGTACACCGAGGCGATTACACTTTTCCCTGATGCGGCTGCCGACACCCGACACGGCGGGGGATGGAGATCGTAGCCGTTTATATACGAAACCCGATGGCGGCGTCGACGCTGCTATACTCCCATCGAAACGCGGCTGATCTTGGCCAGATGTATGAGTTGTTCATTGAACTCAGCATCCACCTACGTGTCAATCTTATGGGATATGATTACTCAGAAAGCCATCTGAGTAGAATACCTATTATGAGATCGAGGCTGTTTATAAATGCCTCATTGAAAACTATGGTGCAAAAAAAGGAAAATATTGTCTTGTATGGGCAATCTGGTGGAAGTGGACCTACTCTCAATCTAGCAGCAAGGCTTCCATGCTTATGATCGGTTGTTTTGCACAATCCCATATTATCAAGTTTAAGAGTGATGTATCCTATTAAATGCACATATTAGTTTGACATCTACAAGAATATTGACAAAATTCCATTAGTCAAGTATCTTGTGCTTGGAGGAAGACGAGATGAAAAGAGCTTTGCTAACAAGGGATTTTCTCAAGATGAGATGGTCACGCTTTCAGGAGTGCACACAATTGGTCGTGCGCACTGCAATACATTCGGCAACAAACTCTCTCGTCCACTCAACCAGCAACACCAACTTCCCATATGATCCAAAACTATGAGTCAAATTGTTTATCGTTGTGGTTGGTTGTGGATGTGTAAAGAAATGTGAATGTGGAAATATATATGTATATGTGATTCTTTTGCGGGGTTTAAGGCGCCATTATCCGATAGGTGCGTAGTGGTGCAAAGAGGCAGCGTGGTGTTCTGAGCATTTGTTACATTAGGTGTCTTAAGCCAGCGTTAGATATGACACTTATCGAAATGTTTAAAATTTTGACTAAATTTGCGATTTAAAAAAAAATGAGGATAATATTTGCATATATATTTGCTTTTATGCAGGTGATTGAAAGCTTCGTTATACTCATTAGGGTATGATTAGAAGTTAATTTAGGTCTTGAAACCGTCGTTCGCTCATTAGAGCGTGTGGGTAAGCTTGATGTAATTTATGCGGGATACGGATATTGTTAAATCTTTCTTTGAAATTTGGTGATTTTGAGACTTACAAAAAAAAGATTTAACATTAAGTTAAATATAAAATATAAAGTCACAAGAAATGAATTGAAAATTAAATATAAATGACGAAAATGAATTTGAAAGAGATTTGATTACAAATAAAATTAAAAATCATATTTCAAATAAGAAAATAGATACTCAGTGAACTATAAAACTTGAAATAAATTTGAATTCTTTTGATATATATGACTGACTGAAATTAAGATAAATTTGAAGTTTATTTATTAAATAAATATGAAACTTGATGAAGTTGAGGATAAATTCATATTGGATCTAAAGTCTTTTTATGTAAACAAATTATATTTAATATCAAATGAAGTAAAGATTTCAATTGAATATCAAATGACTTGTTGGTAAATCTAAATGTCCAATTTCAAAGAAAGGTCACAGTAATTTGGTAGCTTTCTTCAAATTGATTAAACTTATGATCATTCATGAATGTAGCCTTTAAAAGGATCATTTGGATATTGTGCTTAAAGTCGGTTTGAAGCACATGAGATTGGTTGAGTGTTATATTTAAGCTAAAGTGAAAATCAAATAAAATTCATAAGAGGTTTTTATATAACCAAATGACATATTAGCAAGTATAGGCAAGACCTTAATGAATAATGACTTGTATTCAAAAGAATTCAAAATAAGCTTGCTTAAAGTATACATAATAAACTAATGTGCGAGCAAAAGTTGAATATGATGAGTTGATAAATATTTAAAATATTGTTAATGATGTAGCTAAATAATCATTGATACTTGAAAAATTCAATGAACAAATTAAATATAAGCGAATATTTTAGTCGAAAATTTGAAGCTAAAACACAACGCCGGATCTGCAATTCTTGTTATAAGCGAGCGAAGCGATCTTAAATTAAATTCTACATGAATTATGAAACCTTTTCAATTCAAAATTAAGGAATTTCATTTAATTATGATTTTAGAATCAATGATTTCGTTAATTAGATGATGAAATTATCTAGTATAAATCTGCGTGCTTTGGACGTGGAGATTTAAAGTGTAAATTTTAATGTAATGAAAGGTGCGTGAAATTTAGTTGGAATTAAATGAAAATGTAAAATCAATCTTATAATTTAAATATAAAATTATTTGAATTACTAAATACCATGGGCTAGACACTTCTGTTGAATCTGACTTAGTGTCGAGGATCTTCGGGTTGCTTCTGGTTTGGTCTTGGGGAATTAGGTTAAAAAAAAATCTAATGATGTTGTTATAATATTTTTAACCAATAAAATATCGAGAAGTTAATTACGTATGAGATGCGATCCTCATTATTAAATTAATAGATTGACGGGATCACGAAACAACAAATCCAGATGATGGTTGTTAAATGGTGATTTGGGATGAGATACTTATATCAAAATGTGATTGTCATCTCAAATCAAATTAACTCAAATTAATTAATCTAAAATCTTTAAATTTGTCTAAAACTTAAAGTTAAAATCGAACCAACCTTCATGATTGTTTGTTAAAGGTGATAAATTAAGAAAACTCAGCTTCATGAAATGTAATCAATTCTACTTATGTTGCTCTTGTCAATCTGTAGTAGGGCGTGGATGTCTCTCTAGCTGGCGATAAATTTACATATGATCGATTCTGACCAAAGTCCTCTGATCGGGTGATTTGACCAGTAGACTCCATTATATTTCGATCATGAATGGCCGTTATGCACTCGATGGTCACGATCCGTGATTTGAATGATGACTATTATATTTCGATCATGCATACCGTATGCATACCTATTTTTGAGTTGTGAATCATAGGGTATCTTGATAGGGCAAAAAATCTTACGTCGACTAAAATAGACTTAATTTGTCTTCTTGCAACATCCCCTAGGTGTCTGAGGATTTCTTGGGCGATGTAGGTGATAAATTAAGAAATCTTGAAGGGCCGATGTCAAATCGAGTGTTACTTATGTTCCCTCGATCAATCTGTAGGTAAGGGCGTGATCAATGTCAAGTACAACTTAGATCAAGCGAACAACAAGAATGGTAGTTTAACATAATGGCGTGAGCAAGATTTCCATCACTAAAATCAAGCTTGGCACTTATAAAATCTAAGATCATACTGCTCCATTTTCTTTTTATTGGTTGATAGTTTAGATTTTACCAAACAGCAACAGAAAACTATAGCATAAAACTCCACATAATTAGAAAAGAGAGCAGCTGCAAAGACAATCATAAGTACTTCCATTTTGCAAATTATTCTTCTCTTATGCTAGATGCTTACTTAAATGTTAAATCTTAGAGAGAAATTAAACTTCAGTGGAACTAAATACGGGGATTTGGTGGATTGAAAGGGTATGAGAGAGAAGCGGTGAGTCGTTCAAACAGGTCAGGGGAGGAGTTTCATTGACCCTTCACGGGATTGGAGGCTACTGCGAGAGACGGAAACAGGTGTCTTGCTTCAGTCCTTTCGACGAAGGAGGAAGAGGGAAGAGGAGTTTCCGGTTTCTCGGCTCTGGTGGAAGGAGGAAGAATCGAGAGAGGAGTTTAGTAGAAGCGGGAAAGCGAAGAGCTCTGCGTGAGAGGGAGGATCGTCGTCAACAAGCGAGGAGGAGGAGAATGAATGAAAGTATCGTGAATAGGTCAAAGGAGATAAGCGTGAGGAGAATCGTCGCGTGTTCCTTTTAAACCTTGATTGGCCTAAGCGGCGTCAATAGGAGATAGACTGCTTTAATTAGTGAGATGGGTGGGGGTTAGGTTAGGGATTAATAAGTTGAAAAGATTAAGCGTCATTTTAATTATAATTTAATGATGTTTTATGTGATATTAATTTATACAATAAACCAGCAATATGGGTGTTAATTTTAGTTGTTTACATTGTGCGAAACCTTGATGGCGTCGATTTATGTCGGAGGTCGTTTGAGCAAAGTCGGTGCGTAGTGAAATTAGGTCTAAATTGTCTACGCGCTCAAATTGCTTCAGCCGCGCTTTGCCGTCGATCAGCGGAAGGCGTCGTTTGATAGGTTTGACGTTTGGCGGCGGCGGGCCGATCGATTTAGCGAGAGGTCGTTTAGATGTCGTCGAACTCTTCGATATGTGCGTAATTTCATTAAAATTGATTTTAATTATTTGATCGATCGTTAATTGATTTGATATTTGTTATTTAATTAATTTTAATATTTTGCATTCGAAGTTTCAAATTGAAGCGAATCTTATCGATTTCAATCGCAATTAGGGGTTTTAACCTCGACCTTTATTTAATTTCAAGTGGCATAGTTGTAGGTCAACAACTCGATTAATCTCGCCCGGTAAGGCGTGACGTGTCCCATTGCGTGGCAGCGATGAGCTCTACATATGATGTGGTTACGACCAAAGTCCCATGATCTGGTAGTTTGGCCAGTAGGCTCCATTATATTTCGATCCGACCATGGTATACACAATGGCTCGTTCTGTGTTGTGAATCGTATTATCTTGATAGCAAAAAAATTCTGTCGGTAAAGTAGACTTAAAATTCTTCTTAAAAAACGTCCAGTCATAATGATTTCTTGCGGCGTAATCCATGTGTTGCCGATAAGGATCCTTCGGTCAGGTTAGGTCGACTACCTCCTCTGACTAAGTAGACTAGGTATCGCGATAGCTCGGGATGATGGTGAATTTCATAAATCTAAATTCTAAATTTCAAAACTCAGCATCTCTTTGTTACTATCTGTATGTATTTAGCGATCTAACATTGCTTGTCGAAGTTCACTCTGAATTAGGAGGGGTAATTAACTATAGATTGCTTTATAGGTAACTTAGAACGATCTAAAGTCCCAAATGTGGAGGAAATCTGCAGTAGTGTCTTCTCTATATTATATCTTTGAAAATTACATATTTTAAATCATACTCCTTGATTGTCGAGATGGGTGGCAAATTTTGAGACTATTAACTAGCATTATAGCGTTATTTTTATTTTATGGTGGTGTGTGGTTCAACACTGAGCTCTATGATACTCTTAATACTTCTACTTTTAAGCAATTTTCCTATTTTATAAACTGTTATTTGACTCATCTAGCTTGACTTTTGGCCACATGGAAGTAATTTGCATCAAATGTATACCGAAAAGTTTCAGAAGATTATTGTTAAGGTCAGGATTGATAGACTTTTCACTGTAATTCGTATCATAACTATTCTATTCGACCTTATGGTCAGTTTGTTCTCGTCCTTCATTTTTGGCTGGCGAATCTCTTTTTTTTAAATTTTTTGGTATACTTCCTTCTTAGGTTAGAATTCTTCTACCTCTCCCTTCTCAATTATATATATATATATTGGACCACATCAATTTTATCATTGGATTTATGATTAGCTGTCAACTTAACATAAACCCTCAATCTTTCTCACTTGATTCCAAGGTTTTTACTGATGACCAATATTTTTGGACTATTGAATTTGATCCAATAGTTTAAATCAAATGCCTAGCCTTCTTATATCCCGTACTATGTTCTCTTTCCCTCTGCTTGACTGCTGCAATATCTATTTGATTTTTCTTCAATATTCGGTTGCTTGACAAAATTCACTTACTAATATTTTCGGTAAAACTATATTACTAGTCATACTATATTACTAGTCATGTAACCGTGAAAAATCTAAATTATAATGTTATATTTCTAATTTACTTCTACCATCTTGTAATAATAGTAGAGAGCCAAAGAAATCTAACTGTAATTTACTCATTTGAATAGCTGAATTCAAATTAATTATACAATCGAATACGACTTTTATTAAAAAATGGTTATTTTTTGACCTATATATATATATATATATATATATATTCTATATTTCTATTTTGATTTTTTAAATGATTTTTGTTTGTTTGTCTTATGCAGAAATCTGAACATATGGTTTCAAGGCTTGAGCGGCAGTGATGCAGTAATAGTATTATAAATAATTGGTGTGACCCCTCTTATGCTTTACCTCTTTGCCATCAACCCGTTTGTATGAACATAACTAACGTTTGTGTATTTCCTGCACTGCTTCCAGTTTTATGTGTATCTGTATTATTGGAGAAATTTAGTTCCAAAAGCTAGATCAAACTAGACCAATCAACTGTGAGTAAATTAGAATAAAATTCTATTAAAAATTTTGTAGAAGTAGGAAAAATATTGCCATTGAAGATGATCAAATATGATGAAAAAGAAGCAATGTCGATATCCTTGATAAGGTTAAATATTTTAGGATTGGAAATTTTCTTAGAATCTCATCTTCCTTGAGTGATGAATTTAGAGATGGTCACTGGTCCTATCGCCCTTTATCTATCGTTTGCCACTACTACTTGTCGCATCATTGGTCCTACTATATTTCACATGTCGAGAAGGTTCTGGAAATGTCTCTTTTAGCTGCTCTCCTTTTCCTTGTTCAATAAAGATGTGTTTGAGACAGTTTTTTTACTTGTGGTGACTAGTAGAAAGCTACAGTTTGACTTTTTTAAAATAATAAAAAATTATAATACTGCAAATTTCTTAAAACGATTTCTTATCATAGTACACTATTTTTTGAGAGTAGCTCTCCCAAAAGATCATAAAGGCCGGTGAATGCAGCTGGTCACGATGTCGCTTAAAAGGCATGATTTTGTTTAAGGCGTTCGCTGCGTTATGAAGAATCGTCTTTGAGGTTGTGTTTTTCAACCTTATTTGCCTCCTTACGGTAGTAGCCAGAAGCCAGAAAGCTACCGTTTCACTTTTTGAAAAAAACATTTATAGGCCTCATCATAGCTTCTTAAATAGTAGATTCTTCTGTAACATTTACATCACTGCTTTATTAGATAGCTGAAGTTGTCCCAAACAGACTAAATTTTGTGCTTATAATTACCACCTCTATGAGATCCAACGAACCACCACTTCTAACCATAGCTAGATCCTTTACCATTATCACCTAATCATGCCAAGTTACATGGTGACCAAAGCAAGGAAGTGAGTGTGGGTTCCGAAAATCTGCCACCGATCTCTCAACAATATTGAATTGAAGAGAGTGATTTAAAATGCCAGTTTAATTTTCAGAAGACAGATGGAATAATAGATAAGACACTACTCAGAGATTTATCTCTCATTTGGTGAGGACTTTAGATATGGTTGGGTTTCACATGGTATGCTCTATACCTCCCAATAAGTGAGAGAAACTTTCGATTAAAATTTAGTCGTTAGATCGCTTTGAGTAGCGTATAGTAGCGGCATATGGAGTTTTAAAATTTAAGATTATGAAATTGACATTTAACAAACTAGATGGTTGGGGAATGATGGCGTGCGATCTAGATCCGTGGTTCCGTCATCAGCCATTTGTGGTTATAGTGAGGAGGTAGTGATACCCGCGAAGGATCCTTCGATAACACATGGTTTTCAAATCAAGAAATGTAAGCAGCGGTGGTGTTTAAGGAGACATCTTAAGTTCTTAGGCGATAGAGGTTTTTTTGTCACAGTACTATGATTCACAACTCAAAGCATTAGGGAGCTCTGATTCTGGTCATTGATAATAATATAATGAAGTCGGTATTAAGAGGACCGTCATGCTAACTTCATGAGCCTCTTGCAGCCTGATTAGAGAACGAGCCATGGTAGATTGATTGAGTGAGCATAGTAGAGCACGATTTGATATTGACTCCTTTGTGAGCTAGAGTTTTCTTAATTTATGCAAAGATTCGGAAGGTGGATATATTGAGTTTTGCTTTAAGTTTTTAATGATAGAGTTTCATTTAAATAGTTTTTTAGATTTATATCTAATTTGAGTTAATTTGATTTGAAAAATTGATTGACTTAAATATGTTTAAGAGCTTTAGATCTTGTTATATGTTTAAAATTTAACGAGGATTAGATCATTATCATAAGATATTTATTTGATTTGAATTTTTATAATATATTTTAGGTTTTATTAACGGACAATCTTAAAAAACTAAGGAAGCCTTCGCGTGATTCGAACAATTTAAACATTCTAATTAATGGGGCATGAGTGTATTTGAGAATGCCTGCTTTTCGCTTTTATAATGTGTTGTGAATTTAGTGACGTAGAATACGTTGTAAATTGATCTAGTATCTTATTAGATTTTCAGATTAATATTTAATTGATTCTTATTTTCATACGCCTTTTGACGTTAAAATTTCACTTTAAATCTATATGCGCACTGAGTGTATAGTTTATATAATTTCAACTAATTAGTGATTTTGTTGATTTTGTTGATTTTTAAAATCATAATTTAGAAATAAAATTTCTTAATTTTTTGAATTGATGGAAAGCTCTTTCATTAAATGCGGCGTTAGTTATTATGCCTTTTGTGCCTCTGAAAATTACATCCGGTGGTGTACATTTGAAAGTTTGTCTGTTTTGAATAAATATATTTATTTTAGATATGTGTAATATTTTATTCAGCATTTCGTGTATTTTGGAATATTTTACCAAGTAGCTATAAGATATGTGCGAATACATACTTTATCTGATTGTATTCATCTGAAGTTTATATAAGTTAAAATTCAATCTTTAATTTAATTTTCTTTTTTTTAACAAGAGGTTAGACCAAATTTACATTCATTTTTTAACTTCATATCAAATTTTCTATTTATTTGAAAATTAAATTTCAAATTATATGAGTTTATGAGTTTAGTCTTAACTTTCTTAAGTTTCACTTGCATTTGTTTTGATAACAAACATGAACAAGATTGTTGTGATATGTTTTACATATATTGTTAGTTTAATTATAAGTAGTTTCACAAAGGTGATTTTCCTTTTCTATAAATAAGGTTAAGAGGAGTTACCTTGAAAAAAACCCTTTAAAGATTTTAAAGAAAGGAATGGAATTTGCTTGCGTTTAAAGTAAGTATTTTTCTTCATTATTATATTTCTTTTTTAGTTTCCCTTTAAGTATGCTCCATTTATTTTTTTCTTTAATTTAATATTTACCTTCATATTTATAATGCATTTTTTTTACTTGATTTAAGTTTAAATGATTTCCATTTAAGTTTGCTTAAGTCTCAAATTTATTCTAAAATCAGACATAATTTGGCAATATGGCATCGTCGCCAGCGTGTGCGTCATTATACTTTCTGTGCAATAGCGTGGCATGTCTTGACGGCCGTCTTCACATTATTGTAATGGGCGTTATTTGAAGCGCGCGAGAAAATCAAACGTATATATATTTTCACATTCATTTATCGCTCCATTTCGCTCTGCGTTTTTTGAAACTGCGAGAAAAAATCTGCGTATATGTATTTTCACATTCACATTTTCTCACACTCACTACGCCCTCATGGGCATTAGGAGGATCTTAAAACTTGAATGAACGTAAGTATGACATTGTAATGCGACAAGGTCAGGTACCAGTGGTGTCGTCTTGACTTTAGATAGTATCACATGTCATTTCGAGCAGAAGCTAGTTGTGATAGCATTGATGAATTTGACTGCCCAAAACCAAGTATTTCATCAATCGCTTCCGCTGATGATCCTAGATCGCCAGATTGTTGATCGCCGCATCCAAATTTAACACTTGCACTTGCTATTTTTGCTTGATGATTACCGGAAACCTGATTATATTGCACAGATCTGTCACAAAATATCCGGTAGTCGAGCTCCCATCTCCATACAACACGGTGTATTGACAAAGTGCATTGTGAATACAACCATCGACATCACCACCATATGTTTGATGAACAAAAGCTTTCATCACAGGACACTAGGCTTCTACTTGAAGAACTTTTGAGATCATAAAGAATAAGCTTTATCCCAATATCACTCTTCTTTGGGCAATGCTTACAGATGCAATTCGGCCAAAGGATGTCGCTTCCTGTATCCACCTGCACGTAGTAGGCTTTTGAAGGAGTCCCAATCTCAATTTCAGCATAATAAAGCCCGGTCTCGGTGTGAACGCCAATGCCGCCAAAGGGAATATCGGCCAATGCCGCCAAGGGGAATATCGACGGCGCCGGCCGCGACGTTTGAAAGGATCCTGGCATGGTGGCGAATGTCATATGCACGGAGGTCGACGATATGCATCCGGTCAGAGTATCTGCGCTGAACCTTAAACACACCATTGCCACTCCCCAAACTGAAGACAGAGATTAAACAAAGGAGATGAAATAAGAGATGGTGGACCCTGCCAGGCAGACTCCGATGATCCATCGATTAATGCAGGTAATAAATGATGTGAGTGTGCGTGATAGATTATTCGCATGCAGCGAAAATGAATTATTTCTTTCACATCTCCTTCCTCAAGGAGGCAAGGAGGAAGTAGAGGAGGAGACGAGCCGAAGTTTTGGTAAAGCTTGCGGTTCCTTTTTTAGGAGATAACTAGAGCTTCCACTTGTGTGAGCAACGAAGCCGAGGCGGGATCGGTTGAGCTTACGAGTTTGTTTTGGTTGAACGAATATATATGTGAGGCCTCTTTTTTTTATATTTTTTAACAATAACATTTTTTTTATTATATACTACTGGTAAAATATTTTTTCCTTTTATTTATTTTTCTTTTTTTTATATACTAATGATAACATATTTTTTTCTTTTTTTTCTTTTTATTATATATCAACGATAACTCATTTTTTTTCTTTTTATTATATACTAACTGTAATATATATATATATATATATATATATATATATATATATATATATATATATATATATATATATATATATATAATATAAATATATTTATGTAATATTATTTTTTATTTTTTATTTTAAAAAATGAGATATCAAAGAAAATCAACAGCTAGACAACTAGCTATTGCACTAAAGGAGCATGGCCAATGAAGGCCAGTTCTTAATAACAGTCTGACTCTATTTTTTCCTTGTGTCTCTCAAGTATACTAAGTTACTAACTAGATCCATTAATTCAATTAAAGGTGTGCTAGATGATGTAAAAAAAAAATGAAGTTGATTATTAAATATGTAAATTATTATATTTTGAGTATTATGTATGTAACTCTCATAATTTTAATAGTGGAGGAGGGTTATAACTTCTATTGAGCTAAGACAAGGCTCATTTGATTACAATCAACTAAAGATGGCTCTTGAATTATACTAAGTGATATCTAACAAGCCACTATTATATTTAGAATTATGATATATATATATATATATATATATATATATATATATATATATATATATATATATATATATATATATAATATATAATTTTAAATGAATAAATTTTATTTTGAGAGAGTGAATCTCAAGTAGAAATTAATGGATATTAAATTTGAGTTGATTAAAGTTAAAATGAGTTGAATCAGAGTGTATATTAGATAGATGCTGCACACATTTTATTGTACAATAAAAAATCAAGGAAAAATATATGAGAGTGGGACTATGATTTTCTTAAACTAATAACAAAAAGATCAAATAGCATAAATTAAATTAAGTTTTAAATAGGATTTAATCAAAGATGAATTTGGTTTTAATATATGCTGGCTGCATGATGTATCAAAAAAGCTGATCAAATGATTACTTGATTTGATTCAAGATATCACTCATTCTAATTTTAAAATTTTGTTCTCTCTCTAATTTTAATATATATATATTTCAAGTACTAATAAACAGATGTAAGCCTTCTAGAGATTATATGAGATAAAACAGGAGAATGATAGAGATAAAAAATATCATATTTTTAACATATTGTCTTCCTTTCTATTAACAAAACTAAGAAAGTAAGAATTGCATTGCAAAGCAGACTTTACTTTTTTTTTTTTTCACGAACAAGCATGAATATAATTATATAAAAGATAAGGATTTATAGGATAGGTGAAATGTTTTTGTTTCAGTTCAGATTTGTCGGCGGAACTGTGAGCTGAAAATTGCTCAAACTATGAAGGTGGAGGCGGGAAAGCTGAAAGTTTGCGCGGGTGTGCTTTCCTTTCCTAATTCACATCGACTTCTGAAAGGAGCGGGTTTTGAAAATTGATATATATTTTTTTTCAAAAAGATTGCTATTAAGATTTTAGTTGATTCTCTTTAATATATAATTTGTACTCTTGATATTCAAGATTTGAACTTAAAGATGAAATTTTTTAGTAAATGATGATATTTTCTCCTTATTTTGATTTGAAACAAATATTTGTGAATTGTTTACTTCTCATGTTATTATCAGTACAGCTTCGTCTAGACTCTAGAGAGGTGAGCCCTAATTTGTTGTCAAATTGGAACCTTGCTCGCCTCTTCAAGCTTTAAAGTGAACGCCTTGGAGACTGACTGAGAGCAGGGTGAAGATCGGGAGATGGCAACTTCTGAGTGCATCACTCGACTGCTCAACCCATTTGTCCTCCATCTGAAGAAGATGGAGTTGGAGCTCAACTGCCCAACCTGGTAACCCTAAATCTACCATTTTTTTTGGACATTTGAGCGAATTTACCCTCAAACTCACACTCAAAACGCATCTGTTCGGGCTTGAACTCAAGATTTTTAGTTGAAAGTCTAAGCTCTCAATCTCTAGGCTAAGATGCCTTCCACTAAAACTACCATTTGAATAACTTTTTTGGTGTTTGTTCTGCACGTGCTATCGGAGATATGTCCTGAAGATTACATGAGCGTCAACGCTTTGCCCTACTTGTTGTCGTTTTTTTTTTAAAGTAAAAATACAATCTTTATGGCGAACGTGCGATGATTTTGATCCTCCTATTGTTTCCTCGCACCTGCTGCTGCGGCTGCGATGAACAAGCTCTCTCCCTCTTCAGATTTTATTAGTGGCCATTAATTTTTGGTGATAAACATTTTTGGATCTTTTGAATCTTTTGGATCATTTGAGATCATATGTATTGTTCTATATGAGATTATACGGCACAAATATGTTAGGATAATGACAAAATCGCTTTTGACAAAGTTTTTTTTTTTAAAGTTTCTTTAGTAGTCATAGATGCAGAAGGTATAGATGCCACTTTCGTGGTTTTGCCTTTAGCTTATGTCTCTGATTCTTTTTGCAAATCAAGTTAGCTTCTTACTCGAATTGCTTCAAAGGTGAGAGTGCTTTTTTGGAGTTGTTATGATTCAAGTTAACGGCAGGTTATGCCTTGGCAAGATTGCATTGATGACTTTTGGATAATTTAACTAATCTCTCTTGGCCCATTTCGGTCTCTCTATCTTAAAATTTTTGGTTTCCCTGTAAGCCTAAGTTCCCTCCTAGTGGTGCAACACGCTAAAACGCACGTAGATGTATGTTCGTGTTTACAAATGCTCCATTGTATTATCATTTTTTTTTCATGTTGAAATTTCAGTTCTGGATTTGGTCATAAACATTGTGTCACAATTATCCATTTTATTGTAGGATTTCCTCTCGATAAATGAACAATTCACACTTTCTAATACCCCAGGCATGACTGAAGTGCATGCTTTAATTGGTGAGTGAGAATACCTTTGATAAACGATACTAATTGAGTGCAGAGGAGGGGAGGTAATGTTATGAATCCAATTCCTCCAAGGCCAAAATACGATACAACATTACCATTACAATAATCCATTACAAGTTGAAGCCGGTAAATAACAACCCGGAACAATATACAACGAGAATAGATCAAATCATTACACCTTTCGGGATGACTATACTAAAAGAACAAGGAAAGAGAACAAGAAGACTAAGAAGGTAGTTACAACCAATAGACGCCAGGTGCTTGAATCTAAATCAGCGAAACTAATTCCACGACCGGAAAGTAAAGAACCATAACAGATTTAGCAGTAAGAAGAACAGAATTAAATTCAAGAAATCAAGAAGAAGAGTAAATAACAAATAGCTCGACACCTCAACTAACTGATGTTCCAAGAAACAACAGAAACGAGAACCGTAGCTTGTGTTTGCGCTGGCTGCTTCTTGGCCGTGGGATTAATCGTTTGAGAGCACTAACCTTATACTTACTTTGTTTGTTTTGTTTAGCCGCCGTCGAGCTCCCGAAGAGGAAGAGGGATGCGGCCGGAGTTGGAGGAGAATCCTAGGGTTCTCCGATGAAGCACGGCGGTTTCCGGTGAGGAAAACCTAGAAGAAGGATATGCAGGGAAAGACTATACATATCATTGGTGCTCTCCAATGATCTGGAATCCACTAATACTCAGATTTAGATGGATGGAATAAAGAGAATTGAATAAGTTTGGTAAGAGGGGAATTTAGTTTATCTGATGGCTAGGAATCACAATGGCTTGAGCTAAACTTTTCTGGTTATTTATCTCACCAAACCATAGTTGAAACCAAATAAAGTTCCAAGCTTGAAGTAATGTTGGTGAAGACTCATAAGGGCAATATAGTTGGAGTAAACTGATGATGATAAAAAAGATTGGATTATACTTGGTAGTTTGTTGAGCCAGTTAATCAGAGAGTTGCGATCATTGGAGAGCACCTATGAGAAGGTGTTATGTTGTTGATTTTTGTTTGCTTGCATTGTTGTTGGCGTCTTATTTTTAGCTTGTATCTTTGGCACTAGGGTTTTGCAAAAATTGGTTTGAATTGAAAAACCAAATCAAATTGAGTATATTTGGTTGATTTGATTATTTTATTAAAGGGTGATTTGGCTTTTGGTTTTTAAATAAGGGTTATTATGATTGTAATTTTTGGTTCGGTTTTAAAAAAATATTTTGATTAAACCAAAAACCAATTGCTATTATCCTATATATATTAATAATTTGATTTGGTGTCTCATTTCTTCTTTGTATTATAATTTTATTTTTGATATTTGCATTATCAAAATCAAACTTTTACTTTTCTTTTTTAAATTTAGTTAAATCAAAATTGAAGTATGTTGCTGTTAGATTTGGTTGGTTTGGTTTTGCATATAATTTGATTCGGTTTAATTAGTTTAACAAATCCGTTCATCAATCCATCTAACCTACTAGCATAAACTTGATTATTGTTAAATGTATTAGAATTAATAGGTTTCCAAATTAATATTATCACATATGCTAAATATTTATTAAGAAAAAATAGTTTTGATTCTTGTAATATATATTTATTATGAAAGATATTCTCTTTTATTGTACTTTTTTATAGCTCTATTTTCTTTCCTTTGTGGAGACATGTTTTACTAACATTAATTAATTCAAAGAAAGGTGTAAGTTAGTTGTGATTTCTAAAAAAAAATGCTAGCCTTTTGGTGACAATTACCTATTTGGCATTTCTATGTTCTTATTTTTTAACTATCAAATATAGCACTAAACCCAACGGCTCATGTCTTAAAAATTCATCTTTTATATGAGAGCACTCCATATTGACCATCACTCATCTTCAAATAAAAGCTCTTCAAGTATCATGCACCAAGAGATCACTTAGCCACAAGGAGCCATTGCTAGAGTCACTCTTGAGTCTTGCTTAACTAGGGTATTATCTACCAAAGACCCATGGGATCCGCAACCACATGAACCACTTGGTTTTAGTTAATTATTGACTTTGATATCACTTCTTAAGAATGAACTAAAAGGGGGTATTGAAGTTGGGGCAATATATACTAGGGTTTAACTTGTTTTTAATTCATAGGTTTAAAGTTAGGTTGAGGGCAATGTCAATCACTTGGTATTTAGACACCAACATATTTTTTATTTATTTCATGTGAGATTAAGTTTGATGCGCCTAAATAGTTGAAGTCAATAGTCATATTGCTATCAACTTTTTTTTCTTCTATCTTATTCACATTAATTTTTCCTACAGCTTGAGATTTTTGAACCAACCAATGTTGCTGCCTTGTGATCATATTTTGTGTAGGTCAGGATTCTTTATTATTGACAATTTCAATTAGTTTTTATTGATGATTTACTTATATAACTTTGTCTGCATTTGTAGTCATTGCAGTGCAATCTCAACAAATGACGTATACAACTGTCCTGATTGCAGATTATCTTATGAACGCAAAGGTTTTTTTCTGATCTGAATACTTTTGGAAGTTTGAATTTTATAGCTTATGCATTCGGCTGAACTACTGCAGATTTGAGACCTGCCAATCATATTGAAAGATTTATTACTATTTACAAAAATATGAGTTTCGCTATTTCAACTTTGCTGCAAAGTTCTTCAATTGACATTTCTGGTACCAATAGTTGTCCTCTTGAGTACATATTATCTACTTAAATGAACATGCATTTAGCTTTAATTTTCCTTTTTTTTCGAGTAATATTCATATTATTCCAATGTTCAGATTTGGAAGTACCTTTTACTAGAACTCCCATCTCATGCAACAACAGTACTGAGAATAAGCATACTCATATTAATGGAGCTGAAAGTTTTGTTGATCAAGGACAACTAAGCCCCCCAATGGATAATTTTAGAGATTCTGATAGTGACAGTTGGGATAAAGAAGGGGAACTTGTAAGTTACTATTAGATTCTCTTTTGTGTCAAGATTGGATCTTGTTATTGTGCTAAGTTTGTTTATAATATTTTAGATGGTTGTTCTCTCTGACTTTCTTTTTTCAGTAAGCTTAGAAGATGCTCGACCCTGTGTTCTATGATACATATAAAAAGCAGTACCCTATCTGAATTGAAATATCTTTTTCTCAGGGAGCTAAGAGGAAGTTTGCAGATATGTCACCAGAGGTATGGTCTAAATGTCGCATTGAGCATGCAAGGTTGAATGACTCTGCAGAGTCAATGAAAGATCAGTTGAAAAATGTTTCATTGGGAGGACATACGAAAGGTGCTAACGAAATTCTAGCATCTTTTTGTTCACAACTTCTGGTTAAATGTAATTTGAGTGACTGTTTTGCCTTGTATATTTTTCATGCTTTAGTTGCTTTGGATGGAAATACCGTTGAGACTTGCATATTCTGTCATTCCTTCAGAACTACAGAGGTGATACCACCTTGACACTCTTGAATGCTCATTATTATTGAAGTTCTTCTCTCAGTTTTGTGGTTGATTCCATCTTGATCAGCAAGGCAGTTTGTTTATCCATTTAGTGCTTACGTTATATAAACTAACAGTTTTTTCTTGGAAAAACTAGATTGCAAATGGATTCGTATTCATTCATGTTATTTAATTTTCAGGCTTCTGGAGAAATGCTGCATTATTTGAATGAAGAGCCAATATCTGGAGATCAAGCTTCACAACCTAATGTCCTACATGTACATCGTAAATGCATATACTGGTAGGTAATTTTTAGCAAAAAAAGCTGAAATTTTCAATAGAAGGATTGTTCTTTGTCTACTCTCTATGTAAGAAGCATTGCTACTGCATCAGTTGTATCTGCCAAAAAAACTTGCATCATGATGAGAGATTGTCATCTTTCCCTTCATTTGCCCAAACATTGACCTTGGTGTTTGACCTTTATTGTACCTACCTGTACACTCATTTAAACTCTCTGCAACATATACGGGCACAAAGGACTCTATATCAGCCATTATTCACCGTTAAGCTTAGCTTTTTAAGGTAATATGCACCAAGAGGCTGCTCAACCACTTGGAGGTGTTATTAATCATCTGGTTTTGAACTTTGCTCAATCATGATAGACGACATTGAAGACCTAATCTTTCGCTCTCAGTCAAACTATTGGCTGTAATAATACTTGTTAGGGGGTGTGAACTAAACGTGGAATAAAGTTTGGTTAGATGTACTAACGATCAACTTTATTTTCAATACAAAAGCTTAAGTTTAGTGTATCCCACGCTGCACACATATAATGTGTGCTTCGATTTTGTCCAAAATGTGCATAGGTCATCTGATTGATATGTTTTTTTTTCCTCTGAATAGGGCTCCTCAAGTTTATTTTTCTGGTGAGAAGGCCGTCAATTTGGAGATTGAAGTTTCACGTTCTTCCAAGATTAAATGTTGCAAATGTGGGCTGAAGGGTGCTGCTCTTGGCTGCTATGTCGAGAGCTGTAGGAGAAGCTTCCATGTTCCATGTGCATATGAGACGCTAGAATGTCGTTGGGACATTGTAAGTTTTCTCCACTGGAATTTGTGATTCCTTTTGGGAGTTTATCTTATGATGCTTATAGAGTCCATCACTTATGCCTTTCTATGTCAGGAAAACTATCTTGTGCTCTGTCCTGTTCATGCTTCAAGAAAACTGCCTTGTGACAAATCAAAGCCCAAAAAATTGAAGAGTTCACTAGTGTATTTTACATTCTCAAAATCTCAATTAATTCTATCTTCCTTGTATTTTTATTTTCTGCATGCTTGCTTTGAATGTGAATGTGTAGATTATAAGTGTCTTTTGTTAGACGTTGACTAATTCATATATCACCAATTGCCAGCGAACCTTCAGTTTCATTGAATTATGATACCTCGTCTATAACAAAACGACCGCATGCAGCTTGGATGACCTCATCTGGTGTGAGCAAGGACTGGATAATTTGTGGATCTGATCTATCTAAGGAGGAGAAGGTACACACAGAAAATTACAATGAAAACTGCATAATTTAATAATTTATTTCATTGTCAGCTGTTGAATACTTGCCCCTTCTATAGCTTATCTCAAGAAACTTTATTTCTAAACACCATTCTCTATCACTTTTTTGTATGTTCTTTCCTGTTATGGAGCCAATGATCTTTTTGAGGTTAATATTATAGGCAGAAATAACAATTATATCAGCATTAAAATACTAGTTATATATTTTTAATATAAATCTTCTTCTTTATTTTGATCTCTCAGGTTTCTTCTCATTTCCCTTGTGCTTTTGGTTTATTATTTAGGTAATTTTGGAGAAATTTGCTAGTCTGAGTGGTGTGCTTGTGACTTACCAATGGAAGCAGAACGTGACCCATGTTATTGCTGCTACTAATGAGGATGGAGCCTGCATCAGAACAATGAAGTTTCTCATGGCTATTCTGAATGGTAGATGGGTTCTAAATGTGGGCTGTAAGTATCCTTTATCACCATTTTTTTTGAAATTATCATTTGATCTTAATAGCATGAATGGAAAAAATTTAAAGTATGTAATTGCAATTGTTGTTGTGACTTGCTTTACCTTTTCAATCAACATTGTTGTTGATGTTAATGGACTGCTTTTTGCACTCAATGTTTTTATATATAGGTGAGAGAAAACAACAATTAAGGAGAATAATCTTAATAATAAGAAAATATAGTAGTAATGTTGACCTCCATATGTGTGCCATAAGTAAAGATCAATCCTACAAGTCAAATTCGACGGACTTCGGAGGTAAGAGTGCGCAAATTGAGGCTCAAGAGGCACTGACGTCATTGAAAATGGTTGAAATGATCTCCGATCGACGAACGGACTTCTCTATCGCGTTCAGAACGTCAAAATTGATCAATATATAAATATTGCAAAATCTAAAGAACAATTGATTAAG
This sequence comes from Cymbidium sinense, assembly GCA_021442155.1. Lineage (NCBI taxonomy): Eukaryota > Viridiplantae > Streptophyta > Magnoliopsida > Asparagales > Orchidaceae > Cymbidium > Cymbidium sinense. The sequence goes on along the minus strand of CM038218.1, from coordinate 190,234,713 downwards.
CGCTCGAACTATCAATATGCCGACATACATATCTCGAGTCGGGAAATACGGCGATAACGACATCCGTTCGTGAAATTGATCGTTATTTAAAATGTCAAAATTTATCAAATAAAAGCCTATCAATTGGTGAGTCATGCAAATGTCGAGTGATTTGAAGTGATACGCGAGTCGAATGAAACCTGGATGTCACCATCACTCAAAAATGACGTCCGATTGATGACGCCATCGCGTTAACATCGAAATTGGTCGAATATAAAATTGCGATTGGATGATCAATGATCAAGTGCCGAGTCGTCTACGCGCATGCTCGAGTGAGGCTGATGAAGATCAAATGATCTCCGTTCGTGAAATTGATCGAGCCATTGGCTTCGAAATGCCAAAATCTATCAAGTAAGATTGTTCGCACTCAATTCAGACGAGTATATCACGAAAATTGAGCGGTCAGCGATCGCGTTTGAGCTAAAATGAATTTCATTTGGTCTCAACCAAACGACTCGTTAGAAACGGATCATTGTGTGTTTTGAACAATGAAATTATCCTATATTGATATATATTGATTATGTGCGTTTATCGGCATACAATTCACATTAAAACTATTTAATAAATTTAAAATTAATTTAAACATTTCTAAATTATCCCATTTCTTCTCTATTTTCAGTTTTTTTAAAAAAATAATAATAAAAAGAAAAAAAATTAAAAAAAGAAACCACTCTCCTTTATTCTGCACTTTCCTCGTTCTCTCCCATTTTTTTTTTGCAGTTTCTCTCTCTCGTCGGAAACGAAACAAGAAAAAATAAACAGGTGAATTCTCCTCCCCTCTTTTTCCAAAAATTTTCTCCATTCTGCCGGACCTGCCTTCGTGTCCAGCCCGCGCATCTCCCATGGTCCTATACGCCGCCGGGCATCCTCCCGCAACTGCGCACGGCTCGCCTCCACGCGTCCTGCGGGCCCCATCCGTCGTCCCGGCTGCCACTCCCGGCCGAACTGCGCGACCCGCTTTGGCCCGTAGACTCGCTTCTGCGTGTCCCAACCCGCGACTCTGCGATGCGCCCCGCCGACCCGCGCGCTATCGCGAGCCTGTCTCGCCGCGCGTCCGTGTGACCCGAGCCCGTTCCGCGCTCCGCGTATCGACCCGCCGTGCCAGCCTGTCGCGGCCCGCTTTGCGCTGCCGCCGACCCGTCGGTCCCACGTGTCCCGCAAAGCCCGACCCGTGCCAACCTTCGGTCCAAAACCCGCTGCCGATCTTGCGTCCGACCCGATCTGTTCCGCGATCCTGCCGCCGGTCCGTCGTTTCAACCGCAAAACTGCGCACCTTCACTATTTACGCCAGCCCGCGCAGCCCGTCTCCGGTCCGCTGTTTGTAGCCAGCCCACAGCCCATCAGCCAGCAAACCTCCTTCCTACAGCCAACCAGCTCACTGTTTCGGCCCGTTCTCCATAATCCAGCCCGTAAACTTGACCCGTTCTGCGCAATCCTTCCTGCAAGCTCGCAACTCATCCAAATCTGTTTTTCTTTAAATCGGGAAGAACATCCAGTCAGAGATTCGATTCGGCGTTCTCGTTTTAACCGTCCCGTTTTCGCTATGCCACATTTGGGGGAAGAACATCGTTAAGTGGCAAATTTTTTTTTCGATTCGGCGTTCTCCAGTTCTTCCATTTTCGTCGGAAGAACATCGTCAAGAGGTGAATTCTTCTTCGATTCGTCGCGCTTCTCGTCTTTTCGTCCGTTTGGCTTTGCATGATGGAAGAATATCGTCGAGGCGAATTCTTCTTTCGATTTTCGGCGTCGCGTCCGCTTTAGCCTTCCACCTTCCCGACGTCGTGCATTTATCGAGGCAATTCTTTCGATTTTTGGCGTCACTCCTTGCCTTTCAATTCCCTTTCCTTTGGAGCATTCGGTAGCGTCAAAAAATGTGTTTGAACATGTGTGATTTGTGAATGGATAGGCTTGTGTTTCTTTGTAGGTTTGAAGATCTCGTTGTCTTCGAGAGTCGATGGGATGAAAAATAAAGTGGTGTCGCATGAAAACTCATTAAGCTCAAGAGTAAGTTAACACTTATTAGATGCCGCTCTCTCTAGATGAAATATTCAAATTTTGTCATTCTGACTTAGAAAAGAGAGGGAATGAATATATATTGCATTTTGTCTGTTTAAAGGTCGTTGTCTCAAGAGGCGACGAGATGAAAATGGTTGAGGGTCAGAGACAAGATTCATTACGCAAGGCGTATCGAGTAAAACACCCCGATGCAACCCCCTACACGGGAATGACGTCGGGAGGCTATCAAAATTAAATGGAGGGTAAAATGAACTGGCTTAAGAATGCTATGTAGTGAAACCTGCAACTAATTTTAAACTAAAAGCGTCAAATAACAAAATAGGGGGAAGCCTTTAAAGAGAATTTTGAAAAAAAATGGAACAACAACAACAACAACAACAACAACAAGCCTTAATCCCACTAGTAATTACTATGAATCCTTCGTCTCCATTGTGTCCATTATGTGTCAAATTCTCATTAATTCAAGTATCTAAGATCATTATTTATACATCTTAAAGTCTTTTAGGTCTATATACCTTTCTTAACATAAGAAATCTAATGCATCTACTCTCCTAATCGGTCATCTGACTAGGCGCTTTATGTGGCCAAACCAAGCGACTCTCCTAATCTTATCTACCACTTTGAATTTTTCTCGAACATACTCATTTTGCATTCTATCTCAGAGTAAAGCCACTCATCCCTAAGCATCCTCATCACGTAACTTGCAGTCTTATGTTTTTTTCTTTATTAACATTCGCACCATAAGTCATTGCAGGTCTTACCACCATCTTATAAAATTTTCTTAAATTTAAGTGGAAACTTCATAATAATGGATGCATTCCTCCACTTCAACCATCCAACTTGAATTCTCTTTAACATCTCCATCTATTTCACCATCATTTTGGACAATAGCTAAATATCTGAATCGCTCTTATTAATGAATCACAAAGTCACATATCACTAAAACTTCTACACTAAAATTACACTCCATATATTCGGTTTTAGATCTACTTAAAACCTTTAGACTCAAAGTTGACCTCCATAATTCAAGTTTTTGTTGGACTCCTCTCCGTCTTATCAACAAGAAGAATGTCATCGAAAAGCATACACCAAGGTACATCTTCTTGTAAATGCCAAGAACATCCATAACTAAACTAAAAGATAAGTTGATCCGATGTAATCAACAAATAGGAAAATATTTTGTCAATCCTCCTTGTGTTTGGACCACAATGCAAATCTAGTATAACCAATATTAACTCTTTTTGTTCTAGAACTCTCAAGAACATCTCTTGAGACTTTATCATAAGCTTTCTAAATCAATAAATATCATATGTAGATCCTTCTTTTTCTCTATGCTTCTATCAACCCTCTTAACAAATGTATAGCATCCATAGTAGATCTACGGCATGAAACCAAAGTGATTGTCGAAACTTAGATCACATAAATCTTTATGCTCATTCTCCCATAATTTTAATGTATGGCACATTAACTTAATTCCTCATAATTTGCACACTCTTGTGCATCACATTTATTCTTAAATATAGAACCAATAGACTCTTTCTCCACTCATCGGCATCTTTTAGTCTTTAAAATAACATTAAAAGATTTGTAAAGAAATTCTCGATCTCTCTTTCACATCTATTGGAATATTATCAGGTCTTTTCCACATTTCATTTTCTTTAAAACTTGATTCTTAATAAATGATAGAAATGAAATTCTATTATTGTTTAGAAAGGTTTAAAATCAATCTTTCGGATCCTTCATTGAAAAAAATGGAACACTCATTTAAAATGCAAATAAAATTTGGAGGAACTAATATTAAACTTCAATTATTATATGACTTAAATTGAAGTGATAAAGTGAGTTCTCTTTTCTTCTAAATTCTTCAAAATTAAATAAACTTTAATTAGAATTTGGGGGGGACCAATTCCAAACTCATTACAAATTTGCAATAAACTCAAAATATAAGGATGAATCCAAATTGAGTTTAATAACTCTTTATCTGAATATGGAGGTGATTCTTATCTTTAGATAATACATAAGTAAAAAGCAAATCGGTATAACTTATCAAAATTAAGCGTAATTAAGTTGGAAAAATTACAAAAACTAAGTGCCAGTAATGTGTTAAACTGCAATCTAAATCAAATGTCTTCTTCGCCACCGGATTTGCAATCTTTTGTACAAGCAGACAGAAGGTAATATTAAATCAAAATATCTAAATCATGACTTTGATCAAAAATTAAGAAATTTCATTATGATTTTGAGATCAATAATTTATTAATTAGATGAAATTAACTAAAATTATAATGCTGCTTTTCGACGTAGAGATCTATGAGTTTTAATTATCGAAAAGGCTGCCTTTAAAATTGAATTAAATGAAATATCTAAACTCAATCTTGTAATTCAAACACAAAATTACTTAAAATTACTATATGCATGAAGACCTATGTTGAATGTTTAAATTGAGTGTCGAAAATCTTGCGGGTTGCTTCGGTTTAGTCTTAGGACTGGGTCGTTAACAAAACTTAAAAATCTACATAAAATTACCTAAAATTACTATACATGCGAATGTGCCCGATATCTTTGAATCTTAAATTTAAGTGCGAGGATCTTTGCGGTTTCTTCCGATTTAGTCTTAGTTTGTTTGGATCAACAAAATCTAAAATTTATAATAAGAGTTTCAAATCGGTAAAATATTTGAAAATGATTCTCAGTGGAGATCTAATCTCTGTTAGCTAAATAGAGTTGACAGGATCCAAAACTCTTAAACATATTCTAATTAATTAATTTTCAAATATCAATCTAAAACTCTCTCCCAGTTCTGAAGAATGTCAAATCAGTGTTTACTGTTTCTTTCTCAATCAATCTCGTCATGCGTGTGGTGTCTTATTCGACTTGGTAGCAAACATAGATAAGTAGTTATGAAGGAGATTTCTAATCGTGGTTTTGTCGTCACTCCATTATATTACGATCCAATGCGTATGATCTGATACTCTGCTGAGTTATGAATCATGGGTATATTTGATAAGAAACAAACTCTGTTAAATTTAAGGTAAAGTCTGTCTCCTTGACAAACACTACCCTAGTATATAAAGATTTCTTGACGATAACTTGTGTTCTTGAGGATCCTTCGGGTTAGATTATTACCTCCTACATTAAGTAGGAGGGACCATTTGCAGGGATAATGGGATCTAAATCGGGACGTCATCATTCCTCAACCATCCGGTTGAAGCTAAATGATGAATTTCATATCTTAAATTCTAAAACTTCACGTCTTTATTATATACTACCATTCAACGTCTACAGTCTTGTCGAAAGTTCTCTCTCTTGGGATAGTGTATAGAAATTTTATGCATACTTGGAACCAGATCTAAGTTCTCACCAAATGAGACGAAATCTCAGTAGTGTCTTATCTACTATTATCGCTCGAAAATTACACTCTTTAAAAAAAATTCTTTTCATCAGAGTGGCGAATTTTTCCACAAGTAATAAATATCGTATATTCTATTGCTAATAATTAAGACGTGATGATTTAGATTTAATTATAGTCCTTTAAGGTTGAATATATAAATATATATATTAATTTTACTTCCAGTTTTGGATCTAATTTGTTTTTGTTTCGGCTAGTTTTGGTAAGTTTAGTGATCCATAATTAACCCTTTGATAATTATGCTTAATTATGACTATAAACTTGTTGACCCTCGGTTTGTCCTCCCTAAGAAAAAACCACACGCGCAAGAAGCACTCTTGGACGCTGGCATAATCGAACCCACCTCTCTTCCCCCTTCCGCTTCCGCTCTCCTCTCCCTTAACCGCATGAAGCCTCTTGTTTTGTTATATTTTTTTCTCAACCGCATTGGCCCTTCTTCGTTGGACTCTCGTTCTCCCGATCCTCTAGAAGTCGTAGCCCTCGATTCCTCCTCTAAAAGTCGTAAACCCTTGATCCTTTCCCTCAACCGATTCCCCTCTCGTCTTTCCTTTCCACTTAGATTCCTTTCGATCGGAGACCCAATCCCTTGGTCGCTCTCCTTGACGCAAATGAAGCATTCGTTGTCTCGAGAAAGCCGTAGGATTTCTCTCTTCTTTTCAAGCTGTAAAACCTCAAGCTCTTGATTCTCGTTTGCTCTCTTCCTTTTAATAGTTGTAAATCCCTCAATAGGCATTTGTTTCTCCTTCTCCTGTTTGACTCTCCCATCCGTCCCTATTGTAAATCGGAAGAACGAACGAGCTCTTCCCAGAGTTCCTTCCCCTTTCCTCTGATCTCTGGATCGAAGTATAGCCCAGGTGATCTCTCATTCCCTTTCCCGACAAAACAGTTGCTGAAACTCTATCTCTCGCGATCGAGTTAGCATCCAACCTTAATCCTTTGATTGCTCTTAGCTGAGCGAAGTAGTTGATCGTTCTTTGCACCCTTCTGATTCCTCTTCCTATCGACTTCACCACTATACTCAGTTAAATCCTAGTTTCTGTTCTGTTCTTCTCAACTACCTTCTAGTCGAAATTATACAAATTTATCATTGTGATTGATTATAAATGTAAAGAAATGTGTGGGAATTGTGGAAATTATCTACATATATGCTTGCGTCTCTTTTTTGCGGTTTAAATATCGCATTAATAAAAAAAGACATATGCAAAAGACTTGTGGTGTCGCAAATTTCTTATGTTCATATTTCTTGGTAAAATTAAGATTAGATGTTGTAGAAAGAAATATTTAAATGAATGTTGACATATATATTTTAAAATTCATAATATCTTTAGGAATAATTTTTAAAAATAAATGAAATGAATGAAAAAATGATATTATCAAAATTACGTAATTTTGGATTAAATTTTAGACTTAAAAAGAAAGAGAAAGAATCAAAATTCATCTAAAAGACTAAAATATAATAATTTAAAATGAAATTTAAATATATTAAATTGAAAATTCTAATAAGACAAATATAAAGATGAATATCAAATTGAAATAAAAAATGGGGGAGATTACAATGAACTTCAAAAGAACTTGAACCAAAAGATTTTAATTTAACATTAAGTTAAATATAAGATATAAAGTCTTAAGAAAATTTATAAAATCAAAATTGAATGGGCATAACAAGTATTATTATCATATGAAAATATATTAAGTAAAGAAATTAATTCATTCACTTAGTTTATAGCCAAATGAATGTTTGAGTCAAATAGGATTTGATCGCTCCTATATGAGGGAGATGAAGAACATGACTTACGTATTCACCAATGAATGTTCTTTCCAATAAATATTGTGATTATCATAATTTATTTTAGGTGAATTAAAAGTGGTTTAAATTGAACACAATCAAGCTTGGAAAATGAAGATGAAGCTTGATAACTCGTTTACATTCTATAGCAAACTATAAGGGTTAATGATTAATTAGTTAAGAAGAATTAATTGAACTTTGTGGCTTATGTTCTACCATGTGTGAAAATGATTGAAAGAGAATAAGCCAAATGCGAACATAACTTTGAATTCATATTATACTTATGGGGAGGTTACATGAAGCTAGAAGGTTAATTTTCAAATGAGATAGAGTCCAAATCAAGCTCTAGAGTGGGATTCACAAAGAACATGTCTTCTTACATTGCAATGTCTATTTTAAAATGAATCGAAAAAGGTTCTAAATGGGCACGAAATCAAAGCACATAGGATTTGTTGAGTGTTATTTTCAAACTAAAGTGAAAATCAAGTAAAATTCATAAGAGGTTTTCATTATAATTAAATAACCTATTAGCAAGCATGAGCGAGACTTCTTATTGAATAATCTACTTGTATTCAAAAGAAGCTTGAATCAAATAAACCTCAAAGTATATACTCTTATGGTAATATCAAACTTGAATTTTGAATTTGCAAATATCTAACGGGTCTTTAATGAACATATGCTAACCATTGAAATTTAGAGATTCAACAAATAAGTTTAGTGCAAATATAAATCTAATTCTGCTCCACACAATGCCACTAAATCTGCAATTCTTCGTACAAGCAGATAAAAGACGATACTAAATTAAATCTTGTACAAATTATAGAGCTTTTTTAAATCCAAAAATTAGAAAATTCACATTTTAATTATAATTTTCAAAATTAATGATTATATAATTAGATAAAATTATCTAAGCTATAAATTTTTACTTGTGCTCGGACATAGAGATTTAAAGTGCACATTTTAATGTCTGAAAAGGTTGTGCAGGCTAAGTCGGAATTAAATGAAAATATAAAATTAATCTCATAATTCAAAAATAAAAATGACTTAAATTACCTAAATTACTAAGTACCATACGATATTCAATGTTTAAATTTAGTGTCGAGGATGTTATGTGGGTTGTTTCAGTTTGGTCTTGGATGGTGCGGATTAACAAAACTTAAAAAATCTAATAATAATATTATAAGAATTTCAATTTATTAAAATATTTGAGAAATTAATTCTATCATATGACAGTAGATTTGATCTTCTATTATTAAACTAATAGAGTCGATATGATTTGAAACAATAAATTAAATGATCAAACAATCAATCAACTCTGATGATGGTTGTGTTGAATGAAGATTTCAATCGAAGGGGATACTTGCCATCAAAATGTGCTTGCAAGCTCAAAGTGAATTATTCAAAATCAAGTGTCATATAAATATAAAATCAGATAAATTATTAAGTGTTAATTGCTTAAATAAATTTTAATCTTTAAAAGCTTAAAGTAAATTCTATCCAATCCACCTTCCGCAATAGTTTGTTGAAGGTGACAAATTAAGAAAACTCTAGCTCATAAACAAGTCAAATCAAGTGTTATATTATGTTTATTACCATTGATCTCATGCGGATGTTCTTATGTCCTCATTGCGTGGCAAAAGAACTTTACATATGATCGATTCACGACCAAAGTCCTCTGTCGGTGGTTGCCGTCAAATGACATCATTATATCATATCATTTACTCCATGACTGCTGAGATGTGAATCATAAATGGATAGGAAAAAAATCCTTCAGTTAAGGTAGATTTAAAATTTATCTCCTTGATAAACACCACGATGTATTAGGATTTCTTGACGTAACGTAATATTCTTGATAGGGATCCTTACGGTTGGATCGACTATCTTCTACTAAGTAGGAGAATACGATGATGGAACCATGAGGCAGATCGGGCGTCATCGCCCAACCATCCTTTAAGTTAGTATTGATGAATTTCATGCTTAAATTTTAAACTCCACATCGCCATTATATCGCTACATTAAGTAATATAAATAGCTTGAAAGTTTTCTCCGGTATTGGGTAATTAATTATAGGTTCTTGCACTGGAAACTTGGAAGATCTAAAGTCTTCATAGAATGAGAGGCAATCTCAGGTAGTGTCTTATCTACTATTCTATCTCGAAAATCACGTCATCTCATATTCTCTTGATGTGAGTGGCAATTTTCGAACATAAAACTCTTGTAATCAGTTAGTATAGTAATAAATATCTACCTTTTAGGAATATAATTATTGTTTTCTTATTAGACTAGATTTTATTGAGGAAATTACTTAAATATTACTTTGTATTATACCTATTATGTCCTATGTAATGAATAAGATTTTTTAGGTTAGGACAAGTAACAATATTGTCCATCAATATCATCATCATGATGTCTTAATTTCTTATAAACTCTGCTTAATGAATTTTCCTTTGTATGTTCCTCTCGAGAGCTGCCTACATAAGATATTAATTGTGTTTTTTGCAGGTATTTTATACATAAATTCTAGCTATTATACCTTTATTATCTTTTTATTTTTATTTTTACCCAATTGTCTAATCCTACATTTTTCCTTTCTTCTTGTCTTTTAAAATATAAATTTTACACTTTGTTAAAAAATTTTCAGTGATTCATTTGAGTTTTGCTACATGTTTTTTGGTTGGCTTTCAAACCTAACAATAAGCTTTTACACCTTTATGCTTGGCAATTGTGATTTGCAAATAATGGTTTTTTATTTTCTTATATCCTCATAGTTTGATAATTTGTTAACTATATTAAGATAAAAAATTCTGTGAAAACATGCGCTGCAAATGATCTAACAATGCATGCGGAAAGTGAACTTTCCTTCTGTTTAGGCTATAAATTGTCATGGCAATGGTGAATTTCCACGGAAGAGGTCACAAGAAATGGCTTGTTGGATAAAGGCTTAAGGTTTAAGGTGAAATTTTTGTTTTCTTATTCTAGTTCTTGTTTACCTGAGAGAAAAAAACAAAAGAATTTTTGCAGGGATTTCCCTGCAAAACTTTGAAGAGATTATCCTTATCTTCTAGTTGAGGTGGCAAACTTGACTGAGAGATTTCCTATATTAAGGACAAGCTCTAGAAAATGATAGCTTAAATGATAAAAAATAATTAAATAAATTACAAGTATTGAATGTAATTTCAAATTGTTTAAACATTGAAGGTCTTGCAAGTCAAGTTTCCCAAGGAAAATGACTCCTAACCTCATAATCCTTAATTTGCATAAAATATTATTTAAACAGAATTCAGTGCAACACTGTCACATGATCACCATACCATATATTTACTCAAGCTTTTGGCTACAAGTCTTATCTTTCTTGAAGTAGTGAACATACTACCTAAATCTAGGAAATATTTTATCATGATATTCTGATATTGTTTGTGTCAAGATAAAGAAACGAATATCTTAAAAAATAGAAGGCATAGACTCAAAAGTTAAAAGTTATTATTGTCTGTTAAGAAAAAAATCATGGTTGGAACATTGTAGTTGGTTATTGACTCTCTAGTAAGAATTTTTACCACATTGATTATAGAAATTTGATTATAAGATGCATTAAAAATTTAAAATTTCAGTCGATGCGACACATACAGTAACTTTATATATGTCATCTAAAGTTAAATGTGCAAACGCGTGCATGATTGCCACAAATACTAAAACTAATATACTTAATGTGTTTAAATTTGTCATATAAATATGAAAATGTTAATTTAGAGCGCTGAGTTAGAGTAACTTGTTTTTGACATATGCAATAGAGACAGATGAGAAACAGATATGATGCATGCTTGCCATCCACAAATACTTACTGAAACTATTCTTTAGAATAAGGTATTGAAGAAGTTAATTTTTTTTATATGCCTAACAAAATGATTATAAAAAATAACGTTACGAATTAAGAGGTGTAGGATGGAGCTAATGCTGTTAAAAATTTTCTTAAAGGATTTTACTTGAGCTCTCTCATACCAAACTATATATTTTTTCAAAGTTTTAGGTTCAATCTCATATGTTTTGCGTAGGCACTCTTTATGATCTGTTCTAGTGAATTTGTTGTTGCCATGTAATAGAGTCAAGCCATTCGTGTTTTGACTTGGTTTTAGCTCATGCAATGAGTTCAATGAAGTAATAAGGTAAATGCTTGAACTAGCTTTGACACGATTCATCTACTTGCAAGTGAGCTCATTTAAAAATATTAATAAAAATATACTTAAATATATAGCAGAATACAACTGTTTTGAGTAGTCATACCAGATTATTAAAATTCTCTTCATCTCTATTAATTTTAAATAAATTATTACTCTTTTTATCATTTTATTACAAATGTTGATTGGTTTTTGGTTTTCTTTCTTCCTTAATGAGTTGGCTTGTAAGCTTGTACTCGAACGATAAGTCAAGCTGAAGCTAAGTTATAGTTGCTTGAGCTCAGCTCGGTTCAACTAGTTTGTACCTTCTCGAATTTTGAAGTTAACACAGAACTGAACCTACATTTTGTTGTACTGCACTGATAACCAATTCTAATTTCGACTCGTTGCTCCTTGCAGGGATCAAGGCATGCTTGGACGCTGAACGGCTTGTTCCAGAAGAGAATTATGAGATCACTCATGATATTCATGGCTGCTATGATGGCCCGAAAAGTGGAAGAATTCGAGCCATGCAAAAGGTCTCTCTCTCTCCGTTCGAATTTTCTGCACAATCACTGCATTAAACTACCTATTATTTTCCTCTTTTAACTTGTTCCTTCTACAGGCTCCAAAGCTGTTCAACAGAGTAGCTTTCCACTTCAATGGCTTCCTCGAACCTTCTTATAAATCAAACCTGGAAAACCTCGCAACCGAAGCTGGAGGCAAGGTTTTGAGCAAGCTTGACTTGCAGAACCTGTCAAGCTCGAGCTTCTCTTCCTCAGCTGCTGCTGCTGCTGGAGATACTGAAAAGACATTCATTGTTTATTCTGTGGAGCCTCCGAAGGATTCCAATCCCATGAAAGCTGAGGTGTTGCAGGAGGGGCTTGAGGCTGCTGAGGCATTAGCTGTGAAGGCAGGAGGAGCTGTTCTTCGCCACACATTGTTCCTTAATGCTATTGCTGCCAACGATCTGCAGATGTTGTATGAAAATTTTTGATGGATTCTATGCATGGATTGTGAAATTTGTTGGCTCTTTTGAATGGTTGAATGGGTCTCTTTTAGTTTTTTTTCTTCTTTGCTTAAGGTACAGTATTGTCAATTATCTGCCAAAATTACATGGAAGTTTATTGCTTAATTCTGTGGTAAAATCTACAAGTTAAATGGTTTTAAACAACATATTGGGATGCATCCATTAAAGGGTGAGCTTTGAAGGGCTAGAAAGAGGTAATCACTTTGTAAATTCTTATGAGATTATGAAGATTAAAGGAAAGAGATATCAATGTATTATCATTCATTACGGGAATTTTTTGAAAAAAAAAAAACTCAAAATGAGGCAACTATAGGCTCCTCTTTTGATATCAAGGATGCTTATAGAAAGCCAATTTATGAGCACTTGTAATAGGAAAGTATGCGAGTATTAATTCTATTCATTATTTAAGAGGTGGATATCTTATGCAAAAGAAAATCATTGTAACTAAAAAGGCTACAATGGCTAGGTGCAATTAGGATGGATAGATAGAGGGTAATGAAGCATTTTATGAGTGATTATTATTGACAAAGAGTGGCTTGAATCTTTAGATAGAAACTTTAATTGTAATGAAAAATACATCACTTGATAACATTAAAGATATTACCAAAGAGAAAAAATATATATTATTAAAGATATTTAAGTGATCAGAAGAGAGATTTTCTTATTATATGTAGTTGATTTCATTTTTAGAGTGAGTTTTTAATCTTCTTATCATAGATTTAGGATTTTTATAGATATTAAGAGTTTTTTAGTCTTAAGATATTTCTAGTGATTAGGTGAATAATTAACTTAAATTTAGAGATTTAGAAGGTTTAGTCATATGAGTGGGTTATGTTTTAGGGGCTTAGGAAGATTTGTCAACCTTATAGCTTAAACTCAATTCATGCTTTCCTTCTTAAATCAAATTCTAAAATTCAAATTTCAAATTAAAATTTCAAAGTTCACAATCAATCCCATGATCAAATTTAAGCTCAAAACCCTTCTTAAATCTTATGATTGGATTTCATAACTGTTGACCTCACTTTTGGGGTGAGTTCTTAACTTTCTCATCATAGATCTAGGACTTTTATAGACACTAAGAACTCTTTAGTCTTAAGACACTTCTAGTGATTATGTGAACACATAACCTAAGCCTAGAGATTTAGAAGGGTTAATCATAGGAATAGGTTATGCTTTAGGGACTTAGGAAGACTTGCTTACCATATAGCTTGAACCCAATCCATGCTTTCCTTCTCAAACCAAACCTCAAATTCGTGCCAAATCTAAACCAAATTTTCAAGACTCATAATCAATCTCTTGATCAATTTCAAGTTTAAAATTCTCCATAAAACTTTATGATTGAATTCAAAATCTTTTCTAAGCCTTTTGATTTCATCTTATGGACTTAGCTTTAACCAATTTCAAATTAATCCCAATTAATTGATTTTCTCAAATATCAATTAAATTTCTCAATCAAACTATCAAATTCCAATTCAAATCTAGCTTCAAATAATCCAATCCCGAAATCAAATCCAAGTTCCAAAATTCCTTCATAAGCCATATAACCCATTCTCATAAACTTAGCTAAATCTCTACCTAAATTATCCCAAACTTGATTGATTTATTTATAAATCAATTTTCTTTATTTATATTCATAAATATAAATGAAATCAAACTAAATTAAACAAGCCAAGACCCTTCTTAAGCCATATGGACCTACCTCCATAAGTTTAACCAAATCTTAACCCAAATCAACCAAAAATCAATTGATTTCTTTATAAATCAATTATTCCCTCATTTATATTCATAAATGAAACCCACCTTCCAATGATAAAGAATAAATCAAACTAAATTGATTTCCTTCTTATCCCTTTTGACCTATATCCATAAGCTTGGTCAAATTTGTTTCCAAATCACTTCAAATTCAAGTTATTTTCTCATGAATTATTTATATCTTATTTATATTCTGAAATATAAATGAAATATGAATCCAAATAGCCAAAACTAAATCCAAAATCAAACTAAAACCCAATTCAAGTCTTTTGAGCTATTTCCTTAGACTTGACAAAATCCTATCAAAACCATTTCTCTTGAATCAATCATTCCTTCAATCATCTATCTAAATATAAATGAAACCTACAATTATTAAACCAAAATTAAGTCAACACAAGTCAAGCCCAAGTGTTGACCTCCATATATGTGTCATAAGTCAAGTCAAGCTCACAAGTCAAATTTGATGGACTTCGAAAGTGACAGTGTGCAAATCGGGGCTCAAAATATAGTGGACATCACCGAAAATAGTCGAAATGACATCCGATTGATGAATGGACTTCTTCATCACATCATAACATTAAAATTGATTGAAATATAAATATTGCACAATCTAACGAACACACAATAAAGGGATCGAGCTATCAATGTGTCGACGCACATATCAGAGTCGGGAAGCTGCGACGATGTCCGAACAACCTCAGTTCATGAAATTGATTGTGCCATTAGCTTCAAAATATCAAAACTATCAAATAAGACTATCCACGCTTAATTCAGATGAGTCTGTCCAAATGACGAATGATTTGAAATAACAACATGCAAATCGAGGATGAAATACACATAATTTCACCAAAATCAACTCAAATGATCTTTCGATGAACAAACTTTTCCATCACATTCAAAATATCAAAATTAGTCAGAATATAAATATTACACGACTTAATGATCAAACTCGAGTTGTCATGCGCATGCATATCAAAGTCGAGGGAGGCGATACAAAATAAACGTTTGCAAATTGATTGTACTGTTAGCTTCAAAACATCAAAATCTATCAAGTAAGACTATTCACACTCAATTCAGACAAGTTTATGCAAAAATCTAGTGGTCGAAAGCGGCGACACATATTTTGAGCTGAAATTGACTCAATTTGACACCGACTTGAACCAAACGACATCCGATTGTGAAATGATGCGTTCCATTCAACTATCGAATACTTCAATTGATATATATATATATTATTGATTAATCTGTCGGGCATAAAGTTCACATTAAAGTCAAAAAATCATTTTAAAAATCAATTTAATCTTGATCTAAAACCCAAATTCCTAACTCCCACTTTAATAAACTCGCTCGGCTCCCTCCACCAAAACCGAGTGAAAATATTACACATGAGTCGCGTAGCTTTACGTGGACTCAATCTAACTCGACGTGTGTTTAGTAGTTTTTTCCCGTTTTAGTGCTTAATGGTGCATGAGACGGCGACCATGCCGTTTATCCTCGGCGACCCTCGTTCAACATGGGAGAAGAAAATGAGATGGTTGACATTCCTCCGTATGATAATTTTGGCTTTCTCCAGCTCGACTCCGCTCGATCGTGACGTCCAGTCGATGGTTTGAACGAGTCTTGCGAATAACTTGAGGTATTGTAGAAGCGTATATGAGGTATTTACACGTGTTTTCAAACTTTAATGAATTTAGGGTTTTCTATTCTTCTCACCGTCCAGTATGTGAACATTTTAGAACATTTGAGTTCTTTAAATGAATGGGATGTATTTTAGTAGTTTTTGGAGATGTTTTGCATGTGTACTCTCATCTTGTCAAGATGGTACTTATTTTCAAATTTTTGAACTAATTAATCTTGTGAAATGTTTAGTATATCACATGGTAGGATGTTTGGTCATGTTTCAAGATGAATTCTGTGGTCTGATTATGGATGATAGTATGTTCAGTTGATGAAATTAAAATTCTGTGGCCTAATTTTGGCATGGACTCTCTGTACTCTCATGAGAGTACAGAGCATTTTGGTCATTTTTTTCCTATTTCTTTGGCCTGTTTAGAGGAAATTTGTTCATTACAATCCATCGAGAATAATTTGGAGGCTGTTTGGTTGGTTTTTTAGTGTTATTTTACATCTGTACTCTCTGTACTCTCTTGAGAGTACAGATGCTTTTGTGGACATTTTTCCCAGTTTCTTTGGCCTGATTATTCAGATTATGCTCATTACATTCCAGTGGAAGTAATTTGGTGGCTATTTTGTTGGTTTAATAGTATTATTTTGTATATGTACTCTCTTGTACTGAGAGTAGATGATTTTTGGATATTTTTCCAATTTCTTTGGCAGTTGTTTAGTCATTCATTACATTATATTAGAAATAATTTGGTGGCTATTTGGTTGGATTAGTAGTGTTATTTTGCATCAGACTCTGTACTCTCTTGAGACAATTTAATGGACATTTTTCTTTATTTGGCACGGTTGTTGATTATGTTCATTACATTACATTGGAAGTAATTTGGTATTTGTTTGGTTGGTTTAGTAGTGTTATTTTTGCAGTACTCTCAGTACTCTCTTGAGAGTATAGATGATTTTAATGGATATTTTTAGTTTCTTTGGCAGTTGTTCAGATTATGTTCATTACATTCCAGTGGAAGCAATTTGGTGGCTGTTTTATTAGTTTATAATTATTATTTTACATATATACTCTCTGTACTCTCTTGAGAGTACAAATGATTTTGTGGATATTTTTTCCAGTTTCTTTGGCCTGGTTGTTCAGATTATGTTTATTACATTCCAGTGGAAGCAATTTGGTGGCTATTTGGTTGGTTTAGTAGTGAGATTTTTGCATCTGTACTCTCTATACTCTCAAGAGAATACAGATGATTTTGTGGACATTTTTTTCTAGTTTCTTTGGCCTGGTTGTTCAGATTATGTTCATTACATTACATTGGAAGCAATTTGGTGGGATGTTGGATGGTTTAGTAGTGTTATTTGCATCGTACTCTCGTACTCTCGAGTATAGATGATTGACATTTTTTTCAATTTTTTTGGCCTGGTTGTTCAGATTATGTTTATTACATTCCAGTGGAAGTAATTTGGTGGCTGTTTGGTTGGTTTAGTAGTGGAATTTTTGCATCTGTACTCTCTGTACTCTCAAGAGAGTACAAATAATTTTATGGATATTTTTTCTAGTTTTTTTGGCCTGGTTGTTCAGATTATGTTCATTATATTATATTGGAAGCAATTTAGTGGGATGTTGGATGGTTTAGTAGTGTTATTTTATATCGTACTCTGTACTCTCTTTCGAGATAATTTGGACATTTTTCCAATTTTTTTTTGGTTGTTGGATTATGTTCATTACATTCCAGCAATTTGGTGCTATTTGGTTGGTTTAGTAGTGTTATTTTTGTATGTACTCTCTCTCTCTTGAGAGTAGATGATTTAATACATTTTTTTCCAGTTTTTTTTGGCCTGGTTGTTCAGATTATGTTCATTACATTATATTGGAAGCAATTTGGTGGGATGTTGGATCGTTTAGTAGTGTTATTTTGCATCTGTACTCTCTATACTCTATTGAGAGTACATATAATTTTGTGGACATTTTTTCCATTTTCTTTGGCCTGGTTGTTCAGATTATATTCATTACATTCCAGTGGAAGCAATTTGGTGGTATGGTTGGTTTAGTAATGTTATTTTGCATTTTACTCTCATACTCTCTTGAGAGTACATATATAATTGTGGATATTTTTTAAGTTTTTCTTTGGCCTGGTTGTTCAGATTGTGTTCATTACATTATATTGGAAGCAATTTGGTGGGATGTTGGATGGTTTAGTAGTGTTATTTTGCATATGTACTGTACTCTTGAAATCTGAGATAATTTTATGGATATTTTTTCCTTTCTTTGGCGGTTGTTTGATTATGTTCATTACATTCCAGTGAAAGCAATTTGGTGGCTGTTTGGTTGGTTTAGTAGTGTTATTTTGCATCTGTACTCTTTACACTCTCTTAAGAGTACAAATGATTTTGTGGATATTTTTTCCTATTTCTTTGGCCTGGTTGTTCAGATTATATTCATTACATTCTAGTGGAAGTAATTTGGTGGCTGTTTTATTGGTTTAGAAGTGTTATTTTGCATATGTACTCTCTGTACTCTCTTGAGAGTACAGATAATTTTGTGGATAATTTTTCTAGTTTCTTTGGCCTGGTTGTT
This sequence comes from Cymbidium sinense, assembly GCA_021442155.1. NCBI lineage: Eukaryota > Viridiplantae > Streptophyta > Magnoliopsida > Asparagales > Orchidaceae > Cymbidium > Cymbidium sinense. The sequence goes on along the minus strand of CM038218.1, from coordinate 190,216,329 downwards.
CAGATTATGTTTATTACATTCTAGTGGAAGCAATTTTGTGGCTGTTTGGTTAGTTTAGTAGTGGAATTTTTGCATCTATACTCTCAAGAGAGTACAGATAATTTTGTGGATATTTTTTTCCAGTTTTTTTGGCCTGGTTGTTCATATTATGTTCATTACATTACATTTGAAATAATTTGGTGGGATGTTGGATGGTTTAGTAGTGTTATTTTGCATATGTACTCTCTGTACTCTATTGAGAGTATAGATGATTTTGTGATATTTTTTTCATTTTCTTTGGCCTGGTTGTTCAGATTATGTTCATTACATTCAGTGGAAGTAATTTGGTGGCTGTTTGGTTGGTTTAGTAGTGTTATTTTGCATTTTTACTCTCCGTACTCTCTTGAGAGTACATATAATTTTGTGGACATTTTTTCAAGTTTCTTTGGCTTAGTTGTTCAGATTGTGTTCATTACATTATATTGGAAGCAATTTGGTGGGATGTTGGATGGTTTAGTAGTGTTATTTTGCATCTGTACTCTATGTACTCTCTTGAGAGTACAAATGATTTTATGGATATTTTTTCCTATTTTTTTGGCACGGTTGTTCAGATTATATTACATTCCAGTGGAAACAATTTGGTGGCTGTTTGGTTAGTTTAGTAGTATTATTTTGAATCTGTACTCTCTGTACTCTCTTGAGAGTACAGATGATTTATGAATATTTTTTCTAGTTTCTTTGGCCTGGTTGTTCAGATTATGTTCATTACATTACATTGGAAGAAATTTGGTGGGATGTTGGATGATTTAGTAGTGTTATTTTGCATCTGTACTTTCTGTACTCTCTTGAGAGTATAGATAATTTTGTGAACATTTTTTCCTGTTTCTTTCTTTGGCTTTGGTTGTTGATTATGTTCATTTACATTATGGAAGCAATTTGGTGGCTGTTTGGTTGGTTTAGTAGTGTTATTTGTATCTGTACTCTCTATACTCTCTTGAGAGTACAAATGATTTTATGGATATTTTTTCCTATTTTTTTGGCCTGGTTGTTCAGATTATGTTCATTACAATCTAGTGGAAGCAATTTGGTATTTTGTTTGTTAGTTTAGAAGTGTTATTTTGTATCATCTCTCTACTCTCTTGAGAGTACATGATTTGTGGATATTTTTTCCGGTTCTTGTCTGGTTATTCAGATTATGTTTATTACATTATATTGGAAGCAATTTGGTGGGATGTTGGATGGTTTAGTAGTGTTATTTTGCATATGTACTTTCTGTACTCTCTTGAGAGTACATATGATTTTGTAAACATTTTTTCCAATTTCTTTCACTTGGTTGTTCAATTATGTTTACGACTTTTTTATTTTGAAGTTTACAATGTGGGAAAAGGATAACGATCAGCTACCATTAGAATGATGTTGATAATAATATTGTACGATTTATTGATGAAGTCATTGAAATTTTAAAGAGGTTTTATCGCATCATTTAGACTCCAATTTAGCAAGACTCAATAACCATTACCTCATCATCTCTTTGGGAGATAGAAGCAAGCTTTCTTTCGGGTGGGCGTGCATTCCTTTCAGATGAAGTTGCGGTGTAGGGATGCCAAAGCAGGGAGAAGGTCTTATGGCAAAATTCTCATTATCGCGTCGGTCAATTATATAAGACTATGCTTGAGCATAGATAGCTTGTTGCAGTTTGTACAATTGTACATATATTTTCTCCTATCAAATCTTTTTTTTGTATAGCACAACTATAGGGTGGCATCGGTGATTTACATCGATGACATAGATAAATTGTTAAATACAATGGGCATCGGGCTTTCATAGTTTCCTGATTTGATGGTATTACATCAAAGATTCATACCGACAGAGTACATGAGTGGATTTGTCACTCATCTTATGGTATGTTTTATATCTTGGTTATGTATTATTTGATGCATTGAAGTTAACTTACATAAATATTAATTATAGATGCACTGTGAACATAAGCATCATGAGCCATCTCCATTTGCAAACGTATCTTTGCGATGGCCGAAAATAAAGTTTTCAGATGAAGCCTTCACTGGTTTAGGAGGACACTGGGTGATATATAATAATATCATTTATTTCTTATAATTATGTATTTATTTATGTTGTAGTCAACATTTTCTTATCGGTTTAACATAGGTTAGCCTTTCATTGAGGACATATCGAAGAGGGACGGCTCCTTGAATCATTTTCCCTTTACATGCAGTTAAGCGATAGCATCCCATTCTAAGTCCAGTTCAGCCCCATTGAATCTCCATATGTCTCTCCTCGATATTCTCTCCCCATCAGTGTATCTAGCACGCTCTGCTTCTACCCCCCAGAAGGCTTTGCGGTGATGGGGATACTGCAGGTTTTAGGGACTTGAAAGATATATTATCTTCTTTTCAAGCAACAATGTTAGAGAGAATGGATGTGATTGATTTGCAAGTTACTACTATCCAGGAGGTTCTTTCAGGCGTGAGGTCCCATCCATGGAGTCTCACGTGAGGAACTATAGGCTGCTTTGCCTCAGGATACTTCCACTTGGGAAGCTGCTACCCCTGTGGATACTTCCACTTGGGAAGACCCTGAGATAGCCTTCACTAGGGAAGCCCTTGTTGAGTCTACCATAGGGGAAGCTATTGTGGAGGCCTCCAATGCACTTGAAGATGCTCTGAAACCTTTAATTGGAAGCATTGAGCTTGGTGTGAAAGCTCGATAGATAAGGAAGAGGAAAGCTGTTAGTTCCCCCTTCACACACACTTACAAGAAGTCACGAGCAAGAATAAGTGATGTGGTGGCCTCCACTCAAGATGAGAAGCCGGTAGTAGAGGTATTAAGTTACTTTCTTTTAAATTTGAGATAATAGAAATAGATTTCACTAAATTTTTTATAGGTTCAAAAGATGAGAATAACGATTACCCGACTACTATCATTGTGGTGGAGGAGCATCGGTCGAGGTATGAATCATCTCTAGATCGATCCTTAATTCATAGTGAATCTAACTCTTCATTCTAACTTTGTCGTAATTTCGTTGCGCGAGGCACATCACTTTGTTGAGTTCTCATCCGGAGATGTTTTACTGTGATGCTCCATCTTATTGACATCATGCTCGTTGACGACAAGTAAGTCAATCTTCAATCAGCTCCTTCATATATAAAATAACTTATTTGTTTAATTAAGTTCACTTTAAAATATTTATCACTTGCAGGGGTGATACAATATTCATTCGAATATCATTATTGCGAGCGGTCGATGAGTTGACGGTCAATCTCTCATGCACATTGATGCCTTCACCTTCTTATTGGGAGACCTCCGTGCTATATGTCCCCTATTTGTACATCTCATAATTGCACTGGATAAGTTACCCCACAAATATGTAGGGTATTACAATTCAATCATTATTTGTATAGATGGAAACTATAATTTATAAACGTTATCTTCTTTTCTTATAGAGCTATGCAAAATATGGCCTACACAAGGAAAGTAAAATGTTCATCGACATGTCCTACGATTAGAAATACTCTTACTTCCAATTATAGATAATCGACCTGGACACTCGATTAGGCATATTAAGCTAGGGGCGGTATTTTTATGACTCATTACCAAACCAACCCATAAGACCATTCTTCCGAGATTGTAAGAGTTATTTTCAATTTGGTTTTCATAAACTATTTTTTTTTATTGACTATACTTCTTGCTTTTCAGATCAAATTACTTGTTGAAGATGCTGGCCAGTCTTTTGTGAGAGATCCCACAAAATGGCCAATGAAAATGGTGAGTGGGCTGCCAGTCCAAGATAACAATGTTGACTGCGAGATGTTTGTCTGCAAGTACATGGAGGTAGCAATTAAGAAATCCCCACTTAACTAGGTTGACCACCAAGATTGGCCTAAGAAGATGAATTACTTTAGGGCCGAGTTCGCTTACGCTATCTTTTGTTTGGGAATGAAAAAAGCCAATCTAAGAACTGTACATTTAAAGTTTGATAAGTAGGAAGTAATTGTACATGGTATTTCATTTTTTTCAATATTATTGGGCAGAGAACACCTGCAGCAAGTTGGTTGATAAGTAGAAAATATTAGTTTTTTCAATATTATTTGTGCAACAGTTTGAATCTTTTATTATTCGTCTGTACTCTCTGTGCTGTTTATATTATCTGTGCTCTCTATACTCTCTATACTCTCGATACTCTCTATTTTTTTTCAGCAATCTGTATTTTCCCAATTCCACTTTTGTTTTGCAGGACAAAGAGGAATTGTTCACTATAACCTTAAAGCCAGTTGGATGCTATTGGGTTGCCTTTTTATGAGTTTTCTGAGCAGTTTTGCATGTTAACACTCTCTGTACTCTCTGAATTTATATCATATTTTAAATTCATATCAAATGAAAAGGTGAAGCTAAAATTTACATTATATATATATATATATATATATATATAGTATATATATATATATATGATAAATATATATTTTTAGATGATAATATTGACCAAAATTCAATTATTTTGATATGAGAAATCTATAAAAGTTTATTAAGAATTGATGTATATTTTTAAAATAAAATCAATAGTTTAGATTTATCCTATCTTAAAATATTTTTTTATCATAGTTTAGAGAGAGTAACTTCCAAAATGAGAAAAAACATGATATATATTATGCTAAGATGAGACTAATTTTATCATTCATATGATTATTTTCATCCATCATGTTTATCTCTTAACATAAATAAAATATTCAATATGAATCATATGCATATTATAACTATATTATTTATCTAATAATTTAGTTATATTTATCTTCTAAAATTAATTAAATTATATTTTTTTAATTGAATTAAAAGATAGTGAAATAAAAAATATAAATAATAAAATTAGCCACTTCATATACAAAAATATATCGATGATGCGACTTACCAATGTGTTTTAATAAATAATAAAATTAGCCACTTATATATTTAAAGATGATGAATTTTTTCAAATAATGTAATAACTGAAAGTGTCATCTGAATTAAATTAATATCATTGATAAATTTATAAATTATTACTAAAAATATTATCTAATATAATCATCATCACAGATTTTTTTCTTCTTCTTAAAATGTAGAGTACTTTAAATTACATATCAAACTATGTAATGCCCAATGGAAATCGCTCATTCTGTAGCAAGGTAGACTCATCAATCAAAATCAATTTGGTAAATATGAGAGATTTGATTTAAGTATTACAATAATAATATGTTTAATAAAGTTGCTTAGAAGAAGAAAGTCATCGACAAAGAAATGATTGCACGATGAGCATGAGAAGGTCATCCTAATCTTTGCAACTCAGGCGCTTCTAGCGAATCCCATAGGTGACTCGGTGCACGTTAAGTAAAGAAAGTCATCTTGGAGGCTCTAAAGCTTTTTAGAAATGATTGCATAGTCGAAGAACACATAACTGAATGATATCAAGTATTGAAATGTTTTCCTGTAATAATATCCATCATCAACTTAGTGTACCCTTCAGTCAACTGACCGATTGTTGAGCTCGAGTTGAATTCACGAGGTAGAACATCGTGCGGTTAATGATTTTAACAACATCGATGTGTGCTATTCGTGCCTCGAAAAATACTCTGGCATAATAGAGAAAGGTGTTACAAGGGGTGACAAAACATGTTCTGCGACACTATCAGTTTGAACTTTGGTTTTTGTAACAACAAAAATATGATGGTTTGAAGATTAGCAATGTTTTAAATAATACAAATTAAGAGGCAAATAAAGAATTACTCTTGGATTTCATGGATCTCTCCCATTATCCCTTAAGCTTTGCGTTGGAAACACCCTTGGATGTTGCTTTACTGGATCCTTCAAGATGTCTTTTCCCTTGTCTCGTGACTTCTTCTTCTTATTATCACCGGAAGAGAATTCTCACTTAGTATAGAGTTGTTATTGTATAGTTTTTTTAAGGATTGAAGCATATAATCCTTAGCTCTATTTACCACATGCCCGACACTTATTTGATATGCATATCATTAACGTGGTTCAAAATAATGCCGGTAGCATTTCCATCTCTCGACATCTCTTAATTTTTTTATATGCACTATCGATGTAAATATCCCTCTTTGCTCTAGTAGACCATCGCATGAGAAGATACTTATTCGGAATGCGCACTACATCTTTCTGACTAAGAACTCTAATATAATGGGCATAAAGTAATCCATCATTTCAAATTTCTTACAAGTACAGGTTACATCCAGGGTAGTCCCATCGAAATGGACAGTCCATATTTTGGATGAATTTTTATTCTCTAAGTTTCTCACCAAATACTCCATGGGGCTGTCATCTGGCACAGTTACTGATAGGCCTCCAATTCCATGCAAAAATTCTTCCTCAAACATAGTATACAACTTTCTTTTATAAAACATAATAGCTTATTTTAGAATTCGACTGGTATTAACAACAGGAACAATCGATGACTAGCTACACTTGAAGTCTTCATCATGTTCATTTCGGTGCCATGTCTCCATAACCTTCTCCAACCCCAAGAAATAATCTGTGAGCGAACTTGCTGGTTTAGAGATTCTGTGACATACATTGTTCATTGACTCACTACGTTGCATTGACAAGATGCCCATGCAGAATGAGTCTTTGCTGAATGCAGTGGACCACTTGGATTTAAATTTATAAAGCTCAGATAGCCAAAGATGATCATATAAATTGCCTTCTTCTAGCATGGCAGACCAAGCTTCTTCAAACTCTTCCTCTGAGTCACATTTGCTCATGCATGCATAAAATAGCTCTTGTACCCTCTTATTACTATTAAAGCGTGAAGGAGATTTTTTCAAAATATGCCATTGGCACAACCTATGATGAGTATGCGGTAATATAATTTTGATAGCTCATGCCATAGCCTGATCTTGATCGGTGAATATTATTGTAGGATGTGTCACGCTCATCTACAGAAGAAAATGTCGGAATAGCCATGAAAATGACTCAATCATCTCTTCTGATAAAAATGCTACTTTTTGCCAGTGATGATTCACTCCAACAAGAGGGGCACAAACAAGATTATATTTATTGAGTCAATAGCTTGTATCAAAAAGTATCACATCACCAAAATAGTCATATTCTATCTTAGACATGCCATTGCTCTAAAAAAAACTTACTAAGCAATCTGACTCATCAACTTGTACATCCCATCTACAAACATCCAACGCCTTTCCTTGAATAGTTGTATTAATGCATTCATTATTCAATCCTCGATCTTTTCTCTTTTGAATAAAATTGAAAGCATCTCTTTTTTATGAATCCAATATTCTTTACCGCAATCTCCTCAGATAGATGAATGCATCGTTGCTCTAATTTACTTGTCATTATCTTCAACACGAAGCCTTTTCATTGTACATCATGTGATGAGAAGATGTAGGTTGAGCTTTTAACAAATGATTATGAATTTCTATATATTTTTAACCATCCGGTTCGTCAAGTCAGAGAGAATCTTCAAGGACAAATCCTTATCGGTTTTTCTAAAATTTTGCTAAGCCATTTAGCGATTTCTTCCAACTTTTTGCACATAAAAAATCTTTTGATTTAATTTCTTGAGTTTGGCCAATAACTAGTATGGCCCGCCACTGAAGCGGTTTGATGTGCATAGTCCGCGATGCAGTGCATGCCTCCGTTTCTGGTGCCAAGGAGTTTCCCCAAATTTGGTTCATTAGACATCACGACTTTGTCATCGTACTGGTCATTGACTGCATTCACCTGCCAAGATAGCTCCACATAAATGTGACATGTAAAATAGCTCCACAAATAAACATATTCCCTCGAAACAGGACAAAGAAAGGGGAAAAATGAGCTAAATAGAGAATAGTAAAAAATCCAAATCTCCGACCTTCCAATGTAATGTAATGAACATAATCACAAAGCCAAAAAAAGCGGAAAAATATCCACAAAATCATCATAATCTCAAGAGGTAGAGAGATGCAAAATAAACAACCAAACAGCCTCCACACAAGTAAAGAAATCATCATAGAAACATAAACAATATTATAACAAGTTACCCATGAGTATAGAGAGTACAGAGAGTATAGAGAGTACAGAGAGTACAGAGAGTACAAAGAGTACAGAGGGGGCAGTCTTCTTGCTCAGTAAGGCTTCTTTTGCTTTGTATTTTTTACCTTCAATATGCTCTTTAAGGGCTTCCTCCTTTGAAGTTTCATAGATAGCACATTCCTCAAGACCTCCCCTATTGGTATCCCTATTATCATTGCAACTTCATGGTGATGCTCTTTAAGGCTTGCTTTTAGGCTTCTTTTGCTTTGTGTTTTACCTTCAAGATGCTCTTTGGGGCTTCCTCGATGGAAGTCTTGACCTCCGTAAATAGCACATTACCTCTATTCCATAAGACCTTCTCCCTATTTGGTATCCCTACAATTCAGCTTCATTGAAAGGAATTGCCACCAAAGAAAGCTTGCTTCTCTATATCCCAACAAGATAGGATTGAGGTCATGGCTATTGAGTCTTACTGAATTTTGTGGAGTCTAATGAATTGATGCAAATGAAGCCTCTATAAAATATCAATGACTTCATTAATAAAGAGTACTGCAATAGAATGTACAGAGAGTATAGATGCAAAATCTTTAAAATCATCCAAAACATTCTTTGCTTCCAGAATGTACTCTCAACAACTAGCCAAAAAAATAGACAAAATATTGAATACTCTGGAGTATAAAAAATATGAGGAAGTAGTCTGAGTATAAAGAGTATAGAGTCTGAGAGAGTGAAGTACAAGAGAACATAGAGTAGAGAGTTAGAGTAGAATAGAGAGTGAGAGAGAACATAAAGTACAAATGTAATGAAAATAATCTCAACAACCTCAAGAAAGCGGAGAAAATGACCAAAAATCATCTGTACTCTACAGATGCAAAATAACACTAAAAAAATAACCAAATAGTCTCAAATTATTCCTCATAGATTATAATGAACATATTCCCTCTAAACAAGCCACAAAAATTAAAAAAAAATAACCCAAAATGATCTGTACTCTCAGGAGAGTACAGAAATCTGAGAATACAGATCAAATCCTCAAAACCATCCAAACATCCCTCAAAATTACTTGGTATGTAAACATAATCTAAACAACATAAAATAGAAAAATTAAAAAATATGTACTTTCAAGAGAGTACAGAGAGTACAGATGTAAAATAACACTAAAAAAACCACCAAATAGCCTCCAAATTATTTATGATGGATTGTAATAAACATATTTCCTCCAAACATGCCACACAAAGTAAAAAAAACTGCCCAAAATGCTCTATACTCTCAGGAGAGTACAGAGAGTACAGATAAAAATCTCCCATAAAGATTAACCAAACAAGCACAAAATTGCTTCTAATGGAATGTAATGACCATATTCTCTTCATCCAGGCAAAATAAATTATAAAAATATTCAAAAAATCATCTATACTCTCATGAGAGTACAGAGAGTACAGATGCAAAAATCCCTCAAAATAAGTAAAGTCCTCTTGCAAAGAACTCTAAACAGTGTAGGAAATATACACTAAATAAAAGAATTTCAAGGAATAACACTACCAAATTATATGTATACAACGGTTGAGAAAAATTATCGATGAATTTTTATTTAATACATCCTCAGCTATTTCTTCAAGGCCTTCGTTCTCCATCTTCATGGTTCTTTCGTAAAGAGGAAATGAGAAAATCTCTTTCTCTCTCTGAGCTCGGTTTGCAAGAAAAAATACACCCCTAAACCCTAAATCTAGATATATATTTCTTTTAAATTCCTCCCACTCATTCCAATGATGCTTCTTCTCCCGCTGTTTGAATGAGGCGGCCAGGCCGAGTCAGGCCAGGATAAATAGCATTGTCGCCGTCCGTCCAGTTACAGCGCCATTAAGTGCTAAAATGGGAAAAAAACTACTGGACACGCGTCGGGCCAGGATTGGAGTCCGCACGTAAAGCTATGTGCGGACTCCAGATGTAATATTTTCTCCAAAATCGAGCCTCCCTTCACGTGATTCGCTCGGCCGAAAGAATTGCACGAGCTCTCCCTCTTCCCGCTCGTCGGTTCGGACGCAAGCCAATTGTTCCTCTTCTGATTTCTTCCTAATCGCAAGCCATAAGGCAAGTTTCCCTCTAATTGTTCACTTTTTTTTTTCAAAAAATCGCAAGGCTCTCCTCTCCAAAATTGAATGGATAGCTCCTTCCCCTCTCCGATTCGAAGTCCTCCCCCACTCCCTCTTCCCTCAATTTTGTCATAAGAAATGGTGAGTGCCCACTGCCTCCTTCTCTCACTCCCGCTCTCGGCATCCAATCTTGCTTAGTTTCGTTTGTCTCTTCCACCAATTTTTTTCTTTTGTTTTTAGATCTATTCTAAAAGCTGATTACCTTACTCTACGTCATGATTTTATCAATGTCCATTATGGAAGCAAATTTAATTTCCAAAAATATATAAAATGTTCACTCGAAGACAGCTTCAAGGTAGTAGTTGGAATCAGACTTGTTCTGTGGGCTTTGCAGTTTTCTTTTTGCTACTTATTGTTCACGGATGGAAAGAACTATGCCGGCTATCTTTACTTCCTCCAATTATTCTCTTGGTTATTAGGATAGATCTATAGGCTATAATTTTCAAGATGGAGATTATAATAATAGAAAGACATGTTGTCATCGTTTAAGGAATTCCTTTGGTTCAACTAAGTGATAATCATTTTTGGTTCAAGAATCCTAGCTTCCTTCTTTATCATTCTCTATGTTATTAGTCGAGAGCCATATTCCTGTTTGAGATGAACCAAGTCTTCCTTTTCCCTACAACCATCTAATTGGATAGGTTCTCTTTAGATCCTTTTATCTTTCACAACAATTCCTCTAAAATCTCACCTCACCGTTCATTGGCTATCTCCCACAGACGAAAGAATCTCAGCCCATGACCCTCCCTTTTAAGAGAAAATATTATGTTCGGAGTCCGCATGTAGCTTTATGTGCGGACTCAATCTCTGATGTCCGGTGGTTTTTCCATTTTGGCTGATCTTCTCGGCGACCATTCGTTATCTGGTTCTGATCCGATATGCCTTGTTCAAATGTGGGAGAAGAAGCCTCATTAGAATTCGCGGGAGAAATTTAAAGAAATATATATCTAGATTTAGGGTTTAGGGGTGTATTTTTTCTTTGCATAGAGAGAGAATAGATTTTCTCATTTCCTTTTATGAAAGAACCATGAAGATGGAGAGAAGGCCTTGAGAAATAGGCGAGGATGTATTAAATAAAATTCATCGGTAATTTTTGTCAATTGTATCACATTATAATTTTTTTACAGTTTGTTAGTATTATTCCTTGAAATTCTTTTATTTAGTGTATATTTTCCACATTGTTTGGAGTTCTTTGCAAGAGAACTTTGCTTATTTTGAGGGATTTTTGCATCTATATTCTCTGTACTCTCATGAGAGTACAGATGATTTTTTGAATATTTTTGCAATTTATTTTGCCTGGATGGAGAGAATATGGTCATTACATTCCATTAGAAGTAATTTTGTAGGTAATATTTTTGGGAGATTCGTCGTACTCTATACTCTACTCTCGAGGTATATATAGCATTTTGGGCAGTATTTTCCACTTTGTGTGGCATGTTTGAAGGAAATATGTTTATTACAATCCATCACGAATAATTTGGAGGCTATTTGGTGATTTTTTTAGTGTTATTTTGCATCTGTACTCTCTGTACTCTCTTGAGAGTACATATGATTTTTGCCATTTTTTTCCAACTTGTTTGGCCTAGTTGTTCAGATTATGCTTATTACATACCAGTGGAAATAATTTTGAGGGATGCTTGGATGGTTTCTGGAGGATTTCTGCATCTGTACTCTCTACTCCACTATCTTGAGTCTGAGCATTTTTTCACTTTATGTGGTATGTTTGGAGGAAATATGATCATTACAATCTATGAGGAATAATTTGGAGGTTGTTTGGTTATTTTTTTAGAGTTATTTTGCATCTATAGAGTAGAGATGATTTTTGGTCATTTTCTCCAATTTTTTCAGACTGGTTGTTAAGATTATTTTCATTATTCTCTGTATTCTCTGTACTCTCTGTACTCTCCTAAGGGTACAGAGCATTTTGATCATTTTTGTCTGTTTCTTTGGCCTGTTTGGAGGAAATATGTTCATCAGGCATAATTTGGAGGTTGTTTGTTGATTTCTAGTGTTTTCTTGCATACTCTGTACTCTGAGACATATGATTTTGATCATGTTGTCCAGTTTTTTTGGCCTGGTTGTTGAGAGTACATTTCTTTGGAAGTAATTTGGTAGCTGTTTGGATGATTTCTAGGAGATTTTTGCATCTGTACTCTTTGTAATTCCATTATAGCACTCTTTAATAATAAATTCATTAACATTTTATTGAGGCTTCATCTGCATCAATTCATTAGACTCCATGAAATTCAGCAAGACTCAATAGCCATGACCTTAATCTGTCTTGTTGGGACATAGAGAAGCAAGCTTTCTTTTTGGGTGGGCAGTGCATTCCTTTCACCCAGATGAAGTTCTGCAGAATTGTAGGGATGCAAACAGGGGAAAGGTCTTATGGAATAGAGGTAACTCTATCGTGAGGTTGACACTTCGGTGAGGAAGCCTTAAAGAGCATCTTGAATGTAAAAACAAAGCAAAAGAAGCCTTCAGAAAGCAAAGAAGCCTTAAAGAGCATCACCCCGATGAAATTATGATAATAGGGATGCCAAATGGGGGAGGTCTTATGGCTAGAGGGAATGTGCTATCATGGGTTAGCACTTCCATGAGGAAGCCCAAAGAGCATCTTGAAGGTAAAAATACAAAACAAAGAAGCCTTACTTAGCAAGAAGGCGCCCCTCTCACTCTCACTCTGTACTCTTTGTACTCTGTACTCTTTGTACTCTTCTCAACTCATGGGTAACTTGATATAATACTATTTAAGTTTTTATGATGATTTCTTTACTTGTTTGGATGCTGTTTGGTTAGTTTTTTAGTATTATTTTGTATCTGTACTCTCTTGAGAGTACAGATGACTTTGGCCATTTTTTTCTAGTTTTTTTGGCATGTTTGGAGGAAATTTGTTCATTACATTACATTGGAAGCAATTTGGAGGGATGTTTGGATGCTTTTGCATATACTCTCTCATGTTAGCTCATTTTTCCCCTTTCTTTGATCTGTGAGAATATGTTTATTTATGGAGCTATTTTACATGTCACATTTATGTGGAGCTATCTTGATAGGTGAATGCGGTCAATGAGTAGTGCGATGACAAAGTCGTGATGTCTAATGAACCAAATTTGAAACTCATGCTTGTTGAATAAGCGAGGTTATGCATTATCTTGTGACTCATACATCAAATTGGCTTCGGTCGGAAGGACCATACTATTATTGGCCAAACTCAAGAAATTGAAATCAAAAGATTTTTATGTGCAAAAGGGAAGAAATGCGGTCTAAATGGCAAATTCAGAAAATTATACAAGGCTTGTCCCCATGATTAGATTCTCTGTTGACTTAGATGGGAACTGGATGATTAAAAAACATAAAGAAAGTCATAATCATTCATTGGTAAAGTATGCTGACCTACATCTTCTTAGATCACACAGATACATTAGCGATGAAAAGGCTTCTGTGTTGAAGATAATGACAGAGGCTGAAATTAGAGCAACTGATGCATTCAACTATCTAAGTGAGGAGGTTGGCGGTGTAGAGAATATTGGATTCACTAAAAGAGATGATTTTAATTTTATTGAAGAAGAGAAAAGATCAGGGCGAATGGTGACAATAATGCATTAATACATTTGTTGAGGAAAGCGGCGGGCGGATGTTTGCATGGGATGTACAAGTTGATGAGTTATTTCTTAGTAAGTTTTTTTTTGGAGCAATTAATGTCTAGGATATAATATGACTATTTTGGTGATGTGATAATTTTGATACAAGTTATCGACTTAATAAATATAATCTTGTTTGTGCCCTCTTGTTGGAGTGAATCATCACCGAAAATGTGTTATTTGAGTAGCCTTTTATCGAAGAGATGATTGAGTCATTCTCATGGTTATTCCAAATATTTCTTCTTGATGAGTGACATCCTAATAATATTCACTGATCAAGATCAGGCTATGACACGAGCTATCAAAATTGTATTACTGCATACTCATCATAGGTTGTGCCAATGGCATATTTCAAAGAAAGCTCCTTCCAAGGTTCACTGCTTTAATAGTAATAAGAGGGTACAGGGAATATTTTATGCATGTATGAGCAAATGTGACTCAGAGGAAGAGTTTGAAGAAGCTTGGTCTACCATACTAGAAGAAGGCAATTTGCATGATCATCCTTGACTGTCTGAGCTTTATAAAATTAGATCCAAGTGGTCCACTGCATTCAACAAAGACTCATTCTGCATGGGCATCTTGTCAACGCAACATAGTGAGTCAATGAACAATGTATGTCATGAATCTCTAAACCAACAAGTTCGCTCAGATTGTTTTCTTGGGGTTGGAGAAGGTTATGGAGACATGGCAGGAATGAACATGATGAAGACTTCAAGTGTAGCTCCATCGATTGTTCTTGTTAAGACCACCCAATTCTAAAACAAACAAGCTATATTTTATACAAGAAAGCTGTATATATGTTGAGGAAGAATTTTTGCATGGAGTTAGAGGCCTATCAGTAACTGTGTCAGATGACAGCCCCATGGAGTATTTGGTGAAAAACTTCGAGAATAAAAATGCATCTAAAACATGGATTGTCCATTTCGATAGGACTACCTTAGATGTAACTTATACGTAAGAAATTTGAAATGATGGGATTACTTTGTGCCCATTGTATCGAAGTTCTTAGTGAAGATGTAGTGTGCATTCGGATAAGTATCTTCTCATGCGATGGTCTACCGTGAGCAAAGAGGGATATTTACATCGATAGTGCATATAGAAAATTAAGAGATGTGGAAGGCATGATGGAAATGCTATCTCATTATTTTGAATCATGTTAGTCGATATGCATATCAAATAAGTCGTAATGTGGGTAATAATAAATAGGACTATATGCTTCAATCCTTAAAAAAACTATACGACGATGTCGACTCTATAATAAGTGAGAATTCTCTTCCAGCTGACAGAGCAGCTAAGAAGAAGAAGTCAACCACAGACAAGGGAAAAGACATCTTGAAGGATCCAGTTAAGCAACGTCCAAAGGGTGTTTCCAACGCAAGGCTTAAGGGATATTGGGAGAGATCCAAGAAAGCCAAGAGTAATTCTCTATTTGTCTCTTAATTTGTAGTATTTAAAATATTGGCTAATCTTCAAACCATCATATTTTTGTTACGTAAAACCAAAGTTCAAACGATAATGTCGCGAACATGTTTCGTCACCCCTTGCCACACCTTTCTCTGTTATGCTAGAGTGTTTTTCAAAGGTACGCACAGAATAGCACACATCGATGTTGTTAAAAATCATTAACTGATACGATGTTCTAAGAATTCAACTCGAGCTCAACAATCAAAGGGGGTACACTAAGTTGATGATGGATATTATTAGAAAATATTTCAATGCATGATATCATTTAGTTATGTGTTCTTCGACTAATCATTTCAAAAGCTTTAGAGTCTCCAAGATGACTTTTATTTACTTAAGGCACACCGATTCTCATCTATGGGATTCATTAGGAAGATTAGAGTTAGATGACCTTCATGCTCCAGACTGCAATCATTTCTTTATCGATGACTTTCTTCTTTGAGCTTTATCAAACGTACTATTATTATTATAAAAATGAGCTTATAGTAGGAGATCTGAGAGTACAAAGAGTACAGAGATAGATACATAACTTTATAATCCTTTAGGTAAACTAAATCTCATATTTTACCAAATTGCGATTTGATTGATGAGTCTACCTTGCTTATGAGAATGAACGATTTCCATTGCGGGCATTACATAGTTTGATATATGTACTCTATAAAGTACTCTACATTTTATGAAAAAGAAAAATCTGTGATAACATTATTAGTACCGACGATATTAGTTTAGTAATTATTTATAAATTTATCAATGATATTAATTTAATTGATGATACTTTCGGTTATTATATTTGAAAAAATTCATCATCTTAAAATATATAATTTGCTCCATACCTTCAAAATTTATATTTATGAATAATAATGCTAAGCATCATCGACAAGATATTTGTCTATTTTATACACATATTTTAGAAAGTAGTTTTAAGAAGCATGATTTTATCGGTAGAAAGTCATCGCAAATTATATTATGTTCACATGGTAAGTACATATTGCTTCTGATACTGATTGAGGTATTAATGTGGTTGAGTATAACATAAATTTTAGATAATGTAAATTTTAGCTTCACCTTTTCAGTTGATCTGAATTTAAAATATGATATAAATTCAGAGACAGAGAGTATAAAGAGTACAAAGAGTACAGAGAGTACATATAAGAGTGAGAAGAGAGATAGAAGCACAGAGTACAGAGATTCTGAGAGAGTAAAGACATAGAGAGTACACATGCAAAGCCTTTAAAAAAACTCATAAAGGCAGAGAGCATCCAACTTTTTTAAGGTTATAGTGAACAATTCTCTTCATCAACAAAGCAAAAGTGGAAATGGGAAAATAAGCAAATAATATACTAGAGGAGAATACAAAGAGTTAAGCTACATAACACCTCAAATATTCTTATAGTCAAACTAGACTAAAGAGAGAGTATAAGTACAAGAAGAAGTAGTAGTAAAACATAGATCCAATAGTACAAAGAGTACAGAGTGTGAGAGCACAAAGCAAATAAACAGAGTACACAAAACACATCTCAATAGAGTACCAGCCAAAGATTGTCAGATGTTCTCTGCTAATCATAATTTATCCAAAGCTAAGGAAAATTGAAGAAAATAGATAGAAAGAGAGTACACAGAGCAGATGAAACACATCCCAAGAAAGCATTCTAGATCAACCAAATTACTGTGTTCTAATAATAAAAGATCCAAACCGCCCAATAATATTGAAAAAAATGAAAAATACAATTATTTCCTACTTATCAAACTTTAAATGTACATTCTTAGCTTATTTTTTCATTCCCAAAAAAAAGATAAGTGAACTCGCCTAAAGCAATTCATCTTCTTAGGCCAATATTTCCTAGATAATCTACCTCCATGTACTTGCAGACAAACATCTCATAAATAAAACCTTAACTTGATGGTACCACTTCATTTGATTGACCATTTTGTGGATCACTCACAAAAAAGATGGTCGCATCTTCAACAAGTAATTTGATCCGAATAAAGAAGTATAGTCAATAAGGGGTAAAAACTAGTTTATTTAAAACCAAATTGAAAATAACTCTACAATCTGGAAGAATGGCCTTATGGGTTGGTTTTGGTAATGAGTCATAAAAATACAGCCCCTAAGCTTAATATGCCCAACCGTGAGTGTCCAGATTATCTATAATTGAAGTAAGAGTAGCCCTCAAACACATCTCAGTGACATGTCGGATGAACATTTTGCTTTCCTGTAGGCCATATTTTATAGCTCTATAAGAAAAGAAGAGAATATTTATAAATTGTAGTTTCCATCTATATAATAATGTTGAATTGTAAATACATATCTGGGGTAACTTACCCAAAGGTAAAGCATGAGATGTACAAATAGGGACAAACAGAGCAAGTACTCCTCGCCAATAAGAAGGCGAAGGTATCAACGTGTGCATCTGAGAGATATTGATCTGTCAGTAACTCATCAATCTACCCTCGTGCAATAATAATATTCCCAACCGCAAATACTGTATCACCCCTATAAGTGATAAATATTTTAAAGTGAGCTTAATTAAATGAATAGGTTATTTTATGTATGAAGGAGCTGATTGAAGATTGACTTACTTGTCCTTGAATCGGGAGCATGACGCGTGTCAAGATGGAGCATCGCAGTAACAACTCTGGATGAGAACTCAACAAAATGATGTGCCTTTGCTAGCTGCAATGAAATTATTGATGATGAAAGTTAATGATGAAGAGCTAGATTCACTATGCATTAAGGATCGATCTACTGAGATGATTCATACCTCCCGATGCTCACCACAATGATAGCCGTGGTCATCGACCTTTATTGGCTCATCTTTGAACCTATAAAAATATGTGAAATTTATTTCTATTATCTCAAATTTAAAAGAAAGTAACTTAATACCTCTGCTATCGGCTTCTCATCTTGAGTGGAGGCCACCACATCACTTATTCTTGCTCGTGACTTCGTAAGTGTGTGTGAAGGGGAACTAATAGCTTTCCTCTTCCTCATGAGCTTACATCACGCTCAATCCCGACAAAGGCTGAGCATCTTCATGTGCATTGGAGGCCTCCACAGCTTCCCATGGTGGACGGGGCTTCCCTAGTGGAGGCTACCTCAGGGGCTTCCCAAGTGGAAGTATCCACAGGGGCAGCAGCTTCCCAAGTGGAAGTATCCACAAGGGCAGTAGCTGTAGTTGCCTCCACAGGAGACTCCCTTGTGCTAGCCTCCATAGGAGAAGCTCCTCTAGTAGCCTCCATAGTGCTGCCCCTGATGCCTCAAGAGTTCCCTGGGGTGACCTCCAGAGCTTCCCCAGCAGGATGGTAGGACCCCGCTGCCCAGCAAGAACCTCCTCGATAGTAGTAACTTGCAAATCAATCCCATCCATTCTCTCTGTCATTTTTGCTTGAAAAGAAGATACTATATCTTTCAAGTCCCTAAAACCTGCAAGTATCCTCTCCATCGCAAAGCCTCTATGGGGGTTGTAGCAGAGGGCAAGCTAGATACACTGGATAGGGGAGAATATGGAGAGACATATGGAGATTCAATGGGGTTGAACTGGACTTAGAATGAGATGCATCGTCACATATGTATGCATGTGGGGAAAATGATTCAAGGAGCCGGTCTCCTCTTCGAGATGTCCTCGAATGAAAGGCAGACCTGTGTTAAACCGATAAGAAAATGTGATGACTACAACATAAATAAATATATAATTATAAGAACTAAGTGATATTATTATATGTCACCTGATGTCCTCCAAAACTAGTGAAGGCTTCATCTGGAAACTTTATTTTCGCCATCGCAAAGACGGCTTTAAATGGAGATGACGACCTCATGATGCTTATGTGCTCAGCGGCCTAGATCTATAATTAATATTTATGTAAGTTAAATTCAATGCATCAAATAATACATAACCGAAGATATAAAATATACCATAAGAAGAGTGACAAATCCACTCATGTACACGGGTGTCCTTTGAGTATGAATCTTTGATGTAATACCATCAAATGGAAACTAGAAAGCCCGATGGCCTCCCTCGTTGTATTCAAGAAATTTATCTATGTCATAAAGTAATCAATCGATGCCATCCTATAGGGATATATAAAAAGATTTGAAAGAAACGTAACTAGACAAATCTTGTGCAACGAAGCTATCCGCATGCTCAAGCATAGTTTTATATTCCACTGAGTTGAACTACGATAGTGGGAATTTCTGCCATATGATCTTCTCCCTCGAGGCATCCCTACAATATCGCAACTTTATCGGTGAAAGGAATGCATCCCACCCAAAGAAAGCTTGTTTCTATCTCCCAAAGAAGATATTGAGGTAATGGCTATGAGTCTCTAAATTGTGGAGTCAATGAATTGATGCATGAAGCCTCTTTAAAATGTCAATGACTTCATCAAGAAATCTCCAGAATATTATCAACAAAGTTCTAACTGATAGGCATCTGTATCCTTTTCCAAAACATGATAAACTTCAAAATGAAAAGTCAGTTAATGAAAGTACAGATGCAAATCAACCATAAAAAAATAACCAATCAGCCTCCAAATTGTTCTCAATTGATTTATAATGAACATAATCCTCCAACCAAGCTAAAAAAATTGGAAAAAAATCACCATAAAATTGTCTGTACTCTCAAGAGAGTACAGAGAGTACAGATGCAAAATAACACTAAAAAACTAACCAAACAAACCTCCAAATTATCGATGGATTGTAAATGAACTTATTTCCTCCAAATAAAGCCAAAGAAATGAAAAAAATGACCAAAATGCTCAGAGTATAGATGCAAAATGAAACTCTCCAAACATCCTCCAAATTGCTTCCAATGTAATGTAATGAACATAATGAACAATGCCAAAGAATGGAAAAAATATTCAAAATGTCTTCTCAAGAGAGTACATGCAAAATAAAATTAAAAAACCAACCAAATAACCTCCAAATTGTTCCTGATGGATTGCAATGAACATATTTCCTCCAAACAGCCAAAGAAAATGAAAAATGACCAAAATGCTACTCTCAGAGTACAAAGAGTACTGATGCAAAAAATCTCCCTAAATCATCCAAACATCCTCCAAATTTCTTCCATGGAATGTAATGAACATAATCAACAAGGCCAAAGAAACTAGAAAAATGTATAAAATAATCTATACTCTCAAGAGAGTACGAGAGCTGAAGCAAAATCTAAAACCATCCAAACATCCCTCCAAATTTCTTCCAATGTAATGTAATGAACATAATCCTCCAACCAGGCCAAAAAAATTGGAAAAAATCTCCACAAAATTGTATGTACTCTCAAGAGAGTACCGATACAAAATAACACTAAAAACTAACCAAACAGCCTCCAAATTATATCTGATGGATTGCAATAAACATATTTCCTCCAAACAAGCCAAAGAAACAGGAAAAAAATGACCTAAATACTCTGTAAGTACAGATGCAAAAATCCTTTAGAAACCATCCAAACATCCCCCCAAATTGCTTCCAATGTAATGTAATGAACATAATATGAACAACCAGGCCAAAGAAACTGGAAAAAATATCCAAAAATGTCAGACTCTCAAGAGAATAGATGCAAAAAAATAACACTAAAAGCCAACCAAATACCAAATTGTCCATGGATTGTAATGAACATATTTTCTCCAAACAGGACAAAGAAACAGGAAAAAATGACCAAATTGCTCTGTACTCTCATGAGAGTACAGAGAGTACAGATGCAAAAATCTCACAGAAACTATCCAAAGATCTCTCCAAATTGCTGCCAATGTAATATAATGAATATAATAATAAAGGCCAAAGAAAAAAAATGTCCATTAAATTATTTACTCTCAAGAGAGTACAAAGAGTACGATACAAAATAACACTAAAACCAACCAAGTAGCCTCCAAATTATTCTTGATGGATTGTAATGAACATATTTTCTCCAAACAGCCAAAGAAACAAGAAAAAAAATGACAAATGCTCTATACTCTCATGAGAGTACAGAGAGTACGATAAAAAATCTCCCAAATCATCCAAACAAACACCAAATTGCTTCCATGAATGTAATGAATATAATTTTAAAAAACTGCAAAAGAACTGGAAAAAATATTCAAAATCATCTCTGCATTCTAGAGTAGAGTATAGATGCAAAATCCCCAGAACTATCCAAACATCCCTCCAAATTGCTTCCAATGTAATGTAATGAACATAATCTGAACAATTAGGCCAAAGAAACTACATAAAATATCCACAAAATCATCTGTACTCTCAAGAGAGTACAGAGAGTACATATGCAAAATAACACTAAAAAACTAACCAAACAGCCTCTAAATTATTTATGGATCAATGAACAACATATTTCCCAAACAGCCAAAGAAAAAAAAAAATGATAAAATGCTCAGACTCAAGAGAGTATGAGAGTACGATGCAAAAAAATCCTCAAAATTATCCAAACAGCCACCAAATTGCTTCCACTGGAATGTAATAAACATAATTTGAACAACCAAACTAAAGAAACTGAAAAAAATGTCCACAAAATCATCTATACCTCAGTACTGAGAGTATATGCAAAATCTCCTAAATCATCCAAACATCCCTCCAAATTGCTTCCAATATAATGTAATGAAAATAATCTGAACAACTAGGCCAAAGAAAGCTGGAAAAATATCCAAAAATCATCTCATTCTCAAGAGAGTACAGAGTCTGATGCAAAATAATACTAAAAAACCAACCAAATAGCCTCCAAATTATTCCTGATGGATTGCAATGAACATATTTTCTTCAAACAGGCCAAAGAAATAGGAAAAATGACAAAAATGCTCTGTACTCTCATGAGAGTACAAATAGTACAGATGCAAAAATCTCCCAGAAACTATCCAAACAGCCACCAAATTGCTTCCACTAGAATGTAATGAACATAATCAACAAGGCTAAAGAAAGAAAAAAATGTCCATAAAATCATCTTGTACTCTCAAGTGAGTAGAGAGTACATATGCAAAATAAAAAACCAATCAAACACCCAAATTATTCCTAATGGATTGTAACAAGAAGGCCAAAGAAATAGGAAAGAAATGACCAAAATGCTCTATACTCTCATGAGAGTACAGAGAGTACAGATGCAAAAATTAGGCCACAAAATTTTAATTCCATTGACTGAACTTACTATCATCCCTAATCAGGCCATAGAATTCATCTTGAAATATGACCAAACATCCTAATGTGATATACTAAACATTTCAGGCTAATGTTCAAAAAATTTGAAAATAATGGCATACCATCTTGACATGAGAGTACATGCAAAATATCTCCAAAAAATTACTAAAATACATCTCATTTAAAGAACTCAAATGTTCTAAAATGAACATATACCGATGGTGAGAAGAATAGAAAACCCTAAATTCATTAAAGTTTGGGAACGCACAAATACCTCATGTGCTATAATACCTCAATGGAAGTTATTCGCAAGTTTTGCTAAACCATTGAGCATATGACGTCACATTGAGAGCGGAGAAGCTGGAGAAAGCCCTAAACTATCATATGGAGGAATGTCAAATAGCCCATCTCTTTTTTCTTCTCCTAGTTTGAATGAGGTGGGTCGGAGATAAACTGACGATCCGAGCATAATGCCGTTAAGCGCTAAAATGAGAAAAAAACCACTGGACACGCATCGGGCCAGGATTGGAGTCTGCACATAAAGCTACGTGCAGACTCTGGACGTAATATTTTCTCCCCATTTAGGCATTCTGTTTGTCTTCTCCTTCTAAACTGAAACATTTCTCAACCATCAAATGCCCCCATTTTCCTAATCCCAATTTTCCAAATCAACTTATAATTTTGTATCACCGCAATGAGAAGGACTCCGCCTTATAGTTTTCTTTCGTTTACATCGTCCTCCTTGAACCACTTTATGAAGAGAGAACACCATCATGATGGTTCTTCTTATTTCAGATTGTCCTCCTTGCATCACCTTTTCAATTTTCAAGAATGAGAAGCAACATGATGGTTCTACTTTTGGTTTCACATTCTCCTTGCATCGCCTTTCCAATTTTTGCTAGAAGCAACACCATCATGAGGCGGGTTCTTCTCTAGGTTTTCGGTATTTCCACTACTCCTGCAGCCAAATAACCCCTCTTTCTTCCCTTGCAAATGACAAAAATTGAGAAGCAACACCGTCATGAGACAAGTTTTTCTCTAGTTTCGCATTGTTATCGATCATACAAAAAAAAAATCAACATGTGAAATGTGAATGTGGATATATATGCTTGTAATTTTTTGGTTTGAAGCCCCATCGTGCTCATGATGATGAAAAAAAATAGTGGTGTCACAATATATATTCGCTATGCTCATGAGACAATAAGCCAACATCTGTTATGTCTCTAGAAAAAATATTTCCAAAATTTTATCTAATTTCTAGACTTAAAAAAAAAAATAATGAATATATATATTTAATGTCTTCATTTGAAGGCCTTTATACTAATGAAACAAGATGAAAATTGAAGTAAGAACCATAATGCTAAGATCGAGAAAGACAAAATACTTAATTACATGAATGATCGGAGGCTACCAAAATTTAGATTAAAATTCAAAACTTAAACAAATTCAAATGGAAATTATTTAAACTTAAGTCAAACAAAAGGATATATGAAAAATATGAAGATAATTATTAAATCAAAGAGAAATAGGAGAAGAGCAGTTAAATATAGTTTTGGAAGGAATAGAACACTCATCTAAAATGCAAGTAAAATTTGGGAAGGCTAATATTAAACTCACAAACTCTAATTGAAATTCTCTATGGCTTAAATTGAAGCGGTAAAGTGAGTTCTCTTTTATTTAAATTCCTCAAAATTAAAGAAGCCTTAATTAAAACTTAGGAAGACAAATACTAAACTCATAAGAGACTTCTAATAAATTTGAATTATAATTTTCAAACAAATATGGAATTTGATATGGAGTTAAGGATGAATCCAAATTGGGTTTAATAACTCTTATATGAATATGGAGGTGATTACTATGCTAGTAAATAAACATAGATAAAAAGCAATAAACAGAAATGATAACTTATCAAAGTGATGTAAATTGAACATAATCAAGTCATGAATTACAAAACTCAACAAGTAAAATAAGTGAAAGTAATATTTTAAACTACAATATAAATCAAAATGCTTCTTACATGAATATGCAACTCTTCAATAATGATAGAAATATTAAATTAAAATCTACAAAAATCAGGCTTCCTTAATCAAAAAATTAAGGAATTTTATTCTAATTAGATTTTCAAAATAAATGATTTCATTAATTAAATGAAATTACTAAGCAAACAATGTGTTATTATTATTCAAATTTAAATTCAAGTGTTTAAGGATGTTTAAATTTTCTTATTTTATTAAATTAACAAAACATAAAAAACCTATAATAAGAGTTTCAAATCAAGAAATATAAAAAATATTCTCAAGTGATAGAGATCTAATCTCATTAGCCTAAAGAATTGACAAGATCTATAGCTCTTAAATATATTCAAATTAATCGATATTTAAATCAAATTAAGTAGCAAAACCGCTAAATAATTCTATCATTAAAAGCTTAAATCAAATTCAATCATCCACCTTAACTATTTGTCTTGAAAAATTAAGAAAACTCTACTCACAAAGGAGATAATGTCAAATTAAGTGTATACTATGTTCACTCAATCAATCTCACGTAAGAAGAAATGCTTCACCAAGACTCCACATAAAAAATGATACAGTCCTTTGATCTTGGTTTTGATTCCATTATATTACGATCAAATCATATAAAGATGCTCAAGGGCTTTTCCTTTTAAATCATGTATAATTTGATAAGAAATAACCTCATAATGACTTACTTCTCTATGAAACACCAAAATCTACAATGATTTCTTAATGCAACTTATGTTTGATAATCCTTGTCATGTAATTAATTTTAAAAGTTGATATAAATGAGGAGATAAACCAGAGATCTAGATCAAAGAATCATCATTAACCATCCAGCTAATAAATGATGAATTTCATAATCTAAGTTTTAAACTCCACTTGCTGCTACTATATGATACATATTAAGCAATATAACGACTAGCTTTAATGAAAGTTCTCTGCAATAATTAAATTGCATATGAAACCCAAACTAGATCAAAGTCCTCACAAATGACAAATCTTTGGTAGTGTCTTATGTACTATTCCATCTGTCTTCTAAAAATTACATCGACATATGTGAAAATTACACCAAAATCTTTAAATGACTCCACATATGTCATAAGTCATGTCACAAGTTGAATCAGACTTGATGAGTGTGCAAATCAAAATACAGACGTCATCAAAATGGTCAAAATGATCTCTGATTGATAAACAAACTTTTCCTTCACGTTCAGAATATCGAAATTGATCAAGATATAAATATTACACAATCTAACAAGAGACCAATCAAGTGATTGAGCTATTAATGTGTCAACACATATATCGATCGAAGTCAATTTCAACGATTTATGAAATTTATCATGTTGTTAAATTTAAAATATCAAAATATCAAATATTTATAGCTTAATTTTATGAGTCTTAAATGTTAATGATTAAGTAATAATGTAAAATCATTAAATCAAATTTAAAATCAACCAAAAATGACTTCCATGATGTACAACTCTCACATTCAATGTAAACTAGCTAATATAAAATATTTTCTGCTTCTTTCTCAACCACACACAAAGAGGTATGCTCTCTTCATTCCACTCATCCAAAATCAGAAAGAGTCAAGCTCTCTCCTCCAAACCAAAAATAAATTCTTCCTTTCCATTTTCTTCCTCCTCCTTTCTTTTTTTTCTTCCTCCTTCCATTTGATTCCCTCCCTCATTTATAAAAAACAGAAAGCCTATTTTCCCTTAAAATAATTGTATCTTCCATTCTATCAATCTCCTGATTTTTTTTTCCACAAAAATAAAATCCACCTTATTTTTTCCTCGTACCCAAAATTGAAAATCAACTTTCAAATTCTCTCATTTTCAATCATTTATTTTCCAAATCCAAATTCTACTTCATTTCTAATCTCCTTCATCGATAAGAACATCATCATGAGGTGGATTCTCTTTGTTCAGACATAGTCCTTGATTCCAATTTTTTGCATCACCACAACTGAGGAAGAACACCATCATGAGGCAGGTTCTTCATTTAGTTTTAGGTGTCGCCCTCCTAGCCAAACCTCCCTTTCCAATTTTCTTCACCGAATCAGAACAACACCGTCATGGTGAGGGTTCTTCTTTTTTTAGTTTTCGTCCTCCCATTCCTCCCTTTACTCTTCTCTTCACATGAAAAAAGAACATCGTCATGAGGCGGGTTCTTCTCTTGGATTTCGGCATGCCTAACCCTATCTCTTTAATGATCTTTGCAATGTGCAGAAAAATGAGTTAGAATATGTGGGATATGTGAATGTGGATATATATACATGCTTGTATTTTTTTGTAGGTTTGAAGGCCTCGTCGTGCTCATGAGGGTGCCATGAGATAAAAAAATCAGCATGTCATAAGACACTTACTCATGAGGGTGTACCAAGTAAGCTAACATCCGTTAGATGTCGCTCCCCCTAGACGAAATATTACCGAAATTTTGTCTAATTTCTAGACTTAGAAAAAAAATGAAATGAATACACATTGCACTGCTTTTTTCTTTCTATAGGTTTCAAGACCCTGCTAATTCCCATGAGGGGTAGAGAGTGAAAGATTATGGTGTCGCAAGAGACCACTCGCTACGCTCATGAGGGTATACCGAGAAAGCCAAATCACTCCTGATGTAGCCCCCTACACGGGGATGATGACGGGAGGCCGTCAAAATTTCATCGACTTTTTAGACATAGAAAATAAAATGAATAAAGAGATAATTAAAGAGTCTAAATGAAATCTAAATAAAAGACTTTAATTGAAATTTTGAGCATAACAAATGTGAAGTTACAAATGCATAAAAGAAATACAAGGGCTTATAGGGAGTCTCATAGTTTGTTTAAAAACACAATCATACAACTTATCAATGAACATATTTCATAACCTTTCTAATAAAGGTTTAAACAATGTTATAACATGTGTTTGAGCAATAGAAGTAGTTAAATAAAATACATTGAGTCATAAAGGGTTAGCTTTCATATGATGATAGAATTCATATCAGATTTCAAATGAGATTATGTTCAATTCAATAGCTCATTAAGAACAAGAATCACTGATATGTATAAAAATGGCTCTTTAAAGATAATTTAAATAGAGTTCATCACACGATGCATGAATTGAAAGCAGATGAAAAAAAAGAGAAGTTTAAAGAAATATGATAATGAAGTTGAAAGTTCAACAACAAGCATGTAACGAACTTCAAGGAAATGTGATGCACATGTTTCGAAGTGATTCATAGTTTCATTCACTCTTGTCAAACTTGTGCAGGCTTTTAAATGTAATGATATGACACTTTCATACACTATGAGATATGTTCACATCCGACTAGTTGCATCAATATATATATATATGAAAAGCTTAATATATGATGTGGCGTATATTTCAAGGCAAATATTCTTGCTTCAAACTATATATTTTAAAATTCACATAGCATTTCAAAAGAAGTAAATATTCATGCATATGCTAAGGCAATCACTTTCTTGATCTAGATATCTTGAAATACATGTAAGAGCTTGAACAAGAGAATGAGTGCTTACATATATTTTAAAGTAACTATATGCCTTGTCCAAGTATTTCAAAGCTTGTTAAAGCTTTCAATGAATGAATTGGATACTTGCAAGATATATTTATATTCAATTCATCAATCGCCATTAGATCTGCAACTCTTTATACAAGCAGACAGAAGATGATACTAAATCAAAATCTATAAAAATCAAAGGGCTTCCTTCGATCAAAAATTAAGAAATTTCATTCTAATTATGATTTTCAAAATTAATGATTTTATTAATTGGATGAAATTAACTAAGCTATAAACACCTGCATGTGCTCAGACATAGAGATTTAAAGTGCAAATTTTAATGAAAAACTGCGCAGGTTAAATTGGAATCTATTAAATATTAATCTAAAAAAATTTAATAAGATATTAGATCAATTTACAAAGGTCTTCTTCACCAGATTTGCATCACTTTGTATAAGCAAACAAAAGGCATTAATTAGGGCATTCTCAAATACACCCGCATGGGCACCGACACTATGCTAAATATTTAAATTCAAGTGTCTGAGGATGCAGGTTTCTTCTAGTTTAGTCTTAGGATTGGGTCCGGGTTAACAAAACCTAAAAACTTATATTAAGTGTTTCAAATTAGTAAAATATCGAGTGATTCTATCGGTGGCTAGATGTAATCCTCATGTAATACAGTTGAGATCTAAAACTTAAACATATTCAAATTAATCAATTATTCAAATCAAATTAACTCAAACTAAAAATCAATATAAAAATTATTTAAATGAAATTATATCATTAAAAGTTTAAATCAAAATTCAATCTCAATCTATCCACCTTTCACAACTGTTTGTCGGGGGTGACAAATTAAGAAAACTCTAGCTCACAAAGGAGCCAATGTCAAATCAAGTGTTATACTATGTTCACTCTCAATCAATCTCCAGTGGGATGTGGCCCATGTCCTCAGCATGGCTTGATCTCCACGATGAAGTAGACGTGAGTCCTCATCGGTGGTTTGGCCGGTCAAGCTCCATTATATTACGATCATGACCGTAGCCCGTATGCTCTCTAATGGCTCTGCCCTTTGAGTTGTGAATCATAGGGTATACTTGATAGGGCAAATAACCCTCTATCAGCTAAGGTAGACTTAAGATTGTCTCCTTAGATAAACACCACCCCAGGTCTACAATAATTTTTTGGATGATGTAACCCTTGTGTTGTTGATAAGAATCCTTCGTCAGGGTTGGGTTTACCTCCTCGACTAAGTAGACTAGGGACCATGATGGGATGAATGAGAACCATGGGAATAGATGGACGCATCATCATTCCCCAATCATAGTTTAAGCTAAAATGGTGAATTTCATAAATTTAAATTTTGAAACTCCACATCTTTGCTACTATACTATGCATTAAGCGATCTAATGACTAGCCTTGTCGAAAGTTCTCTCTCACTTATTGGGAGTAATTAATCATAGGGCTTGTGCTTTATAGGAAACGAACCGATCTAAAGTCCTCACCAAATGAGGGCAAAATCTCTGGGTAGTGTCATATCTACTATTCCATCTGCCTTCTGAAAATTACACCAACACATTTAAATACTCTCTTCAATTCAATTTGTGAGAGGTTGGTGGAAAATTTTTGGAGTCCACAGATTTCTGGCAACTCCGCTGGGGACAAGATTCTCTTTCCATCTTTGGCTAGTCATATATGTGTTATAGTAGTAATAAATTTTTGAAAATTAAAAAAAAAGCTATTTAAACATGTAATAAATTCAGATTACTATTGTATGAGACTCTATATCGAATGAATTATTATATAGAGTACATCTTTATTATATTATTATTTTGTTCTGTAGTGCCTCTGCATTTTGAAAGTTTGAGTGAAATAATAATTGCTAATTACTAATCACATCTTTCACTTTTATAAATAGATTTAAAAAGCACTCCTTTCATTGTTCAGCTAGGTTGTGGTGCGAACATCTACCTAGCCAATGCCGTCATCAACATGAGATGTTGAGCTACAATTCAATTTGGTAGCTTAAATTTCTCAACTATCATAGATGCAACTCCTAAAGTACCCACCGTGATACATTCATCCGAGGCCATGCTGGAAGGCCTCAAGTTACTGAAGCTCCTATTAGCCATATGCACCAACCAGTTCAACAATGCTCAAGAGTTCTCCCGATGAGAACTTGTTTTCAAAGGCTAGGTCAATCAAAGCTTGATGTGAAAAAAAGACCATCAAGGGTTAAACTGTGTCTTTAATTCCTCGTAGTATAGCTACTGCACTGATTAAACCTCTTGTCCCTGGAAAGAATGATCATGAAGCTTCCTCATCAGGAAGAAAATTAACTAGAAGATAGGGAAGAAGGAGAAATGGTAAGTTGAGGGCTCAGAAGATCCCCTTTGAATGACCTAGTGAATAAGTGATACTGCCACCAGAAGTCGAGTATCCTACCCACAATGAAACACTGTCTGTCAGATACATAAAGTTCTCAAAGTAACCAAGGACAAAGGCCTAATGAAAAGAAGATTTCAGAGGCCTGTGGTGATGAAAAATACTAAAGCTCCACCAAGAAAGTTGCCATATCTTCTGATAACTATCCATCGAGCCCATACACTTCACATGGTGAGCATTGGAGCATGACACTTGGACCTCGTGTCCAAGAATCTGCTGCTGAAAAGTCTCAATAAAGGGTAAATAGATATGGAGGCCAAGGCCCCGTAATGAAATTTTGAATAATAAAAGAGGTGTGACATAATACATATACTCAAAAATTTGCCTCAAAAATAATTCATCAGAAGTGGATACCCAAAAGAAGGGATATCATTGATGAAAGACATGATGGTCGACACCCTGGGAAATCCTCTAGGGGATCCCATCATCGATCAGGTTCACCCCCATAAGAGAAGATTGACTCTGATTGCAGTCCTTTAATAGAAGAAGTATTTGTTCCACACATTGAACTAGAGATCCATTAGAAACGTCGATCAAAAATTTATGTGCAAGAAGAAAATAATGAAGAGGACATTATGAAAGTGAAAGTTATATGGTCTGAGGATATAGATGAACTCGCCAGACCATCATAACACACAAACTCGTGGAACCTCAACTGATTCAACATTATGAAGAAGAGTCTTCATAAGTAAAGAGGATGGATCTTTGAGCTCAAGATCAAGAAGAAGAAGATCATAATGAGAAAGAGATCATGGGTGTAAAGCTCTTATGGTTGAACCGAAATGATCACTAGTACATGCTTTATAATACGCCATACGCCCCAACAACAACTATCTCTGCAAATGCACAAGGAAAAGGATAGTCAAGTTCTTCCCCTAAAAATGAGCAAGGAGCAAAATAACAACAAGAAATAGAAATAGAAGAAGAAGAGTCTCAGACCGATTGATGCCATGGTGCTAGAAAAAGAGAGAAAACAGCATCAAATGAGGTCAAAGACAAGGGAGATTGCATAGCGGTACCAAGATGAATGATATGATGGTACAAATGAACATCATGATGGAGATGTTGAAGAATATTTCAGTGAAGCACCTATTTTGTCTAATAATATGCTAATAATACAACTTCTATACCACCACCACTATGATATCTCTCTCCTCATAAATGCATGAAGCAAGGAACAAAGTTAACCCACTACCTCTCCATGATAATTCAATTTATTAGCACACCTAGAACAATAATAATTGCCCAGCAAGAAATAATAATCAATGAAAAGATAAAGACCATAGCCTCGTGAGAAAAAAGTCGGTGAGTAAGTGGTCGCTTACCCTGAATATATGACCAAGTGTCATACCCGAAAGGTTACTCAGTGCCAAAATTTAATACTTTCAATGGGCTTGGTAATCCAAAATAACATCTAGCTAAATTTAAGGCTACTTGTGGTAACACAAGAGGGAACAATGCACTGCCTTTACGTCAATTCATCAATAGCCTGACCTCAGTCGCTTTTGAATGGTATGCAGAATTGTCAAATGATTTAGTTAAAACTTTTACTGAATTAGAGACTATATTCGTGAAGAGGTTTGCTAGTGCAACCATTGAAATCACAATCACTGACCTTGCCTTGCTGAAAAGGAGGAAAGATGAGTCACTGAAAAAATTCATAAGTCATTGGTGCAACCTAAGTATGAAGTACGAGCAATAATTAGAAGAAGAACATGTGATCCAATTACTAATGGGCAATATGGATGATAAAATGGCACCATTTCTATGCATGACATTGATTGCAACATTCTAGGACTTGCTCGATAGGGTGGCTAAATTCAAAAAGTTGAATCGCCCTATGTTTAAAGTCTATACAGATAAAATAATGAGAAACAAACTTTCAGACTCAAGAAGAAATGAAATTCATGCCATTTTTTATAGTTCAAATGGTGAAAAGTGGGTGATATACAATGTGGATAAAGGAAGTAGCCAATGTACAATGATGATAAGGAAAAGAAGCCTATTTATTTTAATCCATAGCCAAAATTGATATTAGGAGGTAATGACAAATCCCAAACTTTTTCAAGTGGTGGGGAGCATAAGTAACAAGAGATGATGAGCAAATGCAGCCATCTCTTAAAGAAAATATGAGCAAAAAATATTCCTTTAGAAAGGACAATGTGGCTAAATTGTTTCGGCAAGTAGTCAAAGCTAGTTTACAATTACCAAAAATTAAAAGGCCCGAAGAAGCTAATCAAGTTAGTAATCCAATTACCATCCCTATCATCAGATGATCAGTCATCCTATCAAAGATTGTTATGTCTTCAAAGATTGGCTAAAAAGGAAGTATCGACGAGGTGAATTTAAACTATCCGACAATATTCTAGTCAGCCCAAAAGAGAGTCTACAAGATGATTATGTCATCTTCCGTATCATCCAACAAAGACAAACAGAAGGAGAAATCAGTTCAAACTGAAGAATGACAAACAGTAGTCTCTAAAAAGAGCATAAAAATGTTGAAGTAGCTAAAAAATGTCCCTAGTGTTAAGTGGAAATCACCAAATGAACCTATATTAGACTTAAGAGAGATGCCTAAACCATGTATTTGGGCTTCTCAGTGGCATTTTGATAAGGCTACTTCATCACAGCTTGAGAAGCAGTCTACTAAACATGGCCTCATAAATCAAAGAATCTGGATAAGAAAAGAAAGATCAAGAAGAGAACTATAACTCAAAAGGTCATTAACAATCTAGAGGAGTATCATCAGCCTACAAGACAACCATTTAGGGTTGTAGACTCCATGCCTAGTCTTCACATTGCTGAATGAAATGAAGAAGATAACGGTGAATCTTGTCCAGGAGAGACATGCTGAATCATCTGCATGATGTCAGATATTCTTCAACATCAGTTACTTTGAAATGACAAGGGTAGTCAGATAGACTCGACCAACCCATCATAATTTTTATCAAAAAGCAACAAGTGCCTGAGGAGCCAACATGTGAATTTTGTTTAATGACTTAACAAGATAATAACAGTTTAGATGAAGATCTATTTTTTCTCGATGGAGAAGAGTTAGACTCATCGATATCATCACATATGAAACGTATGATGTTGAAAAATGAGTCTAGCAATTTTGGCCAATCTTTCAAAATAAGAAGGAAACTTGAAGAAACTATCTCTTCAGAAGAATCTAAGCAAGATAAGGTGATTCAAGTTCAATTGAGAAGTAATAAAGTCTTACCACATTCATGAAAAAAGGAAAATACAAATAAAGATAGGCAAATAAATTGAAGTCAACGAGGATATCATTCCCAAAAATCCTAGGATAAAGCCTAAATCAAGTGAGAAGATATATTATAATATTCTATCACATTTGAGAAAGATCCCTACACAGTTAAGTGTGTATGAGGCTCTCTTGATGTCAAAAGACCTCCAAGAAACTTTGATACAGACTCTCAAAGATCCAGAGAGTTATGAAGCTTACTTTATTGAAAAATGCATGACTAAAGTATTGCAAACTCAGGATCTCCCAGTAATCACATTTTCTGAAGAAGATCTTATGTTAGGGAGAACGGATCACAACTGTCCTCCTAATGTTATTACAGAGAGTGATGCATCTCGATCAGCTGAATATTGATTGATCCAAGTTTTTCTATCAATCTTTTGAGTCTAAAAATATTAAGAGGATTATCACTAGATATCCAACATCTTGGGAGAGATAAGTTGATGGTTCATGATTTCAATGAAAAAAGGCAGAAAACTTTAGGTTCTTTTATTCTCCCACTCAAGTTCAGGATTTTATATACAAAAGCCAAGTTTCATGTAATTGATGCTGATACATCATTTAGAGCTCTCTTGGACCGGCCGTGGCTGCATGAGTATGGCATGGTCCCATCAACTATGCATCAGTGTATGAAGTACCTAAAAGAAGGAGAAGAATTCAAAATTCCTGGTAACCTACAACCATTCTCCGTCAATGAAGCAAAGATTTATGAAGATGCAAAGTATTTCATCCTCAAAGAGCCTAAGCCAATAGAGCCTCTTGAAGTGGTAGCATCCACTTTAGGAACTAAAAGTAATTTCATAAAGTGAAAGAGCAGAAGAAAAAGAGGAAGAAAGAAGGTAATGCCGACTCTCCCTAAAGCAGTTGTTTCTGCACCTAAATTAAGAAAATTAGTTCCTCATTTGGGAAGTGACACAAAAGAAGGAGAAGATATTTCTGTCAAACTTAATGGAACTTATAAGCTCTCAAGTAGAGCAGAGTATGAAATAAGTGATTCTGATTCAGACTATAATTTTGAATCTACTTATGGAAATAGAGTTCAAATGACTGCATCAAGGAGGGTAGCTCACTTGGCAGAGTTAGATGACTCACTCAAAATTATACCCATCCATTAAAAGTGTTTCAAAAAAAAAATTGCTCCATTGGAGGATCATGATATTTAAGAATTGATAACATTCTATGTGCCCGTTGAGTGAGAGTGACATAACAGAAACTCTATTTTACAAATCTGAAGAGTCTAAGCCTCACAATTTTGAGCAGCCTGCTCAACATAAAAATTTCAATGAGATAGTGCCGACAAGAATACCAATATATAATCCATAGAAATTATGAAGAATGATACATAAGCTTGGAATTCATATTAGAACTACTAAACATAGGACTCAAATATTTAACAAGATGTGGAGCCAAAGAAGTCCTTAGGCATGATGAAAGTGATAAGTTTATTACTAAAGGTCTGGGGTTCATCCACAAATCTCATCAAAATAGAGCTTGTTATAATATAATAGAAGTTGAGATTGAGACTAATAGTAATGAAGAAGATGATTCCCATGAAATTCTTCTTAAAAATGATGAAGAAGTAGAAGCCAAGCCCACACCTGAAGAACTCAAAAATGGTGGATAAATAACTACTATGGATTGACTTAAAGAAGTCAACTTAGGAGCTGAGGATGATCCCTGTCCAACTTTTCTCAGTGACCTTCTGCCTGATGAGAAAGTTGAAGAGCTAAAAATGCTACTTTGGGAATTCATGGATTGCTTTACCTGGATATATTCTAAAATGCCAGGCTTATCCCCTGATGTAATAATTCATAAACAAGTTATTAAACTAGATGGAATGCCTATTAAGCAAGCTCCTAGGTGAATGAGATTGGAGATTAAAGAATAGGTAATTATAGAAACTAAAAAATGATCGAAGCAGGCTTCATCCGGGAGGAGAAGTATGCAAATTGGATAACCAAGATTGTCCCAGTCAGGAAGAAGAATGGCCAAATCCTTCTTTGCATTGACTTCCAGAACTTAAATAAGGCATGCCCAAAAGATGACTTTTCGCTTCCAATATCAGAACTACTAGTGGACAACTTCCAACTATGACATGTTCTCATTGATGGACAGATCATCGAGGATACAAACAAATCAAAATGGCACCTGAAGATGAAAAACATACATCGTTCAGAATACCTATTGGAATATATTGCTACATGGTCATGCCCTTTGGCTTGAAAAATGTTGGAGCTACATACCGAAGAGCCATGACGCATATTTTTGATGAGTTGATTCATCAAAAGGTGGAATGTTATGTTGACAATATGGTAGTGAAAAGCTTAAATCGTGAAAACTACTTTGAAGACTTGAGAATTATATTAGAGAGAATCAAGAAATATGATCTGAAGATGAATCCTCTAAAATGTGCATTTGGGGTGTCCTCTAGAAAATTTCTCGGGTACATTGTATGTCATAGAGGTATTGAAATAGATCCAGCCAAAATCAAGGCAATTGTGGAGATGCCTTCGCCGAAGAGTTTACGTTAGCTTCATTTTTTACAAGGATAGCTCGCATTCATCCGTCAATTTATATCAAATCTGTCAGGATGCTGTCAACCATTTGCAAGATTGATGAAGAAGGATGCTCCATTCAAATGAGATAAAGAGTGCCAAGAAGCCTTTAATAATATTAAAAGTTACTTGTTAAATCCACCAATCCTTGCAGCGCCTACTCCTGAGATGCCCCTCATATTATACACATGTGCATTAAAAGAGTCCCTTGGAGCATTATTGAGACAACACAATGAAGAAAGCAAAGAGAATGCTCTTTATTATATCATTCAGAGATTAATAGGAGCAGAAATGAAATACTCTCCAATAGAGAAGCACTATTTGGCACTAATCTTTGCAGTCCAAAAGCTACGTCATTATATGTTATCTCACAAGATTACTCTCATCTCAAGGATCGATCCGCTGAAGTACTTGATGACAAGACCAGCGTTGATAGGTCACTTGGCAAGATGGGCGTGTATTGCTTATTTGATATCACATACGTTTCAAAAGTGAAGGGACAAGTCTTAGCGATTTTCTGCACATCCCATCCTAGACTCTTCTCTTAATGAAGATTTGCCTGATGAGCAAATTATGCTCATTCATGAAAAAAAATCACAAATTTGGGAAATGTACTTTGATGGAGCCTCATCGATCAAATAAGTCCAACATTTAAATTTCCCAAGAGTAAGAGCAGGAATCGACATCATCTTCATAACACCAGAAAGAGGGATAATGAGACGATCATATGGATTGACTGAGCCAAGAAATAATAATGAAGCTGAATATGAAGTATTAGTGGCAGGCCTTGAAGAAGCTATTTTCATAGGCATTCAAAACTTGCATATTTTTGGTGATTCTCAGCTTATTATAAGTCAAGTACTTGACATCTATAGAATCAACAAGCTTGAGTTAGCTTTTTATCACAAGCAAGTTCTCGAGCTAATGAAACATATATCAAATATCATACTTACTCAAGTCTCTCGATCTGAGAATAACAAAGCTGACTACTTAGCAAAACTAACTAAGGAAATGGTAAGTATGAATGGTGATTATGTCATGATCGATATATTTACTCGATGAGTTCTAGAGCCTGTAAAGTATCAATCTCTGCAGGTAGAGGGATTATCAAATCTGACCCAGCAGGATGCAACCCAGGTTGCTCCTCATACTCCCAAAATCAATAAGAAGTTGTACTAAGAAGAGCTAAGATTGACATTGCCTCAGAAAAGCAGTGTGAAGCCTTTACGGTAGAAGAGTCACATGATTGGAGGCAACCCTTCATCGATTATTTTAAAGAAGGAAAATTACCAAATAATAAATCACTAGCAGCTCAAATCGAGAAGAGAATGCTACACTATGCATTCATCACTTTATATAGATCATTGAACAAATGGCTACATGATGCCTAAATATAGATGAAGGTATCAAAGTGATGGTTGAAGTTCATGAAGGATTTTGTGGTGCACATCAGTCAGGTCCCAAGATGACAATAAAGATTAAAAAGATGGGCTATTATTGGCCATCTATGATGAGAGACTGTATTAATCATGCTAAGAAGTGTCATGAGTGTCAAGTATGGGAATCTCATTCATCAACCTCCGAATCCACTACACCCAATGATAACATCCTGGCCATTCGAATGCTGGGGTACATATGTAATTGGACCAATTGATCCACCATCATCGGAACATCCCTAGAAGTGATGATTATTTCTAAGTGGGTAAGTCTTCATTTAAAGAAGTTACTATTGACCAAGTGATCAACTTCTTCACGTATAATGTGATCTATAGATTTGCAGTGCCACGCCGAATAATTTCTGATAATGGCACAACCTTTAAAAGTGTAAAGATTTATAAATTCATCAACCGACATAAAATTAATTGACGATACTCCTCAATATATAATCCAAGAGAAAATAGTTTGACAGAGGCTTTCTACAAGACATTGGTCAAGCTGCTCAAGAAGATTCTTACTAAAAATAAAAGAGAATGACATACTAAGCTAATAGAGGCTCTATGAGCGTATCAAACTACCTACAAGACACCGACTAAAGCCACTCCCTATTCATTGGTATTTGGAACTGAAGTAGCTCTTCCACTTGAAGTTGAGTTGCCTTCACTTCGAGTAGCCATCCAATACAATCTAGCTGAAGATTAAAACACTCATCTGAGGATGGAGGAACTCAACGCGCTTGATGACGTTAGACTATAAGCTCATCAAAGTCTAGAAGTTTATCAAGCAAAGATGTCCAGGGCTTTTGACCATATAGTGCAGCCTCAAACATTCCAAAAAGGAGAATTGGTCCTGGTACTGAGAAGCCAATTATCCCCAATAAAAAATTTTGTGCAAATTTGAGCCTAACTGGGAAGGACCTTTTTCATTGAAAAAGTGTATTAAGGTGGGACATACCAACTCATTGACTTGAAAGGTGAAAGACCAATGACACAAATTAATGGTTGATACTTGAAAAAGTATTACACATGACGAATACATTCTCAAGGTACAATAGAAACCCCCCTGCAAGACTGGAGGTATTTTTTTAATATATCTATTTAGGTCGACATCATGCTTCATGCTGAGATCCCTAAATAAATATACTTACTCTAGATAAAAATTTTTTTTATGAAAATTCCCCTATTACAGAGGGGGCATTTTAGATTTTTATATATAGATGAAATCAATGTTATATGTTAAAACTCTCTTAAGAGCATATCAATTCAAATTGACATATTTATGTAATTTCATCTTGAAAGTTCTTCCAAATATGTTTTAGAATTCCCCCTACAAGATAGGGGGTATTTATGTTAAATTTATTTGAGTTGATGTTGTGCTATAAGATGAGATCCTCAAATATATTTTGATTTAGGTTGACATCGAGCTTTATGCCAAAATCCCTGCATACATCCATAATTGTTATTGTTAAGTTGCAGGTTCTTGCATGAACAAAAGAACCTACTTCTACATGAAAAGACAACCCTAAATGTCAAAAAAAAATCTCATAGATTTGCCAAATTCTAGAGATCAAGTGAAAAGAACTCTCTATTTTGGAAGCTTCAATCAATTAAGTTGGAGAAACACCAACTTCTACATCCTGAAGTCTAGGACATAGATGGGTCTAAAGGTCAAACTCAACAAGCCCACAAATGATCGAGTTGTCGATGCTTTCCTCACTCAATAAGATGCAAGATAAAGCTGCAATGAAAGAGCCCTCGTTCGTTAGTCTGATGACAAAACTACCAACCCATCACAGCTTAAGTCGAAGACTCGAGTATGTTCTAAAGGTTGAACACAACAAGCCCATAAATGGCCGAGTTGCTGACACTCTCCTCACTCAACAAGCCGTAAGAAAAGGCCACAGTGAAAGAGCCCCTGATCGTTAGTCCAATGATGATAACTTTTCTATCTCAAATCAGATCTAGCTTAGTGATTATAAGAAGCCATGATCCAAGAGATCTTTCTACTTGATTAACAGACTAAGACAATCTGAGAAACTCTCAATTCAGAGCTGCCTCAAATCAATCTATATATTACCCACAGGGTGATATCTCAATTTATTCTCAAATTATTTTATCAAGCTCAAAGCACAGATCAAAGTCAATCTCTTCATCAAGTCCATCAAAGCAAAAACACATGACCGATGAAGAAATTCTATAGTTCATTCAAAGTCGATGGCCGAACCAAAGAAATTTTATGGTTATTCAGTCTGTTAAAGTACACGTTGCTAGAATAATAATTCAACATTGACCCTATATAAGCCAGAAGGCTAGGTCATCTATATGCACCTTTCAATGAATTCGTCAAAGTAGCAAGCACAGGATTGATGGCGTACATACACTTTCTGACAAGTAAATATGGACAAATCAGGTCATTCCTTCATCAAGTTCATCAAGCTTAAAACTAGGACATAAGAAATTTTAAATCTGACCAAGCACAGATGAACCGATTCCCTAGCGGACTCCTTCATCAAAATAAATAGACCAATTCCTCCATCAAACCCAACCAAGCACGAAGCTAGGGTTAGAGGAAACTCAAATCTGTAATGATATAAAAGAAAGAGATCTTTAGCAAAGTCATTGAAGTAGATAGTAGATGGTGTAAGAACTCTTATCTATCTGATAAGTTGATTCTAACAAATCAGTCAATCCCATCATTTAGCATGTCCTAAATAAGGCATCATACTAATGATAAATCTTATCAAAAGCTGTAGGTAATCGTTTAAGTGATCCAAGTTCTACCAATCCAACAAATGTGACTTGCTCATGAATGAATCACATTTATCATTCATTGACCTCCATATATATTCCATAAGTCGTCAAGCCTACAAGTCAAATTCGACGGACTTCAAAAGATACGATGCATAAATCAGGGCACAAAATGCACTGGATGTCATCAAAAATGGTTGAAATGACCTTCGATTGATGAACAGACTTCATATCATATTCAAAATATCAAAATTGATCATAATATAAATATTTCACAATCTAACGAACACATGATAAAGCGATCAAGCTATCAATGTGTTGACATGTATACCAAAGTTGGGAAGCTATGATGATATCCGAATGACATTAGTTCATGAAATTGATTGCACGTTAGCTTCAAAATATTAAAAACTATCAAATGAGATTGTCCACGCTTAATTTGGATGAGTCCGTGCAAATGGCGAATGATTTGAAATGACAATGCATAAATTGAGGCTGAAATGTATAGGATGTCACCAAAATAAACTCAAATGACCTCGATCGATGAATGGATTTTACCATCATGTTCAGAACATAAAAATTGGTCAAAATATAAATATTTTGATGACTTGATGATCAATCAATCAAACGCTTGAGTCATCAACATGCCTGCATGCATATCAAAGTTAAGAGGCAACGTGAACCAAGCAACCTCTGTTCATGAAATTGATTGCACAATTAGCTTTGAAATATTGAAATCTATCAAGTAAGATTGTTCGAACTCAATTCAGGTAATTTTTCATGAAAATCGAGTGGGCGAAAGTGGTGACACACATTTTTAGCTGAAATTGACTCAATTTGACGTCGACTTGGACCAAATGACCTCAGATTGAAACGGACTGTGCCATTATGTTCGGAACATCAGAATAAACTTAAATTTATATATATTTATTATCTAATTGTGTTAGCATAAAGTTCACATTAAAGTCAAAAAATTAGTTTAAAAAACAATTTAATCTTAACCCAAAACCCAAATCCCTAACTCCCACTTTGATAAACCCGCTCAGCTCCCTCCATGCACAACCAAAGCCCGATCCACTCCTCCTCACGCATGCAGGGAAGAAAAAATTGCAGCCTCCCTTCATGCGATTCACTCGGCCAAAGAAGTTGCATGAGCCCTCCCTCTTCCTGCTCATCGGTTCGGATGCAAGCCAACTGTTCCCTGTTCGGATTTGTTCCCAATCGCAAGCTACAAGGAAAGTTTCCCTCTAGTTTTTCACTTCTTCTTTTTTTTTTTTTTTTCAGAAAACTGTAAGGCTCTCCTCTCCAAAATTGAATGGATAGCTCCTTCCCCTATCCGATTCGAAGCCCTCCCCCACTCCATCTTCCCTCGATTTCATCAAAAGAAACGGTGAGTGCCCGCTGCCTTCTCCTCTCACTCCTGCTCTCGGCATCCAATCTTGCTTGTTTCATTTATCTCTTCCACTAATTTTTTTTCTTTTTTTAGATCTGTTCTAAAAAGCTGATTACCTTACACTACATCATGATTTTATCAATGTCCATTATGGAAACAAATTTAATTTCCAAAAATATATAAAATGTTCACTCGAAGATGGCTTCAAGGTAGTAGTTGGAATCAGACCTATTCTGTGGGCTTTAGTAGTTGTCTTTTTTCTACTTAATCTTCACAGATGGAAAGAACTATGCCGGTTGTGTCTACTTCCTCTAATTATTCTCTTGGTTATTAGGAAGATATGTAGGCTATAATTTCCAAGATGACGATTGTAATAGAAGAAAGACATGTTGTCGTTCAAGGAATTCCTTTGGTT
This sequence comes from Cymbidium sinense, assembly GCA_021442155.1. Classification (NCBI taxonomy): domain Eukaryota; kingdom Viridiplantae; phylum Streptophyta; class Magnoliopsida; order Asparagales; family Orchidaceae; genus Cymbidium; species Cymbidium sinense. Next base: position 190,174,171 of record CM038218.1, on the reverse strand, counting down.
CAACTAAGTGATAATCATTTTTAGTTCAAGAATCCCAACTTCCTTCTCTATCATTCTCTATATTATTAGTTGAGAGTTATATTCCCATCTAAGATGAATCACAACCTATCTTCCTTTTCCCTATAGCCATCTAATTGGATAGGTTCTCTTTAGATCCTTTTATCTTTCACAGCAATTCCTCCAAAATTTCACCTCATGTTCATTTGGTTTCTCCCATAGGTGAAAGAATCTCAGCCCATGACCCTCCCATTTAGGCATTCAGTTTGTCTTCTCCTTCTAAACTGAAACATTTCTCAACCATCAAATGCCCCCATTTCCCTAATCCTAACTTTCCAAATTTGAACTTCATCATAATTTTCACTTCACGAAAAGAACACCATCATGGGTTCTCCTACATCATCCTCTTTGATCACCTTTAATTTTCACTGCCAGAACCCGAAGTTGAGTTTCTTCCTTCCTTTTTGGCCGTCCTCCTTGCACCTTTTCCACCTTTCAATTCAAATCGAGAAGCAACACCATCATGAGGCGGGTTCTTCTTTCAATTTCAGCGTCGTCCTCCTTGCATGACCTTTACAATTTTGCTTCACCGCGATTGGAAAAGCAACGTCATGAGGTGGGTTCTTCTCTAGGTTTTTGGCATTTTCACTACTCCTGCAGCCAAACAACCCCTCTTTCTTTTCTTGCAAATGACAAAAACTGAAGTAACACCGTCATGAGGCTAGTTCTTCTCCAGTTTTCGGCGTTGTCTCTCCTTACCAATGATTGCAACGCACAGAAAAATGAGTCAAAATATGTGGAATATGTGAATGTGGATATACACATGCTTGTATTTCTTTGCAGATTTGAAGGCCTTGTCATGCTCATGAGGGCTCGAAGAGATGAAAAATTGGCTATGGTGTAGTAAGAGACCGCTCATTACGTTCATAGGTCAGTAAGCCAACATCCGTTAGATGTCGCTCTGATGAAATCTTAAATTTTGTCTAATTTCTAGACTTAAAAAAAAGGGGAATGAATATATATTGCATTGTATATCTTTCATGTTTGAAGTCCTCGTCGTGCTCATGAGGGCACGACGAGATGAAAAATTGGCTGTGATGTCGTAAGACACCACTCACTATGCTTATGTGGGAGTACCGAGAAAGCCAAAACACTCCCGATGCAGTCCCCTACATGGGGATGATGCCGGGAGGCTGCCAAAATTTAGACAAAAATTCAAAACTTAAATAAATTCAAATGGAAATCATTTAAACTTAAGTCAAACAAAAGGATATATGATAAATATGAAGATAAATGTTAAATCAAAAAGAAATAGGGGAAGAGCAGTTAAAATAATTTTGGAAGGAATAGAACACTCATCTAAAATGCAAGTAAAATTTGGGGAGGCTAATATTAAACTCACAAACTCTAATTGCAATTATCTATGGCCTAAATTGAAGCGGTAAAGTGAGTTCTCTTTTATTCAAATTCCTCAAAATTAAAAAAGCCTTAATTAAAACTTAGGGAGACAAATACTAAACTCATAAGAGACTTGCAATAAATTTGAAGTCTAATTTTCAAATAAATATGGAATTTGATATGGAGTTAAGGATGAATCCAAATTAGGTTTAATAACTCTTATACAAATATGGAGGTGATTATTATGTTAGCTAATAAACATGAGTAGGGCTAAAGCAATAAACACTGAAATTGACATAACTTATCAAAAGTGATGTAAATTAAACATAATCAAGTTGGGAGAATTATAAAATCTCAACAAGTAAACTAAGTACAAGTAATGTTTTAAACTACAATCTCAATCAAAATGCTTTCGCCACCGAATCTGCAACTCTTTGTACAAGTAGACAAAAGATGATACTAAATTAAAATCTACAAAAATCATAGGGCTTCCTTCAATCAAAAAATTAAGGAATTTTATTCTAATTATGATTTTCAAAATAAATGATTTCATTAATTATATGAAATTAGCTAAGCTATAAACACCCGCATATGCCCCGATACTATGCTGAGTGCTTAAATTCCAATGTCTGAGGATGCTCCATGAGTTGCTTTCCGGTTTAGTCTTAGGATTGGGTCTAGGTTAACAAAACCTAAAAACCTATAATAAGAGTTTCAAATCAGTGAAATATCTAAGAAACTGATTCTATCAGGTGACAGTTGATCTAATCCTCTGTTAGCAGCTAAACAGAGTTAACAGGATCTATAGCTCTTAAACATATTCAAATTAATCAATTTTTCAAATCAAATTAAGTAGTAATCTAAAACTTTTTAAATGAAATTTTATCATTAAAAGCTTAAATCAAAACTCAATCCATCCACCTTCCGCAACTATTTATCGGGGGTGACAAATTAAGAAAACTCTAGCTCATAAAAGAGCTAATGTCAAATCAAGTGTTCTGCTATATTCACTCTCAATCAATCTCATGCCAGTAAGGACGTGGCCCATGTCCTTTGACTGCGTGACTTGGCTAGTAGGCTCCACAGATGAACCAGTTATGATTAAAGTCCTCTAATCAAGTGGTTTGACCAGCTAGGCTCCATTATATTCTGATCATGATCGTAGCCTGTATGCTCCCCAATGGCTCTATCCTTTGAATTGTGAATCATAGGGTACACCTGATAGGGCAAACAACCCTCTATCAGCTAAGGTAGACTTAAGGCTGTCTCCTTAGACAAACACCACTCCAGGTCTACAAGGATTTCTTGGACGATGTAACCCATGTTTTGATGATGAGAATCTTTCGGTCAGGTTGGGTCGACTACTTCCTCTGACTAAGTAGACTAGGGACTGCGACTGCTCGGGATGACGGAACCATGGGATCTAGATCGAACACGTCATCATTCTCCCAACCATCCAGTTTAAGCTGAAATGATGAATTTTATAATTTTAAATTCTAAAACTCCATGTGCTGCTTCTATACGCTACACATTATGCTATCTAATGACTAGCATTAATCAAAAGTTCTCTCTCACTCACTGAGAGGGGTAATTAATTATAGAGGCTTGCAGCTATAGGAAACTTGGAACCAGATCTAAAGTCCTCACAAAATGAGGGTGAAATCTCTAGGTAGTGTCTTATCTAGAATTTCATCTGCCTTCTGAAAATTACATCGACACATTTAATCACACTCTCTTCAATTCAAATTTATCGAGAGGTCGGTGGTGAATTTTCGAAGCCCACTCCAAGCTAACCATTTTAGCTTGAAAACTTTAAATGTGCCAAAATCTATTGGACTCCAAATTGATTGTAGTTAGATTTATATTTCAAGTCTAGGCTCATTTATAAGTTCAACTAAACTGGAATTAAGTTAAAACTAAACCAATTAACTCATTTAGGTCTACTTAACCCAAAGTGGCATAAAGGACCTTTTTGAGTCGAGTTCTAATCCAATCCAAATTGGATTGAATCAAGCCCATCCAAGCTTCATATCATGACCAACAATCATCTTAGGATGATTAACCACCTTGAATTGGGTCAAACTAAGTCAACCTGAGCCTTTGACCAAGTCAACCTTTAGTTTAAATGAAACCCAAACTAGCCAAAACTCACTATACACCAAATTGATTGAAACCATTGATTTACACCAACCCATGATTAATGATTGAACATGAATTGACCCTCAATTGAGCCAAACCAAGTCTAATTGGCCATTTGACCCAAGTTGACCCAAATTGGCCTAAAAGGTCAAAATAGGTCAAATCATAATCTAACCTTAATTGATTACAATGAATGGCTCAAGCTCATTCCAAATTGATTATTGAACTTGACCAAAACCATAATTGAGCCTAATTTGACCAATTGGTCAACTTGACTCAACTAGCTCAAATTGACCTAAAGGGTTAAATTGGCCAAAATCCAAATTAAATCCAAATGGATTCAAATCAAAACTTACAATCATTTTTAATTGACCAATGGAACCTGAACCAACACCTAACCCAACTCAATTTGGTCAAATTAGTCAACATTGCCATTTGACCTATATGAATCCAAATGAGCTAAAATCAAACCTAGGTCAAATTGATTAAAACCACTTGAACCAAAACTCTTCAAATCATCATTTGAACCTAACCCAAGCCTTGGTTTGACCCAATTTGATCAATTGGTCAACCTAACCCAACATGATCATTTGACCAAATGAAGCCAAAACCCATGGAACCAACCCATGACCCATTGGAGTCTGACCAAACCCGATCCAAACCCATCTTGGGTCAACCTAAAATCAGCCCAAACCCATTTGGAGCCAAGCCCAATGCAAATCCTCCATGGATCCTCTTCTCAAGTGGGATTTTGCCAAAACAGGCAAAGTCGATCCTCTTTTCACCTTGGCAGCCCTCACTCACCTAAATGAGAGATCTCAAAGCCTCCTAGCCCACTTTACAAGGAATAGGACTTACCATAGACCAAAGGGAGGTGAACCAACTCACCTCCCATGTAACCCAAACACCCAAGGGATCAAGGAAAGATAATAAACCCATATCCATCTTAGAGTCTCCTGCCTTGGAATCTCCCAATCCATATGAGCCACGTGGACTTGAGTGTATCACTTCGATGCACTGATGGCGGTTGGCTGACCAAAAAATGGAAAGCCATCCCGTCTATCCACCTTAGCAAACCGAGGGTATACCCCCTCAATTCGCATGGGAAATGAATCACTTTGATTCGACTAAGCTTCCAGAGATGATTTCAAGCCTCCTTGCAATCCTCAGAGCGATTCCGAGCTTCCTATCTTTGACATTTCTCCTTCCTGTGTGAAACTGAAATAGGGGAGGCTAATCCCGATCCAAGCTTGCTTGTTCCTCAACGAAATTCAAATTCCTCTTACACACACCTTCCATGCATGTCGTCGAAGCTACCAAACTCATTTCCCAAGCTCCAAAGCCGCCAAAGGAGGGATTTTGATCAAAATTGAGGCTCCAAAGCTCGATCCTTAGCCAACGCATTTCCCAAGCTCGATGCAAAAAATATAAATAATGGCTCATTTTAAAGGCATTTCAGAGGAGAATCGATTAAAATTATCCTTAATTAATTTGAATAATAATTTTGGCTTAATTAAGGTTTAATTAAAATTTTAATTAGCATAATTACTCCATAATTAATTAACCCATCAATTTTAAACTTTTTGAAATGTTTAGAGGGATGACCTCTGCCTATTCTATTTTTCTTGGAATCTATTGGTTGATTAATTGGGGAATTGATTGTTTAAGCCTTAATTTCTCTTTTAATTTAATTAAGTGATAATTAAATATTTAAATAATAATTAATCAACACATTGGACCCCTTAATCACTGTTGAATAGTGGGAGATTTAGGGAATTAGATTGGAGCCTCCTTCCTAATATTTTTCCTAAGTTTCCTTCTCTTTTTCAACAAAAGTGCTAATTAATGGATTAATTAACTAATTAGTGGCCTAATGGATTAATTTGAAATTCAAACCATTTCAAATCATGCTTAATTGAATGAAAAAGCTTATAGAAGTAGGTTGAGACCTCTTTCCCAACCTTTTCCCCTTAAGCCCATTTCATTTCAAAGGATAATCAATCTGATTTGGTAATTAAGAAAGAGAAATGAATTAATGGATTAATTTCTTTATGAACCTAATTAAAAAGGGTAATTGCTTCTGATTTCTCTTAATTAATTCATGGGTAGAGCTTTAGGTGTTCAATAACCTAAAGAGAGTTAATGAAATTATGATTGACTCACATGTGTCAGAAAATCATAAAAGTAATTAAGTGAATATCTTAAGATTAATTAATTAATGATTGTGAGCTAATTGCATTAGGCCCATTTCATTTCATAGGAGCATTGCTATTTACATTTCAATTCATTTGCATATTACATTAGCTTATAATCATTTAATTAATTATCTTAAGGTAACATAAGTAAGGTTTAATTAATTTATTTAATTCATACCTTAACCTAATTAATCCAATAAAATCAACCTAATTGCTTTTCATTAAATCAAATTAACTCACATATGGGGAATGGGATTAGGATTAGCAAACCTTTCTCATATTTCTTAAATCAAATCAAACATGAAATTAAAAATGATATTAAGAAATTTTAGTTTATTTTAAATGAGCTTATTTAATATGATTGTCCTTAGGAATTAGTTGGATTTAATGAATTCATGTGCTTATATCCTTTTATTTCTTTCCAATCATATTAAATGTTATATGCCACTTGATTCATGCATTCATCATTTTCCAAAATTAATTAAATTAAATGGTTTTCTTTATGTCAAGCTTGCATGTGTTGATTTAAATTAATATATGTGTGGCTATTATCACTATTAAATCCAAATATATTTTCCAAAACCTATAAATGAATGATTGTATATTCCATGAATGCTAATTATAAATACATAGGTGATGTATGTGATTATAGCTTAAGTGTATGAAGTAAAATTTCTTTTCTTTCATTCATGTATTGATTTATATAAGTAAGAATGTTAATGGGCATATAGCTTGGACATCTCAGGAATACTAGGCTTTAGTTAGCCCTAAGGAGGTCATTTGATTTCCTCACTTCCCTGGTTTAACAACTACACATACTCCATTTGATTTCATTCTTATATATTTTAATATTAGGATTTGGATAATACTTTACTCCATATGCATGGTTTTCTTTCCTTTATTTATATATACATCCATATGTATTTGAGAAAAGCAAATATTTAGTATGGACATCCCAGAAATATGAGACTTTAAGTAGCCCCAAGGAGGTCATTTGATTACCTCACTTTCCTGGTTAACAATGGCATGTTCTAGCTTATAATGTATGTGTGTGTATTTAATTATGGAATTAGAACCCATTATCTTTTATCAAAAACCCATGCATTCATGAATGATTAAGTTATCAAATTATTTAATCATATGACTAGGAGCTCTCTTTCTCATATTCATTATGCAAACTTACATATGTTTGAATGTGATGGGTATATAGTCTGGACATCCTGGGAATACGAGGTTTTAGATATCCCCAAGAAGGTCATTTGATTACCTCACTTCACAGATTAACAATGACACGTACCTATTTAATTTCATTCTTATGTATTTTTATATAAGAATTTAGATAGAGCTTTAAATTAATATGATAAAATAATTAAATCAAATGAAACATCTAAATTCCAAAAGTACATGTTTACATCCATAATTTAAGTGTGCTAAGGTATATTGCATGTATAGGTATGCTTAGGTTTTAATCATGTGCATGTTACATATGATGGGAGGAAATGAATGAATATATGTCATGTGATAGTAATCAATTTCAATTAATCTTAAGATGCCTTTCTTATTGAGTGAGATTATTTAAAGTGAACCTAAACTTAGGATTAATTTAAAATATGCAATAAACTATTCACTAAAAAGAATTGCTTAAGTAATTTGCTTTAGATGTGACTTAAGGTAGGGATAAAAGAGAGTGATAATATCTTTTCTTCTCTTTATAACACTTAGTTGCTAAGTGTAAACTAAATGGAATAACAAAAAACATTAAGTAAAACTTGCAAATCAATTAAGTCACTTAAAGTGACCATCCTTTATAATTAAATCCTTTCATACTTAGAAAATTACAACAAAACTTTGTTAAGGCATACCACACAAGCCTTAATACACACACTTAGAATTAAGTCACCACTTTTAGCTTTATGATAGGGCAGTGCATGAAGTGATGTATGTTTGGTTTATGATATATTATTTTAGACTGGATGCTAGGGTTTATGCTTGGTAGACTAGATGTTAGGCCGTGATTAGTCTAATCATATTTTCTACATGATATTATGCTTAAGGGGTGTTTAAAATAAATATAAATGCTCTCTTTTGTAGGTTGCTTAACCCCTAAGAATAATCTAAATTAAGACATGTGGGCTTGGATATCAATGTGCAGGGTGCTAAATCTAAATTATTCATATAACTGCTTGGGTTCTTTGGTGTGATTAGCTAACACTTATTTTGCAGGTGTAGTTAGATATACCTTTTCTATTTTTAATGTAATTTTGTATTAGGAATTAGGATTAATATTTTGGGGGATTAGGATGAGCAGTGGCTAGAAGGTTTTATCTTGGGAGGCCCTATAATGTCTTTGAAGCAAGCAAATCCAAATGAAGAAGTGAAGGAGATATGAAGAATGAAGATAAGAAGACCACCATAGAATATATTCATTTGTAAAATTGTAATTATTCTTTCATATACCAGGTTGTATAAGGGTAGAGCTCTGCTACCCATTTTCTCTTTTTGAGTTGTATGGCGGCACCCAACTGCACCAGCCTTTTATTCTTTTGCATTGGATTTATAAAATGCTTGATGTTATGATTAAATTGGGCAATAAAAACAACATGCCGCTTCTTAGTTTCTTACTTATATGATGATTTAATGTGTGACCTACATCCGATTAGGCTCTTAAGAAAAAATAAATTTTCTACCCCAACTATAACTCATAACTAAATTTTTTAAATAACTCATAAACTCACATAAAGACTAGACATTAAATCAAGATAAATAAAAGATTTAGCAACCCCTTAGCTAAATTTTATATGTCTAATATCATGTATTCATATTGCTTCACTCTTGCTAAGAGAGGGTTTCCATCATTGCATAATAGGGGAAGACTTGATCTTTGAGGGTCTCCTCTATGGTGGAAAACACATCTTTCTCTTTGATTTAGCCAATAACATCATTTCATCATGCATTTAGACATAAAAATCTTATGGACTTTGTCAAAATGAATAGTCCAAAATTAAATAAAAATTGAAAAGAGTTGCATTAGACTAAGTCATGACTCATATCATTCATGCTCTAGTCTCTTAGGGAGTGGGTTTAAAGACTTTATGTTCATTACATTCCATTGAAAGCAATTTAGAGGGATGTTTGAATGGTTTCTGGAGGATTTTTGCATCTGTACTCTCTGTACTCTCATGAGGGTACAAAGTATTTTAGTCATTTTTTCCAGTTTCTTTGCTTGTTTGGAGGAAATATATTCATTACAATCCATTAGGAATAATTTGAAGGCAGTTTGGTTGGTTTTTTAGTATTATTTTACATCTATACTCTCTATACTCTCTTGAGAGTACAGACAATTTTGGCCATTTTTTCTAATTTCTTTGGCCTGGTTGTTCAGATTATGTTCATTACATTCCAGTGAAAGCAATTTGGTGGCCTATTTGGAGGAAATATATTCATTACAATCCATCAGAAATAATTTGGAGGCTATTTGGTTTATTTTTTAGTGTTATTTTGACTAGTCTCTGTACTCTCTGAGAGATGATTTTGGACATTTTTTCTTTTCTTTGGCCTGGTTGTTGATTATGTTCATTACATTCCTGGAAGCAATTTGGTAGTTTGGATGGTTTTGGGGATTTTTGCTCAGACTCTCATTCTCATGAGAGCAGTATTTTGGTCATTTTTTCTGTTTCTGGCGATTTGGAAATATGTTCATTACAATCCATTAGGAATAATTTGGAGGTTGATTGGTTAGTTTTTTAGTGTTATTTTGCATATATTTTCTGTACTCTCTTGAGAGTACAGATGATTTTGGCCAATTTTTTCAAGTTTATTTAGCCTATTTGGAGGAAATATGTTCATTACATTCCATTGGAAGCAATTTGGAGGGATGTTTGGATGGTTTCTAGGATTTTTGAATCTATACTCTCTGTACTCTCATGAGAGTACAAAATATTTTGGTCATTTTTTTCTAGTTTCTTTGGCCTGTTCGGAGAAAATATGTTCATTACAATCCATTAGGAATAATTTGGAGGCCGTTTAGTTAGTTTTTTAGTGTTATTTTGCATTTGTACTCTCTATTTAGATGGTTTCTGGGAGATTTCTAGTACTCTCATGAGAGTACGAGAATTTTGGTTTTTTGCGCTTTTTTTAGTTTATTTGGAGGAAATATGTTCATTACAATCCATCAGGAATAATTTGGAGACTTTTTGGTTAGTTTTTAAATGTTATTTTGCATTTGTACTCTCTATTTGGTTAGTTTTTTAGTGTTATTTTGTCAGATTTTATCTCAGATTTGAGAGCGACGATTCCATTTTTCTAGTTTCTTTGGTATGTTTGGAGGAAATATGTTCATTACAAATCAATTGAGAATAATTTGGAGGTTGATTGGTTGTTTCTTATGGGTGATTTGCATCTGTACTCTCATTAACTGACTTTTCATTTTGAAGTTTACCATGTTTGGGAAAAGGATAACTTTGAGATGCAGGCCTACCACTGTTAGAATGGTGTTTGATAATATTGCAGCATGATTTACTGATGAAGTTATTGACATTTTAAAGAGGCTTCCTGATCAATTCATTAGACTCAAATTGAAGACTCAATAGCCATTACCTCAATCATGTCTTTGGGAGATAGAAGTAAGCTTTCCTCGGCATTCCTTTCACCCTCGATGAAGTTGCGATAATTATAATGATGCCAAACAGAGTGGAGAAGGTTTTATGGCAAAAATTCCCATTGTCGCAGTTCTGTTCAGTGGACTATAAGATTATGCTTGAGCATGCGGATATCTCATTGCCTGTGGCACAGTTTGTGCAGTTGTACATACATTTTTTGCTGTCAAATCTTTTTTTTGTATATCACGACTATAGGATGGCATCAGAATTGATTGCCTACGTCGATGACATAGATAAATTTGCTGAATACAACTGGATAGAGGACGTTTGGACCTTCCTAATTTCACAATTTGATGGTAATACATCAAAGATTCATACCCAGAAGACACCCGGGTACATGAGTGGCTTTGTCACTCTTCTTATGGTATGTTCTATATCTTCAATTATGTATTATTTAATGCATTAAAGTTAACTTATATAAATATTAATTGTAGATCTGGGCCGCTGAGCACATAAGCATCATGAGGTCGCTATCTCCATTTGCAAAGCCACGTATTGTGATGGCCAAAAATAAAGTTTCCAGATGAAGCCTTCACTGGTTTAGGAGGACACGAAGTGACATAAAATAATATCTCTTAGTTCATATAAGAATGTATTTATTTATGCTATATTCATCACATTTTCTTATCAGTTTAATAGAAGTCTGCCTTTCATTCGAGGACATATCAGAAGAGGAGACCTGGCTCCTTGAATCATTTTCTCCTGCCCAACATGCAATACATGTTGAGCTTGATAGCAGTCCCATTCTAAGTCCACTGAGTTTATCCCCCACTAAATCTCCATATGTCTCTCCTCGATATTCTCCCCCATCCAGTGTATCTAGCCTGCCCTCTACTACTACCCCACGTAAGGCTTTGTGGAGAGGATACTTGCAGTTTTAGGGACTTGAAAGATATATTATCTTCTTTCAAGCAACAATGATAGAAGAATGGATGGATTTGTGGGTTCGCTATGAGGAGGTTCTTGATGGCGTGGTCCTACCATCCCTACTATGGGGAAGCTTTGGAGGTCACCATGGGAATTGAGGAGGCACAGGGCAACCTATGGAGGCTACTAGAGGAGCTTCCCCTATGGAGGTTAGCAAGGGCTGAGCTACTCTTACTTCCAATTATATATAATCGACCTAACACTCCTGTTGGGCATATTAGCGCTTGGTATTTTTATGACTCATTACCAAAACCAACCCATAAGGACATTCTTCCTGAGATTGTAATAATTATTTCTAATTTGGTTTCCATAAACTATTTTTTTTGGACCCCCTTATTTACTATACTTCTTGCTATTTAGATCAAATTACTTGTTGAAGATGCTGGCCAGTCTTTTATGAGCGATCCCATAAAATGTCCAATTAAAATGGTGAGTGGGTCACCAAGGTAACAAAGGTTGACCAAGGATCTGCAAGTACATGGAGGCAAAGAATTAAGAAATCCTTAACAGGGACACCAAGATTGGCCGATGAAGATGAATTGCTTTAGCTGTTCGCTACGCTATCTTTTATTTGGGAATGAAAAAGCCAAGCTAATAACGTACATTTAAAGTTTGATAAGGTGAAATAAGGTATTTCTTTTATTTTTTTCAATATCCTCGCGTTGGATCTTTTATTATTTAGAGTACACCGCAGAATTTGGTTGATCGGAATGTTTCTTGGGATGTGTTTCATCTGTACTCTCAGACTCTCCTGGGAGTATACAGAGTATTTCATCTATTTTTCATCTATTTTCCTTGACAGTTTTGGATAAATTATGATTAATATAGAATATCTGCAGCAATCTGGTTGAAGCTGGGATGCTCTACTGAGATGTGTTTCATCTGTACTCTCTGTGCTGTTTATGCTATATGTACTCTCTATACTCTCTGTACTCTCTGTACTATCTGGACTCTTTGTACTTTTTGTACCCTCTGTACTTCCTGTACTCTTTATACTCTCTATTCCATTGCAGGTAGTTTGAAGGCTTACTATAAGAATATTTGAGGTGTTCTATAGCTTAACGCTTTGTATTCTCCTCATAGTACAAATTATTTGCTTATTTTAGCCCATTTTCACTTTTTCTTTGTAGGATGGAGAGGAATTGTTCACTATAACCTTAAAGCAAGTTGAATGCTCCTGGGTTACTTTTTATGAGTTTTTTGAGCAGTTTTGCATGTGAACCCTCTCTATACTCTCAGACTCTTTACTCAGACTCTCAGACACTCTAAACTCCGCATCCTCGTACTCTCAGATCAGACTTTGTATTCTCTGGACTCTATACTTTCAGAATTCTATGTACTCTTCTTTATACTCTATTCCATTGTAAGTAGTTTAACTATAAGAATATTTGAGGTGTTCTATAACTTAATTGTATTCTCCTTATAGTTCATATTATTTGCTTATTTTTCCCATTTCCACTTTTTTCTTGAGACGAGAGGAATTGTTCACTATAACCTTAAAGCAAGTTGGATGCTCTTTTTTTATGAGTTTTTTGAGCAATTTTGCATGTTAACCCTCTTATACTCTCCTCTCTCTCTCTCAGACTCTCTATACTCTCTGACTCTCTTCTCTATACTCTAGACTCTATACTCTTCTCTACTCATAGTTGATATAATATTATTTATGATTCTATGATGATTTGTTTACTTGTTTGGAGAAAATAAGCTTAATTTTTATATTCAAATTATATCATATTTTAAATTCAGATCAACTGAAAAAAAAGTTAAAATTTATATTATCTAAAATTTATGTTATACTCAGCCACATTCTGAATGCCTCAATTTGAAAGTATGCAGGAGAAGCAATATGAACTACTTAGCATGTGAACCTAATATAAGTGGGTACGATTATTAAACTTAACTCTTTAATAAAGGAAATTATGATCTTTAAAAATGTGGTAGAATTTTGTGAATGCATAAAATTACTTTTTACCAAAAATCATGCTTCTTAAAACTTACTTTCTCAAAACATGTATAAAATAGACAAATAAACTATCGATGATGCGGCTTACCAACGTCTTATTCAAAAATTTAAATTTTGAAGGCAGTGTGGAGCAAATTCTATATTTTAAGATGAGAAATTTTTTCAAATAATGTAATAATTGAAAGTATCATCTAAATTAAATTAATATTATTGATAAATTTATAAATAATTACTAAACTAATATCATCGATACTAATATCATCTTCATCAGAATTTTTTTTCTTCAGCTTCTACTAAACTTGTTGATAGGAACATACGGGCTTATCAAAAATTGTAATAGATGTAATAAAAATCATTTCATAAAATGTAGAGTACTTTATAGAGTATATATCAAACTATGTAATGCCTGCAATGAGCTCCATCCTCGTAAGGTAGACTCATCAATCAAAGCGCAAATTAGTAAAATATGATAAATTTTATTGCCACAGTCTAAGGATTACAAAGTCCTTAATAGGGGGTAAACTCTATGCACTACTGCTTTAAGAGCAACAAACAATGTAGTGAGAAAAAAACCAAGCAGAAAATAATTGACCCATATTAAAGTCCATTTGGACCTTCCTGGTTTCAAGCAAGTTATGTACCCTCTCTACTCTCTATTCTATCTGTACTCTCTGTACTCTCCTACAAGTACAGAGCATTTTGGGCATTTTTTCCACTTTCTTTGGACTGTTTGGAGAATGTAAGTTCTTGGGCTGGAGAGTACTGATTCATCTAGTAAACTGTACTCCACAATGGGTAGTAGGGGCAGAATCACTGAGAAATTACTAAATAATACAATAAACTCAAATATGAGATAGACTAAGTGTATTCGAACAAATGTTGATTATGACATAGACTGAGTTTCTTCAAAAAATTGACCAATATTAATAAACCCTAAATAAAAATTGAAATATGAGATTATTATGTTAGTAACCATTAAGTTGAAGATGCTTTGAAATATTGACTTAAACAGAATATGAGTATATATAGTGCATTGATTAGTAAATCTTAGTCATGACATATCATAGTAAACTAAATCATTTTCAAGATAAATAGATAAATTTTATAATAATAGTACATTTAAGAATAAAGATGCTCATAAAAAGAAAGTCATCCTAACGAAGAAATGATTACACAATCTGGCATAGAAGAAAGTCATCATAATGCTGCAACTCTGAGGCAGGCTTCCTAACCAAATCTCGTAGGTGACCGTGTGTTAAAAAAAGAAAGTCATCTTGGAGACTCTAAAGCATTGCAAAAATGATTGCACGGTCAAAGAACACATAATTAAATGATATCATGCATTGAAATATTTTCCTGTAATAATATCCATCATCAACTTAGTGTACCCTTCAGTCGACTGATTGATTGTTGAGGTCTAGTTGAATTCCTGAGGTAGAACATCGTATCAGTTAATCATTTTTTTACAGCATCAATGTGTGCTATTATGTGTGTACCTCAAAAATACTCAGCATAAGGTGGTGTTACAATGGGTGACTAAAACACACCTGACACTATCAATTTGTACTTTACAGAATAATAAAAATAGGATGGTTTGAAGATTAATAATATTTTAAATACTAAAATTAAGAGGCAAATAGAGAATTACTCTTAACTTTCTTGGATCTCTCAATATCCCTTAAGCCTCGGAAACACCCTTTGACGTTGCTTAACTGGATCCTTTAAGATGTCTTTTCCTTGTCTGTGGTTGACTTCTTCTTCTTACTGGAAGAGAATTCTCACTTATTATAGAGTTGACATCATATAGTTTTTTTTTAAGGATTGAAGCATATAGTCCTCAGCTCTATTATTACCCTGTGCTCTGATGCTTATTTGATATGTATATCGACTAATGTGGTTCCAAAAAATAATGCCAGTAGCATTTCCATCTGTGCCTTCCACATCTCTTAATTTTATATATGCACTACCGATATAAATATCCCTCTTTTCTCTGGTATACCATCACATGAGAAGATACTTATCCATAATGTGCACTACATCTTCCTGACTAAGAACTCTAATACAATGAGAACAAAGTAATCCCATCATTTCAAATTTCTTACAAGTACAAGTTACATCTAGGGTAGTCCCATTGAAATGGACAGTCCATATTTTGGATGAATTTTTATTCTCTAAGTTTCTCACCAAATACTCATGTATCGTATCATTATAGTTGATAGCCTCCAACTCCATGCAAAAATTCTTCCTCAAACATAGTATAAAGCTTTCTTGTATAAAACATATACTTATTTTATAATTGGAGTCTTAAAGAACAATCGATGACTGGCTACACTCAAAGTCTTCATCATGTTCATTCTGACACCATGTCTCCATAACCTTCTCCAACCTCAAGAAAAAATCTGTGAGTGAACTTGTTAGTTTAGAGATTCTGTGACATACGTTGTTCATTGACTCACTATGTTGCGTTGACAAGATGCCCATACAGAATGAGTCTTTCTTTGAATGTAACCACTTGGATCTAATTTTATAAAGCTCACAACCAAGCATGATCATGCAAATTACATTCTTCTAGCATGGCATCAAGCTTCTTTAAACTCTTCCTCGAGTCACATTTGCTCATGCATGCATAAACCCTCTTGTACCCTCTTATTACTATTAAAGCGTGAACCTTGGAAGGAGCTTTCTTCAAATATGCCATTGGCACAACCTATGATGAGCATGTGTAATACAATTTTGATAGCTCGCCATAGATCTGATCTGAATATTATTGTAGGATGTTTGTCACTCATCAACCAAAAAAATGTTTGGAATAGCCATGAGAATGACTCAATCATCTCTTCTGATAAAAAGGCTACTCCAAATAACACATTTTGCCAGTGATGATTCACTCCAACAAGAGGGCCAAAACAAGATTATATTTATTGAGTCGATAGCTTGTATAAAAATTATCACATCAAAATAGTCATATTCTATCCTAGACATGCCATTGCTCCAAAAAAAGCTTATTAAGCAATCTGACTCATCAACTTATGCATCCCATGCAAACATCCCATCCGGCCGCTTTTCTTGAACAGATAATGCATTATCATCACCATTCACAATCCTCGATCTGTTCTCTTTCTGAATAAAATTGAAAGCATATCTTTTTGTGAATCCAATATTCTCTACACCACCAACTTCCTTACTTAGATAGCTGAATGTATCAATTGCTCTAATTCTGACCTCTGTCATTGTCTTCAATACGGAAGCCTTTTCATCGCTAATGCATCTGTGTGATTTGAGAAGATGTAGGTCAGTAGGCTTTACCAATGAATGATTATGACTTTCTATATATTTTTTAATCATCCAGTTCCCCTCCAAGTTAATAGAGAATCTAATCATGGTCGGACAAGCAGTCCCTGTATCAGTTTTCTAGAATTTTGCTAAGCCATTTAGACTGGAAGATTTCTTCCGACCTACTTTTGCACATAAAAATTTTTTTGCTTTCAATTTCTTGGAGTTTGGCCAATAACTAGTATGATCCTTCCAATACATAATGTGCATAGTCACGATCATACGCCTCCGTTTCATTTAATAGTGGTGCAAGGAGTCTCCTAAATTTGGGTCATTAGACATCACGACTCATCGCGACCGCTCATTGACCAGATTCACTACCCAAATAACATAAATGTGATATGTAAAATAGCTCAACAAATAAATATATTCCCTCCAAACAGGCTAAAGAAAGTGAAAGAAATGAGCTAAATACTGAGAGTACAGATGTAAAAATTCCTTAAAAACTATCCAAACAGCCACCAAATTACTTCCACTGGAATGTAATGAACTTAATCTGAACAACCATGCTAAAGAAATTAAAAAAAATATCCACAAAATTATCTGTACTCTCAAGAGAGTACAAAGAGTACAGATGCAAAATAACACTAAAAAACCAACCAAATAGCCTCTAAATTGTTCATGATGGATTTTAATGAACATATTTCCTCCAAACAGGTCAAAGAAATAGGAAAAAATGACCAAAATGCTCTGTACTCTCATGAGAGTACAGAGAGTACAGATGCAAAAATCTTCCAAAATCCATCCAAATAGCCACCAAATTACTTCCACTAGAATGTAATGAACATAATCTGAACAACTAGGCCAAAGAAACTAGAAAAAAATGTCCACAAAATTATCTGTACTCTCAAGAGAGTACAGAGATTACAGATGCAAAATAACACTAAAAAAACCAACCAAATAGCCTCCAAATTATTCCTGATGGATTGTAATGAACATATTTCCTCCAAATAGGTCAAAAAATAGGAAAAAATGATCAAAATGCTCTGTACTCTCATGAGAGTACAGAGAGTACAGAGAGTACAGATGCAAAATAACACTAAAGAAGCAACCAAACAGCCTCCAAATTATTCCTAATAGATTTATAATGAAGATATTTCCTCCAAACATTCTCATAGAAATTGGAAAAAATGCCCAAAATATTTTGTATTGTACTCTCGTGAGAGTACAGAGAGTACACATGCAAAACTCTTCTAAAAACCAACCTAAATAGCCTCCAAGTTTCTTTTAATTTAATGTAATGAACATATTCTCTCTAGATAGGCCAGAAACTCATGAAAAATAATGTGAAATTGGTCAGTACTCTCATGAGATTATAGAGAGTATACCCATGCAAAGTAAATCCTCAAAATAAATAAAGTCCTCTTGTGAAGAACTCCAAACAATGTAAAAATATACACTAAATAAAATAATTTCAAGGAACAACACTAACAAATCGTAAAAAAATTATACGTATACAACGGTTGAGAAAAATTATTGATGAAATATAAATAGTATTATATCAAGTTACCCATGAGTTGAGAAGAGAAGAGAGTGAAAAGTGTGAGAGTACAGAGAGTATAGAGAGTATAGAGACAAAGAGAGAGTACAAAGGGGGCGCCTTGCTTAGTAAGGCTTCTTTTGCTTTGTGTTTTACCTTCAAGATGCTCTTTAAGGGTTTCCTCTGGAATGACCTTACAGATATCACATTCCCTCATGCCATAAGACCTTTTCCCCTATTTGGCATCCTTATTATCACCCAACTTCATCAGGGGTGAAAATGCATTGCCCACCTAGAAAGAAAGCGCTTCTCAATGATGATTGAGGGTAATAGCAATTGAGTCTTCAATTCCATGGAGTCTAATGAATTGATGAGATGAAGCCTCGTAAAATGGTAATGATTTCATTACTAAAGAGTGCTGTAGTATTATCAAACACCGTTAGAGCGGTGGTAGGACTACATCTCGAAGTTATCTTTTTCCCAGACATGGTAAACTTCAAAAATGAAAAGTCAATAAATGACAGTATAGATGCAAATTAACCATAAAAACCAACCAAATCACCCTACAAAATTGCTACTAATGGATTGTAATGAACATATTTCCTACAAATAGGCCAAATAAACTACAAAAATATTGGCAAAATCATCTGTACTCTCATGAGAGTATAGAGAGTATAGATGCAAAAATCTCCTAGAAACCATCCATATAGCTGCCAAATTGCTTCCAACAGAATGTACTAAACCTAATCTTAACAATCAGGCCAAAGAAACTGGAAAAAATGGCTAAAAATCATCTATACTCTCATGAGAGTACAGAGAGTTCAGATGCAAGAAAATACTAACAAATCAATCAAACAGCCTCTAAATTGTGCCTAATGAACATATTTTCTCCAAACAGGCCAAAGAAATAGAAAAAAATGACCAAAATGCTCTATACTCGAGAGGTACAGAGTCTGAATGTAATGAAAATAATCTCAACAACCCTGATGAAACTGAGAAAATGTCCAAAATTATCATTCTCAAGAGAGTATAGATGCAAAATAACACTAAAAAATAATCAAACAGCCTCAAAATTGTTCGTAATGGATTGTAATGAATATATTTCCTCCAAACAGGCTAAAGAAAATTGTTTCTAATGGAATGTAATGACCATATTCTCTCCATCCAGGTAAAATAAACTGCAAAAATATTCAGAAAATCATCTGTACTCTCATGAGAGCACAGAGAGTACAGATGCAAAAAACTCTCAAAATAAGCAAAGTCCTCTTGCAAAGAACTCCAAATAGTGTAAGAAATATACACTAAATAAAAGAATTTCAAGGAATAAGATTAACAAACCGTAAAAAAATTTTACGTATATAATGGTTGAGAAAAATTATCGATGAGTTTTTATTTAATACATCGTCAGCTATTTTCTTAAGGCTATAACTTCTAAATTCGTTCTCCATCTTCATGGTTCTTTCATAAAAAAGAAATGAGATTTTCTCTTTCTCTCTCTAAGCTCAGTTTGCAAGAAAAAAAATACACCCCTAAATCTTAAATCTAGATATATATTTCTTTTAAATTCCTCATGCGCATTCCAATGACGCTTCTTCTCTCGCTGTTTGAACGAGGAGGATCTGGTCCAGAATAAAGCGTCATCGCGTCATCTGTAACGCAGCTAAAATGGGAAAAAATCACCGGACATGATTGAGTCCACCTAAAGCTACTAGACTATAATGTTTTCTCCCTCCATAGACAATTTGCATGAAACTACTCCCGTATGAACTCACAACTGTTCCACCTCTCGTTGGATTTTTCAAAAATGCATGAAAGCTCTCAGCAGTTTTCTGAAGGTGGCTCCCTGGCTCATCTCCCTCCTACTCCCTCTTGCTCTCTCTCTCTCTCTCTCTCTCTCTCTCTCTATTCACATCTCCTCTTCAAACCAAAAAAGGCATTTCATTCTGCTTCCTAGTTTTCCTCTCTCTCTCTCTCTCTCTCTCTCTCTCTCTCTCTCTCTCTCTCTTCATGCATGAGACTTTGGCCATTGTTGCTTGCTTGGAATTATAATCATCCATCTTCTCTAATGTAAAGAAGAAGAGGTGTTCTCATGTTCATATCACTCAGCAAGAAATACATTGAGTGTAATAATTCTTATGTCTTCGGTAATAGAGAGAGAAAAGCACAGTTGAGAGTTTGATCTCTAATAATTATTTTTCTTATTTAATGGCAACATGAAGCCCATAGAGAGAGAGAGAGAGAGAGAGAGAGAGAGAGAGAGAGAGAAAGGAAGACCTCGATGGCTTGTTAGATCTCTTTCTTGCTCTCTTCATTGAGTTTAAACTCACTGTGATCTTCTGGTCCAAACAAATGGGAGCGGTTACATAACGTCTGTGGGACGAAGGTTATGAGGAAGAAGAAATCCATGAATCAAAGATGTTCAAGGCAGCGAGATGGAAGAGCGAGAAGAATAGGATTAAGATAGTTTTTAAATTTTAGTTCTAGGCAACACAGGTTTGTCAGCAGGGATGGGAAGAGCTCGTGGTTTCTCTATTTTCGGTGGATGCCGGAAAGCTACTAGATCGGAGAAGGTGGTGGTTGTCAATGGATCATGCAACTGGGTGATTCCAATTTACAAACCGTGAGGTCGATCCAGATTCAAAGACGGAAAGTTCAATGAGAAAATCTACCGTTTGTTCTCTTAACTACGGTGAAATGGAGTTCTTGGGAGATCGGCATTAACCTGTGATTATCGGGACCTTCAAACCCTATACTTTTCTCGCCTCTCAGCTCCCAATGCAAGCAATTACATGTAATGTACAAAGAGTGTGGGTGAAGTGAGAGAGAGTGGATGAGGATGGAGATAAAACTATGAAGCAGCAGCAGTAGCAGAAAAAAACCACTCCCCCCATTTTCCCTCAACCACTCTCTCATTCTCCCCAACCATTTCTCTCTCCTGAATTCCTCTTTAATGTCCAAAAAAAAATATTTGAAGACTCATTATGCTCAGCAGGGCATGACGAGATGAAAAAATAGGTTGTGGTGTTGCAAGACACCGCTCGCTATGCTCATCAGGGCGTACCGAGTAAGCCAAAATCGTCAAATATGGCACCCCCTATGTCAGAATACTACTGAAATGCTGCTAAAAATTGTACTTAATTTTGACTCAATTGTATTACATGCATTTCTTTACAGATTTCATGACCCCTGCCATCGGTGTAGTGGGTGCAAAGATGTAATGAAGAACGCCGCATGCTCATTAGGGCATACCGAGTAATTGAAGTCCTCGTTATGCTCATCAAGGCGTAATGAGATCAGATTTGACTATGGTATTGCAAGATATCGCTTGCTACGCTCATCAGGGCCTACCGAGTAAGTTTAAACACTCTCGATTTAGCCCCCTACACAGGGATAACGCCGGGAGGCTGCCAAAATTTTATCTAAATTCTAGACTTATAAAAGAAGGGGGGAATGAATATATGTTGTATATGCTTTCTTTCAGGTTTAAAGGCCTCGTTAACAGGGCGTGATGAGATGAAAAATAGCTATGGTGTCACAAGATACCACTCGCTACGCTCAACAAGGCTTACCGAGTAAGACAAAATACCCCGATGCAGCCCCTACACGAGGATGATGCTGGGAGGATGCCGAAATTATGTCAAATCTTTTGACTTAGAAAAAAGAAGGATAAAATGAGCTAACTTAGGAGCGCTAAATAGGAAAACTGCTAATTTTATAGCATCAAATGAAAAAAGGGAGGAGCTTTTAAAGCAAATTCTGAAAAGAATAAAACATTCATTTAAAATCTAAGTAAAATTTGGGGGAGGCTAATATTAAACTCCCAAACTCTAGTCGCAATTCCCTATGGCTTAGATTGAAGCGATAAAGTGAGTTTCCTTTTCTTGAAAATTCCTTAAAATTGAGCAAGCTTTAATTGGAATTTCGGGGGGACTAAAGCTAAACTTATAATAAACTTGTAATAAACTCAAAATCTAAGGATGAATCCAAATTGGGTTTAATGACTTTTATATGAATGTGGAGGTTATTACTATGCTAGCTAATAAGCAAAAGCAGGGCTAAATCAACAAACACTGAAATCAATATAATTTATCAAAATTGATGCAAATTGAGCCTAATCAAGTTGGAAAAATTATAAAAACTCAACAAGTAAACTAAATGTCAGTAGTGTGTTAAACTACAATCTAAATCAAAATGCATTCTTCGCCATCGGATCTACAATCCTTTGTACAAGCAGACAAAAGGTGCTAAATCAAAATCTACAGAAATAGAAGGCAATACTAAATAAAAAATCTACAAAAATTATAGGGCTTCATTTAATCAAAAATCATGAAATTTCAGCCTAATTATGATTTTCAAAATCAATGCTTTCATTAATTAGATGAAATTAGCCAAGCTATAAATTCCTGCATATGCTCGGACATAGAGATTTTAAGTGCAAATTTTAATGTCTGAAAAGGCTGCGTAGGCTAAATTAGAATTAAATCAAAATCTGAAATCAATTTTATAATTAAGAAACAAGAACTACATAAAGTCTTAAATAAACCCTCATGGGCCTTGACACTATGCTGAATGCCTAAATTCAAGTGTTTGAGGATGCTGCGCAGGTTGCTTCTTGGTTTAGTCTTAGGACTGAGTCTGGGTTAACAAAATCTAAAAACCTATAATAAGAATTTCAAATCAGTGAAACATCTAAGAAACTGATTCTGTGACAAGATCTAATCCAGCGCTAAACAGAGTTAACAGGATCTAAAAGCTCTTAAACATATTCAAATTAATTGATATTTTTCAAATCAAATTAAATAAAAATCTGAAATCAATCTCATAACTCAAAAATAAAAGAAGTGTCTAAATTCTTAAATACATCCGCATGTGCCCCGACACTATGCTGAATGCTTAAATTCAAGTGTTTGAGGATGCTGCATGGGTTGCTTCCTGGTTTAGTCTTAAGATTGGGTCCAGGTTAACAAAACCTAAAAATCTATAATAAGAGCTTCAAATCAGTGAAATATTTGAGAACGTTAGGTAATAGTAAGAATCTAAAAAACTAAGGAGTTGACAAGACCTAAAGCTCTTAAACATATTCAAATTAATCAAATTTTCAAATCAAGTTAAATGAAAATGTAAAATCTAATCTCATATTTCAAACATAAAATTACTTAAAATCACTATACACCCGCATGGGCCCCGACACTATGCTAAATGCTTAAATTCAAGTGTTTGAGGATCGCTGGGTTGTTTAGGTCTTAGGGTTGGGTTAAGTTAACAAAACCTTAAAACCTATAATCAGAGTTTCAAATCAGTGAAATATGTGAGAAACTGATTATGACAGGTGATAGTAGATTTAATCCTCTATTAGCAATTAAATAGAGTTGACAGGATCTAAAGCTCTTAAACATATCCAAATTAATTAAATTTCTTAAATCAAATCAAATCAAATCAATTTTCAAATATAAATCTAAAATTGTTTAAATTAAATTCTATCACTAAAAATTTAAATCAAACTTAATCTATCCACCTTCCGCAGTTATTTGTTAGGGGTGACAAATTAAGAAAACTCTAGCTCACAAAGGAGCCAATGTCAAATTAAGTGTTCTACTATGTTCACTCTCAATCAATCTCTTGCTAGTAAAGATGTGGCCCGTGTCCTTTGAACTATGTGGCTTGGCGAGGCTCCAATGAAGCGCTACCACCGAGTCCTCGGCGGCTAGTCATTACGATCACGTTCAGTAGTGCTCCCAAATGGCTCCGCCCTTTGAGTTGTGAATCATAGGATATATTTGATAGGGCAAAGAGCCCTCTATCAGCTAAGGTAGAATTAAGATTGTCTCCTTAGATAAATAACTAATCTATATACACCCGCATGTGCCCCGACACTATGTTGAATGCTTAAATGTGGAGGATATAAAGTTGCTTCCCAATTTAGTCTTAGGTCAGTCGAGTTAACTAAACCTAAAACCTATAAAAGAGTTTCAAGTTAAAAATATCAAACACTGGGGTGACAGTAGATTTAATCCTCTGTTAGCAGCTAAACAGAGTTGACAAGATCTAAAACTCTTAAACATATTCAAATTAATCAATTTTCAAATATCAATTAAAATTGTCTAAATGAAACTATTATTAAAGATTTAAACCAAACTCAATCTATTCACTTTTCACAATAGTTTATCAGGGGTGACAAATTAAGAAAACTTTAGCTCACATAGGAGCCAATATCAAATCAAGTGTTCTGCTATGTTCACTCTCAATCAATCTCGCTATTAAGGATGTGACCCGTGTCCTTTGAACTGCGTGGCATGGCCAGTAGGCTCCAAGATGAAGAAGCGGTTATGACCGAGTCCTCGACGGGTGGTTTGGCGGTCCATTATATTATGATCATGACCGTAGCCCATATGCTCCCCAATGGCTTTGCCATTTGAGTTGTGAATCATATGGTATACTTGATAGGGCAAACAACCCTCTATCATCTAAGGTAGGCTTAAGGCTATCTCCTTAGACAAACACCACCCCAGGTCTACATGGATTTCTTGGATGATGTAACCCATGTGTTGCTGATGAGAATCCTTCTATCAAGTTAGGTCGATTACCTCCTCTGACTAAGTAGACTAAGGACCGCGACTGCCCGGGATGACGAAACCATGGGATCTAGATCGGGCATGTCATCATTCCCCCAACCATCCAGTTTAAGCTAAAATAATAAATTTCATAATCTAAATTTTGAAACTTCCTATGCTGCTAATATATGCTATGCTTTTAGTGATTTAATGACTAGCCTTAATCAAAAGTTCTCTCTCACTTATTAAGATAGGTAATTAATTATAGGGGCTTGCGCCTATAGAAAACCTGTAACCATATCTAAAGTTCTCACCAAATGAGGATGAAATCTCTGGGTAGTGTCTTATCTACTATTCCATCTGCCTTCTGAAAATTCCACCGACACTTAAAATACTCTTTTCATCGAGAGGTTGGTGGTGAATTTTCAGAGCCCACACTCACCCAGTGGAGTCAAATTAAACAATCAAATCTAATTCTCATGATTCCTCCTCACAGAGTGTCAAAAAATAAATCAAATCTTCTCCTCCTGGAGATGCAAATCTTTCCAACCTCCTAGTGGACCCCAACCTACTCCCTTAGGGGAAGGTTCACATATTTTATCCCCAGTAGATTCCAAATTCTAATCCCTCAGCAGATTTCACAACCTCTCATCCCTCAGTGGATGACTTGAACTTGCTTCCTTAGTGGAAGGTTCAAATACTCTATCCCTAGTGGATTCCCCCTTCGCTCTCTTATATTTTTGACATGAGTAGAGTCACATTGCACTAAGCTTTTGATTCCTTCTACACCTTGGGTTTGGGAGTAGGTCATTTTAGTGCTTATAATTGTTTGAACATTGTTGATCATCTTGGTCAACACCAACGTGTGTAGTATGCTTTGTTAGTAACACCACTCCTATTGGGTGCCCTTTGTTAACCTCACTTTTTGGAGTGAGCATTCAACTTCCCCATCCTAGACAAAAGGACTCCTCTAAATACTAAGAGTTCCTTAGTCTTAAGACACTTCTAGTGATTAGGTTAACACTTAACCTAACCCTAGAGACTTAAAAGAGTTAGCCATAAGAATAGGTTATGCCTTAAGGGTATTAGGAAGACTTGCCTACCCTATAGCTTAAACCCAATCCTTACTTCTTGTTTCAAACCAAACTACAAAATCAAATCTTAAATCAATTGTAATTCAATTGATTTTCTCAAATCATAAATCAATTCCAAAACTCAAATCATGAATCAATTCCAAAAACCAAAATCTTTCCTAAGCCCTTTTGATTTCATCTTATGGACTTAGCTCAAATCAAATCCAAATCACTCCAAACTCAAAAGATTTTCTCATAGACCATTTATATTCTCATTTATACTCACAAAAATAAATGAAATATAAATTCAAATAACCAAAAATAAATTCAGAATTCAAATCCAAATCTAACCAAAATCTAATTTATACTCTTTCAAGTCAAATCCTTGAACTTAACCAAATCATTCTCAAATCAATCCAAATCCTTGGATTTTCTCTTCAAACAATCACTTCTTCAATCACATGCCTAAATATAAATATAAACTTCAATCATCAAAATAAAATAAAACTAATCCAAGTCAAACCCATGTTCATCCTTTGAACTTGAAATGTCAAATGAATCAAAACCCATTTGACTCTAAATCACTTGCAATTGGATTTGTATTTCAATCATAAGTCCATATGTGAGTTCAATAAAAATTGAATCAAGCTTTGGTCAAGCCAGTTGACCCACTTAGGCTCACTTAACCCAAAGTGACCTAAAGCACCTTTTTTGAGCCAAATTTTAATCCAACCCAAATTGGATTGAACTAAGCCCATCTAAGCCTCATTATTATGAGCAACAATCATCCTAGGATGATCAATCACTCAAATTGGGTCAAACCAAAGTCAAACCTAGCCTTTGACCAAGTCAACACTTTGCCAAAATGGAACCTAAACTAGCCAAAATCTAATATAAACCAATTTGATTGAAACCATTGATCTAAACCAATCCATAATCGATGATTGAACTTGAGCAAGCCATCAATTGAGCCAAACCAAGCCTAATTGACCACTTGACCTAAGTTGACCCAAGTTGACCTAAAAGTCAACATAGGTCAAATCTTGATCTAAGCCAAATTGATTTGAGCCTTCAAACTCATGCTAAATTGATTGTTGAGAACTTGACCAGAGCTTCAATTGGCCAACTAGACCTAACTTAGCCCAATTGACCATGAACCCAACTTGGCCTAAAAGGTCAAATCAACTCAAAATCAAAGCAAATCAAAATTGATTGAAACCAAAGCTTGCAATACATTTCAAATGATCAACCAAGCCTAAATCAACCCATGACCTAACCCAATTGGGTCAAATGGGTCAAATTGGTCAACTTGACCCATTTGACCTAAATGAACCTAAATGAACCAAAACCAAATATAAACCAAATTGAACCAAACCAATGATACCCATAGGCTCCAAATGATCAATTAAACTTGAACTAATGCATGATTTGACCCAATTTGACCTAATTTGACCTAAATGGGTCAAGTTGAACCAATTCAATAAATGAACTCCAAATCACTTGAAATTTGGCCCAACCCACTTTTGAATCATTTTAAATCTTTCCAAATCAAAATCAAGGCCAAATGACCACTTTAACCCTAGGTCAAAGGGTATCCTATGACCAAATTCACTTGAAATTTGGTCATATTCTTTCTCATGGCAACTTGACATCTTCTTAGTGGTCCACTTGGAAACCAAGGGAGGTGGTGAATATGATCCAATCACCTTGGGTCAGCCATGACCCAACCCAAGGACAAATTGACCCCTCTAATGGGAATTGGACACTTGGAATCACAAATCCACTCACCTAGCAGATGGGAACTCCCTATCCTTCACTCGTCTGCCTAAAATGAATCACATGGAGTGTCTAACATCCAAAATAGAAGGATCAATCCAAGTAATTGAGATAAAATGATAAATCTAGTCTCAGTTGTCAGATCCAAGGAGGGGGAGATATACTTTCCCTCATTCCTACTCAAACCAGATAGACTAAAATCAATTGAGATTCAAGAATTGAAAGCAAGCTTCTTTAAGCCTTGCAAAGCATTCCCGAGTTCCCCCCATTTTCTCCTTCTTGATTTTATTCAAAGCTGAAATAGGGGAGATCCAAATTAACACCAACTCATCTAATTCTCCATTAAATCCAAATTAAACTTGAAAGCACCATCAAGGCACCTCATTGAGCTCAATCAAGTTGTTTCCTAAGTCACCAAGCCACAGGAGGACTTTGATCAAAGCCAATTGCCATTGCAGGGGAGCTTGGTCAACCGATCCATCCACTTCAAATCAAAGCTTGATCCCTTCAACAGGACTTTGTCTCTATTAGACGAAGCTACCTCCTCCGTTGGAAGCACCGGTGATAGCCTTCAATGAAGTATTGCTCAAAATCATATGCATAGGAATTTTTTGCTTGATCCTTTATGAAGGGAATTATAATCCCATTAGATCCTAGCTGTTGGATTCATTGCTTGTACTCCTTCAAAGGTGTGGACTGAGTTTGAACTCCATTCGAGCTCAGGTGAGCTTAGATCAAGCGACGATCGATGAGCGGCATCCGTCTCTTGCCGCTCGAGAGAAGACAAATCACACACCATATGTTTGATTGGAGCGAGCGGTTGTGATCAATCATCGTTAGTTGCTCGTTTAAGCATAAATGAGATTAATCGCCATTAGATCTTAGATGGGACGGCTGTGTAGATAGCTCATCATCCCCTCGACTCGGATGTGACAACTTAAATAACCTATCCCATTGCGCCATGTAGAAAGTGCACTGTGTCAGCCGCCACATGGCTCGATGGGATTAGGGGTTTAATTAGCTTAATTAATCTAATTTTAATCATGATACTTCCAAAATTCATAACTAAATTAAGAAAATAAAAAAATACAAACTCAAGTTCATTTTAAAGATAATTCAAAAGAGAATAATATAAAATTAAGTTTAATTAACTTTGAACAGTATCTTTCACTCAATTTGGGATTTACTAGAAATGTAATTAGGCTAATTACTTATTAATTATTTTATCAATTAATTCCAAACTTCTCAAGGTTAATTGGTGGGATGATCTCTGCCTCCCATGATTTTATTAAAATTTATTATTGGATTAATTAGTGTAATTGATTATTTCATCTCTAATCACTTCCTTAATCAATTAAATAATTAATTAACCTATTAAATGGTGATAAATTCATTAATTAAGCTTGTTAACCATCTTGAAATAGTGAATGGACTTAGGTAATGAGATTAGGATTTCTTTTCCAATCTTTCCCCCTAAGTTTGTTTCATTTGGATAAAGACTTAATTAATTTGCAAATTGATTAATGATTTAATCACTTCATTAAATGGCTTAACTAACTAAACTCAAAACCAAATTATTCCAGAACTCAATCTATTAATTCTTGGGTAGATTCTTAGGTGTTCAATAACCTAAGAGAACTTCAAAGCAAATCATAATCAAACTACATGTGTAGGATGGTTATCAAAGTACTTAATTAAACCCTTTAGCTTAATTAATCAATAATTGTGAGCCAATTGCATTAGGCCCCTTTATTTCTTAGGTGCATTGTTGATTTAAATTATATGTGGTTGCATATCATATGTTGGCTCATAATTACTTGATTAATTATGTTAAAGTCATGTATGTAAGGGTTAATTAATGGATTTAATTCACATCTTAACCTAAAAAACATAAAATCAATCTAATTATTTTAAAATTAAGGTAAACCACTTCACACATGGGGGAAATGATTAGGACAGACAAACTCTTTCCACATTTCTTAAGTCAAATCAAATTCAAAAATAAAAATCTCTTTAAAGAATCTTGGTCCACTTTGAATAATCTTATCTTATAGGATTGTCCTTAGGAATTAATTAGGGTGAATGAAGTCATATGCTTACATTCCTTTATTTCTTTCCATGCATGCTAAATGTTATTTTCCATATGAAATCATGCATTCATCTCTTTTGAAAAACCAATTAAATAAAATGTTTTCATTTATGTCAAATTGCATATTTTGGCTAAAGTAAGAATATGAGTGGCTATTATCACTATTAAATAAAAATTATTTTCAAAACCTACAAATAAAAGATTGTGAATGAAGTGATGCTACTTATAAGTACTTATAAGCTTGCATGTGATTATGGCATATGATGTGTTTTATGTGTTTTTTTTTCTCTTCTCTTAACATGGATTTGAATAGGATTTGCAAAGTGTATAGTTCATTGGAAAAGAACACAACACTTGCTTAATCTATTCCTATGCATTTCTATGTTATGACTTAAGAAGGATCCTCACATTTACACATGTAAATTATACAACCAAATCAAACAAACATAAATCTTTTGCATGATCCTTCATCCATTTATTTCTTTTGTACATATTCATGTATTTAAGAAAAGTATATATTAGTCTAGACATCCTGGGGTTGTGAGGCTATAAGTAAGTAGGTCTTGTACCTTACACCCCTGGTGTAGAAAATAATGACGTCATACACACTTATATTTTTTATACATATGGATGTGCATTATGTTAAAGGATAAAGAATCCCTTATTTTTACATAATGAAAACATGCATTCATAGAATATCCAAATTTCCAAATCATATCTCTTAGCATTCATCATCAAGGTGTGCCAAAATTTGCATTGCATGTATAAGTATGCTTAGGATCATTCATATGAATGATATACATGGTGGAAAAAAAATAAAGGGTTGTATGTTATGTGATAGTAATTCACCTTAATTAATCTTAGGATGCCTTTCTTATTGAATAGGGCTATTTAGAGTAAATCTAAACTTAGGGTTAATTAAAACACATAATAAAATAATCTCTAAAGAAAAATCATTAATGAATATACCTTAGAAATTACTTAAGGTAGGTATGAAAGAGAAGTTCTCTTCTCTTTTCTTCTCTTTATAACATTTAGTAACTAAGTGTAGGTTCATTCAAACCAAATCAAATCATCAACTAAAATTGACAAATCAACTAAATTAGGTAAACTAAAACACCTTCTAAATTAAACCTCTCACACATAGAAAATCTAAACATTAAAGCCTAGCTAAGACATGCCACATAAGCCTTAAATGACACACACATTATGCTAAGTCACCATTTATAGCTCTATGTTAGGGCGGTGCATGGTTTGATGCCTGATTTTATTTTGTGATGTAATGTTTTTAGACTAAATGTTAGGGTGCATGTGCGTAGACTAGATGATAGGATGATCTTAGTGTAATCATGTATTATGCAAGGGATTATGTAAGGGGCACTATAATAAAAATATAAATACTTTTGCTGTGCAGGTTACTTATACCCCCAAGCATGATCCAAACTAGGAAAAGTTGACTTGGTTACCCATGTGTGGGGTGCTAAGTCCAAAATTATTTATATAACTGCTTGGGTTGAGTGGTATGTTTAGCTAATCTCTATTTTGCAGGTTTAGTTAGATTTATCTTTCCCATTTTAATGTAAATTTTGCAATTAAGATTTGAAATGAATGTTATGGGAGAATTAGGATGAACATTGGTCATAAGACCATGTCTTATGTACCATGCGAAGCCTTGGAGCAAACTACATCCCAATCAAAATCAAGAGGAAGAAAGAAAGTAAGAAATGAAGAAATGAAGAATGAAGACCCCCATAACATGAATTCCTTCTTTGATTGTAATTATTCATTTATAATCCAGGTTGTATAAGGGTAGAGCTCGACAACCCATTTTCCTTTTTATTTTGTGCGATGGAGCCCAACCACATCAGCCTCTTATTCTTTTACACTGGCTTTATAAAATTGTTTGATGTTTGTTTAGCTTGTGCATTAGAAATGGCATGATTTTCCTAGTTTGTTAATTACTTGATGGTTGTTGAATGGTCTCGATATGATTAGACTCTTAGAAAAATAAATTTTCTATTTAATTAATCAACACAAAATTAAATTAAATAACTCATAACCTCACCTAAAGCATAGGATATAAATAAAGATAATAAAATATTTTGCAACCCCTTAGTTGGATGTTGCATGTCTCATATTATGCATAAAATATATTGCTTCACTCTTAATGGAGGCTTTTACTAAATGGCTTGACCTTTGAGAGCTATGGTGAAAACACACCTCCTTTTGATTTTGGCCCAAATTTCTCATGCATTAGGCATGAAATCATAATGTGTCAAATAAATATGTCCAAAAATGAAAATAAAAATTAACAAAATCTGCATTAGATTAAGTCAAGAGTTCATGTCTTTTCATGATCTAGTCTCTTAGGAGTGAGTTTAAGGATTTAGTGTCCTTTCTAAAGAAATAATAAGTTTAGCCATCTTGCAAAGCATAAGACTTGCCTACATGTATTTAAAATCATAGGAGGAGTTAGTTGGCCACCCCAGGTGGTTTATCTCTTGTGGAGATAAACCATATACCCATTTTGCCTTAGATTTATGTCATGCTTTGGACCTCGCCAAAGCTCCTTAGATTTAGGATCCAAGGTCACTATTTTCCTTTGTGGGCTGCAAGTATAAATCCTTACCTCTTAGGCATTTCCACGATCTCATGTCATGGAATTGTAAGCCATAAATTTCTAATAAAAATTTAAATCGAATATATATTCTTCTTCAAATTTCAAAAAAATATAAAGCCCAATCATATGATAGTTTGGGATGCTCACTAGGTTTCCTAACATCGTGTGAATCCACTATTTATCTTCTTTTGGTTTCAATAATAACTCCCTCCTTTTGTTCAATCCCACTTGATCTTCCAAAAATAAATAATTTGTTGATAGTCCTATCTTTGAAATCTTTGGAGACAATGATCATTTACCTTAATTGAGAGTATTCTTAAGGAATCTCATTCCTTAAGATGTAATTAACTATGGGGGTTGCCTCCATAGAAAACTTAGTGAACATTTAAAACAATACTTTACTTTTTTCAGTAGAGGAAAGATCTCGTACAGAAGACCCATTATTCTTAGTCTCGTCAATGATTGATTATAGGATAGTGACTTCTCTGAGATAGTACATCATTCCTCAATGTCGCACCTGATCACCCTAATGAGAACATCTGCGGATCTAGATGGTGTCCCAACATACAAATTTTATTTTTCAAATTCTCAAAGTTTGAGAAAAAGTATCAAAGAAGGAATATACCAATGGACTAATCTCTAAGGCTCTGATTCATATACCAGATTTTCCCCTTTACATGGATGAATAAAGTAGGTATATTAAAATGGGTTCTAAAGTACCCTATGGAGGTAAACCCCCATAGTTAATTACATTCTAAGCAAGGTGAATTCTTAAGAATACTCTCAATTAAAGTAGAAAATTATTATCTCCAAAGATTTCAATGATTAGACTATCAACAAGTTTGTTATATTGAAAAAAATCAAATGGGATAGATAAAAAAGGAGAGACTTATTATCAAAGCTAAAATAAATGAGTAGGGAATGCTCATGATATTAAGAAACTTAGTAAGCATTCTAACCTATTCTATAGTTGAGCTTTATATGTTTGAAATTGAACAGAATTATATGTTTGAGTTAAAACTTGATTAGATGGCTAGGACTTATAATTGTGAGGATTTATGCTTTGCAGGTAACCACCTTCTAAATCTTGGGAGATTTAAGAAGAGCTAAAGTATGACCTAAGTAAAAATGGGTATACGGTTTGCCCCCACAAGAGAGGATAAACCACCCAACTGCTGGACTTATAACTGCCTGGAGTGGCAGCCAGTTAACTCCTCCTATAGTTCAAATCCATATTGTCTGGTCATATGATTTTGCAAGATAGTTGAGTTATTATTATTTAGAAAGAAATTATAATCCTTATAACCGCTCCTTAAGATGCTTGAGCATGTGTGGTATGAGCCATGACTTAGTCTAATACAAATCTTTTTTAATTTTTATTTGTTTTTGGACTCTTCATTTTGACAATGGGTAGAGGATTATATATCCAGATGAAATGAGGTTATTAAATCGAGAAAAGCATGTTTTCATGAGGAGACCCTCAAAGGTCAAGTCTTCCCCTATCGTGCAAGGATGGAAACCCTCTTTTTACAAGAGTGAAACAATATGAATGCATGATATTAAACATACAACATTCAACTAAGGGGTTGCTAAATCTTTTAATTATCTTTATTTAATGCCTAGGCTTTATATGAGGCTATGAATTATTTAGAAAATTTCATTATGAGTTGTAGTTTGGATAGAAAAATTAATTTTTCCCAAAGAGCTTAATGAGATCCAGGCCACACATTAAATCACCATATAAGTAAGAAACTAAGAAAAGTCATGCTGTTTCTATTGCATAATTTAAACATAATATCAAACATTTTATAAATCCAATGCAAAAAAAAAAAGGTGCTGTCGTACAACCCGAAAAGAGAAAATGGATAGCCAAGCTCTACCCTTATACAACCTATTATATGAAGAAATAATTACAATTTTATAAATGAATAAATGCTATGCGGGTCTTCATATCTTCATCTCTTCATGACTCCTTCATTTCTTCATTTGGATGCTTGAAAAATCACGGGCCTCCCGGGACAAAGCCTTAGCCACTCATCTAATCTCCCATAATACTAATCCTAATTTTTAATGCAAAATTACATTAAAATATGAAGAGTAAATATAATTACACATGCAAAATAAGTGTTAGCTAAACACACCATACAAGCTTATGAATGATTTAGACTTAGCTACACATGGGTAACTAAGCCCAATCTAATTTAGATTATGCTTAGGGTTTAACCTGCAAAAGAGAACATTTATATTTATTTTAAGCACCCCTAAAAGCATAATCTTTTTGTAGATTAAAATCAGCAACATCCAGTCTGACATACACCTTGACATCCACTCTACAATAATACATCATAAAACTAAACATACATCACTTCATGCTCCACCCTAACATAAAGCTAGAAGTGGTGACTTACTTCTAAAGTGTGTGTATTAAGGCTTGTGTGGTATGCCTTGATTAAGCTTTGTTGTAATTTTCAAAGTATGAAAGGATTTAATTATAAAGGATGGTTTCATTTTAAGTGGTTTAATTAATTTGCAAGTTTTACTCAATGTTTTCTTTTGTTTCAATTGGTTTATACCTAACAACTAAGTATTATAAAGAGAAGAAAAGAGAAGATTATTCTATTTTATCCTACCTTAAGTCACATCTAAAGTAAATTAATTAATCACTTCTCTTTAGTGAATGGCTTATTACATATTTTAAATTAATCCTAAGTTTAGGTTCATTTTAAATAACTTCATTTAATAAGAAAGGCATCTCAAGATTAATTGGAATCAATTACTACCACATGACACATATTCATTCAATTCTTCCATCATATGTAACATGCACATGATTAAACCCTAAGCATACCTACACATGCAATATGCTTTAGCACACTTAAATGATGGATGTAAACATGTATTTTTGGAATTTATATCTTCCTTTTGATTTCATTATTTCATCATATTAATTTAAAGCTCTATCTAAATTCTTATACAAAAATACATAGGAATGAAATTAAATAGGTACGTGTCATTGTTAACCATAGAAGTGAGGTAATCAAATGACCTCCTTGGGGCTAGCTAAATCCTCATATTCCTGAGATGTCTAAACTATATACCCATTACATTCAAACATATGTAAATTTGCATACATGAACATAAGGAAGAGAGCCCCAAGTCATATGATTAATTAATTCAACAACTTAATCATTCATGAATGAATGGATTTTTGATAAAAGACAATGTGTTCTAATTCCATAATTAAATACACACACACATGTGTAAGAGACATAAGCTAGTGCATGCCATTGTTAACCAGGAAGTGAGGTAATCAAATAACCTCATTGGAGCTACTTAAAGTCTCATATTCCTGAGATGTCCACACTAAATATTTTCTTTTCTCAAATACATATGAATGTATACATTAATAAAGGAAGGAAAACCATGAAAAAATTATATTTCAATTTGATTGAAACATTTATGCATTTGGAGTAAAATCTTATCCAAATTTTAATATTAAAATACATAAGAATGAAATCAAATGGAGTATATGCTATTGTTAAACCAGGGATGTGAGGTAATTAAATGACCTCCTTGGGGCTACTTAAAGTCTTCTATTCCTGGGATGTCCATGCTATACCCATTAACATTCTTACTTATGTAAATCAATACATGAATGAAAGAAGGGAAAGTTCACTTTATACACTTAATATATAATCACATACATCCCCTATGTATTTATAACTAACATTCATAGCTGTTGACCTCATTTTTAGATGAGGTTAATTTATGCACCTTGAGAATTCACTTGGGTTGGATCCCCTATTCATCTTAGGTTGGATCAACTCAAGCATCCAAATTCAAAATCAACTAAACAACTTAATAATCAATAATCATCAATCCAAAATGATTAAAAGTCAAACCTAAAGTCTAGTTAACCTAGAATTGACTTAGGTAATTCAGAAGTCAACCCACTTAAATTTGACTAAATAAAATCACCAAAAATATATATATATATATATATATATATATATATATATATATATATATATATATATATATATGAAAAAATTAAATTAAATAAATAGTTTTAATCATAACAAATAAATTTGAGTTCTTTAAGGCTTATTAGTAAGTAAATTAAATTCCTTAAATAAAATAACTTAAATAAGCCACATTGAACTCAAATTGAAGAAAAATCAAAATAACATCAAACTAATTGTCCTAAATCATATGAAATGAAATATAAACTAACTCCTTATTGTGTGGTTTGGGACAAATGGGTCATTTGACCCATAAGAAAACAACTTGACTCAACTTGGGTTAAGTGAGTTAAACAAAACATAAAATCATGAAAATTCAAAACCATCTTAACCAATGTATGTGTAAAGAAGATTAATTATATTGAGCATGATTACCGAGCTAATTAACCTCCCTAATTAATAAAATTAAATAACAAAATGACAAAAAAATGAGAAATAAAAATGGAAAAAGAGAAGAAAAAAAATTATCCCCACCTCTTAAGAGGATGGCAGCCTTCAAGTGATGGCTGCAAGAGAGAGTTGGCTTCTCCAAGAAAAAAAATAATAAAAATGATATATGAGGTTTTGGCCAGGCATAAAAAAAGAAGATATACACACTTCCAAAAAAATGAATAAGCTCTCATACACCATCCCACACCAAAACGAAAGCAAAAAAAAAACCTCCCCTTTCCTCAACTAATGGAACCATCAAAATGAAATTTTATCCAAAGCTTGGGATAGTGATCAAACCACGAATTCTCTCAATTCCTTTGAGAAGTGCTTTCCCTTGAAGAATCGAAGCTATTTCAATTGATTCCCTTTGAGATCCCCTAAATCAAGTGCACATTAATGATCCCCTTTCTCTTGACCTTTGTTGTTTCCTTACAAAGCTTATTCTAGTGAGATCAAGCCATAAATTGAAGAGGATCTTTCAATGATCATGTAGCACTTTGAATCATCCAATTTGGTTAAGTATATCAAAAACTATTAACCAAATACCAGACGGTCCACTCCCGTGGTTTGAGGAGACAAATCCGACGTCTTTCTTTAAAAAGCGGACGTCGAATCTAGGCTATTAATTTTGATTAAATCCCTTTAGGAATCATGGAAATGATAGGGACCGTCCGATCTGATTGGGCGACCGGATCAACCCAGCGCCGACACGCCTTGATCCGCAAATGATCGCCGTGCCGTCCTTTGATCGACGAGAGCTAATCCCACTCATTTTCCTTAAAATGCATGGGACCCATCACTTAAAAACTGTTAAAAACCGTTAAGCAACGGTTTGATTAATTTTAAAAGAAAAATTCAGAAAAAATCAAATAAAAATAAAAAAATACAAATAAAAGCTCCATGGATTCATCTTGATGAGAGGAATCCATTGAAAGTAAAATCCCCAACTTTAATTGGGTGATGTTTCCTTAATTTAGGTTTAATAAAAAAACATTAAACCTTAATTACTCTTAAATTAATAATTCAATTTTAAACTTTGGGAAATGAAATTAAGCTTAAAACATAGGTAAAATTTTGGGAATTTAATTCTCAATTCAAATGGAATTGAAATTTCATGTGAATTAACCCTTAAATTAATTAAATTAATTTTCCTTTAATAATCATAAAATTTTAATTTAATAATCTTAAATCAACATAATGAACATAAGAATAGTAATTGAACTTAATTAAACCAATATGAACCTAATATGAACTTAATTAACTCAATTAGATAATTAAAAGAATTAAATAATTCAAGTAAATAACTTGAACTTAATTAAATCATACTAAATCAATCTGTTAACCAACAATTATGAATAAACCCTCATTGGAAAGGTATTTCAGTGAAGAATAATTGAAAAATAAAATCTTTTAATGAATCTTAATAAATTAAGCTTAATTTAGATTTTAAGAAAATAATTAAAACCTTAATTACACCCTAATTAAATCTCTAATTAAGCTAAAACTTTAGGAACATAAAACTGACATGTAACCCCACTTTCAATAATTATAACAAACCCAATTGGTTTATAAATTTGGAATTCTTGATTTTACAAATCTCTAGGTCAATATGAACTAAATAATAATTAGGAGTAGTCATTAATTCATTAAATCAATAAATAAATTAAACTAAATTGAAATAAACATCATAAATACTTAGGTAATTCATCAAAACTTCCCAAGTCAAAGAATCTAATCAAATAAAAAAGTTTTAAGAAAATTAATGCTTAATGAAATTCAAATATAATTGAACAACTTAAGTTAAACTTAATAAGATCAGTTATCTTTAATGAATTTAAATAATAAACTTAAAACCTAGATTAATCAAATCAGATCAAGTAATTAACCTAAGTATTTTAGGTTAAGAATAATCAATGAACAATCCTAAGATATTAATTCATATTAAATGACTTAAAATTTAAGCTTATTTAATATCTTAAGTTAAATTAAATCAAACTTAAATAAAACTCATTAAATTAACATATGCCAAATCAAATGAAATCCATATAAATTAATTCAAAATGAAATAAATCAAATAAATTAAATCAAACAAAGCAATTCAAATAAATGAAATAACATAAATCAAACCCAAACATAAATAAAATCAAAAGATTAATTAAAATACTTAAGATTTTTTAGTTGGAAACTTTTAGAATTTAGGATCATGCGAATAAAGTGAGTTTCACCTAAAAATGAAATTCATTCTATTTCACATTCTTGAAAACCTATACAACTTTAACCAAATAGAATGAACATAAAAAATAAGAATTAAATCATTAAATCATTTGAATTGAAACCAACCAATGGTAAAAATTAAACTAATTCAAATTTCAAACTTCAAAACTTAAAGGCCTCAAAAAGACTTACCACACAAACCCCACACACTAGATTATTTAGCCACTAGATCTAGGTTAGATTATTCTGATTTTCTTTTAATCTCTGTGATATGTTATGTTGTGCTTCATATCATGTGGTGTATTGCTTTAGATTGGATGTCTAGGTTGTTTGTTCATTAGAGGATGTTAGGGCATTCTTTCTAGATTTAATATTATTTTGTAGGGGACTGTTAAAGGGATCTTGTAATAAATAAATCATAAAATTATTGTTTGCTTAGAGCTAAAATTCCTTAACATAGTCCATAAGATAGGTGGGCTTGAAGCAACTAATGTTAAGCTGTGTTTGTAAAATATAAAGCTACTTGTCTTTGTGTGTATTTCCTAACATCTATTTTATAAGGCTTAGGATTTCTTTTAAATTTTAAATGTAAATTTGAGCTTAGAATTAGGTTAGGATCTATAGGGTTTAGGATTAGGGGTGACCCAACCAGAGATGGTGTAGTGGTCCCCGTGGAGCTCGATGGATGTCCTAAGAAGGAGACTTTCCGGAAAAAAAGACCCAAAGATCTAAACTTGTAGTTCTAGGTTGTTGTATAAAAGGCGAACTACGCCTAATTTTCTTTCTTTCTTAGGGTATATCTGCATTGGCATTTTTCTTATATAATTTAATTTGGCTTGATTTATTTTGGTGTGCGTAATAGAAACATTATGCTTTTCTTAGGTTTCTTTATGTGCTATGGTTTTGCTGTGATGTATGCCTGGACCTAGGCTCATAGGATAAACTAAATTTTCTACCCAGCTAAATCAACTGAAACATAAAATAAATACAACTCATAATATTCACATAAAATATTAAAATAAGATATGTAGCAACCCTTAGTGGATGTCATGCATAATCATATTGTTTCACTCTTGATTAATGATGGAATTCCATCTTTTTCTTGACCTTTGAGCCTATGATGGAAGTACACCTTCTTCTATTCTGATTTGGCCCATAATCTTTTTCTAATTACATGCATTAGGCATAAATTGCATTCCTATGGCCTAAAATGAACCTTGAGTCAAAATTATAAAATTTGACAAAATATGCATTATTTAAGTACATCTTCATACCCTACATAATCTTAAGAGTTAGGGAGTAAGTCTAGGTTCATAGATTTCTTTCCTAAAACTACAACAGCCCAGCCATCTTGCATTCATATGACTTAGCCTCATGATTTTAAAATACTATTAGGTGGTGTTAGGTGGCGACCTTCTAGGCGGGGTTATAAGTCCGAAGAGTCGGATAGGTTAGTTCCTTCAAGTGAAGAGAATGACCAATGATTCCCAAGAATAGAATTGGTCGAGCATCGACATATGTCGAAGCACTTGTAGACTGGTTAAAGCATCCTTTTAGAATAAGTCTTCAACCCTAGGCATTTCTCTTGTCTTTAGAATCTAAGTCCTAGATTTAAGAAAATGATAACTTGAAATCTAAAATTAAATCCCAAATTTGAAAACCAATCATAAATAGATGAGATGTCTCTGGGCATCTCGATCAATAGACATTTCTACTCTTTTTTTGAATCTTAAAAATAACTCTCTCCAATTTGGACCTCTCCCAATTGAATTTCCAAAATTAATCATTTGAAAGCTACCTAGTAGTCTTTAGAATAACCACTTATTTCTTTAATCGAGTATTCTTAGGAAGAGACCCTTCCTAAGATGTAATTAACTATAGAGGCTTGCCTTTATAGGAACCATGATCCCGAATAAAATTGACCTGTTCTACTTTTCTATGTAGTTGGGAAAATTACATGAAAAACTCATTAGCCTTAGGAGTTTTTTTTATTGAAATGATTGAATCCATTACAGGAAAGCATGTTTATCTTTTGAGATAATATGTGTATTCCTTAATGTTGTATTTGGTCATCTAAATAAAATATTCCTAAACTCTATGTGGTGTCATTTCTTTTATTCAGAGAAAAAGAAAACCAACATATTTTTCGCGACTCACTGGGATGGTTCCTCTCTCCATCTTTAGAAATAGGTGGTTATTTCTATATATTGGCAGTGTACTAGTGCCACTCACCAGTCAGGACTACCTTTCTTTTTGTTGGATACCTCTCCATTTCATTCTTGGTTGAGCCTATCCAACATCTTAAATAGAGGTTCTTGAACTCTTCGTTTGTCATAGTTAAATGATTGGGTCCTAGAGCCAAATCCCAAAATAAAATGAGAGGTGAGAGAAATAAATAAAAATCAAGTCATCTCTATTATGACCTAAATCTAGTCAAGATAGATTTGAAACCATTCAAGTATAGAAAAGAGATATCAAATTTAAAAAAGTATAAAAAGTACTTCAAGATTTGAAAAGCAAATCTTCAAAAATAAAGTCTCATAGTTAAACTTGTTCTCAATCTT
The DNA here is from genome assembly GCA_021442155.1 of Cymbidium sinense. Lineage (NCBI taxonomy): Eukaryota > Viridiplantae > Streptophyta > Magnoliopsida > Asparagales > Orchidaceae > Cymbidium > Cymbidium sinense. Next base: position 190,132,740 of record CM038218.1, on the reverse strand, counting down.
ACTTTGGCTTTATACTAGAGCTAAAGAGAATCAGGACAGGGTCCTTGAATGAACACCCTTTGTTCTACTGCATTCAAAAGGTGTTAAAACACCTAAGGATATAAATATTGAGATAAAGAAGTTCCTTCAAACCTTGAGGAAACTTAAATCAAAAGGAGGCATAGTTGTACCTATTGCTTCTTCTCCCACCATGATTGAAGTTTGAATTGCATTTATAAAAGAAGAATAAAAAAAAATCATCCCAAAAAGAGAATTCCTTATTGACCTTAGGCAGAGGTTGATTAAGGAACTCAATGAAAATCTTCTATTCTTATAGAAGAAAATTATACATGAATGCAAATCAACTTTAATCTTAATTTCAATAAGTCCACTAGAATATTGGAAAACCAACTACTCAAGTTGATTGGCCAATTCTAAGGAGTGACTTGGAGGTAACCTCTTTTTAGACCTTTCCAAAATCTTAAATTCTTAAGAGTTTGGGAGAGAGTCAAAAGAGGAAGATGACATGACATAAATAAAATAAAGTGACAAGATTCACTTTTGCTTCTAATCAATAGAAGAAAAGAGAGGATAGCAAGAGAGAATTATGATTCTCTTGATAAAGTTGAAATGAATAAAATTTAAATCAACTTTCTTAATGAGAGTTTTCTCCCATTGAATGAAATGATATTCCATGATTGGCTTTAATTAATTTTAATGTTAAATCAAGAAAAGAAAATAAATGAAGAATTAATCCTTCTAAAGAAATTGTGACCTTAGGATTGGGTCCTGATAATATTTCTATCTCTAGAGTAAAATATGAAACTTCTATCTCTGGTAAGTTGATAGATAAATCACTTAGGACTTTGTCAATCCAAATGAATGAAAAATGCCTTAATTTTCAAGACTAAGGTATTATATACTTTCAATACAAAATGAATCCAAGGAGAATCCTTTGCAATGTCTTATGACTATTTGACATTGTCTTAATGTTAAGTATGGTGGTCAAAGAGTCCATTGTGTGAGATTACCTTTAATCTTATATGTGCTATAAAAGAATGCAAGTCAAAATTTGACTTTCTAATAACACATCATCTACCCTAGAGGGTCCTCTTTTAAATGATGATCCTTTAAATGAATAGATCATGAGGTCTATTGATCTATTAAGAATAGAGTTAGACCTACCTTCCCTTCATATAAAATTCTTGAACTCAAATTCAAAATGGTAGAGTCATACCACCTCAAATGACATTGAAAAGAAATGGAAAATAAATCATCTTCAAAATATGATGTTTTTCTATCTTAGAGAAGTTGCTTGCAAAATCAAGCATCATAATGCTCTATTATAAAAAATAAAATGAAATATGAAATAAAAAATGATGAAGAAAAAAAAAGTAAAGCAAGGCATTACATAATCATGTAATTTGTCTTACTTAACTATAAACAACTTCCTGATGTGGCATTCCACCATAAAGAAGTTCTAGGGTTATCTTCTATGATGAAGATAGACTACTAAGAACTTATTAACATCTTAGTCAATGTGAAAAATTTAAAAGAAGAAAATCTCCAAAATATATGTTGATATGGGTGCATCGGTCAACATCAAATATAAACATAAGAATGAATTTATATAGGCTCAATTCCAATCAATCTTTGATAAGTTGATGCCATATAAATTCAACCAAATAAAGAAAGTAGTTTTTCATGAAAATTCAATCTTAAAACTCAACTTAGAAAAGAACTTGATTTCAATCACATTGTTGGTTGAAGCCAAAATTCAAACATGAAAAAGAGCAACTTAGGAATTCATGAAACATCTTTAAATGCTCTTGGATGGTCCTATCCAGCCCAAATAAAAAAAGAAAAAAAAAAAGAGAATAAAAAGGAATCAAATGAAAAGAAAAAGAAGAAGAAACATACTGATTATTGAAGGATGTTCATATCCATCATAAAGTGTTGAGTCTTTAGGAATATCATTCACTACCCTAAATGACCTCACTAAATATTTGATTCCAATAGAAAATTTTGATTTCAAAAGTGTAATTTTCAAGGAAGTCATTATGCTAATCTTGAAATGACTCACTCCACTAAATAATTTTGAATTCAACATGTAACATCTTTAGAAAGTATTTCTATCAATATTAAATGGCTTTGCTGATTTGTTGTTCCATGAAAAGATGAAAAGAAATAAAATATTGATCATATATATGATCAATCAAGCAAATACTTGAATCATATCAAAGTCTATCAAATGATGTATTTAAAAAAAGTCAAATACATCAAATTTCCTAGCAAATCATTTAGTGGAGCATTTCATAAAGAATGAAATGTTGTGGAAATGAGGCAAATACATTTATCTTCTTAGTGAATCTTGTAACTAGGAAAATTACCAAATGTAATCTTTCATTAAAAACAAAATGAAATCAATATTAGTAAAAAGAAAGAAAGAAAGAAAAGTTGGGATGGAAGGACTATATCCAATAGCAAAAGGATGAAGTTTAGAATTTCTAAGATAGATATTTTAACTTTAAACTTATCCACATCAAAATAAAGTGGTAGGTTAGAAGTCAAAAATTATCCCTAGCTAAATAAAATAAGATATCTCATGCTTTGTCATTTTAGCCTTTGCCATGATTGGGTGAGCTCATTAGGTTAAAAGAAAAGATAGTGGATCTTCTTTTCCGTGAGTCCATATCCTTTATATGGCAAAAGGTCTCATTGAGTATACTCTGATTCTATTGCAAGTGGTCTATAACCATAAACAAGAAAAGTTATGGAATTATAGAGCCATTGCAAGTTAAAAAGCTTAAGTAGTTTGGGTCCTAACTTTCTTTTCAAAAGGCACTCTAGCACATTGCATCAATGTTGTTTAGATGTGTCTGGAGATTTATATAATCTTCAAGTTTGGGATGCACCCTTAGAATTTGAAGAAAATCCAATTCCATAATGACAAGATGATATCAATGATCTAACTCTTTAATGAGTTAGCTATCAAGATTTGATCAAGCTATCTTTTGGGTTTAAAGACTACTTTATCGGAAATAAATTGCAATGATCTCCGATCTAACGGTCCATAAACTTAAGCTTGATGCCATTTCAATAAATTAAGTCCCTTGATGTCTGAGGTCAAATTCCAAAAGAAAAGCAAATTTTTGCTAAATTCAAAGATAGAAAATGATGGTTCTACATAAGAAGAAAATATTCTTCTTGGTTAGCTAACATCATTATATGACCCACATCTTGGGACTAGGGTAGAATCTTTACCTTGAAAATGGGTTCATATTACCTATATTTAATTTAAAATCAAAAAATATTTTCATGCATAAGATTATCCATCTTAAGGATAACTTCAAAAAATTATCAAATCAAGACAATTCTAGAAAAGAAAATTGAAAGCATATGATATGACATTCAATCCTTATAAGAATGTTATTATAGAGTCATATCATTTAGTCTCAACATATTAAATTTAGCAAAATGTCATGATCAAGATTTCTTATAATCCCACTTTCAATTAGGTAGAGGTTATATTGAAAATCTTGTAAAAAAAAAAAGAAAATAAAGAAACTTCAATATGATTTGAAGAATAATCTTATTACTAGATATAGAGTCTTGAAATTTAGTAATTTCAAAGACCTTGTAGTAAAATGTAGAAGGATCAAAAATGCAAAAATAAGAAATTAATCAAAATTATGAGATTTCATTTATAATAATAAATCAACTAAAGAAATTAAATTTCAAACTTAAGAGAATCTAAATTTCTCTAATAAGTTAATCCTTTCAATTCCCTTATTGATTAGGGATAAGAATTTTGTGTCTATGAGAATCCAAAAGATTATCTTGATTCTCATTCACTTTAGAAAGCTTTAAAGGAATCTCTTGATCTTCATTGAATCCAAGAGAATGTCTTATAAGTTGGTTCATGTCAACAAAGTAAAAATAAAATACATGTTCAAACAAAAGAAATGAAATTTCATTTGAGAAGCAATAGTTGACTTTGGTTCTTAAAAGAGAAACACAAAGGACATGCAAGCTCAAAGAGGTAGAATTCTCAAGTTATTACCCTATGATGTCTTTCTTCAATGAATTAGACATCTAGCATGATTCATTGTAACTTTGAGATATAAAAAAGAAAAATGATGATTTCTATGCTCATGGCATAGCAAAAGCATTGGGTCCAAAATATACCCATGTCTTCCTCAAAATAAATTCCAACTCTTGAAACCTCCTTAACTAAACTTCTTCATGTGTGAGGAGTATTAGTGAAATCAAAAAAATGGAAGCAAACCTTCCATCTCTTTCATCAAGTTAGACTAAAGGAGAATTAAGTCCATGAGACTCTTTCTTATTAGTCATAACTTGAGGATTAGGAATAAGTCACTTGACCACTTTTCCTCATCATACCACTAGGTTGGGAGCAATTGTGGCACCTTTCCTATACATGATTTGAGATGAGAAGCCTCTGCACCTTTCTCATGTCCTCTTTGAGTAAGTCCTCAAGATATTGCATGATTGGAACAAGCCATCAAGGCCCCTTTCATGCTACCAAGTTAGATTGGATTAAGTCTTTATGACTTTCTAATAGCAAAGATATAAGTCCCAAGTCATCCTTCTTCTAATCATCGAGTAAGTCCCCTTCCTACCTTCTGTACATGATTGGAATAAGCCATCAAGGCCCCTTTCATGCTACATGAGTTAGATTGATTATGTCTTTATGACCCCTTTCTAGCAAAGATATAAGTCCTTGGCCTTCTTTCAAATCATCGAGTAAGTCCCTGTCGCATCCTACCTTCATGTACATGATTGGAACAAGCCATCAAGGCCCTTTCATGCTACACGTGAGTTAGATTGGATTAAGTCTTTATGACCCCTTTCTAATAGCTAGAAAGATTTAAGTCCCCAATCGACCTTGTTTCTAATCATCAGAAGTAAGTCCTTAGTTGGCATCCTACCTTTGTGTACCAAGCCATCAAGGCCCCTTTCATGTTACACAGACAAGTTAGATTGGATTAAGTCCATGACCCCCTTTCTAATAGCAAAGATATAAGTCCCGCCCTTCTTTCTAATCATCAGGAGTAAGTCCCTAGTCGGCATCCTACCTTAGTGTACATGATTGGAATATGGCATCAAGGCCCCTTTCATGCTACAAAGGCAAGTTAGATTGGATTAAGTCTTTATGACCCCTTTCTAATAGCCAGAAAGATATAAGTCCCAAGTCGGCCTTCTTTCTAATCATTAGGAGTAAGTCCCCAGTCAAAATCCTACCTTTGTGTACATGATTGGAACAATCCATCAAGGCCCCTTTCATGCTACACATGTGAGTTAGATTGGATTAAGTCTTTATGACCCCTTTCTATTAGCCAGAAAGATATAAGTCCCCAATCGACCTTCTTTCTAATCATCAGGAGTAAGTCCCTAGTCGGCATTTTACCTTCGTGTACATGATTGGAACAAGCCTTCAAGGCCCCTTTCATGCTACACAGGCGAGTTATATTGAATTAAGTCTTTATGACCCCTTTTTAATAGCCAGAAAGATATAAGTCCCCAGTCGGCCTTCTTTCTAATCATCATGAGTAAGTAAGTGGCATCCTACCTTCATGTACATGATTGGAACAAGCCAGGCCCCTTTCATGCTACAAGGAAGTTGGAGTCTTTACATCCCTTTCTAATAGCGAAATATATAAGTCCTCCGCCTTCTTTCTAATCATCGAATAAGTCCCCACCATCCTACCTTAGTGTACATGATTAATATTCCATCAAGGCCCCTTTCATACTAGAGTTAGATTGGATTAAGTCTTTATGACCCCTTTCTAATAAAAGATATAAGTCCCTTAGTGGCATTCTTTCTAATCATATATAAGAATATGTCCCTTGGCATCCTATTCAAACTTCTAAAGAATGAAATCATACCATTAAAGGCCCCATTTCTTTGAACTAAATAGGATCAAGTCCATGTGACCCATTTAGTAGTCAAAGTGTTGTGAGTAGGATCAAGCATTTCAAGCCTCTTCTCCCAAAGATAGCTTTGGTTTGGATCAAGTCTTTAAAGGCCCTCTCCTCTTTTTAGCTAACTAGATGGATCCCCTTAATGACCCCATCTTATTAGCTAATCACACCACTACTCAAGAAAAAAGTAAGTCCGAAAGGCATTTTCCTTGAGCATAATGATTGCATTGGTTAGATTATTTGGGTCTATCCCACAAGCATTCTTCTTCATCCTAATTTAATGAAAGTTAAGTTTCTAAGAATGAATCACACTCCAAAACAAAGATAGGTATACATATACCTATCTTTCATAATCAAAATCAAAAAACAAATAAATAAAATCATGAATTGGAACCCCAAGCTTATACTTGTATGTTGATCAATCTGTCAATACAATATGTCATGCTAATCCACACATATTGGGGTCCATTTGTGCTCATTTTTAATAAGTTAATTTAGCATGCTTAGACACTATGCCTAGTGACCTAGAGAATTCATTTGGGTTGGATCAACCTATTCATTTTGTAGATCAACTCAAGCATCTAAATTCAAAATCAACTAATCAACTTAATAATCACAATCATCAATAAATGATTAAAAGTCAAACCCAAAGTCAACTAGTTAACCTAGAATTGACTTAAGTACTTGGTCAAGAAGTCAACCCATAAAAATTTCCAAATAAATCACCAAATATATATATATATATAAATAAAATACATATATATATATATATATATATATATATATATATATATATATATATAATAATATATTAAAAAAAATTAAATTAAATAAATTTTTAATCATAATAAATAAATTTGAGTTCTTTAAGGCTTGATTAAGTAAATTAAATTCTTAAACAAAAAATAACTTAATTAAGCCACATTGAACTCAAATTGAAGAAAATCAAAATAACATCAAACTAATTGTCCAAATCATATGGAAATGATATGGGATATAACCTAACTCCTTATTGTGGAAAGAGGTCAAATGGGTCATTTGACCCATAAGAAATCTTGACTCAACTTAACCCAATTTGCTAAGTGAGTTAAACAAAACATAAAATCATGAAATTCAAAACCATCTTAACCAATGTATGTAAAGAAGATTAATTATAGAGCATGATTAATGAGCTAATTAACCACCCCTAATTAATAAAATTAAATAACAAAATAATAAAAAAAAATGAGAAATAAAATGGAAAGAGAAGAAAAAAAATTATCCCAACTCAAGAGGATGCACAAGTGAAGGCGCCTTTATGGTCGCTTCAAGAGAGAGATTTCTCCAAGAAAAAATAATAATAAAAATGATATATGAGGTTTAGGTTAGGCATAAAAAAGAAGATATACACACTTCCAAAAAAATGAAGCTCATACACCATCCCACACCAAACGGAAGCAAAACAAAACCTCCCCTTCCTCAACCAAAACCATCAAAATTTGGATCCAAAGCTTGGGCTAGTGATCAAACCACAAGGAATTCTCTCAATTCCTTTGTAGAAGTGCTTTCCTTGAAGAATCGGCTAATTCAATTGATTCCACCTTTGAGATCTCAAATCTGCACGCCATTAATGATCTTCTCTTAAGAGCTTTGTTGGTCTTTCAAAGCTTGTTCTCTAGTGAGATCAATCTGTAAGGATTGAAAGAGGATCTTTCAATAATCATGTAGCACTTTGAATCATCCAATTTGGTTAAGTATATCAAAAGCTATTAACCAAATACCATGGACGGTCCACGTCTCCCGTTGGGTTTGAGGGAGATGAAATCCAGACCATCCGTTTCTTTTAAAAAGAAATGGACGGTCCATATCTAGGCTATTAATTTTGATTAAATCCCTTAGAATCGGGAATGCGGGACCCGATCCGGATCGACACCGGATGTACATGGATCAACCCGCGACGCACATCTTTGATCCCACAACGGATCATCGCAGCCGATCTTTGATCGGATGGTACAGAGCTAATCCCACTCATTTTAATTTAAATGTCTGGACTCACACTTAAAATCGTTAAAAATAACTTTGATTAATTTTAAAAAATCAAAAAAATCAAAAAATCATATAAAATCAAATAAAAAATAAAAAATATAAATAAAAGCCCCATGGATTCATCTTGATGAGAGGAATCCATTGAAAGTAAAATCCCCAACTTTAATTGGGTGATGTTTCCTTAATTTAGTTTAATAAAAAAATATTAAATCTTACTCAAATTAATAATCCAATTAATTTTAAACTTTGAAATGAAATTAAGCTTAAAACACCTTAGGTAAATTTTGAATTTAATTCTCTAATTCAAATGGAATTGAAATTTCATGTGAATTAACCTTAAATTAATTAAATTAATTACCCTTTAATAATCATAAAAATTTTAATTTAATATCTTAAATCAACATAATGAACATCAAAATAATAATTGAACTAATTAAACCAATATGAACCTAATATGAACTTAATTAACTCAATTAGATAATTAAAAGAATTAAATAATTCAAATAACTTGAATTTAATTAAATCATAATAAATCAATCAACCAACAATTATGAATAAACCCTCATTGGAAAGGTATTTCAAAGAATAAGAAAAAATAAAATTAATGAATCTTAATAAATTAAGCTTAATTTAGATTTTAATAAAATATTAAAACCTTAATTACACCCTAATTACATCTCTAATTAAGCTGAAATTTTAGGAACATAAAATTTGCATGTAACCCAACTTTCAATAATTATAGCAAACCCAATTGGTCTATAAATTTGGAATTCTTGATTTTCCAAATCTCTAGGTCAATATGAACTAAATAATAATTAAACATAATCATTAATTCATTAAATCAACAAGTAAATTAAACCAATCTGAAATAAAAATCATAAATACTTAGGGTAATTCATCAAAACTTCCCAAGTTAAAGAATCTAATCAAATAACAAAGTTTTAAGAAAATTAATGCTTAATGAAATTCAAATATAATTGAACAACTTAAGTTAAACTTAATAAGATCATTATCTTAATGAATTTAAATAATAAACTTAAAACCTAGATTAATCAAATCGATCAAGTAATTAACCTAAGTATTTTAGGTTAAGAATAATCAATGAACAATCTAAGATATTAATTCATATTAAATGACTTAAAATTTAAGCTTATTTAATATCTTAAGTTAAATTGAATGAAATCAAACTTAAATTAAACTCGTTAAATTAACATATGCCAAATCAAATGAAATCCATATAACTTAATTTAAAATGAAATAAATCAAATAAATTAAATCAAACAAAGCAATTCAAATAAATGAAATAACATAAATCAAACCCAAACATAAATAAAATCAAAAGGATTAATTAAAATACTTAAGGATTTTAGTTAGACTTTTGGAAACTTCATTAGAATTTAGGATGCAAAATAAAATGAGTTTCACCTAAAAATGAAATTCATTCTATTTCAAATTCTTGAAAACCTATACAACTTTAACCAAATAGAATGAACATAAAAAATAAGAATTAAATCATTAAATCATTTGAATTGAAACCAACCAATGGTAAAAATTAAACTAATTCAAATTTCAAACTTCAAAACTTAACCTTAAAGGCTAAAGACTTACCACACAAACACTTCTACACACACACACTAGATTATTTAGGCCACGGACCCTAGATCTAGGTTAGATTGTTCTATGATTTTCTTTTAATCTCCTGTGATATGTTATGTTGTGCTTCACATGTCTGTGTGGTGTATTACTTTAGACTAGATGTCTAGGCTTGTTTGTTCGTTAGACTGGATGTTAGGGCATTCTTTCTAGATTTAACATCATTTTTTGTAGATGATTGTGTTAAAGGGATCATGTAATAAATAAATCATAAAATTATTATTTTCTTGCAGCTGCTAAAAATTCCTTAACATAGTCCATAAGGCAGGTGGGCTTGGTAAGCAACTAATGTTAAGCCCGTATATTTATAAAATATAAACTTCTTGGTGTGCTGTGTGTATTTCCTAACATCTATTTTGTAGGGCTTAGGATTTCTTTTAAATTTTAAATGTAAATTTGAGCTTAGAATTAGGTTAGGATCTATGGGTCTAGGATTAGTGAGTGACCCAACCAGAGATGGTGCGGTGGTCCCTGTGGAGCCGATGGATGTCCCCTCAAGAAGGAGACTTTCACGGAAAAAAGATCCATAGATCTAAACTTGTAGTTTAGGTCGGGTTGTATAAGGGCGAACTCACCTAATTTTCTTTCTTCCGGGTGTATAGTACTGTGATGCATTGGCCTTTTCTTATATAATTTAATTTGGCTTGATTTATTTTGCAATAGAAATAACATGCTTTTCTTAGGTTTCTTTCTGTTATGTTTGTGCGTGATGTATGGATGTAGGCTCATAGGATAAACTAAATTTTCTACCCAACTAAATCAATCAAACATAAAATAAATACAACTCATAATATTCACATAAAAGCCTAGGTATTAAACAAGATAAAATATGTAGCAACCCCTTACTGGATGTCATGCATAATCATATTATTTGATTAATGAAGGAATTCCATCTTTATCTAAGCTTGACCTTTGAGAGCCTATGATGGAAGTACACCTTCTTCTATTCTGATTTGGCCCATAATCTTTTTCTAATTACATGCATTAGGCATAAATTGCATTCCTATGGCCTAAAATGAACCTTGAGTCAAAATTATAAAATTTGAAAAATATGCATTATTTAAGTACATCTTCATACCCTACATAATCTTGGGGTTGGGGAGTAAGTCTAGGTTCATAGATTTCTTTCCTAAAGCAATGACCATCTTGCATTCATATGACTTAGCCTCATGATTTTAAAATGCGATTAGTGGTGTTAGGCAGCCATCTCCGTGCAGTTATAAGTCCGTAAGAGTCGTGGATAGGTTAGTTCCTTCAAGTGAAGAGAAATGACCAATAGAATAGGTCGAGCATCCGACATGTGTTAAGCACTGTAGACTAGGTTAAGCATCCTTTAGGAATAAGTCTTAAACCCTAGGCATTTTGCGCCGCTAGAATCTAAGTCCTAGATTTCTAAGAAAATGATAACTTTAAAATCTAAAATTAAATCCCAAATTTGAAACCCAATCATAAGATAGATGAAATGTCTACTGGGCATCTCAGTATTAATAGACATTTCCTACTCTTTTCCATTTGAATTTTAAAAATAACTCTCTCCAATTTGGACCTCTCCCAATTGAATTTCCAAAAATTAATCGTTTGAAAGCTACCCTAGTAGTCTTTAGGAATAACCACTTATTTCTTTAATCGAGAGTATTCTTAGGAAGAGACCCTTCCTAAGATGTAATTAACTATAGAGGCTTGCCTTTATAGGGAACCAGGATCCCAGGATAAAATTGACCCTGTTCTACTTTTCTATGTAGTTCAAGGGAAAATACTTTGGTACACGAAAGACCCATTAGCCTTAGGAGTTTTTTTATTGAAATGATTGAATCCATTATAGGCAAGCATGTTTATCTTTCGAGATAATATGTGTATTCCTTAATGTGGTATTTGGTCATCTAAATAAAATATTCCTAAACTCTATGTGGTGTCATTTCTTTTCTCTATTCTAAGAGAAAAACAAAACCAACAATAGCATATATAATCATTCATTTATAAGTTTTGGGAAATAGATTTGGATTTAATAGTGATAATAGCCACACATATATTAATCTAAATCCACACATGCAGGTTTGACATAAAGGAGTCTATTTGATTTAATTAATTTTGGAAAAGGATGAATGCATGATCACAAGTGACACACAACATATAATATGATTGAAAAGAAATAAATAGACATAAGCACATGATTTCAACTAATTCCTAAGGACAATCATACTAAATAAGCTTATTTAAACTAAACTGAAATTTCTTAATGTCATTTTTAATATAATGTTTGATTTGATTTAAGAAATATGAGAAAGGTTTGCTAATCCTAATCTCATTCCCCATGTGTGAGTTAACTTGATTTAATGAAAAATAATTAGGTTGATTTTATGGATTAAATAGGTTAAGGTATGAATTAAATCAATTAATTAACCCTTACTTATGTTACCTTAAGATAATTAATTAAATGATTATAAGCTAATGTAAGATGCAAATGAATTGAAAAGTAAATAGCAATGATCCTATGAAATGAAAGGGGCCAAATGCAATTAGCTCACAATCATTAATTAATTAAGCTTAAGGAACTCGCTTAATTACTTTTACAGTTTTACCAAATATATGGGCAAATCATAATTTCATTAAACCTCTTTAGGTTCTTGAACACCTAAAGCTCTACCCAAGATTTTATTAATTAATAATTCATATGATTACATTTTCAACTTGATTAGTTAAGTAATTTGATTAATTGATTAAGCTTTGATTAATTTAATTAAAGAAAATAAACTTAGGGAAATAGGTTAGAAAAGATGCCTTAATCTTATCTCATGAGTTCACCCACTATTAAGGAACACTTAACCACTTAATTAATTAATTAATTATTGTTCACATGATTGATTAAACATTTAATTAAGAGAGCAATTAGGGCTTAATTAATCAATTCTCCTAATTTGGCAAGCAATAAATCCCAAGAAAATTAGAGGAGGTGGAGGTCATCCTCTTAAACAATCTCAAAAATTTTGGGATCAATCACTTAAATGATTATAGAGTAATTAAACTAATTAAGTTTTTAATTAAAACCTAATTAAGCTATGTTTACTGATCAAAACCAATTAATAATATTTTTATTAAATTCTCCTTTGAAATACCTTTAAAATGAGCCATTTTTTATGTTGTTTGGATTTTTTCTACAATTAGTTATGAATTATGGAATTTCAGCCTTAAAAACACATTAAATAACCTTAATTAAGCTTAATCCCATCGACGACACATGGCGTGCTTTCCACATGGCATCACAATATTGGTTATTTAAGTTGTCACCTTCATGCACTGAGTCAGTTGGTGGTGGAGGCGATATCGATCTCCACCATCCGATCTTAAATCAGATGATGCAGATCAATCCCATGGAATAAAGGGGAGATAATAGATGAATCATGATCTAATCAGAGCCATCCATTATAATCATGCGGAATGGATGACCCATGATCCTCCTTCCCGTGAACAATGAACAATAGCATCCATCCACCATGGATCATTCGATTCGAGCTCACCTGACCTTGGATGAACTTCAAAATCAACCCACACCATCATGGAAGGAATTCAAACACATCCAATAGTTAAGATCAACTCACATGCAAATTTCTAAAAAAAAGTGTTAATTTAATTTATTTCCCTTTAGTGAATGGCTTATTATGCATTTTAAATTAATCCTAAGTTTAAGTTCATCTTAAATGATTACATTCAATATGAAAGGCTTCTTAAGATTAATTTGAGTGAACTACTAACACATGACATACATCAATTTATTCCTTTCCCTCACATGTAGTGTGCATATGACTTAACTTTAAGTATGAATGTACATGCAACATATTTCTTTTAGCATGCTTTAAATGAAAGATACATATGTGTATTTTGTAGAAAATGGAATTTTAACTCATTAGCTAAATGCAAGTACAAGTGTATAAAAGTTTTAAGTGGATACTTCGCCATTATTAAACTAGGGGAGTGAGGTAAAGACCTCCTTGGGCTACTTAAAGTCTTGCATCCCTAGAATGTCCAGACTAGATATACCCACTACTCTTAAATACATATGAATGTACAAATGACTACAAGAATAGAAAATAATGCAAAAAAAGTTCATTAAGTTGGAAAGAAGATTTTTATTCATTAGCTAAATGCACATACAAGTGTATAAAAGTTTTAAGTAGATACTTCATCATTGTTAACCAGAGGACTGAGATAAAGACCTCCTTGGGGCTACTTAAAATCTTGTGTCCTCAGAATGTCCGACTAGATATACCCACTACTCTTAAATATACATGACTGTACAAATGACTACAAGAATAAAAAAATCATGCAAAAAGTTATATTTCCTTCAATTGAATTATTTATACATGAGTTGAAGTTCTATCTAAATTTTAAGATAGAAATACATAAGAATGAGTTCAAACAAATGTTGTGCCCTTTTCAAATGGGCTATACACTTGTTGACATTCAAACCTTATGTAAATCCATATAGACTAAAGAAAGAGAACTCCATATCACATGTTCTAAGCCATATACATATATAAACTTATAGATAATTATAACCATTATCACTCCAAATGTTATAGTTGATTTATAAACACTTGAAAATAATTTTGATTTATTAGTGATAATAGCCACACATATTCATAGGTTAATCAACACATGCAAACTTGACATAAAGGAAATTCATTTAAATTTAAACATTTTAAAAAACATGAATACATGAAACCACATGATGTAAATCATTTAATATGATTGGAAAGGAATAATAATACATAAAACAAATGTTTCATTCAATCAAACTAATTCCTAAGGACAATCATATCAAATAAAAACATTTTAAGGAAAACCAAATCTTGTTAACGCCATCTTTCATTTTATGTTTTTATTTGATTTAATGAAATGAGGAAAGTTTTTTGATCATAGCCCATTCCCATGTTTGTGAATTGATTTGGATTAATGGAATGTGATTAAGTTGATTTTATGGGTTAATTAAGTTGTGATATGCATTAAATCCATTAATTAACCCTTGCCTATTCCATCTTAAAGTAATTAATTAAATAATTATGAGCCAACATGATATGCTTGGAAAAAAACTTGCAATGGTCCTATGAAATGAAAGGGCCTAATGCAATTAGTTTATAATTAATAATTAATTAGGTTAAAAAACTTAATTAAGTACTTTTATAGTTTTCTCACACATATGGGTTAACCATAATTTCCTTAAATGTCTTCAGGTTATTGAACACCTAAAGATCTACCCATGAATTGATTAATTAGGTTCTAATTTATTTTATTTTTTAATTAGATTAATAAAATCATTAATCACTTAATTAAATTTAAACTTAATTGCCATATGGGTTAACTATCCTCCAAATGAAGTAGGCTTGGGAAAAAGTTTAGAAAAGAGGCCTTAATTTAATCTCTAAGTCTCCTCACTATTAAGTAGTGACAAATGAGCCCAATTAGTTAATTAATTTACTGTTCATGTGATTAATTAACCCTTAATCAAGTTAAGAGAGTAATTAAGGCCCAATTTGCTAATTCTCCTAATTAATTAACCAATAAATCCCAAGAAAATTAGGAGAGGCACAGGTCATCCCCCTAATAAATCTAAAAAATTTTAGGTTAATTAATTAATTAATTATGGAGTAATTAAGGTAATTAATTTTTTAATTAAACCCTAATTAAGCTGTAATTATTGTTGAAAATCAATTAAGATATTTTAAAATAAATTTCTCTCTGAAATACCTTCAAAATGAATAGATATTTATAATTTTATGATTTTTCTATGATTTGTTATCATTTCCAAAGTTTCAGCTTATTCAAATGATTTTCATGATTTTTATAGAGTATATTAATTTATTTTAACTAAATTAAACTATTTGTGTTTCAAAATGCAATATCTCCCAATCCAGAAATCCTTTTGACTTGAAATTTTTATGGTATGTGTATTTTAACTTCAATTTCAATTCTAAAAATTTTAACTCAATCTGATTTGTATTTTTAGATTAATTAATAAAATTTGATTTTTCACTAAAACTTAAATTAAGCTCAAACTATTTAGTGAAATTTGGGGGTTTTGAGTTTGTTGGATTTCTCTCAGAAAGATGAATCCAATGAGCCCTTGTTTATAATTTTTAGTTAAGTATTTTATTTTCTATGAAGTTTTAAAATTTCATGTGATTTAAATAATTTTTAAAAACAAAAAATCCCTACTTTCTTACTCAACCCAGTCATCGCCGTGCGACGCTAATGGGGAAACACATTTCCATGTAGCATCGCATGATTGGGCCATGTGGCGACCACGTGGCGACCATGGATTGGATCCATGGTTATGCATGGCACACAGTGCGGCATGGCAAGCACCGATTGGTGCCACGATTTTGTGAGCAAGAAAAAAAAGTCAAACAGGGATTACGATGCACAGATCAGATTGGATGGTCTAGATTGATCCGCATAAGGACAGATGAAACCCATATCGCCATTAATCTCGCCGCTCCCTAATGGGTGATGGATGGACGCATGTGATTCCTGGTGATGAGAACGCCGGATATCGTGCAATGAACAAGAAACAACAATTTTGGCTGACGGACAAGATTTCATCTGTTCTAGCTTGATTTTGTGACAATCTTTGCCATAAAACTTCCCAATTCATGTGGGGATGATATAAAATAAAAAATGTAAGGTTTATCTAAGAAAAATTCCTAAAATGTGCAAAAACTATCACAAATAAAAGCTCCTAAGGCCTATGGTTCTTGAAAATTACCTCACCGGGGATGATTTCAGGTGATGGTGATGATCCAAGCACGCCTGAATGTAAGAAGAAGCTTTGGAATGGATCTAGACCTTTTCCTCCCTTTGAATGATGTATTCACCAATGGCCCCCACTTCCTCATCGAATTTGCTTGATTTTGTTGGATTTCACTCCAAAATGAAGTTGGAATTATTGCTGGTTGATTTGGGAGCTATAGGGGAGTGAAATAAGAGCCAGAGGAGAAATTTTCAGGCTTCTATTTCCTTGTGTTTCATTTGGTTGAAAATCCCCTTTCATTGTGATTTTTTGCCCTTATTGGATGTCCTATGGCTTGGGGTGGTTGGGAATGGAAGGGAATCATCATAGTTGGCTTCACCCGTGTGGAGGAAGGTGTGAGAATGCATCCAAGGAAAGGGGAGTGGGAGTCCTTGCTTGAAAAGTGTTCCAATGGGAGAGGTGAGGTGAATTCACCTCTCCATGAGTCATGGCTAACCCAACCACCTCTTGGTCCAGGTTGGTCAGTGTCCTTAGATCCTAGGTGGACCAATGAATGAGTGCCAAGTGGTCGAGGAAGAGAAATGACCATTTACATGGGTATTTTATCCTATGTGACACCCTTAGCCCAAGGGTGGACTAGTCATTTGGCATTAAATTTGATTTGAATAGATTTGAAATGAGTCAAAAGTGAGTTGGACCAAATTTCATGTCATTTGGAGTTTATTTTGTTCAATTTGACTCAATTTGACCCATTTGGGTCAAATTGGGTCAAAATAGGTTAGGTTGACCAATTCATCAAATTAGATCAAACCAAGTGTTGTGTTAAGTTTGAATGATCATTTGGAGTGCATTGGTTCAATTGGTTTTAATCAATTTGGCTTAGGTTGAATTTTGGCTCATTTGGATTCATATAGGTCAAATGGGTCAAGTTGACCAATTTGACCAAATTGGCCAAATTGGCTTGGGTTGGGTGTTGGTTCAAGTTCAATTAGTTAATTGAAAATGATTGTAGGCTTTGGTTTGAATCAATTTGGATTTAGTTTAGATTTTGGCCAATTTGATCCTTTAGGTCAATTTTGGCTAAGTTAGGTTAAGTTGACCAATTGGTCAAATTGGGCTCAATTATGACTTTGGTCAAGTTCAATAATCAATTTAGAATGAACTTGAGTCATTGATTGTAATCAATTTTGGTTGGATTTTGATTTGACCCATCTTAGCCATTTAGGTCAATTTGGGCCAACTTGGGTTAAGAGGACCAATTGGGTTAGGTTCAGCTCAATTGAAGATTAAGTCATGTTCAAGTATTGATTTTGGGTTGATGGGAATCAATGGTTTCAATTGATTTGATGTAGGATGCATTTTAGATAGTTTTGGTTCATATGGGTTAAATGTTGACTTGGTCAAAGGGGTATGTTGACTTGGTTTAACCCAATTTATATTAGTTGATCATCCTATGATCAACAATCATGACATGAAGTTTTGATTGACTTAATTCACTTTGATTTGGATTGGATTGGATTTTGGTTCATGTAGGTCAAATTGGTCACTTTGGGTCAAGTGAACTAATTGGATTTAGTTGGCTTGATTTTGGGTTGAGTTTGATTTAGGTGAGTTTATATATGGATTTGGGATTGATATATAAATCCAATTACAATTGATTTTGGTTCAAATGAGTTTTGGTTCATTTGAATATTTCAAGTCAAATGGGCTAAGTTGGACTTGACTTGAGTTTATTTCAATTTGGCTTGATGATTATAGGTTTCATTTATATTTGGATAGATGATTGAAGGAATGATTGATTCAAGAGAAAATCCATTAGTTTTGATTTGATTTGGATAGGATTTGGCCAAGTTCAAAGAATTGGCTTAAAGGGCTTAAATGGGGTTTTGATTTGATTTTGGATTTGGTTTTGGCTATTTGAATTTATATTTCATTTATATTTGGGAATAAAAATGAAGGTATAAATGGCATATGAGAAAATTACTTGAGTTTGGAGTGATTTGGAAGCAAATTTGACTAAGCTCATGGAGGTAGGTCAAAAGGGCTAAGAAAGAGATTTGATTTAGTTTGGTTTAGTTTTGATCATTGGCAAGTGGGTTTCATTTATATTTGTGAATATAAATGAACATATGATTGATTTATAAATAAATTAATTGAGTTTGGGAATGGGATTTGGCTGAGCTCATGGGGGAGGACCATATGGCATAGGAAGGATTTAATCAAGGGCTTTAATCATTTGATTTGGAATTTGGATTTGGATTTAGATTTGGATTTGAAATTGAGTTTTAGGTTTGGTTGGAAATTTGGATTTGAATTAAATTTAAGAAGGTCTACATGGATTGGGTTTAGGCTATAGGGTAGGTGATTTCCCTAAGTCCCAAAGGCATGGCCTAATCCTATGATTAACCGTTTTAAGTCTCAAGGTTTAGGCTAAGTGTTCACCTAATCTCTAGAAGTGTCTTATGACTAAGGAAATCTTAGTATCTATAAGGTTTCTAGATTTAAGAAGTGGAGGTTGAGAACTCACTCCAAAAGTGAGATCAATAAAAGGGCGCACAATAGGTGCAGTGTAACTGATGAGGAACGCAACACGTATTGGTGTTGATCAAATCGATCAACAAAATCCAAAAGATTGCAAATACTAATAGAAATGATCTATACCTAAACCCCAGAGGTAGATAGAATCACGATCTTAGTGCAACACAACTCAACTCATGTCAAGGGCATAAGAGAGCAAAGAAGGAATTTCATAAGAACTCTATATCAAGGATATGGAGGGAGATCCGCTAAGGGATCACACATGCATTGGGCATGACATGTGAGAGGTTTATGCCAAGGGCATAAGGAGAAATCCACTGGGGATGAGAGTGTGGTGTGTCTGATATGTTTAATTTGACTCCACTGGGGAGGTTGGCTTGATTTAGTTTAAATTTTAAATTTTAGATTTTGAGATGGACCTTATCAGTTTATGATGGACCACACTAAAAAGGGGCTATGTTAGCCTTGACCTATCTCAGATTTACTAATCTAAAGGGGTAGTCTACCAACCACATGGTAGGGCTATCTGACCTAAGGGGTTTCCTTTCGGTGTGCAATGGCTGTACTTAGGAAGAAAGCATAGCAAACTTACATCTTCCAAAGCAGGGATCAACCACTGAGGTGACCCATTGATGGCACAATAGTTCAACCTAACCTAAAGGCGGCTACGGAGTGAATGCCATTAGGGGACTTATATCAACTCAAACGTAGTCAAGATTAATTTCTTTTAATTTTATTTGATGGATCCCACCGATTTGCGATGGACCACACTAAGAAGGGGCTATGTCAACCTTGGCCTATCTTAGATTTACCGATCCAAAGGGGTAGTATACCTAGAAGGGTAGGACTATCCAACCTAAGGGGTGCCTTTTGATTTGTAATGGTTGTGCAAGAGATAGCATAATAGACTTACATCTCCAAAGCAAAGAATAGTTGTTGGGGTGACCTGTTGGATGTGGAAGAAATTGAACCGACCTAGGGCTGCCTGTCGATTTGCAATGGTCATGCTGGAAAGAATGTGTAGTAGACTTACATCTTCCAAAGTAAGGATGACCACCGGGGTAACCTATTGGTGGCAGAATAGATTGAACCCGACCTAAGGGTGATTACTTAGAGAGTTTCAGGGACTTATCTCAACTCAAGAGTTGTCAGGTGATTCTTATAGGGAGTTTTGCTGACACTGCCCTAAAGATAGGATGCGTGCTTAGGAAAGGTGTGATGGGGGATTTAATTCCTAATCCACAAGCAAATTTATAATTATTTGTTTATTATTGTGGAGCATGTTAGTTTGCAGACCACACTGAGAAGGAGCCATGAGGGCCTTGATCTATCTCAAAATTATTGGAACAAGGGAGAATCTGCGCATCCACTGAATAAATTCTCCAACCACAGGGGTGGTCACTAGGAAAGGGGGTCTATCTAATCCAAAAGTAACCCGAGTAGTGTCTAAATGGGGTCATAAAAGATTTGAGCCAAGTAGAGTGCCCACAGGGGAGGGGCTGCTAGGGGCTTTATTCTAATTCTTGAAGAAAATAATGCCTGTAGGTTTTGGTGACCAATTAAAGGAGAAGGTGTAGCAATCTTACTAAGAGTGGTGTATCCACCAGGTGGATCGCTGTTAGCATAGTGAACACCAACCTAAGGTGCCTATTGATTTATGGCAATCAATCTAGAAAGAGGGTGTATAGACTTACATCTCCCTAAAGTGAAAATGATTGCCAGGATAGTCTATCTTCAGCTTGATAGGTGCTATCTGACCTAGGGATGCCCATCGGTGTGCAACAGCTATACTTAAGAAGAAAGCATAGCAGACTTACATCTTCTAAAGTAGGGATCAACCACAGGGGAGACCTATTGATGCAACATCAACGACCTAAGACTACTAAGTAGAGTAGGATCACAAGAAGAAATGAAGTAGTAGTCGGTGGAAAGAAGACTGGGGACTTACCTTAATCCTCAACTTGACTAAGTTAGTTCACGATGGGTAGTTTAAGGAGTGTAGACTTATATCCTCTTAAATGAAGCCATTCATGATGATAGCTTACCGTGTAGTAAGGCCTACCATGCTAACAAGGCGCTAATCAATTTGAAGTGGTCAAATCAGAAAAGAAACCATAGCAAACTTACATCTACTTGAATGAGGGACCACTGAGGTGACAAACTAGCAGGGTAACATGTCAGCCCGACCTAGAGCAGCTAATGAGTGAGTGCCACAGCGGGCGTTATCCCACATCAAAGTTGCCTTAGAAAAAAGTTGGGTATTTGTGTGGTGTTTGTGTTTGTGTTGTGGAATAAAGAAAAGGATGCCGCTTGGTTCTCTTACCCTTATCTTAAACACATCAAAGAATGGATGAAATGGTGCCACAGGGGCAATATGACTCCACTTAGGAAGGATGCTGCTCGGGTTATCTTACACCTAATTTAGTTGTGCTAGTCAAAATATGATGCCACTTGGGTTCTCTTACACCCATCCTAATAGCACTGGAGAATTGTGTGCACTTTGTGTTTATGGAGGATAGGATGTCACTTGGGTTCTTTTACACCTATCCTAAATGTGTCATGGAGTGGATGAAATGGTGCCACAGGGGCAATGTGACTCCACTAAGGAAGGATTACACCGGGTTCTCTTACACCTAACTTAGTAGTGCTAGTCAAAATAGGATGCCACTTAGGTTCTCTTACACCTATCCTAATAGCACTAGAGAATTATGTGTAGTTTGTATTTGTGTTGATGGAGGATAGGATGCCGTTTGGGTTCTCTTACACCTATCCTAAACACGTCATGACAGATTCACAAACAAGGAAAATGCTATCAAATGAAGAGAAGATTTAATGAACGGAAAGATAGAATTTTATTGATGATAATTATTTTCAAACATTATTTTAAGGATAATATTTCTCTAAATAAAGCCCATTGATTGGAAGCATCGGGCGCTCTCTTCTATGGTTGATCAACTAATATTTCCTTGGTAAGCCTTTTTTATGGTAAAAGGGTCTTCCCAAGTGGGTTCAAACTTGCCTCCCATCTTGTGATGGACAACAATTGATCTCCTTAGAACTAAAATAAGCTCACTTACTTGAAAAGCTCTAGGATAGACCAACTTGTTATGAGCTTGAATCATTTTGGCTTTATACAACTTGAGATTCTATCATGCCTATAGGTGTCTCTCCTCAAAACCTTCAAGATCTTATAACAGAAACTTGGCATTATGCTCCATTGTGAACTTGCTACCCACAACTATCCTTAGTGATGAGAGTTGGACTTCTAATGGTTAGATAGCTTCGGACCCATACACTAAGAAAAAAAGAGTAGAATGAGTTGGAGTTCTGTATGTGGTGTGGTAAGCCTACAAGGCTTCAACTAATTGCTCATGCCAATGTCGTTTATTATCGTCGAGTATTTTCTTCAATATTTGGATAAGAGTTTTGTTGAAGGCTTTTTCCAAGCCATTTTCCTCAGATAGTAGATGGTAGAGTATCTCCAATCTATATTGTGTCTCCGGCAAAACTATTGATCTTGGTGCTCTTGAATGCAGTACCATTATCATATATAATTCATCAAGGCACCCGAACCTATATACGATATGATTCCTAAAAAATTAGAGCACATGTTGAGCTGTGCCCTCCCTGAGTGGAATCTCCTCTGCCCACTTGAAAAGTAGTCGATGGTAGCTAGGATGAACCAATGACTCTTAGAAGAAGGAGGATCAATTAGACCCACTATGTCGGTACCCCAACACTCAAATGGCCATGAGGCTAATGTTAGATGTAGAATGTTGGGTGGTTGAGGTAGGACCACACCGTGAACCTAACATTGGTGGAATCTCCTAGCTACGTTCATGAAATCTGTAATCATCGATGATCAGTAGTATCCTAGTCTCTTGATCTTGGCTTTCATCTTTAGACTAGATTGATGAGCTCACATAATCCTGAGTGTACCTCGATCATAATCTTATGAGCTTTGTGTTTGTCTAACCAGTGTAACCACATATGTTAGAAGGATTGCTACTATGGTGTCATCCATGAGAGCGAAGGAAAGGGCTCTCTACTTCACCTGATGTGCTAGTGACTTCTCTTGAGATAGTTTTTCTACATTTATATAACCCATGAATGGTTGCCTCTAATCTGACTCACCATCCTTTTTGGTAATGGAAACCTCTCCTTCAAGAGAGTACTTTTGATGAGTTCAGTTTCAATAAGGGATATGACTTGTCTATTAGTATACTTATGGTGGTGATGGAGCTTAGGCTTTAGAACCTTGTAAGACCCAACAATTTGATTGATGACTAATTGAGAATCCCCAAGATATTGATGTTCTGGATGTTTAGAGTAATGATTAACTCCAGACTGGTAATCAAGCCTCATATTTGGCTTTGTTGTTGGTGCAAAGATTGGATAGATGATATGAGAATCTCATCACATTCAATTGAGTTAGGAGAACTACTCCTACCCCTGCCTTTCTTGGGTTAGTAGATTATGGTTCTTCTCCTCTTTGAGAGGAAGTCGTGCCATCAAAGTATATCTCCCAGCAGTGAATGCTAGTGTCCCTTAAGTTCATGATTTGTTCATCGGGGAGGTCATCACTAAGTAAGGAGTCAGCAAGAAGTGGGTGTGCTACCAAGAAATCGCTAGTGCTTTTCCTTTCACTGCTCAAAGGGTATGAAAGTAATATCAAACTGTGATAAAATCCTGGATCAATGTCCTAACCATCCGGATGACGTCGAGTGTGTCATGAGATATTGTAGTGGATTGATCATGGAGATAAAGTTCATCTTATGAGAAATTATGTAATGCGGTAGCTTTTGGGATGCAAAGATTAAAGCTAGGTAGTGCTTCTCAATAGGTGGATAATTGGATTTAGTAGGGATTAGATGATGGCTGAGATAGTAGAGAGAATTCTCTTTCCCTCATCATTGGCTTGGACCAACAAAGCACCAAGGGAGTTGTCTAACGCAATAGTGTAAAGAATGAGCGGCTTGCCTAGGATAGGGGCTGCTAGAACTAGGTGTGTCATCATGTAGTGTTTGATGTCTTCAAAAGAATGCTAACACTTGACATCACACTTGAACTTGGCATCCTTTTGAAAAGTACTAAAAATGGCTGACATCTCCCTAATAAGTTGGATATGAAGCATCTTAGATACACTAACCACCCTTGGAATGATCTGAGTTGAGTTAGTCTTTTAGGGGGTGGCATTTTTAATATCGCTTTGAACTTCTTCAGAGTGATCTCTATTCCCTAGTGTTGGACAACAAATCCAAGGAAC
Organism: Cymbidium sinense; assembly: GCA_021442155.1. Classification (NCBI taxonomy): domain Eukaryota; kingdom Viridiplantae; phylum Streptophyta; class Magnoliopsida; order Asparagales; family Orchidaceae; genus Cymbidium; species Cymbidium sinense. The sequence continues at coordinate 190,108,588 of CM038218.1, read as the reverse complement.
TTCCCTGAAGTTGCTCTGAATGCACACTTTAAGGGGTTCATTTTGAGGTTGTATAGTCTTAATCGCTCAAAAACTACTCTCAAGTCAAAGAGATGGTCTTCCTTTTCTTTACTTTTTACTACAAGATCATCAGCATAACATTCAACTTGATGATGAATGAGTTCATCGAAGATTTGAGTCATGACCCATTGGTATGTGGCATCGGCATTTTTAAGACCGAAAGGCATGACCTTATAGCGATAAATTCTGATCGGGGTTCAAAGGTAGTATTTTTCTCATCTTCAGGAGCCATCTTTATTTGGTTATATTCAGATGAGCCATCCATGAAAGAGAAGACTGCATGAGATGAGGCAATGTCAACCATCAATTCTAGTATTGGTAGTAAAAATTTGTCTTTTGGACATGTGATTTTAGTCCTTAAAATCAACGCATATACCAAATTATCCATTCTTCTTCTTAACTGGGACGACACTGGCAACCGGGTAGGGTATTTTTCTTCCCTAATAAAACCAACATCAGTTAATTTCTTGACTTTAGAAATGACCTGTTGTTCAATGCCTAATTGCATGCATCTAGGAGCTTGCTTGATATGGTTAGCGTTAGGTTCTATTGCTAGTTTGTGGACTACCACGCCAGGTGATAAATTAGACATTTCTTCATAACTCCATGCGAAGCAGTCCTTAAACTCAATCAATAGCCTAACTAAGTCATTAGTTTCAATTTCTTTCAACAAAGAATTGATGTACATAGGACATGAATTATCTTTAGTTCCTAAATTAATTTTTTTAGCTCGTCGATGGTTGATCTAATCTTCTCTTTGAACTCTTGGCGGTGCATCTTTGACTTTAAAATCATCTGGACCATCTAAAGTTTCTAAGCACACCTCCTCATAAGAATTAATGTGGTTTGAAAAGAACTTATCAAATTTCAAATGATTAGTGATGACTAGGTAATAATCATTAACATCAACTGGACCCACTGCACCAAATTTTAGTCCTGGTCTTGATTGAGAATGTTTGCATTTATTGTCCCATAACCTCTTGAAGTAATCTGACCTGTGTTTAGACTAAGCATGTGGAATCAATCCTTTCTTCGCTAAATTAAGAACACAAGGCGAGTACCAATCAAAAGGCAATTGTATTAAATCTTTATATGAATCATCCTCAAGTTCTACATCAGCTTCCTAACTTCAGGATGATGCTCCCAAAAAGAACCTCTACACTTTAACATCCATGGAAGATCTAGGGGCTTCCTTAACTACCAAACCCTAAACTTTTTGTGAGGAAAGTGAGGTTAGAGCTAAGGTTCCCAACTGATGCCTAACCATTTCACTTATAGACTTGGATGCATTCATTCTTTGCTTTGGAGGCTGGTCATCATCACTGTTTGGCTCAAGTGTCACCTCGAAAGAAATTTGCTACTGAGAAGAGCTAATTGGTGTGCTAACCATATATGACTCATCATCTGACTAGATTCTAAGTCTATATGGATAACAGGTGTACTCCTGGTGGTTGGGACACAGCACCTATTGGGTGGCTAATAAGGAGGCTTTCTGCCTTTGGGTCTACCTTTGAACTGTCCTCTTCCTCTACCTAGTGGAGGTTAGGTCATCCTACTCATATGTTCGAATGAAGTAACAAACTGTGGGTGTAATCTAATGTCGGGCTCCACTACCTCCTCCAAGGTTATTTCTCACTCCCTTTTAGTTTCTTTTTCATTTTTTTCTCTTTTTTTTTTGAAATTTGGCCAAGTTCATGAGATTAGACTTGTTGATTTTTAGGGAGGTAGTAGGCTGCATCCTCATAAATGTTGACCTCATGAACTATAAATGGCTTGAGATCTCCTTTAACACAGTAGGCGATCCCACCTCTCACAAACTTCACACGCTGATGTAGAGAGGATGGGACCTTATTGTTTTCATGTATCCATGGTCTCCCAAGCAAAGCATTGAAGGATTTATTTGAGTCTATAATGTAAAATCTAGCTTTAGTCTTCCAATCATCTATCTACAATGGAAACACTATAGAGCCTAAAGCCCTCTCATCTTGCTCATTGAATTCTCTTAATGTCATCCTTCTGAACTAAGTTTAGAGATGTTGATCCTCAAGTAGGCAAGGGTTTTTAGACTCATAATATTGACTAATGCACTTGAGTCAACCAACACTATTAATAGCCTGAATCTTCCCATGTCCACTGTGATGTAGAGGGGAAGGTTGTGTCTAGTCATCTCTAAAAGCAAGTCTTCACTGCTAAATGTGACTCCTAGGACATCCTTTGAATGACATGTTTCTCTTCAATAGTGATCAATTGAGCTAAGCATATCTCAGGATCAAGTAGGGCCTTGATTATAGATTCCCTCATAACTTTGGATAAGATAAGGGTGTTATATATTCTTAGCTTAGTTGACAAATTTCTCAGGTGAGGAAGGATGTTGTAATCCACTCTAGTGGTCCTCCACAAGCATATCCATTGGTGGAGCATTCTGTGGAGGGGTTATCTGCTCACTGGAACCAATGACTTACTTACCTTTATCCTGAGGTGCTACCCTAGGAGGTAGAATTTTTCCTTTGCATAGGTTAACTTCGGTGACTTCATGTGGCAGGTTGATAAAAAGTTCTACTTACTCATCGGGTATACCTACAGATTCTCTTATGGGACTGTCAGAGTCAAATGACTCCAAGTCAATCTCAATGGGTGAACCCCATTGGTGTTTTCTCTGGAATGGAGAAATGAAATGACACCACATAGAGTTTAGGAAAATTTTATTTAGATGACCAAATATGGCATTAAGGAATAAACATATCATCTCGAAAGATAATAATGCTCTTCTGTAATGGATTCGATCATTTCAATAAAAGACTCCTAAGGTTAATGGGTCTTTCATGTACCAGAGTATTTTCCCTTAAACTACATGGAAAAGTTAAACATGATTTATTTTATCCTAGGATCATGGTTCCCTATAAAGGAAAGCTTATATAGTTAATTACATCTTAGGAAGGGTCTCTTCCAAAGAATACTCTCGATTAAAAAAATAAGTGGTTATTCCTAAAGACTACTAAGGTAGCTTTCAAAGGATTGATTTTGAGGAATTCAATTGGGAGAGGTCCAAATTGGAGAGTATTATTTTTTGGAGTCAAATGGGAAAAAGTAGGAAATGTCTGTTGATACTGAGATGCCCAGTAGACATTTTATCTATTCTTTGATTGGGCTTCAAATTAGGGATTTAATTTTATATTTTAAGTTATCTTTTTCTTAGAAATCTAGGGCTTAGATTCTAACATCGCAAGACTACAGAAATGCCTAGGGTTGAAGACTTATTCCTAAAAGGATGCTTCAGAACCTAGTCTACAGGTTCTTCTGACACATGTCAAATGCTCGACCTAGTTCTATCCTTGGGAATCATTGGCCATTCTCCTCACTTGAGGGAACTAACTATTCCTGACTCTTCTGGGCTTATAATTGGCCTGGAGAAGGCTGCCAGCTAACACCACCTAAGTGCATTTTAAAACCATGAGGCTAAGTCATATGAATGCAAGATAGCTGGGCTGTTACAGTTTTAGGAAATAAATATATGAACCTAGACTTACTCCCTAATCCCTAAGATAATGTAGGGTATGAAGATGCATCTAATATTTTTTAGATTTTTAATAAATTTTGACTCAAGATTCATTTAGGTCATATGAATACAATTTATGCCTAATGCATCCAATTAGAAAAAGATTGTGGGCTAAATTAGAAAAGAAGAAGGTGTACTTCCATCATAGGCTCTCAAAGGTCAAGCCCAGGTTCTCTGGCAAGGATGGAAGTCCTTCATTAATCAAGAGTGAAATAATATGATTTATGCATGATGTTAAAACATCCATAAGGGTGCTACATATTTTATCTTGCTTTAATGCCTAGGCTTTTATATGAAGATTATGAGTTGTATTTATTTTTATGTTTCAATTGATTTAATTAGGTAGAAAATTTAGTTTATCTTATGAGCCTACATCCAAGCATTCATCAAAGCATAAACATAACATAGAAAAGAAACCTAAGAAAAGCATGTTATTTTTATTACGCACCTAAATTAAATTAAACCAAATTAAATTATATAAGAAAAAGGCCAATCCTAGATCGTTGTACAAAAGAAAAGAAAAATGGGCAGAAGTTCTACCTTTATACAACCCCAAACTACAAGTTCAGATCTATGGGTCTTCTTTTGAAAGTCTCCTTCTTGAGGACATCCATCGAAGCTCCACAGGGACCCTATCTCTGGTTGGTTCTAATCCTAGACCCCACCGATCCTAACCTAACTCTAAGCTCAAATTTACATTTAAAATTCAAAAAAGAAATCTTAATCCATACAAAATAGATGTTAGAAAATACACACAACATATAAAGCAATTTATATTTCACAAACATATGGGCTTAGTATTAGTTGCTTGCCAAGCCCACCTGTCTTATGGACTATGTTAAGGTGTTTTCAGCACCTACAATCAAACATCAATTTTATGATTATTATTACAACGATCCTTTTAACACAATCACCTGTAAGAAATAGTATTAAATCTTGAAAGAATGCTCTAACATCTAGTCTAACTAGCAAACAAGCTAGACATCCAGTCTAAAGCAATATACCACACAGACATGTGAAGCACAACACAACATATAACAGGAGATTAAAAGAAAATCATAGAACGATCTAACATAGATCTAGAGTCTATGACCTAAGTAATCTAGTTTGTGTAGAAGTGGGGTTTCTGTGATAAGGCCTTGCTAGGCATTTAAGTTCAAGTTTTAATTTGAAGTTTGAATTAGTTTAATTTTTACCATTGGTTGGCTTCAATTCAAATGGTTTAGTGGTTTAATTCCCATTTTTTATGTTCATTTTATTTGGTTAAAGTAATATTTAAATTTTCAAAATGAGAAATAGAATAAATTTTATTTTTAGGTAAAACTCACTTTATTCCACATCCTAAATCCTAATGAAGTTTCCAAAAAGTCTAACTAAGATCCTTAAGTATCTTAATTAATCCTTTTGATGTTATTTATGTTTAGATTTGATTTATGTTATTTCATTTGTTTGAATTGCTTTATTTGATTTGTTTCATTTTGAATTAAGCTATGTCAATTTCATTTGATTTGGCTTATGTTAATTTAAAGAGTTTTATTTTATTCAATTTAACTTAAGTTATTAAATCATGGATTTGTAAGCTTAAGGTTTAAATTCATTAATATGAATTAATACTTTAGGTTTGTTTATAGATTAAGTTTAACCTAAAGCATTTGAGTTAATTATTTGATCTGGTTTAATTGACCAAAGTTTTGGATACATTCTTAAATTCATTAGAGATGAGTGGTTTCATTAAATTTCATTGATTTAAAGGTTAATGTTTAAGTAATTAATAATTTTGTTAACCTAATGTTTTATTTCATTAACCAAAGATTGAATTTGATCACTTTAATTAACTTAGAATACTTAGAGAAGTTTTTGAATAGTTTTCTAATGTTTGATGGAGATTAATTTGAATTATCGCTTTATTTAATAGTTTAATTAATTTCCTTAACCCAATATTTGATTAACATTGACATAGGGATTTAGAAATTTGAAAAATATTAGCCCAAAAACTATTTGGACTTGAAAATTTTCTATTAGGTAGGGTTGTAGGCCAGTCTTATATCCCTAACGTTTTAGCAAGATTAGATATGTAATTAAGGAGTAATTAAAGTTTTAATTATTTCATTAAAACTAAATTAAGCCATATTTATTAAGATTCTTTAAATAATTTTATTTTTCACTTATTCTTTACTCAAATACCTTTCCAATGAGAGTTTATTCATAATTTTTGGTTAACTGGTTGATTTACTATGATTTAATTAAGTTTTGGCTATTTAATTATCTAATTAAGCTAATTTAGGGATTATTAGGTTTAGATTGGTTTAACTAAGTTTGATTAGTGTTTTGATGATCATTAATGTTCATTATGCTGATTTAATGTTATTAGATTAAAGTTTTCTAATTATTTCATTAAGGGTTAATTAATTTAATTAATTAAAAGGTTAAGCATATGAAATTTTAATTTTCCTTGAATTCAGACAAATAAATCCCCAAAAATTCACCTAAGGTGTATTTTATACTTAATTGCATTTCCCCAAAGTTTCAAATTAATTAGATAATTAATTTGAGAGTATTAGGGTTTAATATTTTTCAATTAAACCCAAATTAAGGGAAAATTACCCAATAAAAATTTGAGATTTTAATTTCAATGGACTCCTCTTATCAAGATAAATCTATAGAACTTTTATTTATAATTTTCTGATTTATATTTGATTTTGAATGATTTTTATAAGTTTTTCTGCATTTTTAAATTAATTAAACTGTTATTTAATAGTTTTAATGGGGTCCCACCACGTGGTAGGCATGCGCATGCGTGGTGCAACTGTGCGTGGCACATGTGGGTTGGTCCCCATGGAACCACCTGGCGTCGTGTCAGCCCACGGGGTCCCTAAGGGGTTTAATCCAATGGTCCGCCTACATCAGAGTCATTCGATCCTAAAAGAATGATCAGACGGTCGGGATTAAATCCCGAAGCTCATCGACAAGAAACAAACACCGTCCGTGATTTCTTGCCAATCTTCGGCAATCACCGGTGAATCAAGTCCTAATTTTGATGCCAAAATGATCAGGGACTAATTTAGAACCCATCCATACGGATGGATCAAATTGGGGAATCAATTTCTTTCATAAAGCTCCAAAATTGACAACATAGAGGGAGGGAGAAAATGAAAACCATTTTGATGACTGCTAGTGGTGAGACCAATCCCGTTAGCTTCGCCTTGACCCAACAAACATGTGCACGAAGTTTGGTGGCTTGGCTCCCCATGGATTTCTCCCTAGAACAACACACGCTCAGTTTGAGGTGGCATTGATCATTTTTGGGATGCCGGCGGCAAGGAGGGCCGGTGAGGTTTTGTTTAAGCTCCCTTTGAGCTCTGGAATGTATAGGTGCCTTCAATTTGGAATGAAATCCACTCATTGGGATTTCACCATTAGATGTTCGACCTTCATCCGTTCACTGGCATGCCAGCGGTGAGGGGGTCAGAGTATGGTTGGGAGCTTCATCACTTGCCTTGGCAATGCTTTCGGAATGAAAATGGAGAGGTAATAGTCTCCCCTCCCCACTTTCCATGCATGGAAAATTCTATAAGGAGGAATTTTGATGGCTGAACTCCAGCCACCGATAGCGGCAAGGCCGATCAAGGTGTGTGATCAACTCCCCTTTTCCTAGTGAACATATGGGAATGTTCACAACACAAGTAGAGAGCTTCCTTGATTGATTTCCACACTTGGCCGAGAGCTTTTTTTCCTCTTCCTCTTCTTCTTTTTTTTTCTTCTTCCCTTGGTTGGCTAAGGTCAAGGAAAACTCTTGGAGGTTTTCACCTTTGCCTTTATTGCCTTCTCTACCATTGAAGGCAGCCATCCTCTTAAGAGGTGGCTTTTGTCTTGGAGTGGATAAGGTGGGGAGAAGGGAGTTTGCATGGGAAGAGGTGGAAGAAGAAATTGGCATTTTCCTTCCTTCCTATTTCCCATTTTCTAATTGCTCTTTTCTTTTATTTTGCTTTTATTATTTCCATGCAATATGGCATTATCATCTTAGTTTGGATTAAATTATGATATGCCCAAATTAATCTCAAATGGATTTGAGATTAGGTTTAATTCCATTTGAATTGGCTTAGGGAATTTGAATCCAACCAAATGATTTGATGCAAAGTATTTGGATTTAACTTTACCCTTTGAATATGTTTATTTTATTTTTAAATCTTAATGTAATTGATTAAACCATTTAATTTGAGTTGATTTTAAATTTACTTTTATTTTAACTCATTTAGCTTAATTGGGTTAGGTATGATTCCAAATGAGTTCAAATGATCAATTTGATTCAAATGGAATGGGTTTAGATCCTTTCATTCATTTTAAGGTGAAGCAATCCTCTAAGTCATGGCCTAACATGTGATGGTAGAGGAAGAAGTTAGGATCATCACTCTTGCCACTTTCTCCAGTTTCTTAGGCTCGGGTAGCTAAAAACCAGGCTTCTTTAAGAGGTTCTTAAAGATCTTCCTGATTACATCCCTCTTAAATGAATAAGGCTTGTTTAGTTTATTCAAAAAAGTTGTGGTAATAGCTACCTAGTGGAGGATATCTGTACCGCTGCTGAGTATATGGCTGAGGAGGTGGTGGTAATGGCCATGGAGGCTACTGTGGTGGCCAGTATGATGGCCAAGGTGGTGGTAGAGGAGGTGGAAGGAGGCTGAGCTGGTCTATCAAACAACTTTATTGCTTCCCCTTGAGCGACCTACTACCACGGCTTCTTATGCTTTATACAGCTTTGGCTTGAATGATTGGTCTTGGAAAGATAACTATTTGGCATCCCCTTGTAGACTAACCATCTTGTTGATTACTTTCTTAAAGGTTTTGATAGTAAATCCCTTGAGAATGAAAATAACCGGACCATGAATATTCTTAAGAAGAATTTCTATAATGTGTTATTCAGACAACTATGGTTTGCATTTTGTACTCAGGTTTGACCACCTGAAAATATAATCAATGAGGGACTCATTGGGATTTTATTGTGCCACAATAAGGTCGCCCACAGTTACCCTTTGCTGTGCTCCAACAAATCTCTTAATGAAGAGTTGCTCTAACTTAGTAAATGTCTTTCGAATCATTGGGCAGTTTAACATACCAATTGAATGCAATCCCTGATAGACTACTGATGAACAAGTGAAAAAGAAGCACGTCGCTACCACTAGCATTACAACAACCTACTCTAAAGTGCGCTATGTGCTGCCGAGGGTTCCTTGCCATCAAAAAATCTTGAAAGAAGGTGGCACAAACCCTTTGGGGTACTGAACTGTGTCAAATTTTTTCTGGTAGGGTCAACCCTTTGGAGGCGGAAGTACCTTGGGCTTGAGCCAAAGCTTCCCTCACATGCTATTCCACCATTTACTTGAGGTCTTTCTCCTGTACAAAGGTACTATCTACTACCTTTCTATGTAGGCTTCCACTATCCTGATCCACAGGAGATGCACTCTTGGGAAGATCTAAAACATGTAAAAGTCCAGCTTCGGCCTCCATGGACTAGGTGATCTTTGGAGCTTGGTTTTGAAGTGCTAAAACTACAAGTCTTTAATCCTCTCTCCATTCTCTAACTGGTCATCCCTTGAGTTTGTTAGAGGAGGTGTTGGGTTGAATGAGCTGTGCCATCCATTTCAACCACAATACCTTCCTGATTATGATGGTTTATAAGAAGGGATCCTCGGGTATCGACCATATGGACTTCTATTGAGTCCTCAAATAGATCATCCTCATCAGGGTCGAAGGCTACCCTACCTCTTCCTAATTTTAATGATCTCTCCTAAGAATCTATTTCTTTTTGGCAAAGTAGTCCTCTAGAAGGTCATTTAAAGAATGATCTCCTACTCTTTCGGGCTGGACTGATACAAATAGTTACTAACTATGGACTGTAAGGTAATGTTTGTCTAACTCTATGCATCTAACACTGCCTACTGAATGGGTGCTCTCACTAGGAGGCTCCACTGCCATGGGAACTGTGTTATCGTTCCCCACTTCTTCTACTATTACTGGTGGCTGTGGAGGTGGTACAACCATGATGCTTTTGGGTTGCCACTCCTCTTTGCTATAGCTAATGTGGAAGGTAAAATAGGAGAGCTCAACCTCACCTCAGCTAATGACAAAGATGGAGTGGGATCCTTAGGTCATAAGATCACCATTAGGGATCTCCTCTCCTGGATGCAGACTTTTGGATCTTGGAAGGAATTATGGAAGGGGGAACTTGAATGGGTGATGGTGGACGAGGAGTGGAGCGATGTGATGGTGATGACACCGACTACTTCTCTGTTGGAACTCTCCTCTAGTGTCTGGTTGTGCTGGTCAATACTATGCTATCAGTACGATCAGCCATGGTGGCCTACCGATCAGGAAAATTAAGGGAGAGCATTGGGCGTACCTGATCTCTCTCTCTCTCTCTACTTGCTTGGATATTTCGCCTTGGCGGCCCTCACCCTACGGTCAGACACTATGAGGTATCACTATCCTTAAATCAAATAGTGCACCGAACTCTAAGCATCTGTAAGCTCTGCTGACTTGGCGTAGAACTGTCATGAGATCGACATAGGGTCTCCTTTTATCCCTAGTCGGTAGCTTGTAGGTAGTTGGCCATGGAGGTGATGTGAAAATCCTCCTAACATCTTCCTCTCCATCTGAACTAGAGAAAGGGTGGAATCTGCTACCACCAAAGAAAGGGGAGATCTCCTACGGAGAACCTTCCTCGGCAATGTGGGATGCACCATCGATCTCCCTGGCTGCTCTCTCGTGATGCCGCTTGATCTTTCTATTTTTATTATTACAATGAGTGCGGGAGAGCAGGGTGATGCGAGAACTGGAACCTACCTCAAAGGTAGGAGAAACTATCTTAGATGATAAGATAGCTTTCCCCTTTGAGGGGACCAAAGAGGTGATGCTCCACAAAGCTATGGTAGAAATTGAACTCATGCTAAAAAGTAGCAACTATCTTGTGGTGGGAACCATGACAACCTTCCTCTTCAATGAGGGGAACTCAGAGTTAGAAGGAATGTCAAATTGGATAAGTGGTGTCTATCCCGCCTCCCTACTGACCGTTATGAGGGTTGTCCCCTCACAAGTAACTCGGACTCCCTCGAAACTACAACTAAAGTAAATCAGATGTGTGGCATCAGTTGAGGTGAGATTGGCCTGATCCAAGGCTAGATCTACACTAGAGGGGAAAGAGAAAATAAACTTGTTCGGAGCCATAACAATAGAACTAACTAAAGATTGCAAAAGAACTGACTGTCCTGATATCACTGCATTTATTGAAATATAACTGAGTCAGGCCATTCCTTTGATATTTGTCTTCAAAAATTGATTTATGATATTTACTTGAAATTTTGAACCCACACTTAACAAATTTAAGTATGCTAAGTGCGATTCGTCAAATTAGAGAGATTTGAGGAGAGTCTTTACCATTGAATTTTGATTTTGATTTGGAACCTTCATTCAACAAATTTGAGTATGTTGAATGAGGTTCATTCCATTTTAGTGAGACTTTGGAGATGTATTTGTTTTGTTTATCCTTTGTTTGAAAATTTGATTTTGGAATCTTCACTTAGAAAATTTAGGTATGCTAAGTGAGATTCAAGTGTATGTTTGAAAAATATTTGGAAGCATTTTTGTTTGTTTATGATGATGTGTGTCATGTATTTAACTTGTTTTGAAAATGGGGTCTTACTTAGCAAATTTAGGTATTCTAAGTAAGGTTCAAATGTGTTTGATGTATTTTGATTTGATTTGAAAAATGAGACATTTACTTAATAAGTTTAGGCATGTTAAGTAAGGCTCAAGTGTATTTGATGAGTTTGTTTTATTTTGTCTTGAAAGAGGGGAACTAATATTTAACAAATGTGGTATGTTAAATAGAGTTTAATGTATTTTCAATTTTAAAAAATGAAACTCTCATTTGACAAATTTGGGTATGTCAAATGGAGTTCAATTGTATTTGATTTGTTTATGATTTTGAAAGTGGAACTTCTACTTAGCAAATGTGGTATGTGAAGTAGAGTCCAATTTGTTTTGACTTCTAAAAAAGGGAATTCTCATTTGACAAATTTGGGTATGTCAAATGGAATTCAAATGTGTTTTTGATTTTGTTTGTGATTTTAAAAGGGAACTCTACTTAGCAAATGTGAGTATGTTAGGTAGTGCCCAATTTGTTTTGATTTTTGAAAAAGGAATTCTCATTTCACAAATTTAGATATGTCAAATAGAATTCAAATGTGTTTTGATTGTAAAAAGGGAACTCTACTTAAAAAATGTGGGTATGTTAAGTAGAGCCCAATTTGTTTTGATTTTTGAAAAAGGGAATTCTCATTTGACAAATTTGGATATGTCAAATAGAATTTTGATTTTGTTTTGAAAAAAGGTCAAATGGAATTCAAATTTGATATCTCAATGAATTCAAATGTGTTTTGATTTTGTTTTGCAAAAGGGAACTCTACTTAACAAATGTGGGTAAGTTAAGTAGAGTCCAATTTGTTTTGGTTTTGAGAAAAGGGAATTCTCATTTGAAAATTTTGGTTGTGTCAAATGGAATTCAATTGTATTTATTAATTTTTAAAGATGGGATTTTTGTGTTTGATATTGCTTCTGAAAAAGGGAAACTCCAACTTAGCACGTGTGGAATGTGCTAAATGGAATTTCAATTTTATTTCATGATTTCATTTGAAAATAGGATCTTCATCCAACAAACCTAGGTATGTTGAAATGGAGATAGATATTTTCAAAAATGTGCTTTTCAAAAAGGGATTTTAAAATTATTTGATTTAGGTTTTGAAAAGAACCTCCATGCAACAATTGTAGACATTGTTAAATGGGGTTTTTTTTATCATTAAATCTTTTTGAAAACTTTATGCAAATTTTTTATCATGTGATTTTTTAATTAATTTTAAAAGTAATTTTTAAAAATAATATTTTTATAAAGGATTTATTATGTGATGAGCCTTGCCTCACTAAGAGAATGGTAATGAGCTTTTAAAAAAATTTAGTCATCTTCTTTAGTTTAGTTGACTTATTTTTACCTATTGGGGGATCCAATGGGGATTTTAAGACCTACATAGTGAGCTCCTAAAAACTAAAGGATGTTTGCTAGCTTTGCTTAAGGATGAAATAAGCTAAGTGCCAATGGAAAGAAAGATAGTATTAGGCTTAAATAAAGTATAAGTCCACTATTGATGTTGGAGACAATAATATCAATTAAAGATGGAAAGAAGAACCATCCCCAGCAGAGTTGCCAGAAAAATCTATGGTGCTTATTTTTGAGATGTGGGACACCATGGATATTAGGGAGTACTTATTGAAGTAATTAAGTATGACATGCACTATCTCAAAAGATAGAAATCATCACCCTATAATAAACCTAATCACCTAATAAGGACTCCTAAGGCATGATGGGTCTTTGAATATACTAGATATTTTTCCACTATTATACATGGAAAAGTAAAGTAGGGTTTATTTTAAATCTGGTCCATTAAGTTCCCTATAGAGGCAAGCCCCCATAGTTAATTACACCCTAAAAAAATGAGAATCCCTTAGGAATACTCTCGACTAAAGTAGAAATTAAAGGCTTCAAAGATTTCAAGGCTAGACTATCAAAGGATTAGTTATATTAGAAATCAAGTGGGAAGACTCAAAGAAAAGACTTATTATTGAAGTCAAAGGAAAGGAATGGGGAATGCTCATGATACTAGAAAACCTAGGGAGCATTCTAATCTATCATATGGTTGGGATTTACATGTTTGAGATTGAAGAGATCAATTTAGTTAAAGTTAACATTTTATTAGAGAGCTATGGCTTATAATCCACCAACACAAGGTTGTGAAAATTCCTAAGAGGTGAGAATTTGTGCTTGTACCCCAAAGGAAATAGCTACCTCGGACCCTAAATCTAACGAACTTTGGTATAAGCCAAAGCACAACCTAAGTCTAAGGGAAAATGGGTATATGGTTTACCTCTACAAGAGAGGATAAACAACCTGACTGTTGGGCTTACAACTCCCTGGAGTGGCCATTAACTAACTCCTTCTACACTTTAAATCCATGTAGGCAAGTCATATGATTTTGCAAGATAGTTAGGTTGTTATTATTTAGAAAGAGATTAAAGTCCTTAAACTGACTCTCTAAAGAGACTAGATCATGAGTAGTACGAGTAATAACTTAAATTATAAATGCAAAAATCTTTTTAAATTTTATTTGATTTTTGACACTTCATTTTGACAAAGGCTTTGGATTTTGTATGCCTATTTACATGATAAAATTAGATTATTGGCTAAATCAAAAAAAGGGGTGTTTTCCATCACAAAGGATGCCCACACAGGTCAAGCATTCCCCTATCATACAAGATGAAGATCCCCTACTTTCAAGAGAGAAAGAATATGCATGCATGATGTGAAATATACAACATTCAGCTAAGGGTTTGCTAAATCTTTTAATTCTCTTATTTAATTCCTATTATTTTATTATGAGGTTATGAATTATTTGAAATTTTAGTTATGAGTTGTAATTAGGTAAAAGATTTATTTTTTCTTAAGAGCCTAATCGCATCCAAGTCATGCAACAAACACCGATCATAAAGAAACTATGAAGAGGCATGCCATTTTAATGCTCAAGCTAAACTTAACATCAAATATTTTATAGCTATCGTAAGAGAATAAAAGGACGGTGTAGTCGGGTGTCATCGTACAACCTGAAAAGAAAAAAGGGTAGTCGAGCTCTACCCTTATACAACTCGGAATATAAATTTATAATTTATAAATGATAAATGCTATGGGGTCTTCAAGTCTTCATATCTTTATGTCTTTATGTATCTTCCTCCTTCTTTGATTTGGTTTGCTCTACTTCAAAGGCATCACATGGCCTCCAAAGATAAAGCCTTCTAGCCAATGCTCATCCTTATCTCCCCATAATACTAGTCCTAATTTATTGCAAAATTACATTAAAATAGGAAAAATAAATCTAACTACAACTACAAAATAAAGGTTAGCTTAATATACATACAAATCAAGTGTTATATTTATAATTTTGGCTTAGCACCTTGCACGTGGGTAACCAAGCCCACCTATCCTAACTTAGATTATGCTTAGGGGTTTAAGCAACCTACAAAGAGAGCATTTATATTTATTTTTTAGTGGCCCCTTAAGCATAATCTCTTGTAGAAAATATAATTAGTCTAATAGCGGCCTAACATCTAATTTATAAAGAATACACCCTAACATCCAGTCTAAAATAATACATCATAAAACAAAATATACATCAAACCATACATCGTCCTAATATAAGGCTAGAAGTGGTGACTTAATTTAATGTGTGTGTATTAAGGTTTGTGTGGCATGTCCTAACTAGGTTTTAGATTTAAGATTTTCTAAGTGTTGAAAGATTGAATTTAAAGAGTGGTTTCACTTCAAGTGCTTTAATTGATTGACAAGTTTTAATTTGTGTTTTCTTTGATTTTATGTGACTGACACTTAGCAACTAAGTGTTATAAAGGGAGAAAAGAGAATTGCTCCCTTTCATCCCTACCCTAAGCCACTTTCTAAAGCATGTTAATTTAATTTATTTCCCTTTAGTGAATGGCTTATTACGCATTTTAAATTAATCCTAAGTTTAGGTTCACCTTAAATGATTGCATTCAACATGAAAGGCTTCTTAAGATTAATTTGAGTGAACTACTAACACATGACATACATCAATTTATTCTTTTCCATCACATGCAGACTGCATATGACTTAACTCTAAGTATGACTATACATGCAATATATTTTTGTTAGCATGCTTTAAATGAAAATATGCATATGCATATTGTGTAGAAAATGGGATTTTCACTCATTAGCTAAATGCACGTACAAGTGTATAAAAGTTTTAAGTGGATACTTTACCATTTTTAAACTAGGGGAGTGAGGTAAAGACCTCCTTAGGGTTACTTAAAGCCCCCAGAAATTTCCAGACTAGATATACCCTCTACTCTTAAATACACATGAATGTACAAATGACTACAAGAATAGAAAATCATGCTAAAAAGTTTATTGAGTTGGATAGAAGATTTTCATTCATTAGCAAATGCACATACAAGTATATAAAAGTTTTAAGTGGATACTTCGCCATTGTTAACTAGGGGAATGAGGTAAAGACCTCCTTAGGGCTACTTAAATCCTTGAATCCCTGGAATGTCCAGACTAGATATACCCACTAAATATACTTGAATGTACAAATGACTACAAGAATAGAAAAAGCATGCAAATAGTTATATTTCCTTCAACTAAATTATTTATACATATGAGTTGAAGTTCTATTTAAATTCTAAGATAGAAATACATAGGAATGAGTTCAAACAAATGTTGTGCCTTTTCCAAATGAGCTATACACTTGTTGACATTCAAACCTTATGTAAATCCATATAGACTAAAGAAAGGGAACTCCATATCACATATTCTAAGAGATAGACACATACAAACTTATAGATATTTATAACCTTTATCACTCTGAATGTTATAGTAGATTTATAACTTTTTGAAAATAACTTTGATTTAATAGTGATAATAGCCACACATATTCATAGGTTAATCAACACATGGAAGGTTGACACAAAGGAAATTCATTTAAATTTAAATATTTTGAAAAACATGAATGCACGATACCACATGACACACATCATTTAATATGATTGGAAAGGAATAATAAGACATAAAATAAATGTTTCATTCAATCAAACTAATTCTTAAGGATAATCATATCAAATAAAAGTATTTAAGGAAAACCAAATCTTGTTAATTCTATCTTTCATTTTATGTTTTGATTTAATTTAATGAAATGAGAGAAAGTTTGTTGATACTAACCCATTCCCATGTTTGTGAATTGATTTGGTTTAATGGAATGGGATTAAGTTGTGATATGCATTAAATCCATTAATTAACCCTTGCATATGTTATAAAAATTAATTAATTAATGAATAACTGCAATGATCCTAATGAATGAAATAGCTCATAAAATAATTAATTAAACAAAACTTAATTATAGTACATGTTTTAATTTAAATGTCTTTGTTTATAGATCAATGAATTAATTAATTAAATTCTAATTTGTTTTAGATTTTACTTAGATTAATAAAATCATTAATCACTTAATTAAATTTAAACTTAATTGCCTAATGGGTTAACTATCCTTCAAATGAAGTAGGCTTAGGGAAAAGATTAGGAAAGAGGCCCAAATTTAATCTCTAAGTTTCCTCACTATTAAGTAGTGATAAATGAGCCCAATTAATTAATTAATTTACTATACAAGTGATTAATTAACACTTAATCAAATTAGGAGAGTAATGAAGGCCCAATTAGCTAGTTCTCCTAATTAATTAACAAAGAAATTCCAAAAAAATTAGGGGAGGCAGAGAATCCCCCTAAACAATCTCAAAAAATTTGGTGTTAATAATTAATTAATTATGAGTAACTTAGGTAATTAATTTTTTAATTAAGCTCTAATTACTATTTAAAAATAATTAAGAATATTTTTAATAAATGTTTCTCTAAAATACCTTCAAAATGAATATTTGTTTGTATTTTTATGATTTTTATATGATTTGTTATGATTTTCTAAAGTTTCAGCTGACTTAAATGATTTTTCATCATTTTTATAAAGGCTAGAAATTCTTTTGACTTGAAATTTCTTATGGTATGTGTATTTTATCTTCAATTTCAATCTCTTAAAATTTCAACTCAATCTTATTTGCATTTTTAGATTAATTAATGAAATTTGATTTTCACTAAAACTCAAATCAAGCTTAAAATATTCAATGAAATTTAAGGATTTTGGCTTTATTGGATTCCTATCAGAAATGATGAATCCAACGAGCCCTTATTTATAATTTTTCATTAAGTATTTTATTCTTTATGAATTTTTGAAATTTTAGGTGATTTAAATAATTTTTAAAAGCTAAAATCCAATTTCTTAAACCTAAGAGTTAGCATGGCGTGATCGGCATGCAATGCGTTTCCACATGGTGCTGTGTGATTGACCACATGGAGATCGTAGATTGGATCCACAGTTTTGCGTGGCATGCACTGCCGTGCGACGAGCACCAATTGGTGCCATATTTTTGGGAGTGTAAAAAAAAGTGAAATAGGGATCGCAACACGTGGATCGAATTGGACCATCCCATCATGGATCAGATGGTCTAGATCGATCCGCCCAATCTAACGGGCCAAAATGGGTGAATCTACCATTAATCTTAGCCATCTGTCTCCATGAATGGAAGATCAGATGGCTGCTACTGCACGCAGATCCTAGGTGATGAGAATGATGGGATACTGTGTAATTAATAGTAAAAATTGAATGATTTTGGCAAGATCGGATGAGATTTCATCTGTTCGAGCTAAATTTCATGATGATCTTCACCAAAAAACTTCCTGATTTACATGGGTTTGATATAAAATGAAACATCTAAGGTTTATATAAGGAAAATTTATAAAATTACACAAAAATTAGCACAAATAAAAGCTCATAAGATTGGCTACGATTCTTGAAAATTGCCTCACTGGGGATAATTTTTGGTGGTGATGATGATTTGAGCACGCTCCTGAATGTAAGAAGAAGCTTTGGAATGGATCTAGACTTTTTCCTCCCATTGGAATGAAATGTCCACCAATGGTCCTTCCTCGCTAGAATCCGATTGATTTTGATGGTTTTCACTCAAAAATGAAGTGAGAATGGTTGATGGTTGGTTTGGGAGCTCTAGGGGGAGTGAAATGAGGACCGAAGGAGAAATTTTTAGGCTTCTATTTTCCTGTATTTAGTTTTGAACAAAAATCCCCTTTCATTGTAATTTTTTCCCCTAGTGGATATCCTATGGCTTGGGGTGGTTGGGAATGACAAGGAATCATCCTAGGTGGCTTCACTTAAGTGGCGGAAGGTGTGAGAATGCAGCTTAGGCAAGGGGAGTGAGAGTCCTTGCTTTCCAAGTGTTCAAATAGATGAGGTGAGGTAAATTCACCTCCCCATGAGTCATGGCTGACCAAATCACCTCTTGGGTCAGGTTGGTCAGTGTCTTTGGAGCCTAGGTGGACCAATGAATGAGTGCCAAGTGGCCAAGGAAGAGAAATGATTATTTACATGGGTGTTTTATCTTATGTGACACCTTTAGCCCAAGGGTAAAGTGGTATTTTAGCTTTAAATTTGATTGGGGTAGATTTGAAATGAGTCAAAAGTGAGTTGGACCAAAATTTATGTCATTTGGAATTCATTTAGTTCAATTTGACTCAATTTGACCCATTTGGTTAAATTGGGTCAAAATGGGTTAGGTTGACCAATTGATCAAATTGGTCAAACCAAGGATTGGGTCAAGTTCAAATGACTATTTAGAGTGCATTGGTTCAATTTGTTTTAATAAATTTAGTATAGGCTAGATTTTGGCTCATTTGGATTCATATAGGTCAAATGGGTCAAGGACCAATTTGACCAAATTGGCCAAATTGGCTTGGGTTGGGTGTTAGTTCAAGTTCAATTGGTTAATTGAAAGTGATTGTAGGCTTTGGTTTGAAATAATTTGGATTTACTTTGGAGTTTGGCCAATTTGATCCTTTAGGTCAATTTAAGCTAAGTTGGGTTAGGTTGACCAATTGGTCAAATTAGGCTCAATTATGGCTTTGATCAAGTTCAATAATCAGTTTGAAATAAACTTGAGTCATTGGTTACAATCAATTTGGGTTGAATTTTGATTTGACCCATCTTGGCCATTTAGGTCAATTTGGGTCAACTTGGGTTAAGAGGGCCAATTGGGTTAGGTTCGGCTAAATTGAAGATCAAGTCATTTTCATGTGCTGATTTTGGGTTGATGTGAATCAATGGTTTTAATTAGTTTGATGTAATATGAGTTTTGGTTCATATGGGTTAAAGAGTTGACTTGGTCAAAGGGGTAGGTTGACTTGGTTTGACCCAATTTATGTCAATTGATCATACTAGGGTGATCAACAATCATGACATGAAGTTTGGATCAGCTTAATTTACTTTGATTTGGATTGGATTGGATTTTCATTCATGTAGGTCAAATTGGTCACTTTGGGTTAAGTGAACCAATTGGATTTAGTTGGCTTGATTTTGGGTTGAGTTTGATTTAGTTTGGTTTATATATGGATTTGGGATTGATATATAAATCCAATTGCAATTGATTTTGGTTCAAATGAGTTTTGGTTCATTTGAATATTTCAAGTCAAATGGGCTAAGTTGGGCTTGACTTAAATTTATTTCAATTTGGCTTGATGATTGTAGATTTCATTTATATTTGGATAGATGATTGAATGAATGATTGATTCAAGAGAAAATCCATTGGTTTTGATTTGATTTGGATAGGATTTGGCCAAGTTCAAGGAATTAGCTTAAAGTGCTTGAATTGGGTTTTAATTTAATTTTGGATTTGGTTTTGGCCATTTGAATTTATATTTCATTTATATTTGGGAATATAAATGAAGGTATAAATAGCTTATGAGAAAACCACTTGAGTTTGGAGTGATTTGGAAAAAAATTTGACAAAGCTCATGGAGGTAGTTCAAAAGGGCTAAAAAGGAGATTTGATTTAGTTTGATTTAGTTTTGATCATTGGCATGCGGGTTTCATTTATATTTATGAATATAAATGAACATATGATTGATTTATAAAGAAATCAATTGAGTTTGGGTTGATTTAAATGGGATTTGGCTAAGCTCATGGGGGTAGGTCCATATGGCTTAGGAAGGATTTGATCAAGGGCTTCAATCATTTGATTTGGAATTTGGATTTGAAATTAGAATTGGGTTTGTATTTAAAATTAAGTTTGAGGTTTTATTGGAAATTTGGATTTGAATTAAATTTAAGAAGGTGTACATGGATTAGGTTTAGGCTATAGGGTAAGTGATTTTCCTAAGTCCCTAAGGTGTGGCCTAATCCTATGATTAACCTTTCTAAGTCTCTAGTTTAAGCTAAGTGTTCACCTAATCTCTAAAAGTGTCTTATGACAAAGGAAACCTTAGTGTTTAGAAGGTTTTTAGATCTAAGAAGAGGAGGTTGAGAACTCACTCCAAAAGTGAGGTCAACAATCCCTCAATAGTGAATGCTAGTGTCCCCTAAGTTTATGATTTATTCATCGGGGAGATCATCACTAAGCGGAGAGTCAACAAGAAGTGGGTGTGCTGTTAAAAAATTCGCTAGTGCTTGTCCTTTCACCGCATAGAGGGGTATGAAAGTGATGTCAAAATATGAAAAAATCATGGACCAACGCGCCAACCGTCCAGATAGCGTTCACTGTGTCATGAGATATTATAGTGGATTGATCCTAGAGATTAGGTTCACCTTATAAGAAAGTATGTAATGTCGTAGTTTTTGGGATGCAAAGATTAAAGTTAGTAAATGCTTTTCAATGGTTGGATAGTTTGCCTCAGTAGGTATTAGACGAAGGTTGAGATAGTATAGTGCATTCTCTTTCCCTTCATCGTTGGCTTGGGACAATAGAGTGCCAAGGGAGTCATCTAATGCAGAAGTATAGAGAATTAATGGCTTGCCCAGGATAGGGGCTGCTAGAATTGGCAATATCATCAGGTAGTGCTTGATATCATCGAAGGCATGCTGGCACTTGCATCCCACTTGAACTTAGCATTCTTTTTGACAAGTGCTGAGAATGGCTGGTATCTTCCTGATAGGTTAGAAATGAAGCTTCTTAGATATCCAATCACACTTGAAATGATCTGAGTTGAGTTAGAGTTTTAGGGGGTGGTATTTCTAATATTGCCTTAATCTTCTCCGAATTGATTTCAATTCCTTGGTTTTAAAGAATAAACTCAAGGAATTTATTTGAAGCTACTCTAAATGCACACTTCAAGAGATTAATTTTGAGGTTAAATTATCTTAACAGTTTGAAAACTACTCTCAAGTCAAAGAGATGGTGTTCCTTTTCTTTACTTTTGACTATGAGATCATTGATGTAACATTCAACTTGATGATGAATGAGTTCATCGAAGATTCGAGTCATGGCCTTCTGGTAGGTAGCACCGACATGTTTAAGATCGAAAGGCATGACCATATAGCAAAAGATTTTGATCGGGGTTCAAAAGATAATGTTTATTTCATCTTCAGGGGTCATCTTTATTTGGTTATAACTAGATGATCCATCCATAAAAGAGAAGACTACATGAGATGAGGTATTGTCCACCATCAGTTCTCGTATTGGTAGTGAAAATTTATCTTTTGGACATGGCTTATTTAGATCCCTAAAATAAAAGCATATAAAAATTTAGTCATTCTTCTTCTTAATTGGGATGACACTGGCCAACCAGGTAGGATATTTTTCTTCCTTGATGAAGCCAGCATCGATCAATTTCTTGATTTCAGAAATGACCTGTTGTTCAATGTCTAATCGCATTTGTCTAGATGCTTGCTTGATAGGGTTAGCACTAGACTCTATTTCTAGTTTATGGACTACTATGTTAGTAGATAAATTAACATCTCTTCATAACTCCATGCAAAACTATCCTTAAACTCATTCAATAGCCTAACTAAGTTATTAGTTTTAGTATCATTCAACAAAGCACAGATGCATTTCGGACGTGGATTTCCTTCAGTTCCTAAGTTGATTTCTTTGAGCTCATCCATGGTTGATCTGATCTCCTCTTTGAACTATAGTGGTTTATCTCTGACTTCAAAATCATCTAGAGCATCTGAAGTTTCTATACATAGCTCCTCATATGAGTTAGCAAGATTTAAAAAGAACCCATCAGATTTCAAATGATTGGTGATGATTAAGCAATAATCGTTATCATCGACTGGACCCACTGTGTCGAATCCTAGTCCTGGTCTTGATTGAAGCTTTTGCATTCATTCTTCCATATTCTTTTGAGATGGTTTGACATGTTCTTTGACCAAGTATGTGGGATTAACCCTTTTTTTTGCTAAGTTTAGAATACATGATGAGTACCAATCAAAAGGTATTTCTATTAAATATTTATATGAATCATCCTCAAGTTATACATCAACTTCATGACTTGAGGATGACACTGTCAGAAGAAACCTCTAAGTCTTCAGATCTATGGATGACTTAGGGGATTTCTTAACTACCAAACTCTCAACTTTTTATGAGGAAAGTGGAGTTATAGCTAAGGTTCCCAACTGATGCATGATTGTTTCATATATAGACTTGAATACATTTATGCTTTGCTTTGGAGCTCGATCTTCTTCATTATCATGCTCAAGTGTCACCTCGAAAGGGATCCACTACTAATCACTTAAGACTAATCCTCTAAACTAGATTCTAAGTCTATGTGGATAGTAGGTGTACTCCTGGTAGCTGGGACATATCTCCTATTGGGTGGCCAATAGGGAGGCTTTCCACCTCATGCCCTAATTTGTCCTCTTCCTTGCTGTTGGAGGGTCATCTACCCATATGTTCGAATGAAGTAATAAACTATGGGCAGAATCTATTGTCAGGCTCTATATCTTCCCCAGTTCATTTCTAACTCCCTTTTATTTTCTTTTTCTCTTTCTTTTTTCTCTTTCTTTTTTATATTTCTTTTTTCCTTTTCTTTTCTTTCTTTTTGTCCCTCATAGGGATCCTGACTAAGCTCATGAGAAAGGACTTATTGATTTTGGGAGAGGAAATAGGCTACATCTTCATATATCCCAACCTCATGAACTATGAATGATTTGAGATCTCCTTTGACGCAGTACTCAATCCCACTATGGTGTTTTTTTATCAAACTTTGGGAATTTGAAAAATAAAATTTGTATGTTGGGACACCACATAGATCTACAGATCTTCTCATTAGGGTGATCGTGTGACATTGAGGAATGATGTACTATCTTGAGAGACAGAAGTCACCATCCTATAATGGACCTAATCACCTAATGAGGACTCCTAAGGATAATGGTTCTTTGAATGTACCAGAGATCTTTCCCACATTATATGAAAAGTAAAGTAGGGTTTATTTTAAATCAGGTTCATTAAGTTTCCTATGGAGATAAGCCCCCATAATTAATTACATCTTAAGGAATGAGATTCCTTAAGAATACTCTCGATTAAGGTAGATGATCGTTGTTACAAAGATTTCAAAGATAGGACAATCAACAAATTGGTTATTTTGTAAGATCAAGTGGGATTGATCAAAAGGAGGGAGTTATTATTGAAACCAAAAGGGAGATAAGTAGGGGATGCACACGATGCTAGGAAACCTAGCGAGCATCCAAAATTATCCTATGGTTGGGCTTTATATTTTTAAAATTTAATGAAGATTATATATTTGAGATGAATTTTTATTAGATATCTAGGGCTTACAATTCCATAACATGAGATTGTGGAAATCAATTAGAGGTGAGGATTTATGCTTGTAGCCCACTAAGGGAAATAAAGACCTTAGATCCTAAATCTAGGGAGCTTTGGTGAGGGCCAAAGCATGACCTAAATCTAAGATGAAAATGGTTATATGATTTATCTCCATAATAGAGGATAAACCACCCGACTGTTGGACTTACAACCACCTGTGGGTGGACACCAACTAACTCTTCCAATAATTTTAAATACATGTAGGCAAGTCTTATGCATTTTAAGATGGCTAAGTTATTATTTATTTAAAAAGGAGACTAAATCCTTAAACTCACTCCCTAAGAGACTAGATCATGAAAGGCATGAACTCATGACTTAATCTAATACAGATTTTGATAAGTTTTATTTTATTTTTGGACATTTTTATTTGACACAGGCTATGGGATTTCATATGCCTAATGCATGAGAAATTGGTTATGGGCCAAAATCAGAAACAAGGAGGTGTGTTTCCACCATTGCTCTCAAAGGTCAAGCCATTTTATCTAGCAAAGGTGGAAGCCCTCCATTAGCAAGAGTGAAGCAATATGTTTTATGCATGATGTGAGCCATACAATATCCAGCTGAAGGGTTGTTAAATCTTTTATTATCTTGATTTATTTCCTAGGCTTTAGGTGAGTTTATGAGTTGTTTAATTTAATTTTGAGTTGATTAATTGGATAGAAAATTTATTTTTCCTAAGAGTCTAATTGCATCCAGGCCATTCAACAACCATCAAGTAATTAAGAAACTTAGAAAATCATGTCATTTCTAATGCACAAGCTAAAAAAAATATCAAATAATTTTATAAAGCTAGCATAAAAGGATAAAAGGCCAATGTGGTCGGGCTCCACCGCACAAACTCAAAAAGTAAAATGGGTAGCCGAGCTCTACCCTTATACAACCCAGATTACAAATGAATAATTACAATCAAAAAAGGAATTCATATTATGGGGGTCTTCATTCTTCATATTCATTTCTTCTATTCTTCCTTTCTTTCTTCCTCTTGATTTTGACTTGGGATATAGTTTGCTCCAAGGCTTCACATGGTACATAAGACATGGTCTTATGACCAATGTTCATCTTAATTCCCCCATAACATTCATTCCAAATCTTAATTATAAAATTTACATTAAAATGTCAAAGATAAATCTAACTAAACCTGCAAAATAGAGATTAACTAAACATACCACTTAACCCAAGAAGTTATATGAATAATTTTGGACTTAGCACCCCACACATGGGTAACCAAGTCCACCTATCCTAGTTTGGATCATGCTTAGGGGTATAAGCAACCTGCACATTTATATTTTTATTACAGCACCCCTTAAGCACAACCCCCTACATAAGACTTGATTAGACTAAGATCGTCCTATCATCCAATCTACGAACATGCACCCTAACATCTCGTCTAAAAACATTACATCACAAAATAAAATCAGGCATCAAACCATGCACCGCCCTAACATAGAGCTAGAAATGGTGACTTAGCCTAAAGTGTGTGCCATTTAAGGCTTATGTGGCATGTCTTAGCTAGGCTTTAAGGTTGAGATTTCTAAAGTGTGAGAGGTTTAATTTAGAAGGTGGTTTTAGTCTAAGTGATCTAATTTATTTGTCAATTTTAGTTGATGATTTGATTTGGTTTGAATGAACTTACACTTAGTTACTAAATGTTGTAAAGAAAAGAGAAAAGAACTTCTCTTTCATCCCTACCTTAAGTAATTTCTAAGGTAGATTCATTAATGATTTTTCTTTAGTGAATGTTTTATTATGTGTTTTAATTAACCTAAGTTTAGATTTACTCTAAATAGTCCTATTCAATAAGAAAGGCATCCTAGGATTAATTAAGGTGAATTACTATCACATAATACACAAACCTTTATATCTTTCCACCATGTATACCATGCATATGATTCATCCTAAGCATACCTATACATGCAATGCAAATTTTAGCACACCTTGATGATGAATGCTAAGAGATATGATTTGGAAATTTGGATATTCTTTGAATGCATGTTTTCATTATGTAGAAAAGAGGGATTCTTTATCCTTTAACATAATGAACATCCATATGTATAAAATACATAAGTGAGTATGACACCATTATTTTCCACACTAAGAGCGTAAGGTACAAGACTTACTTAGGGCTACTTAAAGCCTCATAGCCCTGGGATGTTCAAACTAATATACCACTTTTCTTAAATATGTAAAAAATGTACAAAAAGAAATAAATGGATGAAGAATCATGCAAAAGATTTATGTTTGTTTGATTTGGTTGTATATTTTACATGTGTAAATGTGAGGATCCTTCTTAATTCATAACATAGAAATGCATAGGAATAGATTTAAGCAAGTGTTGTGTTCTTTTCAAATGAACTATACACTTTGCAAATCATATTCAAATCCAAGTTAAGAGAAGAGATGAAAACAACATAAAACACAACGTATGCTATAATCAGATGCAAGCTTATAAGTACTTATAAGTAGCATCACTTCATTCATAATCTTTTATTTGTAGGTTTTGAAAATAATTTTTGATTTAATAGTGATAATAACCACTCATATTCTTACTTTAGCCAAAATAAGCAATTTGACATAAAGGAAAACATTTTATTTAATTGATTTTTCAAAAGAGATGAATGCATAATTTCATATGGCAAAAAACATTTAGCATGCTTGGAAACAAATAAAGGAATGTAAGCATATGACTTCATTCACCCTAATTAATTCCTAAGGACAATCCTATAAGATAAGATTATTCAAAATGGATTAATATTCTTTAAAGAGATTTTTATTTTAGAATTTGATTTGACTTAAGAAATGTGAAAAGAGTTTGCTGGTCCTAACCCATTTCCCCCATGTGTGAAGTGGTTTAGTTTAATTTTAGAACAATTAGATTGATTTTATGTTTTATTTAGGTTAAGGTGTGAATTAAATCCATTAATTACCCCTTACCTACACCACTTTAACATAATTAAATAAGTAATTATGAGCCAATATGTGATATGAAACCACATGAAATTTAAATCAACAATGCAACTAAGAAATAAAAGGGCCTAATGCAATTGGTTCACAATTATTGATTAATTAAGCTAAAGGGTTTAATTAAGTACTTTCATAACCATCATACACATGTAGTTTGATTATGATTTCCTTCGAAGTTCACTTAGGTTATTGAACACCTAAGAATCTACCTAAGAATTAAGAGATTGAGTTCTAGAATAATTTGGTTTTGAGTTTAGTTAATTAAGCCATTTAATGAAGTGATTAAATCATTAATCAATTTGCAAATTAATTAAGTCTTTATTCAAATAAAATAAACTTACGAAAAAAAGATTAGAAAAGAAATCCTAATCTCATTCCCTAAGTTCATTCACTATTTTGAGATGGTTAACAAGCTTAATTAATGAATTTATTACCATTTAATAGGTTAATTAATCATTAAATTGATTAAGGAAGTGATTAGAGATGAAACAAGCAATTACCTAAATTAATCTAATAATAAATTCCAAGAAAATTATGGGAGGCAGAGGTCATCCCACTAATTAACCATGGGAAGATTGGAATTAATTGCTGAAGTAATTAAAGTGTAATTAACCTAATTATATTTCTAATAAAATCTAAATTGAGTGAAAGATACTATTCAAAATCAATTATACATAATTTTATATTATTCTCCTTTGAATTATCTTTAAAATGAACTTGAATTTGTATTTTTTGGATTTTTCTATAATTAGTTATGAATTTAGAAAGTTTCATGATTAAAATCAAATTAATTAAGCTAATTAAACCCCCTAAACCCATCGAACCACGTGTATGGCTTTCCATGTTGGCGATGATATATTTAAGTTGTCACATCCATCACGAGTCAGGCAAGGAGCCATTAGTCATCTAAATGGGAGATTAATTCAAATTTATTTAATCAGGGATTTTTCTTTGTTCCAATCACAATGGATTTAGGATGATTTCTCCTGAAGTGTAGATGGATTCATTTAGGTCTTTAGCTCAAATGGATGGAGTTCAAATCACCCCACACCTTTTGGATCAAGTTGAATCAATGCTGATCAATGGGATTAAAATTTTACAAAGGACAAGCAATTTAGTTGATTTTGAAGCAATCACCTGAGGTCAGGAAGTTGGGAGGTATCTAGTTGAAGCCAAAGCTTTGGTCAAGTTCAACAATCAATTTAGAATGAGTTTGACCCATTAGTTGCAATGAATTTGGATTAGATCAAGATTTGACCTTTTTTTGATTTTTAGGTCAACTTGGGTCAACTTAGGTCAAGTGGCCAATTAGGCTTGGTTTAGTTAGATTGATGGCTTGGTCAAGTTAAATCATTGATTATGGATTGATTTAGATCAATGGTTTCAATCAATTTGGTTTATATTTGATTTTGGCTAGTTTAGGTTTTATTTAGGCTAAGTGTTGACTTGATCAAAGGCTAGGTTTGACTTTGGTTTAACCCAATTTGAGTGATTGATCATTCTAGGATGATTGTTGCTCACAATATGAGGCTTAGATGGGCTTAGTTCAATCTAATTTGGGATGTATTAGAATTTGGCTCAAAAGGTGCTTTAGGTCACTTTGGGTCAAGTGAGCCTAAGTGGGTCAATTGGATGATCAAATCTTGATTCAAGTTTGGTTGAACTCACATATGGACTTATGATTAAAATATAAATCCAATTGCAAGTGATTTGGAGTCAAATGGGTTTTGATTCATTTAACAATTTCAAGTTCAAAGGATGAACATGGGTTTGACTTGGATTAGTTTGATGGTTGAAGTTTATGTTTATATTTTGGAATGTGATTAAATAAGTGATGTTTGAAGAGAAAATTCAAGGATTTGGATTGATTTGATAATGATTTGGTTAAGTTCAAGGATTTGAGTTGAAGGAGCATAAATTAGATTTTGGTTAGACTTGGATTTGAGTTTTCAATTTAGTTTTAGTTATTTGAATTTATATTTTATTTACATTTGTGAGTATTAATGAGAATATAAATGTGTTATGAGAAAATCTTTTGAGTTTTGAGTGATTTGGGTTTGATTTGAGCTAAGTCCATAAAATGAAATCAAAAGGGCTTGGGAAAGATTTTGGTTTTTGGAATTGATCATGGGTTTCAATTATTTGGAATTGATTCATGATTTGAGTTTTGATTTGATTTATGATTTGAGAAAACCAATTGAATTGGAATTGATTTAAGATTTGATTTTGGAGTTTAGTTTAAAAGATGCAAGGATTAAATTTTTTAAGCTATAGGCAAGTCTTCCTAATACCCTTAAGGCATAACCTACTCCTATAGCTAACTCTTCTAAGTCTCTAGGGTTAGATTAAGTGTTCACCAATTCACTAGAAGTGTCTTAAGACTAAGAAACTCTTAGTGTTTAGAGGAGTCCTTATGTCTAGGATGGGGAAGTTGAAAGTTCACTCTAAAAGTGAGGTCAACAAAGGGCGCCCAATAGGTATGGTGTGACTGACAAGACATACTACATGTATTTGTGTTGACTGAGATGATCAACAACATTCAAATGATCACAAGCACTAGAAATGATCTACTCCCAAACCCAAGGTGCAAAAGGAATGAAAATCTTAGTGCAATGTGTCTCTACTCATGTAAAAAATATAAGAGAGTGAAGGGGGAATCCACTAGGGATAGAGTATGTGAACCTTACACTAGGAAAGCAGGTTCAAGTCATCCTCTAGGGGATGAGAGGTTGTAAAATCCATTGAGGGATTAGATTTTGGAATCCACTGGGGATAAAAGATGTAATCCTTCCACTAAGGGAGTAGATTTGGGTTGAACTGAATTGACTCCACTAGGGAGGTTGTAAATATTTGCATCTCACTAAGGAGAAGATGATTGATTTGACTCCACTAGGGGAGGTTTGATTTTCATCTCATTGAGGAGAAGCTGATTGATTTGACTATTTAATTTGACTCAACTAGGGGAGGTTGGTTGATTTTATTTCAGATTTTAAAATTTTAGATTTTGATATGGACCTTATGGATGAGAAATTTATTTCTGCCTACTTTAGATTTACCAGTCCAAAGGGATAGTCTACTAACCACATAGCAGGACTATCCAACCAAAGGGGTTACCTTTTGATATGCATTAACTGTACTAGGAAGAAAGCATAGTAGACTTATATCCTCTAAAGTAGGGATCAGTCACTGGGGTCATTTGTTGGTGGGCAACAGATTGAACCCAACCTCGTGGACTGATTTGGGACTTAAATCAAAAGATAGTCAAAATTTCATTTTAATTATATTTGATGGATCCCATCGTTTGATGGACTGATAAATATTGTTTTGGCCTTTCAAATTTACCAATCCAGTAGTTCAACCGAGGGAGAACTATCCAAAGGGGCCTTTTAGTGGTTAATCGGGAAGAAAGCAGGACTCACATATTTCCGAATAAAATATGATGACATATTAACAAGGTAACATGCAACCCAACCTGGTGCTTTTGTGATAGTCATGCTAGAAAGAATGCGTTGTAGTTTACATCTTCCAAAGTGAAATGAGTGTAACTAGGTGGAAAATAGATTGAACCGACCTAAGGGTGACTAGAGAGTCTTGGGACTTATCTCAACTTAAGCATAGTACAATTCTATAGAGTTTTGTACACATGCCTAAAGATAGGATGTATGCTTGGGAAAGGGGCCACTGGGGTTTGAATTCCTAATCCACAAGCGAATAAATTTATTTGTTTATTTATTTTTTATCATGGACCCTGTTAGTTTGTGAGGGATCATACTGACAAGAATCTTATATCAGTCTAGACCTATCTTAGATTTACTGAACCAAAGAAGAATATGTGCATCCGCTGAATAAATTCTCTAACCACAAGGGTGGCTACTAGGAAAGGGGAACTGTCCAATCCAAGAGTAACCTGGATAGTGTCTAAATGGGCTACAAAGGACATGATCCAAGTAGAGTGCCTGTAGGGGAGGGGCCGTTAAGGGCTTTATCCAAAACCCCGGAGAAGATAATATCTATAGGTATTTAACCCAAGGAGAAAGCTGGGACTCACATCTACCAAGAGTGGTGTATCTGAGTCACCGCCATAACGAACATCAACCAACCTAAAGTGCCCATCAGTTTGCAATAATTAGCCTAAGAAGAAAGCATCAGAGACTCACATCTTCCTATAGCAGAATTGATTATCGGGATAGTCTATCTTTGGCTCGATAAGTGCTATCCGACCTAGGGTGATTACTGAGTGAATGCCATTGGGGGACTTATATCAGCTCAAAAGTAGTCGAGAGGAAAGGAGCCATTGTGGGACTTATCCTAAACCTCAGATATACTCAACCTAGTTATATCATAATGGTTTGTCCAAGAAGAAAGCATATAGACTTACATCTTCTTAAACAAAGTCAACATGAGGTAGCTTACTGGCTGCGTAGTGAGGCCTACTAAACTAATAAGATGCTCGTCAATTTGCAATGGTCAAGTCAAGAAGAATTTGTGAGGACTCACATCTTCCAAATAAGTGACCACTGGGGTGACACATTAGCAAGATAATATGTCAGCCTGACCTAGAGCAGCTAATGAGTGACTGCCACAGGGGGCTTGCTCCCACATCAAAATAGCCCAAAATAAAAGATATGTTTTTGTGTTTATGTTTATGTTTGTATTTGTGTTTGAAGAGGATAGGATTCCACTTGGGTTCTCTCACACCTATCCTAAAACACATTTAAAAGTTAATGAAATGGTGCCATGAATGGCAATTGTGATCCCACTAAAAAAGGATGTTGCTTGGGTTCTCTTACACCTAACTTAGCCATGCTAGTCAAAATATGATGCACTTGGGTTCTCTCACACCTATTTTAGTAGTGCTAGGGGAATCATGTTTGATTTGTGTTCATGTTGTGAAAGAGGGATATGATGCCTCTTGGGTTCTCTTACACCTATCATAAACATGTCATGGCGGATTCGCATACAAGCAAACAACGCTTTGAATGAAGAGAATATTTTGATGAATTGGAGTAGAATTTTTAATGATAATTATTTTCAAACATGATTTTATGAGTAGTATTTCTTCAAATAGAGTCCATTAATCAGAAGCATCGGGTGTTCCCCTTTATAATCAATAAGTTGATAAGATCCTCCTTGATAGGCCTTCTCTATGACAAAAAGGCCTTTCCAAGTGGGTTCAAACTTGCATCCTATCTTTCGACGGGCAACAATTGGTCTCCTTAAAACTAAAATAAGCTCTCTACTTGAAAAGCTCTAGGGTGGACCAGCTTGTTGTGAGCTTGAATCATCTTGGCTTTGTATAACTCGAGATTCTAGCACACCCGCAGGCGTCTGTCCTCCAAACCTTCGAGCTCTTCTAACCATAACTTGACATTTTGATATGTAGTGATTTTACTACCCATTGTTATCCATAGTGGTGGGAGATGAACTTCTAATGGTTGAACAACTTTGAATCTATACACTAAGGAGAATAAGGTATATTGAGTTGGAGTTCTGTATGTGGTGCGATATGCCCACAAAGCTTCAACCAACTCATGCCACTATCACTTATTATCATCGAGTGTCTTCTTTAGTATATGGATGAGAATTTTGTTGAATGCTTTTGCTAGGCCATTTTCCCTGGGATAATATATGGTGTAGTATCTCCAATCTATACTATGTCTCCTGGCAAAGTTGTTGATCTTGGTGCTCTTGAATGTAGTACCATTATCAGATATAATTTGTTGAGGTACTCCAAACCTATATATGATATGGTTCCTAAAAAAGTAGAGCACATGCTAAGTTGTGACCTCTCTGAGTGGAATTACCTCCGCCCACTTGGAAATGTAGTCGATGGCAGCTAGGATGAACCGATGACCCTTGGAAGAAGAAGGATCGATAGGACCCACTATGTCAGTACCACAACACTAAAATGGCCTTGAGGCCAATGTAGGATGTAGAATATTAGGTGGTTGATGTAGGACCACACCATGTACCTGACACTGATGGCATCTCCTAGCTATGTTCATGCAGTCTACAATCATTAAAGGCCAATAGTACCCAAGTATCTTGATCTTAGCTTTCATCTTTGGACCGGATTGATGCATTCCACATAGACCTGAATGTACCTCAGTCACGATCTTATGAGCTTTGTGTTTGTCTAAATAATGTAACCACATTTGATCAAAAGATCGTCGGTACAAGGTGCCATCTTCGAGAGCATAGGAGAGAGAGCTCTCTGCTTCATCTGATTGGCTTGTGATTTCTCTTGAGGTAATTTGCCTTCAAGTAATCTATGAATGGTTTCCTCCAATCTAGCTCCTCATCTTTATTGGCAACGACAACCTTCCCTTCAAGATAGAGTCTCTCGATGAGTTCAGCATCAATAAGGGATAAGACTTGTATATTTTAGACCCTTATTGGAATGGACTTATCTTTCAGATATTCCAATTCCTTGGCAAGTTTGGCCAAAGCATCTGCTATTGCATTCTTTCCTCGAGGAACCTTGTAGATGGTGACCTCAGGGATTTGGGCCAACATCTTCATAGTGTCTCATGGTAGTAACGAAGCTTAGGTTTTAAAACTTTATAGGATACAATAATCTGGTTGATGACCAGTTGAGAATCCCCATAGATGTTGATGCTTTTGACACACACTATAATAGCTAACTCCAGACCAACAATCAAAGCCTCATACTCAGCTTCATTGTTGGTGCATGGATTGAGAGATAGTATGAGAATCTCATCACACCGCAGTTTAGAGTTATGAGAATGATTCCTACCCCCTTTTCTGGAAGAGTAGATCATGGTTCTTCTCCTTTGTGAAAGGAATCAATACCATCAAAATACATCTCCCAGCGATGATTGTAAACCTCCCCTAAGTTCATCATTTGTTCATCGGGAGATCATCACTATGGTAAAATTTTTATATTTCTAAAGAATAAATATATACTTCCATCTTCACTCTGGGATAAAATGAAGATAGAAATATACATCTATTCTTTTTATGCATTTTGACACCACATAGATCCGCATATGTTCTTATTGAGGGTGATCGGGTATGATATTTAGAAGAGGTATACTATCTCAAAAGATAGAAGTCACCACCCTACAATAGACCTGATCACCTCAACAAGGACTCCTAAGGATAATTGGTCTGCATGTGTATCAAAGATTCTACCCCTACTTTACATGGAAAAGTAACGTAGGGTTTATTTTAAATCGAGTTTGTTAAGTTCCTATGGGAAAGCCCCCATAGTTAATTACATCCTAAGGAATGAGATCCATAAGGAATACTCTCGATTAAGGTAAATGATCATTATCTCTAAAGATTTTAATAGGTAGGACTATTAATCAATTAGTTTATTTCAGAAGATCAAATGGGATTGATCAAAAGAGAGTTATTATCAAAGTCAAATGAAGATAAGTAAGAGATGCTCACGATGCTAGGAAACCTAGCGAGCATCTTAAACTATCCTATGGTTGGTCTTACATTTTTGAAATTGATTTAATTTGTTTAAGTTGAATTTTTTATTAGAAATTTAGGGCTTATGATTCCACAACACAAGATTATGAAAATGCCTAAGAGGTGAGGATTTATGCTTATGACCCACAAAGGAGAAAAGCAATCTCAGAACCTAAATCTAGGGAGCTTTGGTGAGGGCCAAAAGCACAATCTAAATCTAAGATGAAAATGGGTATTTAGTTTGCCTCCATAAGAGAGGACAAACCACTCGACTGCTTAGACTTATAATTGCCTGGGGGTGGCCACTAACTAACTCCTACAATTTTAAATTCATGTAGGTAAGTCATATGCTTTATGCAAGATAGCTAGACTGTTATTTATTTAGAAAGATACTAAGTCTTTAAACTCACTCCCTAAAGAGGCTAGATCATGTAAAGGTATGCTCTAAATGACCTAAATCTAATGCAAATCATATTACATTTTATTTTTCATTTTTGGACAATCATTTGACTCAGGCTTGTAGGATTGATATGCGTAATGCATGAGAAGTAAGATTATTGGCTAAAATCAGTGAGAAGGGAGGAGGTGTATTTCCACCATGGCTCTCAAAGGTCAAGCAAAGTTTCTCTGGTAAAGGTGGAAGCCATCCAATCAAGAGTGAAAATTATATGCATTTGTGCATGATGTTATAAAAAAAAATACTCATCCAACTAAGGGGTTGCTAATTCTTTTATCTTGATTTCAGCCTAAGCTTTAAGTGAGGTTATGAGTTCTTTATTTTTAATTTTGAATTGTTAAATTTGGCAGAGGATTTATTTTTCTCTAAGAGATTAATCCACATCCAGGCCATACATCAAGCAAGGAAGAAACTAGGAAAAGGATGTCATCTTAATGCACAAGCTAAATAAATCACCAATGAATTTATAAAGCTAACTTGAAAGAATAAGAGGCTATTTGTGGTCAAGCACCACCACAAACCCAAAAATAATTTGGGTAGCTGAGCTCAACCCTTATATAACCCAGATTATAAATGAATTAAGTATAATTAAGCAAGGAATTCATTGTTATGGGAGTCTTCAAGCTTCATTTCTTCTTTCTTCTTCTTTTCTTCTTTCTTATTTGGTTCTCTTTGGATGGTTGGAAGGTGGTTACTCCAAAGGCTTCACATGATACATAAGATGATATCTTTTGACCAATGCTCATCCTAATCCCTGTAACAATCATTCTAAAATCCTAATTGCAAAAATTACATGAAAAGGAAAAGTAAATCTTGCTAACACCTATAAAATAGAGATTAGCTAAACAAATCACATAAATATCAAGCATGTATATTGGACTTATCACCCCACACATAGGTGACTAAGTCCATCTGGCCTATTGGATTATTCTTAGGGTTATAAGCACTGCACAATAAAAGCGGTTATATTTCTATTTATTACAGTGCCCCTCAAGCACAATCCCCTGCATAAAATAAAGATTAGACTAAATCATCCTATCATTCATTCTACGTACATTCATCCTAACATCTAGACTAAAATATATATCACAAAATAAAAGTAAACATCAAATCATGCAACGCCCCAACCTAAATCTAGAAGTGATGACTTAGTCTAAAGTGTGTGCTTTTAGGGTTTGTGTGGTATGCTTAGCTATGGATTTAAGTTAAAATTTTCTAAGTGTGAAGAATTTTCAACTTAGAGGAGGGTTTCATTTAAGTGGTTTAGTAGTTTGTTGATTTTATTTTATATTTTGATTGGATTTAAGTGAATCCTATAATTAATTACTAAGTTATAAAGAGAGGGAAAGAGAAGAGAACTTCTCTTTCCTTCCCCAACCTAAGTAATTTCTAAAGTAGATTCATGTTTTAGTTTTATTTAGTGAATGTTTTATTATGTGTTTTAATTAATCCTATGTTTAGATAAATTCTAAACAAACCTATTCAAAAAGAAAGACATTTTAAGATTAAATAAAGTGAGTTAAGATCACAAAACACACATCACTTCATTTCTTTCCCAACATGTATAACATGCATATGAATGAATCCTAAGCATATCTATACATACCAAATGGGAATGTTTAGCATACTTTATGATGCATGCTAGGTAGTTTATTTAAGAAAATTTGAATGTTTATGATGCATGATTTCATTAAGTAGAAAAAGGATTTCTTATCCAATTTTCACATGCACATATGAATGTATGAAAGGAATAAGTGAGTATGACGCCATTGTTAGCACCAGGGGTGTAATGTACAAGACCTATTTGGGGCTACTTAAAGCCTCGCAATCCCAGGGTTGTCCAGATTAATATACCACTTTCCTTAAATACAAACATGTGTACAAAAGAAATGAATGGAAAAGAAAGATGCAAAAGTTTGTATTTATTTTATTTTTGGTTTGTTTATGCAAATTATATATGCAAGTGTAGGTGTCCTTCTTAAGTCATAGCATAGGAATGAATAGAAAATGAAATTAGGCAAGTATTGTATTCTTTTCAAATGAACTATACACTTTACCAAATCCTATTCAAAACTATACCAAAAGAGAGGAGAAGGAAAACTACACTAAGCACATCCTTATATTTTACTCACATGCAAGCTTATAAGTAAGATATAAGTAACACACTCTCAATTTTGATAATTGATTTATATATTTTGAAAATAATTTGAATTTAATAGTGATAATAGCCACTCATATATTTATTTTAGCCAAAACATGCAATTTGACATAAAGAAAATATTTTCATTTTAAATTTGACATGGATGTATGAAATCATATCACACACACATTTAACATGTTAGGAAAGAACTAAAGTAATGAAAGCATGTAAACACATTCACCTTAATTAATTTTTAAAGATAATCTTATGAAATAAGAAAGCTTAAAGCAAATTAAAGTTTGTTTAATGTGATTTTTGTTTGATTTTGAGTTTGATTTAATTTGGAAAATGTGAGGTGAGTTTACTGTTCCTAACCCATTCCCACATGTGTTTGATATTTTTGTTCAATTTTTAGGTGATTTGATTCATTTTATATTTTGATCGGTTAAAGTATGAATTAATTAATTACCCTTACCTACACAAAAGATAAGTTAATCAAATAATTATGAGCCAATGAGATGACATAAAACTCATAATAAGGAATTTAAATCGCAATGCACCTAGGAAGAAAATGGCCTAATGCAATTTGGCTCATGATTAATGATTAATTAAGCTAAGGGGTTTAACTTCTTAAGTAATTTCAAAACACCCCTCATACATATGAGTTGAGTTTTGATTTCCTTAATTGTACTTAGGGTCTTGAACACCTAAGCATCAACCCAAGAAGAATTAATTGAGTTCTAGAGTGTTTTGAAATTTTATGAAATTAATTAATGGGATAATTAGTGAATTAACCTTTAATTAACATAAGATTAAAGAATAAAGGGGGTTTAAGGAATATCTTAAGGAGAGTATCCCAAAATTATTCCTAACCTCACATTCACTTAATCAAAGTTTAATTGACTCAATTAGAGGGTTAAACCACTAATCATACCCTTAATTAAGTATAATTACATTAAGGGAGTGATTAAGGAATGAAATAATAATTCCCTTAATTAAGCCACCAATAAATCCAAGAAAATTAGGGGAGGCATAAGTCATCCCTATAATTCCACCCAAGAAGTTTGAGATTAATCAATGGGTTAATTAAAGAGTAATTAGAAAATTAACATTCTTAATAAAACCCAAATTTAGAGAAAAGAACTATTCAAAAATAATCAAAATCAATTTTAGAATATTCTATGTTCAATTATCTTTCTAATGCAATTTATTTCATATTTTTTTGATTTTTCTATGTTGAGATATGAATCTTAGAAGCTTAGGAGAGTAATTAGAATTATTTAAATCCTTAATTATATCACTAATCCTAAGGCCACACATACAGCTGATGCGACATGCAATTTACACACATCACCACCTGATTGGCTATTTCAAACATTGCATCATAGTATCGCATGGAGGTGGTACTATATGCTTTCTTCTCAGCCGTCCGATCAAGGATCGAATGGTTGAGATTAAAGCTACGAATCAGAGGATTAAATATGAATATATTGCACATTTTAATCTCAGCTGTCCATCCAAAATGTGCGGATGGATGCCAGAGATTCTCTCTGTTATCCCCTATGAACAATGGAGGTCGTCCATGTCCTAGAGTAAGATCCGAGCTTGATTGAGCTTGAATTAATCCCAAATTTTACCCACACCATCAACATGCATAGAAGATTACATCCAACAGCTAGATTTTCATGGGGTGAATATTTTCTTCACAAAGGACCAACACATAATGAAATTAGGCTCAGTTTAATGGCTAACCTCATCGGAGGTGATCACCGATGCTCGATTCCCTTGGAGAATCTTCGTCTGGTTGAAACAAAGCTTTGCTGAGAGTTTGAGGCTTGGAAATTGAATGGATTCTTCTAGAGGCCAACTCCTCCTTAGCTTGAGCTTGACTTTGGTCTTGGGCACTCCTCCTCTACCTTTGGATCTTGGGAAAGAGTATAGGTGCACTCGACTTGGTCCTCTAATGAAGCTTGAAGAAGGAATTGAGTTGATGATAAGTGTGGAGAATGTTGGAAATTTGATCGAGCTCCCCTATTTTTACCTTATGAAAACTGAGAAATGGAAAATGGAAAATGCTTGAGAGAGCTTGGGATCATTGAAAAATGACTCCTCAGGCTTTCTCACACTCAATCAATTAGGAAACATGGAATGAGAGTGAATTAGGGGGGTATATCCCCTTAGAAATTGGACGATCGAGCACGGGCTTGCTCTTTTGATCCAATTACCTTGATTCAAAGGGTTTGTTAAGCTGTAAGGACCGCCCTTGAATTCATTTTTTCCTAGGGAGTGGAATGGTGAACTCCCAATGTGCTCCATTTGAGTGTAAGGAAGATTTCTATGTGGCCATTTCCATGCACATGGTCAGTTTGGCCATTGGGTCAGGTTGGGCTGATCCAAACCCATTAGGTTGGGTGCACAACCCTCCCTAATATTCACTTGACCCACTAGAAGAGAATCAAGTATGTATGAAGAGGATTTGACCAAATTCCAAGTGGAATTGGCCAAAATTTACACTATGGCCTAGGGGTAAAATGGTCATTTGGCTGATTTTTGAATTTGGGTATGTTAAGAAAAAAAGGCTTGGTATGTTAATAAAAAAATGCTTGGACAAGTTTCATTGGATTTGGAGTTCATTTGGTATGGTTTGGCTCATGTTGACCCATTTTAGGTCAAAATGGGTCAACTTGGGTCAAGTTGATCAATTGGTCAAATTAGGTCAAACCAAGGGGTGGGCCAAGTTCATATGATAAATTGAAATATTTTGGTGTCTTTGGTTTGATTCAATTTGGTTTAGGTTTGAATTTGGTTCAAATGACTTCATTTAGGTCAAATGGGTCAAGTTGACCAATTTGACCCATTTGACCTATTCGAGCTAGGTCATGGGTAGATTTAGATTTGGTTAGTCATATGAAGTGGATTGGTATCTTTATTTCTAATCAATTTTGGTTAAGTTTTAATTTGGCTCAATACCCTTTAGGTCAAGTCAGGTTCAAGGTCAATTGGGCTAGGTTAGGTCTAGTTGGCCAATTGAGGCTTTGGTGAAGTTCAACAAGTGATTTAGAATGAACTTGACCCATTGGTTTCAATTAGGTTGGCTTAGACCAAGTTTTGACTCATTTTAACTTTTTAGGTCAAGTTTGGTCAACTTGGGTCAAGTGGCCAATTGGGCTAGGTTAGGCTTAAATGTTGACTAGGTCAAGTTCAAACATTGATCATG
Source organism: Cymbidium sinense (assembly GCA_021442155.1). Lineage (NCBI taxonomy): Eukaryota > Viridiplantae > Streptophyta > Magnoliopsida > Asparagales > Orchidaceae > Cymbidium > Cymbidium sinense. The sequence continues at coordinate 190,068,414 of CM038218.1, read as the reverse complement.
AATGAACTTAGATCATTGGTTTCAATCAATTTGTCCTATGGTGAATTTTGGCTATGTTAGGTTTCATTTTGGTTAAGTGCTGACTTGGTCAACCCTTAGGTTTGACTTGGTTTAACCAATTTGATTGATTGATCATCGCATGATGATTGTTGATCATGATGAGAGGTATTAGTGAGTTTGATTCAATCCAATTTGGTTAGGATTTGAATTTGGCTCATAAGGGTACTTTAGGTCACTTTGGGTCAAGTGAGCCTAAGTAGGTCAAATGGCTTGGTCAAAGCTTGATTTGAGTTTGATTGAACTTGTAGATGGACTTATGATTGAAATATAAATCCATTTGCAAGTGGTTTGAAGTCAAATGGGTTTTGATTCATTTGACAATTTCAAGTTCAAAGGGTGAACATGAAATCGATTTTGGCTTGATTTTTGAATTGCATTTTGGTTAAGTGATTGAGGTTTGTATTTATGTTTGGATTCATGATTGAAGGATTGATTAAATCATGAATAAAAATCAAGGGTTTGGCTTGATTTGAAATTGATTTGGCTAAGTTCAAGATTTTGACTTGAAAGGCTTAGGTTAGGTTTTGATTTAATTTGAACTTAAATTTTGGAGTTGGTTTTGGTTGTTTGAATTTATATTTCATTTATCTATGTGAATATAAATGATAATATAAATGGGTTATGAGAAAAGTTCAAGAATTTGAAGTGATTTGAAGTTGATTTGAGCTAAGTCCTTAAGAGGAAATTAAAGGACTTAGGAAATATTTGGAATATTGGATTTAGTTTGATTGATTTAAGTTTATATTTCATTTATATATGTGAATATAAATGAGAATATAAATGACTTGTGAGAAAATTTTATGAATTTGATTTGATTTGAAGATGATTTTTAGGCTAAGTCCATAAGAGAGGATTAAGGACTTAAGAAGGATTTTGAATTAGGAATTTGAATTTTGGATTTGATTTGATTGATTTGAATTTATATTTCATTTATATATGTGAATATGAATAAGAATATAAATGAGTTATGGAAAAATTCATGAATTTGAATTGATTTGGAGATGATTTTTAGGCTAAGTCATTAGGAGGGAAATTAAGGACTTAGGAAATATTTGGAATTTGGAATTTCAGTCATGGGTTTCAATCATGGATTTCAATCATGGGTTTCAATTCTATGGCATTGATTTGAGTTTGGAGAAAATCAAATAAGATTGATTTTGAGTTTGAGAAAATCAATTAGGATTGATTTAGAGTTTGAGAAAAATCAATTAGGATTGATTTGGAATTTGACTTGAAGGAAGGAAGGTGAGGAATGGTTCAAGCAAAGGGTAAGAAAATTTTCCTAACACCCCTAAGGCATGACCTATTCCTATGTCTATCCCTTCTAAGTCTCTAGGGCTAGGTTGAGTGTCCACCCAATCACTAGATGTGTCTTAAGACTAAGGAACTCTTAGTGTCTAAGAGAAGTCCTATGTATAAGATGGAGGGGTTGAAAGCTCATCCTAAAAATGAGGTCAACAATCATTAAGCGAGGAATCAATGGAAGTAGGTGTGATGTTAAGAAATCTGCTAGTGCTTGTCCTTTCACCACATGGAGGGGTACAGATGTAATATCAAACTGTGAGAAAATCATGGACCAACGTGCCAACCATCTGGATAACATCGATCATGTCATGAGATACTGCAAGTGGATTGATTCTTGAAATCAAGTTTGCCTTATGAGAAAGCATATAATGTCGTAGCTTTTGGGATGCGAAGATTAAAGCTAGGCAATGTTTCAATAGGCGGGTAGTTGTTTCAACAGTGATCAGATGACGGTTGAGATAGTAGAGAGAATTCTCCTTCTCTTCGATATTAGTTTTAGCCAACAATGCACCAAGGGCGTCATCCAATGCAGCAGTGTAGAGGATAAGTGGCTTGCCTGGGATAGGGGCTACTAGAACCGGCGGCTTCATCAAATATTGCTTGATGTCTTCAAAAGTATGCTCGCACTTATCATCCCACATAAACTTAGCATCCTTTTTTATAAGTGCTGAAAATGGCTTGCATCTTCCCGATAGATTGGAGATAAAGTGTCTTAGATACGCCAATCGCCCTTGGAAAGACCTGAGTTGAGTTAAACTTTTAGGGGGTGTCATTTCTAAGATATCTTTGATCTTTTCTGGGTCTATCTCTATTCCCCGGTGTCATACAACAAACCCAAGGAACTTCCCTGAAGCTACTCCGAATTCACACTTCAAAGGGTTCATTTTGAGGTTGTATTGTCTTAACCATTTCAAAACTACTCTCAAGTCAAAGAGATGGTCTTCTTTTTCTTTACTTTTGAGTACTAGATCATCAACATAGCATTCAACTTGATGATGAATGAGTTCATTGAAGATCGAGATGGTCATTTGTAGCAGAATTTTAAGGCCAAAGGCATGACCTTATAATAATAGATTCGATGGGGTTCAAAAGTAATGTTTCTTTCATCCTCGGGGCCATCTTGATTTTAGTTATGACCCATCCATGAAGGAGAAATTGCATGAGATGAGTGATGTCCACCATTAATTGTAGTATAGGAAGTGAAAATTCATCCTTAGGACATGCCTTATTTAAGTCCTGAAATCAACCCATATGTGAATTTTACCATTCTTTTTCTTAATTGACACGACATTGGCTAACCAGGTAGGATATTTTTCTTCCCTGATGAAACTAGCATCAATCAATTTCTTGACTTCAGAAATGACATGTTATTCAATTTCTAATTGCATGCGTCTAGGAGCTTACTTGATAGGATTAATGTTAGGGTCTATTGCCAGTTTGTGGATTGGTATGTGAGGAGATAATCTGAGCATCTCTTCATAGCTCCATGCAAAGTAGTCCTTAAACTCAGTCAATAGCCTAACTAATTCATTACTTTCTTCTTTATTCCATAGAGAACTGACGTATGTGGGGCATGGATTTTCTTTTGTCCTGAGGTTGATTTCTTTGAGCTTGTTGATAGTTGAATGGATTTCTTCTTCAAATTTTGGAGGTGCATCTTTGATTTGAAGGTCATCTGGATCATTTGAAGTTTCTAAGCACACATCCTCATAAGAGTTAGTGTGGTTTGAGAAAAACCTATCAGATTCCAAATAATTGGTAACAATTAAGCAGTAATCATCATCATTTGGAACCCCATCTTGTCATGTTCTTGATTTGCATCCCTTCTTGTTGTTCCATAACTTCTCAAAATACTCTACACATGCTTGGACCATGTATAAGGAATCAAACCTTTCTTTGTAAGATTATGAGCACAAGATGAGTACCAATCAAAAGGTAATTCTATTAAATCTTTATATGAATTATCCTCAAGTTCTACATCAGCTTTTGAACTTGAGGGTGATGATCCCAATAGGAATCTCTTTGAGTTGACATTCATGAAAGACATAGGGGCTTCCTTAACTACTAAGCCTTGAACTTTTTGAGAAGAAAGTGAGGTTATAGCTAAAGTTCCTAACTGCTACCTAATAATTTTACATAAACCTGATTTGATTACATTCATGCTTTGCTTGGAGGCTTGGTCTTCATCATTGTCTGGCTTGAGTGTCAACTCCAATGAAACCGAGAGGAGTTGGCTAGTATGCTAATCACATGAGACTCATCCTCTGAGCTAGATTCTAATTCTATGTGAATAGCAGGGGTACTCCTGTGAACTAGAACATGGCCCCTGTTGGCTAACTGCCAACCAAGGGATCTTCCACCTCTAGAACTGCCTTTGTATCTACCTTTTCCTTTGCCTAGTGGAGGTTGAGTCATCTTACCCATATGTTCGTATGGTGGAACGACCTGTGGGTAGAATGTAACATGCGGCTCTACTTCTTCCTTGGTGTCCCTTTTTCGCTCATTTGTACTTTCTTTCTTTTTTTATTTTTCTATTTCTTTTTCTTTTTCTTTTTCTTTTATTTTTCTTCTTTTTATTTTTCTTTTGTATTTGAATTTTGGCCAAATTCATGAGAAAGGGTGTTTTGATTTTGAGGAAGATAGTAGGTCACATCCTCATATATCTCCTCTCTCTAAAAATGGCTTTTCATCTCCTTTGACACATTATTTCAATCTCTTGAAACTTGATGCAGCGATGAAGGGAGGATGGAATCATCTGTTAGTGTATCCAAGGCCTACCGAGCAAAGCGGTGAGTGATGTAACATTAATTATATAGAACTTGGCATCTTTATCACCTATTTCAGGTAACACTATGGAACCTAAAGCCCTCTCACCTTGTTCATTGAATCCTCTCAACATCATCCATCTCCCTGAGCTTAGATGTCAATCCTCAAATAGGCAAGGGTTTTAGACTCATAATAATGTTCCATGCACCATCACTAAAACCTAGAAAGTCAGATCACATATCCACTGTAATGTAGAGGCGGTTGTGCTCCATGTCCCCAGAGAAAGGTCTTCATCGATGAATGTGACTCCACAGGCTTCTCTTGAATAATGTGCCTCCTCTCCAGTGTTGCTAAGCATATCTGATAAGAAGAGCCTTGATTAATGATTTTCTCATCTCTTTGGATAAGACAAGGGCTTCATATATGCTTAGCTTAGCTGGAAACTTTCTTAGGTGAGCGAGGGCATTATAATTAACTTTGGGATCCTTCACAAGCATATCTATGGGCGGAGCATCCTATGGAGGGACTTTTTGCTCATTGGAACCAATGACTTGTTTACTCTTATCTTGAGGTGTTGTCTTAGGAGGTTGAACCTTGCCACTATGGAGGTTAACTTCGGTGATCTGTTGTGGTGGTTAGTGGAAGATTCTACTTGCTCGTTAGGCATACCTACAACTTTGCCTATAGGACCCTCAAAATCAAATGATTTTAGGTCTATCTCAAGAGGTGAACCTATAGTATTTAGGAAAGGAAAGTCCATTTCTGAATCAGAAAGAGAATGATTGGAGTTATTATAATTATTTAGACTTGAAGAGTTTTCTAAAAGAGTAGAGTCAGACAACCCATCAGAAGTGACACAAATGTAATTCAAACTAGCTTTATTCCTCAATTTCTTAGATTTAGAAGGAGGTACATAGTAGAAATCTAGTAAAGTAAGTGGGGTGAGGGATTTGATGCCCTCATCCACCAATACAAGATGTCTACTAGAAGAAGAGCTAGCTGAAGTAGAAATGCAGGCTAGTAGTAGTTGCAATGGTGGAATGGAGGCTGGGCTCAATGGTGGTTGTGCTACTTGGCTATAGCAGTATGGGTCTACTTCTTGTGCTTGAGCTCCACTTTCCCCAAGTTGTCTTTGGAAACTTGTGAACCTTTCTTGATGTTGGAGGTTTTGAGCTACCTCAAGCACCTACAAGGAAAGTTTCTTAATTTTTGAAATAATCTTTTTAGAAGTTTGAGATAAAGAGATATCCTAACATTCTTTTGTTTTAAGAGGATCACATGTATCCCCAATGATTATCCTAATAGAACTATGATTGTTCCACTAGATATTCCTTAGGGATAACTATAGCGCCTGACTTGTAGCTATGCTCAAGGCAATCCTCAAATGTAAAGCAATCCTCCAAAACATGGCCTAGCATGCGTGGTAGGGGCAAAAGTTAGGATCGTTACTCCTGCCAACTTTCTCAAGCTTCCTAGGCTCGGGTAACTAAAAATTAGGTTTATTTAAGAGGTTCTTAAAGATTTTTCTAACTTTCTCCCTCTTAAATAAATAAGATTTGTTTAATTTATCCGAAAGAGTAGGTGGGTGATAGCTACTGGGGTGGTATGTATGCATGTGAGTATGGTATGAGGAGGAGGCGAAGGCCATGGAGAGGCTCTGTAATGATGGAAGGCCTAGGCAGTGGTAAAGGAGGCGGAAGTGATGACTATGGAGCTCAAGGTCTCTCATGTTGATCCTTGGTTGGTTGCTTCCCTTCTATCTTCTACTACCACTTTTTTCATAGACCTTCTACGGCTTTGGATTTGATGACTAATCTTGAAAAGGCAACTATTTGGGCTCTCTTTGTAGGCTAGCTGCCTTGTTGATTAGCTTCTCAAATGTCTTAATGGTGAAACCTTTGAACATGAAGGTGATCGGGCTGTGAATATTCTTTAGTAGAATTTTAATGGCATTATGTTCAGACAGTTGCGGTTTGTATTTCATACTCAAATTGTGCCATCTAAGAATATAATCAATGAGGGACTTACTAGGTGTTGTTGTGCAACAACGAGATCACCCACATCTACCCTTTACTGAGCTCTAGCAAACCTCTTAATAAAGAGTTGCTACAACTCAGGAAAAGTCTTCACTGTTGGGGGGGTTCAACGTTCAAAGGCTATGCTAGGCTCGACAAAGATGAAAAATAGTGCATCACATTACAAAATATCCACGAAGTGCGCTATATCTTGGTGAGGGTTCCCGCTGCCATCAAAACTCTTGAAAGAAGGAGGCACAAAACCTTTAGGATATTAGATAGCATCAAATTCCTCTAGGTAGGGTCTACCCTTTGGAATTGATGAACCAACTCGAGCTTGTGCCAGTGTTTCTCTCACTTGTTGTTCAACCATGAATTTAATATCTTTTTCTTGTATGGAGGTACTATCCACTACCTTCCTATACAAGCTAGTGCTGCCCTACTCTATCAGAGGTGAACTCATAAGTTGATCTAAGACATGTAGTAACTTCAGTGACGGTCTCCATAGTAGTATGTGGTAGGCTTGATTCTAAAAGAATTCGTAAATCTTTAAGCCTCTTTCCCATCTTTCAATCACTCATCTATTTGAGTTATTGAAGGAGGTGTTGGGTGAGGTGTCACATTGACCACACACCTTCAAATCATGGATCTCGAAGGAGAAAATGTATCAACCATATGCACCTCTACTGAATCTTCTAACAAATCATCTTCATTGGGATCAAAGCTAACCTTCTCTTCCTCTAGGTCAGACCAATTATACCCTAGAATTTCCTTCTTCTCAATGAGATTTGTGCTACGATATCATTCAAGGAGTAGTCTAATTGTGCAGGAACAAATGCTCATGGCTAACCGATGGTAGGATCATTCTCATGAATAGAATACATCTGACCTCCCCTACTACTGGAGAGCTAAACCTATGAGGGCTATGCTTACTAGAGGAAACGTGCTCATGACTATCAACTGCTCTAGGTGGAGTACTTCCCCTGGGGGGATCTATCACCATCAGGACAACAGAACTATCTCCTTTCTCTATCTGCATCCATGATTTCTTTGAGGTGGTGGTGGTGAGATGATGACCACTACAAGTGCCACTCCTCTTCACCATGGCGAGTAGGAGGTCGGCAGAGCTCGACCTCCCTTTAGTCGGTGTAGATGGAATGGGATCTCTTGGCGTCGGATCACTAATGGGGCTCTCTTTTCCCCTGATGCTGCCTTCATGGCTTTAGATGGAACAGTGGAAGATATAACCTGCACTGGAGATGGCAGACGTGGAGTGGTGCGGTGTGATGGAGACACAACTCTCTCTATGCAGGAGCTCTCTTCTTATGATGTGTGGTACCAGTCAATAGTATATTGTCAGTGTGATTGACGCAAGTAGCACATCGATCAGGAAAATCTATGAGGGGATACTACGTGTACCAGCTCTCCCCTAGTAACATGCGATACACACGGCCTCTTTTGCCCTCTCTTATGGATATGCTATGCTATGAGGAATGGCTTGTAGATCAAATTGGGCACTCACATAAGCCACGCCTTCGATGCATAATATCCACGAGCACGACCTCCTCCTATCTCTAGTAGGTGCCTCATATTGAATTGTAGGTGGAGGTGACACTGTAAATCTCCTAACATCTTCCTCCCCATTAGATCTTGAAAGAGGATAGAACTTGTTTTATGTGATCAGAGGAGAAACTATCAGGTGACTCCTCTTTGAAACTTGAGGCTCCATCTCCACTATGACTTGATCTTTGCATCTATTATGGTGCTGAGTTCTATTGGGTGGAGCAGTGTGAGAACTAGACCCTATGTCAAAGGTAGGGCGACTATCCCTGAATATAGGGGGTGGCCTTCCCCTTGGAGGAAGCTTTGATTTTTGTCATTTTGAAAAATGAAACCTTTATGCTATTTGTGTATAAAAAGTATCAAATTTTGTTTTAGTGAAAAAAGAGGATCTTTACTTGCAAAAGTATGCTAAAGATTCCTAAATGTTTGATGTGATTTTGAAAGAGGATCTTTACTTAGCAAATTTGGGATCAAATAAAGAATCCATTTGATTTTTGATTTTGAGCACCTTTAAGCAAATTGGGTATCTGAAAAATCAAAAAAATTTTTGATTTTTTTTGATTTTGAAAGAATTTTACTTAGAATTTCTGAAATAAAGAATTAATTGTTTGATTTTTGATTTTGAAGAGGATTTTACTTAGAATTTGTATGCTAAATGGGAATCCAAATTTGAATTTGATTTTGTGATTTTGAAAAGAGATTTTTGAAAATTTGGTATGCTAAATAAATAATCCAAATATTTTATTTGTTGATTTGATTTTATTTATTTGAAAGGAGGGATTTTATTTAACAAATGTGTTAAATTTTATTTTTTTATTTTCATTTTGAAAGATGAAATCTTTAGCAAATTTGTTGGTTAAATAATTCAATTGTATTTGATTTTTGATTTTTGAAATATTTTATTTAACAAATTTGGGTATGCTAAATAAAGTCAATTATATTTTATTTTGATGAAATTTTTTGTTAGATTTTTTATTATGAAAAAAAGGAAATTCTAACTTAAATATGTGATGTGTTGAGTGATTTTCAAATGGGATTTTTGAAAAAAAATATAAATGTGTATATTAAATAAATTTTATTTGATTTTTTTGAAAAGAGGATACTTTAAATATGTAAGTATGCTAAATGAATTTCAATGTGTTTATGATTTTATTTTGAAAAAATCTTTACTTAGCAAATTTGGGTATGCTAAAGAGAATCATTTTCAAAATGTGTTTTTTTGAAAATTTTGATTTTATTTGAAATGAAATCTCATTCAATAAATTTATTATATTGAATAATGTTCATATGTGTTTTTTGATTTTTAATTTTATTTGAAGAATACTTCAATAAATTTGAGTATATTGAATAATGTTGTGTGTTTGATTTTGATTTTATTTGAAATGATCTTTCTTAGCAAATTTGGTATATAAATAAAGTTCATTTTCAAATGTGTTTTTTGATGATTTTGATTTTATTTGAAATGAAATCTTCATTCAATAAATTTGGGTATATTGAATAAAGATATTCATATGTGCTTTTGATGATTTTGATTTTATTTTGAAAAGAAATATACTTATAAATTTGAATTATATTGAATAAAATGTTTTGAAGATGATTTTATTTAATTTGAAATGAAATCTTCATTCAATAAATTTGGGTATATTGAATGAGATGTTCATTTTTTTGAAAATGATTTTGATTTTTTTGAAATAGAAATCTTCATTAATAAATTTGTATATTGAATGAATGTTCATTGATTTTTGATGATTTTGATTTTATTTGAAATGAAATCTTCATTCAAATTTGGGTATATAAATGAGGATGTTCATTTTCAATATGTGAAAGATGATTTTGATTTTATTTGAAATGAAAACTTCATTCAATAAATTTGGTATATTGAATGAGATGTTCATTCAATAAATTTGAGTATATTGAATGAAGATATTCATATGTGCTTTTTAAAAGATGATTTTGATTTTATTTGAAAATGAAATATACATTCAATAAATTTGAGTATATTGAATGAGTTCATTGTGCTTTTGAAAGATGATTTTTATTTAATTTTGAAATGAAATCTTCATTCAATAAATTTGGGTATACTGAATGAGGATGTTCATTTGTGCTTTTTGAAAGATGATTTTGATTTTATTTAGAAATGAAATCTTCATTCAATAAATTTGAGTATATTGAATGAGGATGTTCATTGATGCTTTTTAAAAGATGATTTTGATTTTATTTGGAAATGAAATCTTCATTCAAAAAATTTAGGTATATAGAATGAGGATGTTCATTTTCCAATATGTTCTTTTTTAAAGATGATTTTGATTTTATTTGGAAATGAAAACTTCATTCAATAAATTTGAGTATATTGAATGAGGATGTTCATATGTGCTTTTTAAAAGATGATTTTAATTTTATTTGGAAATGAAATCTTCATTCAATAAATTTGAGTATATTGAATGAGGATGTTCATTGGTGCTTTTGAAAGATGATTTTGATTTTATTTGGAAATGAAATCTTCATTCAATAAATTTAGGTATATAGAATGAGGATGTTCATTTTCAAATATGTGCTTTTTGAAAGATGATTTTGATTTTATTTGGAAATGAAATCTTCATTCAATAAATTTGAGTATATTGAATGAAGATGTTCATATGTGCTTTTTAAAAGATGATTTTGATTTTATTTGAAAATGAAATCTTCATTCAATAAATTTGAGTATATTGAATGAGGATGCTCATAGGTGCTTTTGAAAGATGATTTTTATTTAATTTGGAAATGAAATCTTCATTCAATAAATTTGGGTATATTGAATGAGGATTTGTGCTTTTTGAAAGATGATTTTGATTTTATTTAGAATGAAATCTTCATTCAATAAATTTGAGTATATTGAATGAGGATGTTCATTGATGCTTTTAAAAGATGATTTTGATTTTATTTGAAATGAAATCTTCATTCAATAAATTTGGTATATTGAATGAGGATGTTCATTTCAATATGTTCTTTTTTTTGAAAGATGATTTTGATTTTATTTGAAATGAAATCTTCATTCAATAAATTTGAGTATATTGAATGAATGTTCATATGCTTTTAAAAGATGATTTTGATTTTATTTGAAAATCTTCATTCAATAAATTTGAGTATATTGAATGAGGATGCTCATAGGTGCTTTTGAAAGATGATTTTTATTTAATTTGGAAATGAAATCTTCATTCAATAAATTTGGGTATATTGAATGAGGATGTTCATTTGTGCTTTTTGAAAGATGATTTTGATTTTATTTAGAAATGAAATATTCATTCAATAAATTTTAGTATATTGAATGAGGATGTTCATTGATGCTTTTTAAAAGATGATTTTGATTTTATTTAGAAATGAAATCTTCATTCAATATATTTGGGTATATTGAATGAGGATGTACATGTGTTCTTTTGAAAGACGATTTTGATTTTGATGAAATATTTATTCAATAAATTTGGGTATATTGAATGAGGATGTTCATTTGTGCTTTTTGAAAGTTAATTTTTTACTTTTATTTTTGAAAAGATCCTACATGAAACAATCTTGAAGATTATTAGATGAGGTTGAGTTATGAAAATATTTGTGCAAGTATTGAACTTTTTGGAAAGTGCTTTTGAAAAGTGAAATTTTTATGAAGGATTTATTTTTCTTATTTATAGAATGAACCTTACCTTACCATATAAATGGTAAGGGAAGTTCAATAAAATTTTTAGTCATTTCTTTTATTTAATTTTATTTTCATCTATTGGGGTACCCAACAGAGGTTTTAAGACCTACACGGAGGGAGGTCCTAAAACTTAAAGGATGTTGGCTAGCTTAGCTTAAGAATGAAATGAGCTAAATGCCAACGGAAAAGAAGGATAGTCTCAAGCTCATATGAGATACAAATCCAATATCGATACTTAGAGACAACGATCATTCACCAAAGATGGAGAGAGAAACCATCCGCGGAGTTGCCAAAAAAATCTGTTGTGTTTTTTTTCTCAAACTTTGAGAATTTGAAAAATTAAATTTGTATGTTGGGACACCACGTAGATCTGCAAATGTTCTCATTAGAGTGACCGGGTATGACATTGAGGAATGATGTACTATCTCGAGAGATATATGTCACCATCCTATAATGGACCTAATCACCTAATGAGGACTCCTAAGGACAATGGGTCTTCGAATGTACCAGAGATCTTTCCCTTACTTTACATGGAAAAGTAAAGTAGGGTTTATTTTAAACTGGGCTCATTAAGTTCCCTATGGAGGCAAGCCCCCATAGTTAATTACATCTTAAGGAATGAAATTCTTTAAGAATACTCTTGATTGAGATAAATGATCATTATCTCCAAAGATTTCAAAGATAGGACTATCAATAAATTAGTTATTTTTGGAAGATCAAGTGGGATTGATCAAAAGAAGGGAGTTATTATTGAAACTAAAAGGAGATAAGTAGGGGATGCACATGATGCTAGAAAACCTAGTGAGCATCCTAAACTATCCTATGGTTGGGCTTTATATTTTTAAAATTTGAAGAAGATTATATATTTGAGTTGAATTTTTATTAGAAATCTAGGGCTTACAATTCCACGACACGAGATCATGAAAATATTTAAGAGGTGAGGATTTATGCTTGTAGCCCGCAAAGGGAAACAGTGACCTCGGATCCTAAATCTAAGGAGCTTTGGAGAGGGCCAAAGCATGACCAAAATCTAAGGCAAAAATGGGTATATAGTTTATCTCTACAAGAGAGGATAAATCACCCGACTATTAGACTTACAACCCCCTAGGGGTGGCTGCCAACTAACTCCTATGATTTTAAATACTTGAAGGCAAGTCTTGTGCTTTGCAAGATGGCTAAGCTATTATTTGTTTAGAAAGAAGACTAAATCCTCAAACTCACTCCCTAAGAGACTAGATCATGAAAGACGTGAACTCATGACTTAATCTAATGCAAATTTTGTTAAGTTTTATTTTCATTTTTGGACATTTTTATTTGACATAGGCTATGGAATTTCATATGCCTAATGCATGACAAATTGGTTATGGGCCAAAATCAAAAAGAAGGTGTGTTTCCATCATATCTCTCAAAGGTCAAGCCATTTTCTCTAGCAAAGGTGGAAGCCCTCCATTAGCAAGACTGAAGCAATATGTTATGCATGATGTGAGACATACAACATCCAAAGGGGTTAAATCTTATTATATTTATTTATGTCCTAGGCTTTAGGTGAGGTTATGAGTTGTTAATTTAATTTTGAGTTGATTAATTAGATATAAAATTTATTTTTTTCCTAAGAACATGGGCCATTCAATAACCATCAAGCAATTAAGAAACTAGGAAAATCATGCCATTTTTAATGCACAAGCTAAACAAACATCAAACAATTTTATAAAGCTAGTGCAAATACTACGAGGCTAATGTGGTCGGGCTCCACTGCGCAAACTCGAAGGAAAATGGGTAGCCGAGCTCTACCCTTATACAACCCGGATTATAAATAAATAATTACAATAAAAAAAGGAAATCATGTTATGGGGGTCTTCATTCTTCATTTCCTCTTTTTTCTTTATTTCTTCCTTCTTGATTTTAACTTGGGACGTAGTTTGCTCCAAGGATTCTCATGGTACTTGAGACATGGTCTTATGACCAATGTTCATCCTAATTCTCCCATAACATTGATTCCAAATCTTAATTGCAAAATTTACATTAAAATTGGAAAGATAAATGTAATTAAACTTGTAAAATAGAGATTAGCTAAATATACCACTCAACCCAACTAGTTATATGAATAATTTTGGACTTAGACCCACACATGGGTAACCAAGTCCACCTGTCCTAGTTTGGATCATGCTTAGGGTATAAGCAACCCAGATTTATATTTTTTTACTACACTCTTAAGCATAATCCTCTGTAAGACATCATTAGACTAAGATCATCCTATCAACTAGTCTATTCACATGCACCCTAACATCCAGTCTAAAAACATTATATCACAAAATAAAATCATGCATCAAACCATGCACCAGCCCTAACATAGAGCTAGAAATGATGACTTAGCCTAACCTGTGTGCCTTTAAAGGCTTGTGTGACATGTTTTAGCTAGGCTTTAAGGTTGAGATTATCTAAGTGTGAGAGGTTTAATTTAGAAGGTGGCTTTAGTTTAAGTGATTTAGTTGATTTATCAATTTTAGTTGATGATTTTATTTGGTTTAAATGAACCTACACTTAGTTACTAAATATTATAAATAGAAGAAAAGAGAAGAGAACTTCTCTTTCATCCCTGCCTTAAGTAATTTCTAAGGTGGATTCATTAACAATTTTTCTTTAGGGAATCTTTTATTATGTGTTTTAATTAACCCTAAGTTTAGATTTACTCTAAATAGCCCTATTCAATAAGAAAGGCATCCTAGGATTAATTAAGCGAATTACTATCACATAACACACAACCCTTTATTTCTTTCCACCATGTATACCATGCATATGAATGATCCTAAGCATACCTATACATGCAATACAAATTTTAGCACACTTGATGATGAATGCTAGAGATATGATTTGGAAATTTGGATATTCAATGAATGCATATTTTCATTATGTAGAAAAGAGGGATTCTTTATCCATTTAACATAATGCACATCCATATGTATAAAATACATAAGTGAGTATGGCGCCATTGTTTTCTACACTAGGAGTGTAAGGTACAAGACCTACTTAGGGCTACTTAAAGCTTCACAGCCCCGAGATGTCCAAACTAATATACCACTTTTCTTAAATACATGAAAATATACAAAAAGAAACAAATGGATGAAGGATCATGCAAAAGATTTATGTTTGTTTGATTTGGTTGTATAATTTACATGTGTAAATGTGAGGATCCTTCTTAGGTCATAACATACAAATGTATAGGAATAGATTTAAGCAAGTGTTGTGTTCTTTTCAAATAAACTATACACTTTCCAAATCAGATTCAAATCCATGTTAAGAGAAGAGAAGAAAATAACATAAAACACATCATATGCTATGATCACATGCAAGCTTGTAAGTATTTATAAGTAGCATCAGTTCATTCATAATCTTTGATTTGTAGGTTTGAAAATAATTTTTGATTTAATAGTGATAATAGCCACTCATATTCTTACTTTAGCCAAAATATGCAATTTGACATAAAGAAAAACATTTTATTTAATTGATTTTTCAAAAGAGATGAATGCATGATTTCATATGGAAAATAACATTTAATATGCTTAGAAAGAAATAAAAGAATGTAAGCTTATGACTTCATTTACCCTAATTAATTTCAAAGGACAATCTTATAAGATAAGATTATTCAAAGTGGATCAAGATTCTTTAAAGAGATTTTTATTTTTGAATTTTAATTGACATCAGAAATGTGAAAAGAGTTTGTTAACCATTTCCCCCATATGTGAAATGGTTTAGTTTAAATTTAGAATAGTTAGATTGATTTTATGTTTTGTTTAGGTTAAGGTGTGAATTAAATCCATTAATTTCCCCTTACCTACACTACTTTGACATAATTAAATAAGTAATTATGAGCCAACTTATGATATGAAACCACATGGAATTTAAATTAATAATGCACTTAAGAAATAAAGGGTCCTAATGTAATTAGCTCATACTTATTGATAAATTAAGCTAAAGGGTTTAATTAAGTACTTTCATAACCATCCTACACATGTAGTTTGATTATGATTTCCTTTGAAGTTCTCTGATTATTGAACACCTAAGAATCTACCCAATTAATAGATTGAGATTAATTTGGTTTTGAGTTTGAATTAAGCCACTTAATAAAGTGATTAAATCATTAATTAATTTGCAAATTAATTAAGTCTTTATCCAAATGAAATTAACTTAGGGGAAAATATTAGAAAAGAAATCCTAATCTCATTCCCTAAGTCCATTCACTGTTTCAAGATGGTTAACATGCTTAATTAATGAATTTATCACCATTTAATGGGTTAATTAATTATTTAATTGATTAAGGAAGTGATTAGAGATGGAATAAGCAATTACTCTAATTAATCTAATAATAAATTCCAAAAAAATCATGGGAGGCAAAGGTCATCCCACTAATTAACCCTGGGAAGTTTGGAATTAATTATTGAAGTAATTAAAGAGTAATTAGCCTAATCATAATTCTAATAAAACCCAAATTGAGTGAAAGGTACTATTTAAAATAACTTAAACTTAATTATAAATTATTCTCCTTTGAATTATCTTTAAAATGAACTTGAGTTTATATTTTTTAGATTTTTCTATAATTAGTTATGAATTTTGGAAGTTACATGATTAAAAATAGATTAATTAAGCTAATTAAACCAATCCACAATGGTAATCGAGGCGCATGCTTTCGCTGTGATGGAATAGGTTATTAAAGTTGTCATCCGCTATCAAGTCACATTATGATTCACGCCTCCAATGATCTAAGATCATACGGCCATGATTAATCTTGCATTTTAGGCTTAAATCAGAGGGGCTAATCTAGATCTAATCACAATCGTCCATTCCAATCACACAGAATGGATGGTTTGTGATTTGTCTCCTCCCGAGTGGTGAGAGACGGATGTCGTCTGTCGATCGTAGTTTGATCCGAGCTCACCCGAGCTCAGATGGAGTTCAAACTCACCCCACACCTTCAGAGGAGTATAAGCAATGAATCCAATGGATAGAATATAAAGGGATTACATTTCCCTTCTCAAAGGACCAAGCAAAAATTTCTATGCTGGTTTTAAATAATACCTCATCGAGGCTATCACCGGTGCTTCCAACAAAGGAGGTAGCTTCATTTCATAAATATGAAGCCCTGTTGAAGGTATTAAGCTTTGATTTGAAGTGGATGGCTCGGTTGACCCAGCTCCCCTTCAATGGCAACCATCTTCGATTGAAGTCCTCTTTCCTATGGCTTGGTGACTTGGGAAATGACTTGATTGAGCTCGATGAGGTGCCTTGATGGTGCTTATAAGTTTAATTTAGGTTTATAGAGAATTGGATGAGTTGGAGTTGATTTGGATCTCTCTTATTTCAACTTTGAAGAAAATCGAGAGAATAGGAGGGGAGATCTTAGGAATGCTTTCAAACGCTTGGAGAGTTTACTTTGATTCCTGAGTCGATCAATTTGGTATTTGGTTTAAGTGGAATGAGGGGAGTATATCTCCTCTTGGATGGTTGACTACCAGCTTTTTTTAGCTCAATTGTTTGGATTGATCCACTAGTTTGGGTCAGACCCATGTGATTTGTTTATGAGGAGGAGGAGAGGGAGTGTCCATGAGCTAGGTGAGTGCATGGTGATCCAAGTGTCTAATTCTCATTGAGGGTTGGCTTGGCCTTGGTTAATGGATGACCCAAGGTGATTGGGTCATGTTCACCACCTCCCTTGGTGTCCAAGTTGACCACTAGGAAGATGCCAAGTGGCCATGAGAAATAATATGACCAAATTCCAAGTGAATTTGGTCATAAGATACCTTTTGACCTAGGGGTAAAGTGGTCATTTGGCCTTGGTTTTAATTTGGACAGATTTGAAATGATTTAAAAGTGGGTTGGGCCAAATTTCAAGTGATTTGGAGCTCATTTGGTTTGAATTGGTTCAACTTGACCCATTTAGGTCAAATTGGATCAAATTGGGTTAGGTTGACTAATTGGTCAAATTGGGTCAACCCATGGGTTAGGTCAAGTTCAAATGATTATTTGGAGCCTACAGGTATCATTGGTTTGGTTCTATTTGGTTTATATTTAGTTTAGGTTCATTTAGGTTTGTTTAGGTCAATTGGGTCAAGTTGATCAATTTGACCCAATTGAGTTAGGTCATGGGTTGATTTAGGCTTGGTTGATCATTTGAAATGTATTGCAAGCTTTGGTTTTAATCAATTTTGGTTTGGTTTGATTTCAAGTTGATTTGACCTTTTAGGTCAAGTATGGTCAATTGGGCAAGTTTTTAATTGAAGCATTGGTCAAGTTCAACAATCAATTTTGAATGAGCCCATTGGTTGCAATCAATTTGGCTTAGATCAAGATTGGACCTATTTTGACTTTTTATGTCAACTTGGGTCAACTTAGGTCAAGTATCCAATTGGGCTTTGTTTAGCTCAATTGATGGCTTGGTCAAGTACAATCATTGATTATGGATTGGTTTAGATCAATGGTTTCAATCAGTTTGGTTTATATTGGATTTTGGCTAGTTTAAGTTTCATTTGGGCTAAGTGTTGACTTGGTCAAAGGCTTATTTGACTTTAGTTTGACCTAATTTGAGTATAAACGAGAATATAAATTGGTTATGTGAAAATCTTTTGAGTTTGGAGTGATTTGGATTTGATTTGAGCTAAGTCCATAAAATGAAATCAAAAGGGCTTAGTAAAGATTTTGGTTTTTTGGAATTGATCATGGGTTTCAATTATTTGGAATTGATTCATGATTTGAGTTTTGGAATTGAATTATGATTTGAGAAAATCAATAGAATTGGAATTGATTGAAGATTTGATTTTAGAGTTTGGTTTGAAAGAAGGAAGGAAGGATTGAGTTTAAGCTATAGGGTAGCAAGTCTTCCTAATACCCCAAAGGCATAACCTACTCCTATGGTTAACTCTTTTAAGTCTCTAGGTTAGGTTAAGTGTTCACCTAATCACTAGAAGTGTCTTAAGACTAAGTAACTCTTAGTGTTTAGAGGAGTCCTTATGTTTATATATATATATATATATATATATATATATATATATATATATATATATATATATATATATATATATATATATATGTTGTATGTCTTGTTTGAAAATTGATTTAAAAAATCTTTACTTAGCAAATTTAGGTATACTAAAAGGCTTTCAATTATATGTTTGAAACTTTTGTGAAAACATCTTTATTTATGATGATTTGTTATGTGTGAGATACATGTTGATTTGATTTGAAATGAGGCTCTTACTTAACAAATTTTATATGTTAAGTTGAGGCTTAAATGTGTTTGATGTATGTGTTGATTTGATTCGAAATTGAGGCTCTTTTAACAAATTTGATATGTTAAGTAGGAGCCAAGTGTATTTGATATGTTTTTATTTGATTTCTCTTTTTAAAAAGAGGGAACTCTTATTTGACAAATATGGTATGTCAAATAGAGTTCAAATGTGTTATGATTTTGAAAGAGAGAAATATATTTAGCAAATTTAGATATGTGTGGTGTTTATTTTTTATTTGTGTATATGTACACCATGACTGAGGTGTACTTCAAAGATCGCATGACATCAAGGAATAGTGCACTATCTCAAAGATAGAAATGACTACTAATATGGACCCATAATATGACTCTTAAGGCATGTCTTCAAATATACCAAAGATTATTCCCCACTTTACATGGATGAATAAAGTAGGGCTTATTTAAATCGAGTTCTAAACCTTATCAAGAAGCCCCATAGTTAATTACATCCAAGAAAGTAGTTCCTTAGGAATACTGAAGTAGTAATTTGTCTCCAAAGATTTCAAAGATAGGATTATTAATAAATGGACTTTGTTTGGAAAATCAAGTGGACTAGATCAAAAGGAGAGACTTATTTTATTGAAGCCAAAGGATATGGGTATGGGATGCACATAAAATAGTATTCATAGTGCGCATTCTAATCTATCCTATGGTTGGGCTTTATATATTTAAAATTGAAGAGAATTATTTATATGAGTTGAAATTTATTAGAAAGCTAGGACTTATAATCCCACAATACAATATTATGGAAATAGTCTAATGTGGTGAATAAATCACTTATAAGGAGTCACCTTTCAAATCAATGGAGAAAAGAAAGAAGACACCTTATAGAAATTCATCTTGGTAAGATGCTATGATCCAGGATGTACTTATTCGTGTGAGATATTATCATATAGCACTATCTTGAAAGATAGAAGTCACTACCCTTTAATGGAACCAATCACCTCAATAAGGACTCCTAAGATGATGGGTTTGCATATGTATTAGAGATTTTTTTCCCTACTTTACATAAAAAAGTAAAGCATGGTTTATTTTAAACTGAGTTCGTTAAGTTCTCTACAAAAGCAAACCCCCATAGTTAATTACATCCTAAAGGATAGTATCCTTTAGGAAAACTCTCAATTAAGGTAAATCATCATTGTCTCTGAAGATTTCAATAGGAAGGACTATCAATCGATTGGTTTGTATTTTTGAAGATCAAATAGGATTGATCAAAAGAGGAAGTTATTATCAAAGCCAAAATGGGAATAAGTAGGAGATGCTCAAGATGCTAGGAAACCTAGTGAGCATCTCAAACTATCCAATAGTTGAATTTTAAATTTTAGAAATTGATTTAATTTGTTTGAGTTATATTTTTTTATTAGAAATTTAAGACTTAAGATTCCTTAACACAAGATTAAGGAAATACCTAAGAGGTGAGGAATTATGCTTATGGCCCACAAAGGGGAAAAATAATCTCAGAACCTAAATCTAGGGAGCTTCGGTGAAGGCCAAAAGCATAACCTAAATCTAAGGAGAAAATGGGTTTGTCACAAGAGAGAAAATCACCACACTTGGACTTACAACCGCTAGGGTGGCGCCAACTAACTCCTCCTATGATTTTAAATTCATGTAGGCAAGTCTTTATGCTTTTATGCAAGATAGCTAGGCTATTTTTATTTAGAAAGAGACTAAATCCTTAAACTCACTCTCTAAAGAGACTAGATCATGTAAAGGGACATGCCTCAAATAACCTAAATCTAATGCATTTCAAATTTCATTTTTATTATCATTTTTTGGACAATCATTTTGACTCAGGCTAATAGGACTTTTTATGACTAATGCATAAGAAATAGATTATTGGCCAAAATCAGCTAGAAGTTTAGGAGGTGAGTTTCCACCATGGCCCTCAAAGGTCAAGTCGAGTTCTCTGGCAAAGATGGAAGCCCTCCAGTCAAGAGTGAAATAAGATGCTATTGTGCATGATATTATAAAGAAAAGAACTCATCTAGCTAAGGGATTTCTAATTCTTTTATCTTAATGTTAGTCCTAAGCTTTAGGCAAGGTTATGAATTATTTAGTTTTAGTTTGAATTATTAAGTTGGGTAAAAGATTTATTTTTCCCTAAAGAGCATAATCCACATCCTTAAAGCATAAGCAAGGAAGAAATTAGGAAAAGCATGCCACTTAATGCACAAGTTAAACAAACATCAATCAGTTTATAAAACTAGCACAAAAAGAATAAATGATCATTTGTGGTCGGGCACCACCGCACAAACCTGAAAATATCAAATGTGTGTAGCCAAGCTCTACCCTTATACAACCCAGATTACAAATGAATTAAATTACAATTTAAGTAAAGGAATCCATTGGTATGGTGGTCTTCAAGCTTTGTTCTTCTTTCTTATTTCTTCTTTCTTTCTTTCATCTTTAGATCTTCCTTTGGATGGTTGGATTGTAGATGCTCCAAGGCTTCACATGGTGCATAAAATGAAATCTTATGACCAATGCTCATTTTAATCCCCCATAACAAATCATTCCAAAATCCTAAATATATAAACTTTTACATGAAAAGGAAATGCATAAATCTAACTAACACCTGCAAAATAAAGGTTAGTCAAATCACACCACACAAATCCCAAGCATGTATATTGGACTTATCACCCCACACATGGGTGACTAAGTCCACTGGGCCTATGGATTATGGGTATAAGCATCACAAGCAAGAAGCATTTATATTTTATTTATGATAGTGCCCTTAAGCACAATCTCTAAAAGAAAGAATAGTTAGACTAAGAACATCCATGATTCATTCTAGCATACACCCCATCCAGTCTAAAACATTCATCACAAAATAAAAAATATAACCCATGCACACCTAACCTAAAGCTAGAAGAGGTGACTTGGGCTAATGTGTGTGGTTTGAAGGTTTGTGTGATATGCTTAGCTTAGGACTTTAGGTTTGATTTTTGTAAGTGTGAAAGACATATTCAACTTAAAGGAGGGTTTCATTTAAGTTGTTTAGTGACTTTGGGTTGTTTTTATTTCATATTTTAATTTTTTTTAGTGAAACTTACAATTAATTACTAATTTATAAAGAGAAGGAAAGAGAAGAGAACTTCTCCTTCCTTCCCTAATCCTTAAGTAATTTCTAAGTTAAGTTCACATTTTAACTTCATTTAGGTGAATGTTTTAATTACATCTTTTAATTACTCCTAAGTTTATATTACTCTAAATAAACCTATTCAAAAAGAAAGGCATTTTAAGATTAAGAAAAATGAATCAAAACTCACAAAACATACATTACTCCAATTATTTCCCAATATACATAACATGCATATGGATGGACCCTAAGCATATCTATACATGCAAATGAGAATAGTTAACACACTTTATGATGCATGCTAAGTAGTTCATTTAAGAAAATTTGGAAGTTAAACATGTATGATTTTTCTTAAGTAGAAAAGATTTTCATTCTCCAAAAACTTCATATACATGCATAAAAGTAAGAAAGGCATAAGTGAGCACAACGCCATTATTAACCAGAGGTGTAAGGTACAAGACCTACTTAGGGCTACTTAAAGCCTCTTAACCTCAGGGTTGTCCAGACTAATATACCACTTTCCTTAAGTACTAACATGCATATAAAAAAAATTAAGTGGAAAAGGAATATGCAAAAGTCTGCTTAATGATTTCATTTTTGTTAATTAAATTTATTCATGTAAGCATAGACAATCCTTCTAAAGTGAGGGCATAGAGATGAATAGGGCTTGGGATTAAGTAAGTGTTGGGTTCTTTTCAAATGAACCCTACATCTTACCAACCCATATTCAAAACTATGCTAACATAAGAAAGGAAGGAGAGGCTATACTAAACATGCTTTATAATTCATCACATGCAAGATAATAGTTAATATATGAATAGCACACTTTCAGATTTGATGTCTCATTTATAGATTTTTTAAAGTATTTTGGATTTAGTAGTGATAATAGCCATTCATATTTTACTTTAGCCAACACATGCACATTTGACATAAAGTAAATAATTTCATTTTAAAACTTTGAAAAACATGAAATTATGGATGCATAAGTCATATAGCATATAATTTAACATGTTGGGAAAGATCTAAAACAATGTAATCACATGAACAAACTCTCTTTACTTAATTCCTAAAGACATTCTTAAAGAATAAGAAAACTTAGAATAAATCAAAGTGAATTTCAAAATGATTTTGGTTTGTTTGAAGTTTGATTTAATTTTAAAAGGGTGAGATGAGTTTGGTGTTCCTAACCCATTCCCACATGTGTTTTGTATTTTAGTTTAATTTTTATATAATTAAATCTATTTTTAAGTGTTGATTAGGTTAAGGTATTGATTAAGTGACTTAATTAACCCTTACCTACACCACCTTAGAAAAATTAACTAAGTAATTATGAGCCAATGAGATGACATACAACAGGTAATGTAATGCAAAATGAAAAGGCCTAATGCAATTTGGCTCACAATTAAAAGTTAATTAAGCTGGGGTTTAGGTTAAGTACTTTTAAAACACCCCTTCACACTTATGAAAGGGGTTTTTTTCTTAATTAGACTTAGCTATTGAACACCTAAGATCTACCCAAGGTAGATTAATTAAGTTCTGAGGTTTTTAAAAATTTTGAAAATTAAAGGGTAATTAATGAATTAAATTAAGAAGAAGTTAAGGAAAGAAAATGGGGTTTAGGGAATAGCTTAGGGTAAATACCCCAAAATTATTGCATAAAACCCATACTCACTCGATCTAACCTTAATCTAACTTAAACATAGTGGAAATCAACTAATTATACCTTAATTACCCTTAATTACATGAAAAGGGTAATTAGGGAATGAGCTAGAAATTTTCTTAATCAAGTCCTCAGTAAATCTCAAGAAAATTAGGGGAGGCATAGGTCATCCCCTAAAATAAACCCTAGAAGTTTGATATTAATTGGTGGCTAAATTAAAGAATAATTAACTAATAAACAATCAAAGAAACCCAAATTCAGAGAAAAAGGGAAATTAAAATACATTAAAAATATTTTTTAGAAAATTCTATATGGAATTATCTATCCAAGGCATTTTTCCTTTTATTTTTCTGATTTTTCTATGAGGAGTTATAATTTTAGAAGCTATTAATTAAGAATTAATTAGTTAAATAACTAATCCTTAATACAATCCACAATACACGTGGTGGCTGCCAAGACGCTTTACACGTGCGCAGTGAGTCTCTTAACTTGTCATCGGGAATGGCGGTGCACACGCTTTTTAACCCTCGATCAAAGATGACTAAAGATACACACGATTTATAAATCAAATAAGGGATTAAAAATGTGCCTAATAATCTCAGCCGTCCATCTAAAAATGTGTGGATGGATGGCTGAGATGGGTTGAGTTCTTCCCCGAGGAGGAATGTGAACCATTCACAATCCAAAGGAAGATCCAAGCCCGATCCTTCATGGATTCAATCAAGGCTCAACCCACACCATCTAAAGGACCAAAAAGGCCAATCCATTGGCTAAGATCCTATGAGATGAAAATCCTCTTCACAAAAGACCAACACCTCTTAGCCTAAGTGGTCAAAATTCACTAACCTCATCGGTGAGCACCGATCGATGAGGTAGTTTCTGCCTAGTGGAGATGAAGTCTTGTTGAAGTTCTAGCTGAGGTTGAGTGATGAATGGGACCAACTCTCTTCACTTGGGCTTTGATCGAATTGATCTACTCGTTGCCTCTAGAACTCAATTGGATGCTTAGGCAAGCTCAAGTGAGTCCTTGAAAGATGAGTGTAGAAGGAATTGGAGTAGGATCAAGTGTAGAGGATTTTGGAAATCAAGGTGAGCTCCCCTATTTTGCACTGTGCAAAATTGAGGAAGATGATTCCAAATCTCTTCTAAAGGCCTTAGGAAAGGTCTTTGATGTTTGCTAACTCTCCTTAGGCTCCAATCGATCAATAATGAGTGAAAATTAAAGTGAATTAGGGGAGTATATCTCCCCCTTGAAGGATCAGATGGCCGGCAATGGACATGTCATTTTGATCCAATTGATCAGAGGGTGTTTTGATGTATGATGCACATGGTGCCAAAGAGTGGATTGCCAACATTCCATGTGCATCCAAGGTTTGGGGAGTTTGAAAATTTCATGCCTATGGGTGGTCTCCATGGGTTGGGTGACCCACACCATTGGGTGCACCACTCATCACTAGGTCTCCTTGAGATTTTAGGAGAACCTCAAGTGTTTGTGATGAGTGCATGACCAAAATACCCATGGGTTAGGCCAAAATTTGTTCAATGGCCTAGGGGTATAATGGTCATTTTGCTATTTTTTTTCAATTTGGGTGTGTTTGCCATGTTGAGAAAATAGATTGGGCCAAGTTTCAATGGATTTGGAATCCATTTGATAGGGTTTGGCTCATGTTGACCCATTTAGGTCAAAATGGGTCAACTTGGGTCAAGTTGACCAATAGGTCAAATTGGGTCAAACCAAGAGTTGGGTCAAGTTCATATGACCATTTGAAATGTTTTGGTACCTTTGGTTTGGTTCAATTTGGTATAGGTTAGGTTTGGCTCATATGACTCATTTAGGTCAAATGGGTCAAGTTGACCCATTTGACCCATTTGACCTATTTTAGGTCAAGGGGTTTTTAGGTTTGGTTAGTCATATGGATTGGATTGGTATCTTTGTTTCCAATCAATTTGGGTTAGGTTCAATTTTGGGCCAACATGAACCCTTTAGGTCATGTTGGGTCTAAGGTCAATTGGGCTAGGTTGGGTCTAGTTGGCCAATTAAGGCTTTGGTCAAGTTTCAAAAGTGATTTGGGATGGACTTGACCCATTGGTTTCAATCAATTTGGCTTAGATCAAGTTTTGACACATTTTTACCCTTTAGGTCAAAATGGGTCAACTTGGGTCAAGTGGGCCAAATGGGCTAGGTTAGGATCAAATGTTGGTTTGGTCAAATTCAGACATAGGTTATAAGTGAACTTAGATCAATGGTTTCAAAAAAAATTGGCCTATGATAGATTTTGGCTATGTCAGGTTCATTTTAAGTTAAGTGATGACTTGGTCAACCCTTAGGTTTGACTTGATTTGACCCAATTTGATTGATTGATCATCCCATGATGATTGTTGATCATGATGAGAGGCAAATATGAGTTTGGTTCAATCCAATTTGGTTAGGATCAAAAGTTGGTTCATAAGGGTACTTTAGGTCACTTTGGGTCAAGTGAGCCTAAGTGGGTCAAATGGCTTGGTCAAAACTTGATTTAAAGTTGATTGATCTTGTATATAGGCTTATGATTGAAATATAAATACATTTACAAGAGGTTTGAAGTCAAATGGATTTTGATCCATTTTAAAATCTCATATACAAAGGAAGAATATGAAGGAGTTTCGGGGTTGATTTCTGATTTGGTTTTTGATTGAAGGATTGATGTTTGGATTTATATATGAGCTCATGATTGTAGTATTGATTGAACCATGAGAGAAAATCAAGGGTTTGGTTTGATTTGAAATTATTTGGCTAAGTTCAAGATTTTGGCTTTAAAGGCTTAGATTTGATTTGATTTGAGTTTAGGTTTTTGAGTTTTTGATTGTTTGAATTTATATTTCATTTATATATGTGAATATAAATGAGAATATAAATTGATCATGAGAAAATTTCAAGAATTTGAAGTGGTTTAATCATGATTTAGGTTAAATCCATTCAAGGGAATTTAAGGGATTTAATGGAATTTTTAATTAGAAATTTAATTTTTGGGTTGGATTTGATTGATGTGTATTTATATTTCATTTATATATGAGAACATAAATGAGAATACAAATATATTTTTAGAAAATCCCATGAGTTTGAAGTGGTTTGATCAAAGTTTAGGTTAAATCCATTAATAGAAAATTAATGAATTTAAGGGAATTTCAAGCATTTTAAATTTGGAATTTAATTTTTCCTTTGATTGGATTGATTTATATTTATATTTCATTTATATATGAGAATATAAATGAGGATATAAATTGATTTTGAGAAAATCCCAAGGATTTGAATAGGTTTGATCAAGATTTGGAGTTGATTTTGGCTAAGTCCTTTAATGGGAAATTAAAGAGACTTAAAGAATTTTTCATGAATTGATTTGAAATTTTGAATTTGATTGGATTGATTTGAATTTATATTTCATTTATAAATGTGAATATAAATGGATCATGAAAAAATCTCAAATATTTGAGTAGGTTTAGATCATGATTTTGGTAAGTCCTTAAGAAGGGCTTAAGTACTTAGAAATTTTGACTTAGGAATTTATGATGGATTTTGATCATGGGTTTCAATCATGGATTTCAATCATGGAATTGAATCATGGAATTGAATCATGGAATTGAATCATGTAATTGAATTGGAGTTTTAAAAAATCAAATAGAGTTGATTTGGAGTTTGATTTGAAAGAAGGAAAGTGAGGAATAGTTTAAGCTAAAGGGTAGATTTTCCTAACACCCCAAGGCATGACCTATTCTATGGCAAACTCTTCTAAGTCTTCTAGTGGGAGTGTCCACCAATCACTAGATGTGTCTTAAGACTAAGGAACTCTTAAAGTCTAAGAGGAGTCCCTAAGATGGAGGTGTTGAGAGCTCATTCTAAAATGAGGTCAACAAAGGCCCAATAGGTGTGTGACTCACAGAACACCATACATATTGACAAAATGATCAACAACACCAAAGATCACAAGCTAACAAAATTATCTATCTAGTCAAGAGAGAAAAGCATAGTGCAATGTGGCTCTACTTATGTCCAAGACATAGAGAGGGGAGAAATCCAAGGGGATAGAGTGTGAACCTTCCACTAGGAAGCAGGTTCAAGTCATCTACAAGGAGATGAAAGGAATTTGAATCTCACTAGGGAGAGATCTCCATGAGGGAGAGGGTTGAATTTGTTTTAATTTTTGTTAGGTTTAAATTTTTAGAAAGAACCCTATTATTTTATAATGGGTTGTACTGAATAGGAGCCAAGGAGGCTAAGACCTAATTCAGATTTATCGATCCAAAGGGGTAGTCTACTAAGCACATAGTAGGACTAGCTGACCAAAGGGATGCCTTTTGGTATGTAGCATCTATACTAGGAAGAAAGCATGGTAGACTTACATCCTCCAAGTAGAGACCAGTTGCTCAGGTAATCTATTGGCAAGGTAATAGATTGAACTCAACCTAAGGCTGACTATTGAGTGAATGTCACTGGGGGACTTAGATCAACTCAAAGATAGTCAAGATTAATTTCATTTTTTAGTTTGTTTATTTTGATTATGATGTATCCCATAGGTTTGATGAACTGCACTAAGTAGGGGCCAAAAAATCCTAAACCTAACTCAAATTTACCAATTCAAAGGGAGTAGTCTACCAACCACAAGGTAGGACTATCCAACCAAAGAGAAATGCCTTTTGGCACACAATGGTTAAGTATTAAGAAGAAAGCATGGGGACTCATATCTTCCAAAGATAAGGAACCATTGGGGTGATCTCTTTGGGAAACAGCTCAAACTAAATCTAAGGCTAACTATTGAGTGAATATCACTAGAGGACTTAAATCAGCTCAAGAATAGTCAAGATTAATTTTATTTTAATTTATTTTGATAGATTCTATTGGTTTGCGATTGGTCACATTGAGAAGGAGCTTGTAGAAGCCTAAACCTATCTCAGATTTACTTAACCAAAGGGAGTAGCTTTCCAGCCGATGGGAGAACTATCCAACCGAGTGCCTTTCGGTTTGCAATGACCAATTAAAGGGAAGAAAGCTTGAGGACTCACATCTTCCACTAGAAAAGATCACTGGGGTGATCGATTGCTTTAGGTAATAAATTGAACCCGACCTAGTGCTGCCCATCGGTTTGTGATAATTATGCTAGAAAGAATGCATCATAGTCTTATATATTTCAAAGTGAATGACTGTTGGGGTAACCTCCTCATGAAAAAAATAGAATGAAACTTGGCCTAAGGGTGACTACGGAATGAGTACCAACCCGGGGATTTATGTCAACTCAAGTAGTGAGACAATTTCTATAGGGAGTTCTGCTGACACTTCCCTAAAGATAGGATGCCTGCTTGGGAGAAGGGGCCCTTTGGGGGCTTGAATCCTAATCCATAAGCAAAAAAATTTTGTTTGTTTATTTTAATTGGTTTGTTTTATCATGGACCCTATTAGTTTGTGAGGGATCAAACTAAGAAGGAGCTTATATCAGCCTAGACCAAACTCAGATTTACTAAACCAAGAGAGAATTTATGCATCCACTAAACAAAATTTTCCAACCACAGGGGTGGCTACAAAAGGAAAGGGGAGCTATCCAATCCAAAAGTAACCCAAGTAATGTCTAAATGGGGTCACAAAATACTTGATCCAAATAGAGTGCCCATAAGGGATGGGGCCGGTAAGGGCTTAATCCAACAACCTAGAGAAAATGACATGGCTAATCATATATCCAATAGGTATTCAGTGTCCAACTCAAGGAGAAAGCACGGGACTCATTCCAAGAGTGGTGTACCACCGTGAGTGCCATAGAGAACATTAACCAACCAAAGTAAGTTTATAACAATCCCTAGGAAGAAAGCTGGACTCACATCCTCCCATATAGAATTGACTGTTGGATAGTCTATCTTCGCCGATAGTGTTATCCACCTAGGACTTGAGTGAATGCTACTGGGAGACTTAGATCAACTCAAAAGTAGTCAAGAGAAAAGGAGCCTCTAGGGGACTTATCCTAAGCCTCAAAAATACTCAACCTAGTTAGAGCATGGCGGCTAGTTCAAGAAGAAAGCACGGGGACTCACATCTTCTTAAACAAAGCCAACATGAGGTAGCTTACTAGCTAGGCAGTGAAGCATACCATACTAACAAGACACTCTTTGGTTTGCAATGATCAAGTTAGGAAGAAAGAGTGGGGACTCACATCTTCCAACAAGTGACCACTAGGGTGACATACTAGCGAGGTAGCATGTAGACCCAACCTAGAGCAGCTAATGAGTGAGTGCCACAAGGGGCTTGCTCACATATCAAAATAGCTTGAGACAAAAGATTTGTGTTTGTTCTTGTGCATGTGCTAAAAGGAATAGGATGCCTCTGGGGGACTCTTACACCTACCTTAAAACACACTAGGGAATTATGAAATGATGGCATGGATTACAACAAGAATTTCCACTAAGAAAGGATGTCGCTTGGGTTCTTTCACACTTAACTTAGTTATGCTAATCAAAATAGGATGCCTCTGAGTTCTCTTATACCTATTCTAAAAGCATCGGGAGATTGTGTTTATGTTGTGAAAGAGGGATAGGATGCCACTGGAGACTCTTACACCTACCCTAAACATGTCATGGTAGATTCGCAAGATAAGAAAACAACACTTCGAAAGAAGAGAAGATTTGATGAATGGAATTAGAATTTGTTCTTTTTATTAATGAATGTATTCAAACAAGTTTTATTTCATGGGTAATATTTCTTTAGATAGAGCCCATTAATTGGAAGCATCGGGTGTTCCCTTTTACAATCAATAAGGTGATAAGATCCTCCTTGGTAGGCCTTCTCTATAACATAGGGGCCTTCCCAAGTGGGTTTAAACTTGCCTCCCATCTTTCGACGGGTAACAATTGGTCTCCTTAGAACTAACACAAGTTCTCATACTCAGAAAGACCTAGGGTGGACCAACTTATGAGCTTGAATCATTATGTCCTTATACAACTTGAGGTTCTAGCATGCCCGTAGGTGACTTTCTCCAAACCTTCATCTAACCACATCTTTGCATTTTACTCTGTAGTAATCTTGTTACCTAATGCTATCCTTAGTGAAGGGAGTTGAACTTCTAAAGGAAGAATCGCTTCAGACCCATATACTAAATAAAATGGTGTAGACCGAGTTGGAGTTGGTATGTAGCTAGGCCAAGGCTTCAACCAACTGCTCATTCCACTATCATTTGTTGTCATCAAGAGTCTTCTTCAGTATCTAAATGAGAGTTTTGTTGAATGCTTCTGCTAAACCATTAGCTCTAGGGTAGTATATGGTGGAGTATCTCCAATCTATACCATGTCTTCTGGCAAAGCTGTTGATCTTTGTTCTTTTAAACCTTAAACCTATATATGATATGGTTCCTAAAAAATTGAAGCACATGGTGATCTGTGACATCTCTAAATCGGATGGCTTTCACCCACTTGGAAAAGTAGTTGGTAGCAGCTAAGATGAATCGATGCCCCTTTGAAGAAGGAGGATCGATCACACCTACAATGTCAGGACCTCAACACTCAAATGGCCATGAAGCCAAAGTAGGGTGTAGAATGTTGGGTGGTTGGTGGAGGACCACTGCACCCGATGGAATCTCCTAGCTATGTCCATGCAATGCGTGATCATAGAAGGCCAGAGTATCCAAGTCTTTGATCGACTTCATCTTCGATTGACCGATGAGCTCCATAGACTTGAGTATACCGATTATAATGTGGGCTTCATGTTTGTCTAAATATAACCACAACACATGGTCAAAGGATCATTGTACAGGTGCCATCAACAAGAGCAGGAAAGAGCTCTCTATTTCACGATGGGCTTCAGATTGGTAGTTTTCAAGTGTTCAAGTAATCTATGAACGGTTGCCTCCAATCCAGCTCCTTGTCCATTTTGGCAATGATAACCTCCCTTCAAGATAAAGTCTCTAGATGAGTTACAAATCAATAAGGGATAAGACTTGTCTATTTTGGACTCTTATTGAAATGGACTCATCTTCTGAACATGCCAACTCTTTGGCAAGTTTGGCCAAGGCATCTACGCACCCGCTCGGGAACCTTGTAGATGGTAACTTTGGGAATCAACAACTTCATGGTATATTGTAGTAATGATGCTTGGGTTTGAGGACCGTAGGACCATAATTGATCACCAATTGAGAATCCCCAAAGATTTTGATGCTCTTGATGTTGATAGTGATGACTAACTCCAAAGCGACAATCAAAGCCTCATACTCAGCTTCATTATTGGTGTAGAGATTGGAAAGATAGTATGAGAATCTCATCACATCGTAGTTTGGAGTTAGAAGAACTATTCCTACCCCTACCTTTCCTGGGAGAATAGATCATGGTGCTTCACCTTTAAGAAACGAAGTAGCACCATCAAAATACATCTCCCATCGATGGTTACCAGCCTCCCCTAATTTCATGATTTGTTCATCGATGAGATTGTCACTAAGCGAGAATCAACAGAAGTGGGTGTGCTATAAGAAATCTAGTGTCCGACCTGTATGAAGGGTAAATGATATCAAATTGTGAGAGTATCATGGACCAATGAGCCAAACATTCAATAAGCTTTGGCCATGTCATGAGGTACTGCAGTGGATTGGTTCTTGAGATCAAGTTCACCTTATGAGAAAGCATGTAATGTCGTAGCTTCTAAGATGCAAAGATCAAAGCTAGGCAATGTTTCTCAATGGATGGATAGTTTTCTTCAGTAGGGATTAGACGATGGTTGAGGTAGTAGAGTGAGCTTTCCTTCCCTCATCTAGCTTGGGCCAATAGAGCACCGAGAGAGTCATCCAATACAGTAGTATAAATGATTAATGGCCGCTTGATAGGGCCCAGACGGCACCAAGTATTGAATATCTGAATGCGCACTTATCATCCCACTTAAACTTGGCATCCTTTTTGATAAGTGCCGATAAGGGCTTGCATCTACTAGATAAGTTTGAGATAAAGCATCTTAGATATCCTAACTGACCTTGAAAGGATCCAAGTTGAGTTAAACTCATAGGAGGTGGCATTTCTAAGATAGCTTTGATCTTTTTAAGATCTATTTCTATTCCCCGGTGTCGAACAACAAACCCAAGGAATTTCTCGTGACTCAATGCACACTCGTGGGATTCATTTTTATATATCTTAATTGTTCAAAAACTACTCTCAAGTCAAGGAGGTGGTCTTCCTTTTCTTTGCTCTTAACTACTAGATGATGGATGAGTTTGTTGAAGATCTGAGTCATGGCCCATTGGTATGTAGCACCAGCATTTTTAAGGCAGAAAGTCATGACCCTATAACAGAAGATTTCGGGGTTCAAAAAGTAATGTTTCTTTCATCTTCAGAGACATCTTGATTTAGTTATAGCCAGATGATCCATCCATGAAAGAGAACATACATGAGATGAGGCATTGTCCATCATTAATTCTGGTATATAAAGAGGAAACTCATCCTTAGGGCATGCCTAGTTTAAGTCCCTAAAATCGATGCAAATGCAAATTTGGTCATTCTTTTTCTTAACTAGGATGACACTAGCTAACCAAGTAGAATATTTTTCTTCCCAGATGAAACCAAAGATCGTTTTGATTTTAGAAATGACCTTCAATTTCTAATCACATGCGTCTAGGAGCTTGCTTAATAGGGGTAACGTTAAGGTCTATTGCTAGCTAGTGGACTACAACGTTAAGAGATAATTCGGGCATTTCTTCATAACTTCATGCGAAGAAATCTTTAAACTCAGTCAATAGCCTAACTAAGTCATTGGTTTCTTCTTCATTAAGTAAAGAACTGATGTATGTCATGAGGATTTTATTCTATCCCAAGGTTGATTTCTTTTAGCTTGTCGATTGTTAAATGAATTTCCTCTTCAAATTTTGGCTGTGCCTCTTTGACTTGGAGATCATCTGGATCTTCTAAATTTCTAAACATACATTCTCATGAGAGTTGCGGATGTGTGAGAAGAACCTATAGATTCCAAATGGTTGGTAACAACTATGCAATAATCTTCGTCATCGATTAGACCCACTATCAGTCCTAATCCTTGATTTGCTTCCCTATATTATTCCATAATTTTTCAAAATATTATGACATGTACTTGGACCAAATGTGAGGAATTAAACCTTTCTGCAAAAGATTTTGAACATAAGGCAAGTAAAAGTCAAAAGGTAATTCCATTAATTCCTTAAAAATATATTCCTCAAGTCCTACATCGAGCTCTAGACTTGAATATGATGAATCTAAAAATAACCTCTTCTACTTTGTATCACTGGAAGACTTAGGGACTTCTTTAACTATCAAACCTTCAACTTTCTGAGGTGTAAGTGAGGTAAGAGCTAAGGTTCCCAACTACTAATAGTTTCACATAAACCATATTCGAATACTTTGCTTTGCATGGAGGCCTAGTCTTTGTCTCTGGATCAAAAGTCACCTCCAATGGAACCTACTGAGAGGGGTTGGCTGGTTTACTAATCACATTGGACTCATCCTTTAAACTGGATTCCAATTCTATGTGAATAGTAGGGGTGCTCTATGAACTAGAACACGACCTCTGTTGGCTAAAGGCCAACTAGGGGTCTCCACCTGAACTACACCTCTACCGTGGAGGTTGAGCCATTTTACCCACTTATCCATATGATGGAATTAATTATGGGTGAAATGTAATATGTGGATCCACATCTTCTTCAATTCCCCTTTCTTGTTCACTTGGACTTTTCTTTTTCTTTTCATTTTCTTTTATCTTTTCTTTTTCTTCATTTTCTTTTTCTTTTGCATTTGCATTTAAATTTTGTCCAAGTTCATGAGAAAGGGTGTTATGAGGAAGATAATAGGTCGCATCCTCATAAATCTCAACCTCTCTCATTGAGAATAGCTTTTCATCCCCATTGACGTGGTACTCAATTCCATCTTTTTTGAACTTGATGCATTGATGAAGGGAGGATGGAGATCTTGTTCTGATGTATCTAAGGCCTACTAAGCAAAGCAATGAATGAAGTATTTGAATTAATGATGTATACTTGCCTTTTAGTCATCGATCTCCAATGGCAACACTATAGAACCTAAAGCCCACTCGCCTTGATCATTGAATCCTCTCAACATCATCCTATCTCCTCGGTGAGTAGAGATGTCAATATTCAAATAGGCAAGGGTCTTTAAGCTCATAATTTACCGATGCACAATCCATGAGAACTCGAGTCTAACTGTCCATGTTATGTAATGTATGGGGTTGTGCTCCAAGTCCCCAGAAATTCATCTATGAAGGTGATCCCTTGGGCTTCTTTTGCATAGTGTGCTTCCTCACCTATAGGTCACCGAGCTAAGCATATCATAGATATCAAGGAGAGCCTTGATTAGTGATTCCCTCATCTCTTTGGATAAGACAAGGGCATCATATATGCTTAGCTTAGATGGCAACTTTCTAAGGAGAAAGGATGTAGTCCACCTTTTCTTCCACAAGCATATCCAAGTGGGTGGAGCATCTTATGAAGGGCTTGATCTTCAATACCAATGACTTGTTTCCTTCTATCTAGAGGTGTGAGGTAGAACCTTGCCACTATAAGGTTGACTGTAATCTCGGAGGTGGTGGCAAGTTCTACGCACTTCGTGCTCACCTACAGCTTCTCCTGTGGGACTCTAAGAATTGAATGATTCTAAGTCTATCTTTAGAGGTGAATCCATAGTATTCAGAGTTGGAAGATCTAACACTTAATCAGAAAGAGGAAGATCAGAATTGTTATAGTTTATTAGACTTGAAGAGTTATTAGAATAAGAAGACAACTCAAGAGACACATATGTAATTCAAATAGCTTTATTCTTCAATTTCTTGGAAAGTAAGGGAGAAGTCAAGTAGAGTGAGTGTGGAGGGGATTTGATGCACTTATCCACGATACAAGAGTTACTAGTAGAAGAAATAGAAGAACTAGGAAATGAAGCCAGGTGTGAAGCAGAAGGATAAAGACATGGTCGGTTATGTTAATATCCAGGCCAACACATGATGCTACGAAGTTCCCACTTTCCTAGAGTTGGCAAGCAACTTGCAAACCTTCCTTGGTGTTGGAGGTTGAGTCGACTGCACCCGAAGGAAAGCTTCTTGATCTTCTGGATTATTTTCTTAGAGGTTTTAGACAAAGAGATGTCCCATCTTTCTTTGGTTTTGGTAGGATCGCTAGTATCCCCAAGGATTACCCTAAGGGAACTAGAAGGTTGTTCCACAAAGTATTTCTTTGGGATAATGACAACACCAATCTTGAAACCATGTTCAAGCCAATCCTTAAAAGTAAAACAATCCCCCAAAATGTGGCCTAGCATATGATGGTAAGGGCAAAAGTTTGGATCATGACTTTCCCAACTTCCTCTATCTCCTTGGCTTGGGTGGCTGAAAATCAGGTTTCTTTAAGAGGTTCTTAAAGATTTTCTTGATTACCTCCCTCTTAAAAGAATAAACTTTATTTAACTTATCTAATATAGTAGGTGGACCATAGCTACCTTACTACGGATATGCATGTCATTGCTTCTAGTGGTATGGCTGAGGCGGTGGCTATGCTAGCCATGGAGGCTGAGGTGGAGGCTGGTATAGCTACCTCGATGGTGGCAAAGGAGGTGGAGGTTGCTGAGGTTGTGGTCACTCTGACTAATCTCTAGCTGGTTGCTTCTCCTTGTCAATCATAGCTACTACTATAGGTTTCTTATCATAGACCTTTTGGGATTTCTACTTTGGAGATTAATTTGGAAAAGGCAACTTTTTGGCCTCTCCTTATAAACTAGCCGCCTTGTTGATTAGCTTCTAACGTCTTTATGGTGAAGCCCTTAAGCATGAAGGAGATCAGACCATGGATATTCTTCAAGAGAATCTCAATGGCATGTTGTTCAGACAGTTGCGGTTCATAATTCATACTCAGGTTGTGCCATCAGAGAATATAATCAATAAGTGACTCACCGAGTGCTGTTGGGCTATAATGAGATGGCTTACAGTAACCCTTTGTTGATCTCTAATAAATCTCTTGATAAAGAGTTGCTCTAACTTAGCAAATATCCTAATTGAATTATTAGGCAGTTCAACATACCAATCAAAGGAAATACCTGCTAGGCTACTTACAAAGAGTCTAAAGAGTAAAGCATCACTGCCACTTGCGTTGCAATAATTGGCCCTGAAGTGAGCTATATGCTGTCTCGGATTCCCACTACCATCGAAGCTCTTGAAGGAAGGAAGCATGAAACCCTTGGGATACTGGATGGCATCGAATTCTTATGGGTAGGGTGTACCCTTTAGAACCGATGATCCTCCCTAGGCTTGAGCCAAGGCTTCGTTCACCTACTACTCAACCATGGTTTTTATATTTTTTTTCCTGTATGGAGGTACTGTCCACTACCTTCTTATATAGACTAGTTCTACCTTGCTCAATGGGAGGTAGAGTCTTAACTAGATCTAAGACATGCACTAGTTTAGGTTGATTGACATCGATTGTGCTAGGATGAACTGGAAGGGCTTGCTTCTGAAGCACTGACACTGCTGCCAACAAGTTCTACGACTGTTATGCCATCCTATCAATCTGTTCATCTTTCTTCCTTAACTAAATTAGAGGTGATAGGCTGATTCTATTCTATCTCCTTGATCAACCTCATCTCCTTCCTTGGCCTATTGGTCCCTAAGAAGAGAACCTCTAGTCTCGACCATGCGTATGATAGCTGAATCCCCCATCAAGTCATAGTCATTGGGATCGAAGCTAACTCTTTCTTCATTAGACCATACCTTAAGATCTCCTTTTTCTCCATAACATAGTGTGCAACTATCTCATCGAAGGATTGATCTAACTCTGTAGGTACAAATAGCTTAGGCTGATTGGTGTGATCACTATCATGAACTAAGAGGCACCGGACCTTACCTGAAGTTAGGGAGTCAATCCTGTGCTGACTGTACTCACTAGAAGAATGGTAATCCTGACTGATGCTAGTTGTAATAGGGGTAATAATCCTAGAATGATCCTCTACTACTACTGCCACTATCATCTGGGATATCCATGATAGTAGTCACCATCTCCACATCTAGCTGAATGGGTGGAGTTGGTGAAGGAACGACCATGATGCTCTAGGGTCGCCATTTCTTCCACACTACCACTAGGGCAGAAGGTCGAGCAGGGGAGCTCAGCCCTACCATAATGGGTGGTGTAGGAGGAGTGGGATCCCTTGGCCATAATCGGATCACCAATGGGATATGTTTCTCCCTGGATGTGGCCTTCATGGCCTTGGATGGAATAGGTGATGCTGGAACCTACACTGGCGATGGCGGATGTGGAGTAGAGAGGTGGGGTGGAGACACCACCAAGTCTCTATGTATAGGAGCTGCCCTCCTGTGATGGCTGGTCCCCGTAAGGAGGATACTATCAGTATGATCGATGCGGGTAGCATGCCGAGCTAGAAATTCGACCAAAGCAGAAGCTGCTGACTGACGATTGAACCTTCATTGCTCCTTGTTGGTGATGTGTGATGTATGGGCCTCACGGGCCCTTTCCTGTTGAATCTATCTCCCTATGCTGTGGGGGATAACAGATCATAAATCAAACAAGACTCAAGCTTTGTATACTCCACCCTTGGCGAAGAATAAAAGGGTGTACTTACTCACGGAAAACTATCTATTGTAGATGCACCACTAGAGGAGGTGATGACCTGATCCTCCTAGCATCCTCTCTATCTGATCCTGAGAGAGGATGAAATTAGTTCTTCATAACCATTGGTGATGTGATCATAGTAGACTCATATGTGGCTGACCTGGCAGCTGCCTCTAACTCTTGGGCTATCTTGGTATAGAATCGTTTGACCATACGGTCTTATTTTGATGTTAGGTGCGAGTAGGGTGAGAGGAGTGCGAGCTAGACCCATACTCAAATATAGGGCAGGCAATCCCTAAAACCAGAGCCTTACTTGTAGTACAGATGAGTGCTTGCTTCCTTGCAGGGCAATGTGGGCAACTTCGAGGATGGGCTCACTAGGAATCTTGCAGACTGAAGGCTATGTTACTACCAGCTTTTCTCTTCAAAGAGGAAATATTTGAATCCAAGGGTAAGTCTACCCTGATGACCTGCTTCTGCCCGACCACCCTCTTTCTGGTGACTATTGTGAAGGGAATGCCCTCACAACTGATCTTGGCTCCCTCAAAGCCATGGCCAATGTTGATCAGATGAGTGTGATCCAAGTGAGGGAAGTCAGCCTGGTCCAAGGCTAGGTCCATGCCATGAGGGAAGGTAAAGACAAATTTCTGTGATCCTTCCATTATACTAACTGAAACTGAAATTGAGAACTGCACTGACTGAAAAAAATATGCAATGAGAAATGAATCTTATATCAATTTTCTATCTCCATAGATTTTGAATTTAGAATTTTGAAAATTTGAGCACACATCTAACCACTTGGAAGTGTTAAGTGGGGTTCAAATAAATTTGAAGTGATTGATTGAAAGAGGAATTTGAGTATGAATCCAAACTTCAACAAATTTGAGTATGTTGAATATGGATTCAAGATTTTGATAAGATGCTTCCATAGGTTCATTTTTTTGTTTGGATTTTGAATTTTTATTTTGGAGGACCCTTCCCTTTAATAAATTTGGGTATGTTAAAGTAAGGGTCAAATTGATTTTGTGTTGTTTGAAAGTTTTTGGAACTTTCACTTACTTAGCAAATTTAGGTATGCTAAGTAAAGTGAAAGTGATTGTTTCTTTTTGAAAATTTTATTTTGATTTGATTTTTGAAAAAGAATTTAGAATTATTACATAGAAAATTTAGGTATGCTTAGTGAAGAATCCAAGTGTATTTTATTTTACTTTAAAAAATAGATTCTTACCAAATTTAGGTATGCTAAGAAAATCTTAAGTGTTTTATTTGTTTATGAGGTAGGGTCCTTTAGAAAATTTGGTGTGCTAAGGGGATCCTAAGAGTTTAGTTTTATTTTTAAATGATTAAAAGTGGAGATTCAACTTTAACAAATTTGGTATGCTAAAGATGGAATCTCACTTGGTTTCATGAAATGGAAATTTCACTTAACAAATTTGAGTATGCTAAATGAAACTCCAAATGCTGTATTTTAAAATTTTGATTTCATTTGGTTTTGAAAAATGGAAACTTCTCCTTAGCAATTTGGTATGCTAAGGGAAGAAGTTCCAAAGGTGTGTGAGAAATTCTTGTTTTAAGTTTGGAAACTTTACTTAGCAAATTTGAGTATGCTAGGTGAAGTTCACAAATATGTTTTGAAAAGTTTTGAATGTTTGATTTGGAAACTTTACTTAACACATTTAGGTATGTTAAATTAAGTTCCAAATATTGTTTAGAGATTTTTGAAATTTTGATTTTGGATTTGAAAACTTTACTTAACAAATTTAAGTATGTTAAGTGAAGTTCCAAAATGTGTTTTGAAATTTTTTTTGAAACTTGATTGTTGATTTTGAATTTGGATTTGGAAGATTTACTTAACAAATTTGGGTATGTTAAATGAAGTTCCAAATGTGTTTGGAAATTTTTTTGAAATTTTGATTTTAGACTTGGAAACTTTACTTAACAAATTTGGGTATATTAAGTGAGGTTCCCAAATGTGTTTGAAAATTTTTTCAAATTTTGATTTTAGATTTGGAAATTTTACTTAATAGATTTGGGTATGTTAAGTATGGTTCCCAAATGTGTTTATAATTTTGAAAAGTTTTTTGGATTTTGATTTTGGAAACTTTGTTTAACAAATTTGGGTACGTTAAATGAAGTTCCAAAATGTTTTCATAATTTTGAAAATTTTTATATTGATTTTGGAAACCTTACTTAACAAATTTGTGTATGTTAAATGAAGTTCCAAAATGTGTTTAGAATTTTGAAAATTTTTGGATTTGATTTTGGATTTGGAAACTTTACTTTGAAAATTTGATTATGTTAAGTGAAATTCCAAATGTGAGTTTAAAAAATTTTGAAATGTGATTATTGATTTTGATTTTGGATTTGGAAACCTTACTTAGCAATTTTGTTTATGCTAAGTGAAATTCCAAATGTGAGTTTAAAAAATTTTAAAATGTGATTGTTGATTTTGATTTTGGATTTGGAAACCTTACTTAGCAAATTTGATTATGCTAAGTGAAATTCCAAATGTGTGTTTGAAAATTTTTGAAATGTGATTATTGATTTTGATTTTTGGTTTGGAAACCTTACTCTGCAAATTTGATTATGCTAAGTGAAATTCCAAATGTGTGTTTGAAAAATTCTGAAATGTGATTATTGATTTTGATTTTGGATTTGAAAACTTAACAAATTTGATTATGCTAAGTCAAATTCCAAATGTGTGTTTGAAAAATTTTGAAATTTGATTATTGATTTTGATTTTGGATTTGGAAACCTTACTTAGCAAATTTGATTATGCTAAGTGAAATTCCAAATTTGTGTTTGAAAAATTTTGAAATGTGATTATTGATTTTGAATTTTTGAAAAGAGGACCTCCATTTAATAAATTTAAGTATGTAGAATGGAGATTGATTTTATTTTTGAAATATGATATTTTTATTTTGTGTGTGATTGTTGCTTTTTTTTAAAGAGAGGAATTCCAACTTAAAGACATATGTGATATATGCTTAAGTAGGAATTTCCTAAATGATATTTTATTTTTAAATTGGGAATGAAATCTTCATTTAATAAACCTAAGTATGTTAAATGACGATGTTCACATGTGCTTTTTTTTTGAAAATTTTGATTTTGTTTACAAATGAACTTTCCATTCAATAAGTGTGAGCATATTGAAATAGAAGGATCCATATGTGCTTTTTGAAAAGTTTTATGATTAAGATTGTGATTTTGGAAAACATGATTGTCCATTTTATTTTGAGAATGAAATCTTCATCAAAGTGAATTGAAAAAAGATATTCATTCATGCTTTTGGAAAATGTTATTAGTTTTATTTTGAAAATCCCTACATGTAACAATTAAGTGAATTGTTAAATGAGGGTGAAGAATTTTTGTGGAAAATATTTTATTAAGTGTATTTTTGAAAAAGGTGCTTTTGAAAAGCAAAATTCTTTATGGAAGATTTATTTATTTTTAGGATGAACCTTTCCTTATCATGAAGATGATAAGGGGAAGTCTTTAAAGATGTTTCTTTTTTTTAATTTTAGATCTTTTTATTTTACCCATTAGAGAAACCCAATGGGGGTTTTAAAACCAACAAGGAATGTGGTCCTAAAACTTAAAGATGTTGGCTAACTTAACTCAAGAATGAAATGAGCTAAGTGCCAATGAAAAGAAGGATAGTCTTGGATTCATACCAAAGTACAAACCCACTATCGATACTCAAAGACAATGATCATTTACCAAATATGGAGAGAGGAACCATCCCCAGCGGAGTCGCCAGAAAAATCTGTGGTGAATAAATCTCTTATAAGGAGTCGCCTTTCAAATCTATGGAGAAAAAGAAAGAAGATAACTTATAGAAATTCATCTTCATAAGATGCCACATAGATCCACATATGTATTTATTCAGGTGATCGGGTACATCATCAAGGTATAGTGTAGTACCTCAAAAGATAGAAGTCACTACCCTTTAAGGGAACCAATCACCTCAATAAGGACTCCTAAAGATGATGGGTCTGCATATGTACCAGAGATTCTTCCCCTACTTAACATAGAAAAGTAAAGCAGGGTTTATTTTCAACCGAGTTTGTTAAGTTCTCTACAGGCCCCATAGTTAATTACATCCTAAAGGACGTGATCCTTTAGGAAAACTTTCGATTAAGGTAAATGATCATTGTCTCTGAAGATTTCAATAGGAAGGACTATTAATCGAATCATTTAAAATTTTGAAGATCAAATAGGATTGATTAAAAGTGGGAGTTATTATCGAAGCCAAAATGGAAATAAGTGGGAGATGCTCACAATGCTAAGATACCTAGTGAGCATCTCAAACTATCTAATAGTTGGGCTTTACATTTTAGAAATTGATTTGATTTGTTTGAGTTGTATTTTTTATTATAAATTTAGGACTTAAGATTCCTTAACACATGATTAAGGAAATACCTAAGAGGTGAGGAATTATGCTTATGGCACACAAAGGGGAAAAAAACCTTAGAACATAAATATAGGGAGCTTCGGCTAAGGCCAAAAATACAACCTAAATCTAAGGAAGGTAATTGGTTTGCCTCTACAAGAGAGGACAAACCACTCGACAGCTTGGACTTACAACCGACTGGGGGTGGCCGTCAACTAACTCCTTCTATGATTTTAAATTCATGTAGGCAAGTGTCTATGCATTAAGTGACTTATTTAACCCTTACCTACACCACCTTAGAAAAATTAACTATGTAATTATGAGCCAATGAGATGACATAAAACCTACAAGGTATGTAAATTTGCAATGCATCTAGTAATGAAAAGGCCAAATTCAATTTGGCTCATAATTAAAAGTTAATTAAGCTAAGGGATTTAGCTTAAGTACTTTAAAACACCGCTTCACACTTATGAAAGGGGTTTAATTTTCCTTAATTTTACTTAGGCTATTGAACACTTAAGAATCTACCCAAGGTAGATTAATTAAGTTCTAGAGGTTTTTAGAATTTTTAAAATTATTTAAAGGGGTAATTAATGAATTAACCTTTAATTAAGAAGGGGATTAAGAAAAGAAAAGGGTGTTCAAGGAATTTCTTTGGGAAATACCCCAAAATTATTTCATAAAACCCCTACTCATTGGATCTAACCTTAATTCAACTTAAACATAGGAAAATCACTAATTATACCTTAATTATCCTTAATTACATGAAGAGAGTAATTAGCTAATGAGTTAGCAATTTCCCTAATCAAGTCCACAATAAATCTCAAGAAAATTAGATGAGGTAGAGGTCATCCCTAAAATGAACCCTAAAAGTTTGAGATTAATTGGTGGCTTAATTAAGAAATAATTAACTAATTAACATTCCTAAAGAAACTTAAATTTTGAGAAAAAGGGAAATCAAAATACATTGAAAACATTTTTAAAAAATTCTAGATGGAATTATCTATCCAAGGCATTTTTCTTTTTATTTTTTTGATTTTTCTATAAGAGTTATGATTTTTAGAAGATATAGATTAATTAGAAATTAATTAGTTAAATAACTAATCCCCCTTAATACCCAATCCACGGCACGAGGCATGGCAGCGACGGTCAGCAAGCTTTACACACATCGCGTCGTGAGCCCCCTCTTTACCTTGTCACATCAGGGGAATGGTGGCGGTGCACGCGCTTTTGCCCTTAGTTGTCCGATCAAGGATCGGACGACTGAGGATACTCCCATGGTTTATAAATCAAATAAGGGATTAAAAATGTTCCTAATAATCTCAGCCGTCCATCTAAAAATGCATGGATGGATGGTTGAGATGGGCTGAGTTCTTCCCTGAGGAGGAATGTGATCCCTTCATAGTAGAAGGGAAGATCTGAGCCTGATCCTTCATGGATTCAATCAAGACTCAACCCACACCATCTAAAACCAAAGCGGCCAATCCAATGGCTAAGATCCCATGAGATGAAAATCCACTTTACAAAAGACCAACACTCTTAAGTGGTCAAAAATTCACTAACCTCGTTGAGGCGATCACCGGCACTCGGGATCGATGAGGTAGCTTCTTCTAGTGGAAATGAAGCCCTGTTGAAGTTTATAGCTCTTGAGGTTGAGTAGATGAATGGGTGGACTAACTCCTCTTCACTCCCCTTGTAGCTTTGATCGAATTGATCTTCCCCTTGCCTCTAGAACTCAATTGGATGCTTAGCCAAGCTCGAATGAGTCCTTGGATGATGAGTGTAGAAGGAATTGGAGTGGGATCAAGTGTAGAGGATTTTGGAAATCAAGGTGAGCTCCCCTATTTCACACTGTCCAAAATTGAGGAAGATTAATTCCAAATCTCTTCTAGGGGCCTTGGGAAAGCTCTCTGATGTTTGCTAACTCTCCTTAGGCTCCAATCGATCAGGAATGAGTGAAAATTGAAGTGAATTAGGGGGAGTATATCTCCCCCTTGAAGGATTGGACGGTCAGCAATGGACATGTCATTTTGATCCAATTGGTCATAGGCTGAGGGTTGTTTGATCAGTTAAGAGTGTGCACATGGTCGGTTTGAGCCAAAGAGTGGATTTCCAACATCCCATGAATTAAGATTTGGGAGAATTTGAAAATTCAATTTCATGCCTATGGGTTGGGTTTGGTCCATGGGCTAAATGGGATAACCCAAACCCATTGGGTTGGGTGCACCACTCATCACTATGTCCCCTTGAGGTTTTAGGAGATCCTCAAGTGTTTGTGATGAGTGCATGACCAAAATACCCATGAGTTAGACCAAAACTTGTTCAATGGCCTAGGGGTATAATGGTCATTTTCTATTTTTTTTCAATATGGGTGTGTTTGGTATGTTGAGAAAATAGGTTG
This sequence comes from Cymbidium sinense, assembly GCA_021442155.1. Lineage (NCBI taxonomy): Eukaryota > Viridiplantae > Streptophyta > Magnoliopsida > Asparagales > Orchidaceae > Cymbidium > Cymbidium sinense. The sequence continues at coordinate 190,023,620 of CM038218.1, read as the reverse complement.
GGCCAAGTTTCAATGGATTTGGAATCCATTTGATAGGGTTTGGCTCATGTTGACCCATTTAGGTCAAAATGGGTAAACTTGGGTCAAGTTGACCAATAGGTCAAATTGGGTCAAACCAAGGGTTGGGTCATAGGACCATTTGAAATGTTTTGGTGCCTTTGGTTTGGTTCAATTTGGTATAGGTTAGGTTTTGGCTCATATGACTCATTTAGGTCAAATGGGTCAAGTTGACCTATTTGACCCATTTGACCTATTTTGATTAGGTCAAGTGTAGTTTTAGGTTTGGTTATTCATATAGAGTGGATTGGTATCTTTGTTTCCAATCAATTTGGGTTACGTTCAATTTTGGCTCAACATGACCCCTTTAGGTCATGTTGGGTCTAAGTTTAATGGGGCTAGGTTAGGTCTAGTTGGCCAATTGAGACTTTGGTCAAGTTCCACAAATGATTTGGGATGGACTTGACCCATTGGTTTCAATCAATTTGGCTTAGATCAAGTTTTGACACATTTTTACCCTTTAGGTCAAAATGGGTCGACTTGGGTCAAGTGGGTCAAATGGGCTAGGTTAGGCTCAAATGTTGGCTAGGTCAAGTTCAAACATAGGGCATGAGTGAACTTAGATCATTGGTTTCAATTAGTTTGTCTTATGGATTTTGGCTATTTTAGGTTTCATTTTAAGTTAAGTGTTGACTTTGTCAACCCTTAGTTTGACTTGGTTTGACCCAATTTGGTTGATTGATCATCCCATGATGATTGTTGATCATGATGAGAGGCAAATATGAGTTTGGTTCAATCCAATTTGGTTAGGATTAAAAGTTGGTTCATAAGGGTACTTTAGGTCATTTTGGGTCAAGTGAGCCTAAGTGGGTCAAATGGCTTGGTCAAAACTTGATTTAAAGTTGATTGATCTTGTATATAGGCTTATGATTGAAACATAAATTCATTTACAAGAGGTTTGAAGTCAAATGGATTTTAATCCATTTTAAAATATCATATTCAAAGGAAGAATATGAAGGAGTTTTGGGTTTGATTTTTTATTTGGGTTTTTATTGAAGGATTGAAGTTTGGATTTATATATGAGCTCATGATTGTAGTATTGATTGAACCATGAGAGAAAATCAAGGGTTTGGTTTGATTTGAAATGATTTTGGCTAAGTTCAAGATTTTGGCTTTAAAGGCTTAGATTTGATTTTGATTTGAGTTTGAGTTTAAGTTTTCAAGTTGGTTTTGATTGTTTGAATCTATATTTCATTTATATATATGAATATAAATGAGAATATAAATTGATCATGAGAAAATTTCAAGAATTTGAAGTGGTTTAACCGTGATTTAGGTTAAATCCATTCAAGGGAATTTAAAGGATTTAATGGAATTTTTAATTAGAAATTTAATTTTTGGATTGGATTTGATTGATGTATATTTATATTTCATTTATATGAGAACATAAATGAGAATACAAATATATTTTGAGAAAATCCCATGAGTTTGAAGTGGTTTGAACAAAGTTTAGGTTAAATCCATTAATAAAAACTTAATGAATTTAAGGGAATTTCAAGCATTTTTAATTTGGAATTTAATTTTTGCCTTTGATTGGATTGATTTATATTTATATCTCATTTATATATAAGATTATAAATGAGCATATAAATTGATTTTGAGAAAATCTCAAGGATTTGAATAGTTTTGATCAAGATTTGGAGTTGATTTTGGCTGAGTCCTTTAATGGAAAATTAAAGAGACTTAAGGAATTTTTCATGAATTGATTTGAAATTTTGAATTTGATTGGATTGATTTGAATTTATATTTCATTTATAAATGAGAATATAAATGAGAATATAAATGGATCATGAGAAAATCTCAAAGATTTGAGTAGGTTTAGATCATGATTTTGCTAAGTCCTTAAGAAGGGCTTAAGTACTTAGGAATTTTTGATGGATTTTGATCATGGGTTTCAATCATGGATTTCAATCATGGAATTGAATTGGAGTTTGAAAAAAAATCAAATAGTGTTGATTTGGAGTTTGACTTGAAAGATGGAAAGTGAGGAATGGTTTAAGCTAAACAGGGAGATTTTCCTAACACCCCTAAGGCATGACTTATTCCTATGGCAAACTCTTCTAAGTCTTCTAGGTCTAGGGGAGTGTCCACCTAATCACTAGATGTTTCTTAAGACTAAGGAACTCATAAAGTCTAAGAGAAATCCTATGCCTAAGTTGGAGGTGTTGAGAGCTCATTCTAAAAATGAGGTCAACACCTAAGAGATGAGGATTTATGCTTGTATCTTAAAGGAAATATCAACCTTAGATCCTAAATCTAATAGTGAGGGCCGAAGCACGTCCAAAATCTAAGGAAAAAATAGGTATATTGTTTACCTCCACAAGAGAGGATAAACCACCCAACTGCTGTACTTATAACCACCCTGGAGTGGCAGCCAGCTAACTCCTCCTACAATTTAAAACCATGTAGTCAAATTATATGTTTAGCAAGATGGTTAGGATTCCATTATTTAGAAAGAAACTAAAGTCCTTAAACCCACTCCCTAAGAGACTAGAGCATGAGTGGTATGAATAATGACTTAGTCTAATGAAAATTTTATCACTTTTTATTTGATTTTAGACTCTTTATTTTGACAAAGGCAATAAGATTTTATTTATCCAAATGCATGATGAAATGAGGTTATTGGCTAAATCAAAAGAAAGATATGCTCTCCACCACAGAGGAGACCCTCAAAGTTCAAGTCTTCCCCTATCGTGCAAGGATGGAAACCCTCTCTTAGTAAAAGTGAAACAAGATGACATACTTGATATCAAGCATACAACATCCATCTAAGGGGTTGCTAAATCTTTTAATTATCTTGATTTAATACCTAGGCTTTAAATGAGGTTATGAGTTGTTTAAAAAAATTAGTTATGAGTTGTAGTTGGGCTAGAAAGATTAATTTTCCCTGAGAGCCTAATCAGATCTAACCGCATATTAAATCACAAAATATGAAGAAACTAGAAAAACACATGCCATTTCTATTAAACAATTGTAAAACAAAGCATCAAATAATTTATAAATCTAACATAAAAGAATAATAGGCCGATGCGGTCAGGTACCTTTTACAACTTGAAAATAGAAATGGGTAGCTGAGCTCTACCTTTATATAATCTACTATATGAAAGAATAATTATAAGTACAAGTAAATAAATGTTATGCGGGGCTTCATATCTTCTTTCTTCATGTTTCCTTCATTCCTCCTTTGGATTTGCTTGCCTCAAAGGCATCACATGGGCCTCCCAGAAAAAATCCTTCTAGCCTCCGCTCATCCTAATCCCCCATAACACTAACTCTAATTCCTAATGTAAAATTACATCAAAAATAGAAAGTAAATAGAACTACATCTGCAAGATAAGTGTTAGCTAAACACACCATACAACCCAAGTAGTTATATATAATTTGGACATAACACTGTGCACATGGGTAACTAAGTCCTCCTACACAATCTCATACAGAAGACATAATTAGGATAATCATAGCTTAACATCTAGTCTACGAAGCATACACTCTAACATCCAGTCTATAATAATGCATCACAAAATAAACTTACAACAAAGCGATGCACCGCCCTAACATAAAGTTAGAAATGATGACCTAATCTAAGTTGTGTATTAAGGCTTATGTGGCATGTCCTAACTAGGCTTTAGAGTTGTCATTCTCTAAGTGTGAAGGATATTTAATCATAAAGGGTTGATTTTATTTTAAGTGGTTTAATTGATTTGAAGATTTTAATTAGTGTTTTCTTTTATTTTATTTGACCTACACTTAACAACTAAGTGTTATAAAGAGAACAAAAGAGAGGGTTACTCTCTATTATCTCTGCCTTAAGCCATATCTAAAGCCAATTAATTAAATAAATTCTCTTTAGTGAATGACTTATTACATATTTTAATTAGTACTAGATTTAGGTTCACTTTAAATGATCTCATTTAATAAGAAAGGTATCTTAATATTAATTGTAATTAATTACTATCACATAACACATATTTGTTCATTTCTTTCCATCACATATAGCATGCATATGATTAAGTCCTAAACATAAATGTATATTCAATTTATTTTTGGCACACTTAAATACAAAATGCATAAATGAGTTTTATAGAAAAAAGGGGATTCTCATTCATTAGCTAAATACACATTCAAATGTATGAAAGTTCTAAGCAAGTACATCGCTATTATTATGCACCAAGGGAGTAAAGTAGGAATCTTTTTGGGGCTACTTAAAGTCATGCAACCTAGAATATCCAGACTAATATACCTGCTATTCCTAAATACATATGGATGTATAAATAACTATAAGAATGAAAATCATGCAAAAATTGTATTTGATTTGTTTGATTTATTTGTGTGAATGAATTAAAGCTCTATCTAAATTCTAATATCAAAATACAAAAGAATGAAATAAAACGGGTAAGCCATTATTCTGCACCAAGGGAGTGAGGTAGGAACCTCCTTGGGGCTACTTAAAGTTGTGTCCCCGGAATGTCTAGACTAATATACCCATTAGCATTAATACTAATGCAAATCAACATATGAATGAAAGAAAGAAACTTCATTCATAAGCTAAGCTTATATTCAAATGCACCTTCTATGTATATATAATAATGTCACAACATGTATTATTATTCATTAATAAACTTTTGAAAATATATTTGAGATTTAATAGTGATAATAACCACATATATTTTTAACTAAGCCAACACATGCAAATTGACATAAAGGAAATCATTTTCATTTAATTAATTTGAAACAAAATGAATGCATGAATATAAGTGGTATACAACATTTTAATATGATTGGAAAGAAATAAAGAAACACAAGCATGTAATTTCATTCAATCCAACTAATTCCTAAGGACAATCACATTAAATAAGTTTATTTAGAATAAACCAAAGTTTCTTAAAGCCAATTTTAATTTCATGTTTGATTTTATTTGAAAGATATGGAAGAGGTTTGCTAATCCTAATCTGGTTTCCCATATGTGTGAATTAATTTAGTTTAATGAAAAGCAATTAGGTGATTTTTATGAATTGATTAAGTTAAGCATGGATTAAATCAATTAATTAACCCTTATCTATGTTACCTAAAGGTAATTCATTAAATAACTATGAGCTAATATGATATGTAAATAAATTGAAAAGTAGATAGCAATGCTCCTATGAAATGAAGGGGGCCTAATGCAATTAGCTCATAATCATTTAATTGTGTAAGCTTAAGGAAATCACTTAATTACTTTTATGGTTTTCTCACAATGTGAGCTAACTATAATTTCATTAACTCTCTCTTTAGGTTATTAAACACCTAAAGGGCTACCCAAGAGTTAATTAGGGAAAAAATTTTAATCAAGTTAATTAAGTTCATTAATTATCTAATTAAATCCTAATTATCTTTAATCAACAATATGAAATGGACTTAGGGAAAGAGAAAAAGAAGGAAGCCTAAGTCTCAAACCCTAAATCTTTTCAAATAGTTGATTAAAGTTCAGATATGATTTAGGTTTTGAATGATTTAATTAATTAAATAATTAATGAATTTTAAATAATTAATTTTAAAGAGGGAATGAAGGAGACTTATGGAAAAAAATTGGAAGAGGGGTCCCAATCCATTTCCCTAAGTTTCTCCATTGTTAATAGAGGCTAATGAACTTAATTAATGGATCAATTCACTATTCATTTGACTAATTATCATTAATTAAGCTAAGAGAGTAATTAGGGCTCAACTAAATAATTACACCAATTAATCAACTAATAAATTTTAAGAAAAATGGGGAGGTAAGGGCCATCCCCCTAAATATCTCTAGAAAGGCTGAAATTAATCAAATGATTACTTAAAGAGTAATTAGGCTAAAATTAATTAGATTATTTAATTAAACCTTAATTGAGCATAAATTACTATTTAAAGTTAAATAATAATAATTTTAATGGATTTCCTCTCGAAATACCTTCAAAATAAGCTTTCATTTGCATTTTTTGGATTTTTCTACCATTAGTTATGAATTTTGAAATATTCAGCCTTAAAAAATAATTAAACAGCCCTAATCCCGTCGGCGGCATGTGGCTGCTGATGTGGAGCATTGACGTAGAGCACTTTCCATGTGGCATGATAGGATAGGTTATTTAAGATATCACATCGTACGGCTGAGTCTGTCGGTGGCGGACGCGCTTTCCCATGGATCATCGATCTAAGATCGTATGGCCATGATTAAATCCTGTGGTTAAGGAGAAAATTGAGAGGATCTAAGTATGATTAGATCAGGACTATCTATTTTGATCACATGGAATAGACGGCTCGTGATCTATATCTTTCTGAGTAGTGAGGGATGGATGTCATCCATCTTTCTCCACTCGATCTGAGTTCACCAATGCTTGGATGGAGATCAAATCAATCCAACACCTTCGAGGAGAAAAAATAAGGAAATTCAACGATGGAAATCTCATGACATGGAACTTTCCTTTGAAAAAGACAAATCCATTTTCATACAAGGATCAATTTTAATAAAATACCTCACTAGAGCTTGTGACTGGTGGTTCCAATGATTGAGGAAGTTCATTTGGTAGAAATGACGCTCTGTTGAGCTGCACAAGCTTTGGTTTGAGGTAGATTGCTCTAGAGATAAAGATCCTCCCTTTGAGCATTTTGTCTTGATCGAACTCATGCTTAAAGGGAGGGTGTGTGTAAAATGACTTCAATGGCTCTAATGACACATGAGGATGGTGTGTGTAAGTTTAATTGAAGGTTGGTTGAGAGATGGATGAGTTTGAATCAAGGGAGGGATGCCTATTTCAGCTGCGCAGGAGATTGGAGAATTCTGGTGAAGGGAAACTCGAGAAGGCTTGGGGAGGCTCTTTGGGATTTCCAAAACACTTGGTAAGCAGTGCATTCGAATTGTTACAATCCATGTGAGAATTAAGGGTGTATACCCATTAATTGAGCTTGATGGATGGACAGGATTCGTCCCTGATTTTTGGTCGGTTCACCATCATCAGCCTGCCAGAGGAGTCTCAATTGACTCCATGTGGCACGATTGGAGTGGATGAAGTTATGGCAGGAGGTCCAAGGCAAGATATGGGCATGTGGTGGCTGATTTTCTCTTCCTTTTGTCCATGGGATTCGACTTTGAGTGAAGAGGAAGAGTTAGATTTTCTTTGGTCCATGGCTGATCCTAGGGTTGCTTAGGTTGGGCTAGGAAGGCTAGGCGCACCCCATTTGGCACTTGGATGGCTGGCCAAGTGATGGGAGAGTAGACTTTACCAAATGGGGAAAGAATCCTATGTAAGAAAGTTTGTCCAATGTCTAATCCCCTTGGGTGGGGTCCACTTTTCTTTTGGGCAAATTTTGGGCTAACCTAGGGTCAATTTGGGTTGGGTTTGGTCAGCCACAAAGGTTCCATGGGTCAGTTTTGGGTGCTTTATCTTCATTGGGTCAAATGGGTTCATATGGGTTCATGTTGGGTTATGTTCACTAATTGATCAAATTGGGTCAAACCAAGGCTTGAGTTAGGTTCAAATGATGATTTGGAGAGTTTTAGTTCAACTAGTTTCAATCAATTTGGCTTTTGTTTGATTTTGGCTCATTCGGATTCAAATAAGTCAAATAGGCTAAGGAGTGTCTTTCGGTCTGTAATGGTCAAGTCAGGAGAAGGCTTGTAGAGTTACATCCTCCTAAACAAGGAACCACTAGGGTGATCTTCTAATAGCATAACAAATTAAACCTGACCTAAGGTGACTATTGAGTGAATGCTACTGGGGACTCATATCGACTTAGAAATAGCTTAAATTAATTTCATTTAATTTTAAGATGGACCCTACTGTCGGTGTACGATGGATTCACTAAGAAGGGGCTAATATCTGCCTAGTCCTATCTTAGATTTATAAATCCAAAGGGATAGTCTACCGGTCGCGGGGTAGAGTTAACCAACCTAAGGTGTGCCTTTTGGTGTGCAATGGTCAAGTTAGGAAGAAATCTTGTAGAGTTACATCCTCCTAAACAAAGAACCACTAGGGTGATCAGTTGATAACACAACAAATTGAACTCGACCTAAAAACGCATGATGTGCTTGATGTCTTTGGAGAGAATGCATAATTGACTTATATCTTCCAAATCAAGGATGATCGCTGGGGGTGACTCGTTGGTGGCACAAGAAGTCAAACCTGACCAAGGGGACTACTGAGAGAGTACCGACTCGGGGACTTGTCTCAACTCAAAAGTAGTCAGACAATTTCTATAGGGAGTTTTGAAGATACTACCTTAAAGATAGGATGACTTCTTGGGAAAAGGTACGTGAGTTTTCCTCCTAATCCATAAGAGAAAATATATATATTTATTTTGTTTATATGTTTGTGTGGACCCTATTGGTGTGTGAGGGACCATACTAAAAAGGGGCTTATATCAACTTAGTCTTATCTTAGACTTACTGGACAAAGGGAGAATCTGTACATTCGCAAGACGGATTCTCCAACTACAGGGGTGGCTACTAGGAAAGGGGATTGTCCATTCCAAAAGTAACTTAGGTAGTGTATAAATGGGGTTCTAAAGATGTAATCCAAATAGAGTGCCCATAAGGGATGTGCCACTAGGGGCTTTATCTAGGACCCTATAAAAGAAAGCCTATAGGTATATGGTGGCAAACTCTGGGAAAAGCTTGTAGACTTACATCTTCCATGAGTGGTGTATCCACCGAGTGGCTTGCTGTTAGCATGGAAATAACCAACCAACCTAAGGTATTTGTCAATTTATGATGATCAATTTGAGAAGAAAGCTTGTATACTTACATCTTCATAGACCAAAATGATCATCATGATAGCCTATCATTGGTGAGACATATACTATCTGACCTAGGGCGACTACCAAGTAGAGAGTCCTGTGTAAGGACTGGACCCAGACTTGAAGTAGTTATGAGAAAAGGAGCCACTAGGGACTTATCCTAAGCCTCAAAAATAATCGACCCAGTCAGTGCATGATGGCTAGCTCAAGAAGAAATTGTGTAGGCTTACATCCTTTTAAACAAAGTCAACATGAGGTAGCATACTGGCTGCACAGTGAGGCCTACCAAACTAACAAGGCGCTCATCAGTTTATCATGTTCAAGTTAGGAAGAAAGCTTGTAGACTTATATCCTACAGACAAGTAACCACTAGGGTGACATACTAGCAAGGTAGCATGTTAGCGACTTAAAGTAGCTAATGAGTGAGTGTCACAAGGGGCTTTATCCCATAGCAAAATAGTCCAAGACAAGAGATATATGTTTGTCTTATGTAGTTGTGTGTAGTTTGTATTGGTGCTGTGTTGCTAAAGGATAGGATGCCACTTGGGTTTCTTACACCTACCCTAAACACATCATGATTGATTCACAAGCAAAGATATTTCTAACCAATATGGATAGATGGAGTTTGAGATGAAAGAAATTTTATTGATAATTGATTTAAAATAAGATTTATGGATAGTATTTATTCAGATAGAGCCTATTGATAGGAAGCATTGGGTGCTCCCCTTACAATTTATAAGCTGATAAGATCCTCCTTGGTATGTCTTCTCTATGGAAAAAGGGCCCTCCCAAGTGGGTTCAACCTTTCCTCCCATCTTTCAAGATGGGCTATATTGGTCTCCTTAGAACTAAAATAAGCTCCCCTACTTGAAAAGCTTTAAGATGGACCAACTTGTTATGAGCTTTAACATTTTGGCTTTGTATAACTTGAGGTTCTGGAATGCCTGGAGGCATCTCTCCTCCAAACCTTCAAGCTCTTCTCGCAACTTGGCATTCTATTATGTTGTGATTTTATTATCCACAGTTATCCTTAATGATGAGAGTTGGACTTCTAATGGTAGAACTACTTCAGACTCATACACTAAAGAGAATGGGATAGATTGAGTTAGAGTTATGTATGTGGTGTGGTAAGCCCACAAAGCTTTAACTAACTGCTCATGTCATTGCCACTTGTTATCGTCGAGTGTTCTCTTTAATATTTGGATGAGAGTTTTGTTGAAGGCTTCTGCTAAGCCATTTTTCTTGGGTAGTAGATGGTAGAATATCTCCAATCTATATTATATCTTTAGGCAAAGATGTTGATTTTAGTTCTTTTGAATGCAGTATAATTATCAAATATAATTTGTCGAGGCACCCCAAACCTATATACGATATAGTTTCTAAAAAATTAGAGTACATGCTAAGCTATGACCTCTCTAAGTGGGATTGCTTCCGCCCACTTAGAAAAGTAGTCGGTAGCAACTATAATAAACTGATGACCCTTGGAAGAAGGAGGATCGATTGGACCCACTATGTTGGTACCCCCAACACTCAAATGGCCATGAGGCTAATGTAGGATATAGAATGTTAGGTGGTTGGTGTAAGACCACTTTGGCACCTAACATTATTGGCTTCTCCTAGCTATGTTCATGCAGTCTGTGATCATCAAATGCCAGTATTATCCTAGTCTCTTGATCTTGGCTTTCATCTTCTTTGATTGATGCGCTCGCATAAACACAGTGTACCGGTCATGATCTTGGGCTTTGTGTTTGACCAAACAATGTGACCACATTTGATCGAAGGACCATCGGTGCAAGGTGACATCCACAAGAGCATAGGAAAGGGCTCTCTGCTTCACCTGATATGCTAGTGACTTCTCTTGAGGTAGTTTGCCTATATTTAGATAATCCATGAATGGTTGCCTCCAATCCAACTCCTCATCCTTTTTTGCAAGAATAATCTCCCCTTCAAGAGAGAGTTTATCAATGAGTTTAGCATCAATAAGAGATAAGACTTGTCTATTTTGGACCCTAATTGGTATGGACTCATCTTCCGGACATGTCAACTCTTTGGCAACCTTGGCTAATGCATATACTACTGCATTTTCTCCTTAAGGAATCTTATAAATGGTAACCTCTGGGATTTGGGCCAACAAGTCCATGGTGTACTTGTGGTAATGATGGAGCTTAGGCTTCAGAACCATATAAGACCTAGCAAATTAGTTGATAACTAGTTGAGAATCCTCAAAGATATTGATACTCTAGATTAACAGTCTAATGGCTAACTCCAGACTGACAAATAAAGCCTCATATTCAACCTCATTGTTGGTGCATAGATTAGACAGATGATATGAGAATCTCATCATATTGCGGTCCTAAAAGAGTAGATCATGGTTCTTCTCTTTTGAAAGGAAGCAGCACCATCAAAATACATCTCCTAGCAACAAATGCTAGTGACCCCTAAGTTCATGATCTCATTGGGGAGGTCATTAATAAGTGGGGAATCAGCAAGAAGTGAGTGTGCTGCTAAGAAATCTACTAGTGCGTATCCTTTCACTGCACATAGGGGTACAAAAGTGATGTCAAACTATGATAAAATCATGGATCAATGCACCAACCATCTAGATAGCGTCATTTGTGTCATGAGATATTGCAGTGGATTGATCCTAAAAATCAGGTTCACCTTATAGGAAAGCATGTAATGTCATAACTTTTTGGATGCAAAGATTAAAGCTAGGCAGTGCTTTTCAAAAGGTGGGTAGTTTGCCTCGAGGGATTAGATGATGACTAAGATAGTAGAGTGCATTCTCTTTCCCTTCATCATTAGTTTGATATAATAAAGTGTCAAGGGAGCCATCTAATGTAACAGTATATAGTATGAGCGGCTTGCCCGGGATAGGGGCTACTAAAATTGGGGACATCATTAGGTAGTGTTTGATGTCTTCAAAAGCATGCTAACACTTATCATCCCACTTGAACTTGGCATCCTTTTTGATAAGTGAAAAAAATGGTTGGCATCTCCCTAATAGGTTGGAAATGAAGCATCTTAAATATGCCAACTGCCCTCGAAATGATCTAAGTTGAGTTAAACTTTTAGGGGTGGCATTTCTAATATTGCCTTAATCTTCTCCAAATCAATTTCTATTCCACGGTGTCGGACAATAAACCCAAAGAATTTCCCTAAAGCTACTTTGATTACACACTTTAGAGGATTCATTTTAATATTAAATTATCTTAACCATTCAAAAACTACTCTCAAGTCAAAGAGATGGTCTTCCTTTTCTTTACTTTTGACAATAAGATCATCAATGTAATATTCAACTTGATGATGAATGAGTTCATTGAAGATCTGAGTCATGGTCCACTGGTATGTAGCACCAGCATTTTTAAGGCTAAAAGGCATGACCCCATAGCAAAAGATTTTGTCAGGGTTCAAAACACAATGTTTCTTTCATCTTCAGAGGCCATCTTTATTTGGTTATAATCAAATGAGCATCCATGAAAGAGAAGACTGCATGAGATGAGATAATGTCCACCATCAATTTTAGTATTGGTAGTGGAAATTCATCTTTTGGACATGCCTTATTTAGATCACTAAGATCAATGCATATGCGAATTTGGCCATTCTTTTTTAGTCAAAATGACATTGGCCAACCAGGTAGGATATTTTTCTTCCTTGATAAAACCAGCATCGATCAGTTTCTTGATTTCAGAAGTGACTTGTATTCAATGTCTAATCGCAAGCATCTAGATGCTTACTTGATAGGGTTAGCACTAGGCTCTATTGTTAGTTTGTGGACTGCTATGTCAGGAGATAAATCAAGCATCTCTTCATAACTCTATGCAAAGCAGTCCTTAAACTCAACCAATCTCCTAACTAAGTCATCATTTTAGTATCATTCAACAAAGAACGGGTGTATGTCAGACATTGTCTTTAGTTCTTAAGTTGATTTCTTTGAGCTCGTTGATGGTTGACATGATCTCCTCCTTGAACTCTGGTGGTGCATGTCTGACTTCAAGATCATTTGGATCATCTGAAGTTTCTAAACATATCTCCTCATATAAGTTAGCATCATTTGAAAAGAACTTATCAGACTCCAAATGATTGGTGATGACTAGGCAATGATTATTATCATTGACTGGACCCACTATGTCGAATCCTAGTCCTCATCTTGATTAAGAATATCTACTTTGGTTGTCACATAACCTTGCAAAGTAGTCTAACCTGTGTTTAGGTTAAGTATGTAGGATTAATCCCTTCTTTGCTAAATCAAGAACACAAGGTGAATACCAATCAAAAGACAATTGCATTAAATATTTATATGAATCATTACTTGAGGATGATGCTCCCAAAAAGAACCTCTAAGTTTTCCCATCTGTGGATGACTTAGGGGATTCCTTAACTACCAAACCCTCAACTTTCTAAGAAGAAAGTGGGGTTAGAGCTAAGGTTCCCAACTGACTCTTGACTATTTCATATGTAGACTTGGATAATTTTATGCTTTGTTTTGGAGCTCAGCCATCATCACCATCATGCTCCAATGTCATCTCCAAAGGGATCTCCTACTAAGAAGAGCTGGTTGGTGTGCTAACCACATAAGACTCATCCTCTGAACTAGATTTTAAGTCTATGTGGATAGTAGGTGTACTCTGGTGGCTCGGACATACCACCTATTGGGTGGCCAATAGTGGGAGCTTTCCACCTTGAGAACTACCTCTGAACTGTCCTGTGCCTTTGCCTAGTGGAGGTCAGGTCATCTTACTCATGTGTTCGAATGGAGTAATGAACTGTGGGTTAAATCTAATGTCAGGCTCTATGTCTCCCCATGAGTCCATGCCTCACTCTCTTTTATTTTTTTTCTATTTCTTTTTTATTTTCTTTTTCCATTTCTTTTTATTTTTCTTTTCTTTCTTTTTGTCCCTCTAGGAGATCTTGATTAGATAATGAGAATGGACTTGTTGGTTTTAGGGAAGAAAATAGGTTGCATTCTCATATATCCCGACCTCATGAATTGTGAAGGGCTTGAGATCTCCTTTGATGCAGTACTCAATTCAACTTCTCATGAACTTCTTGCACTGATGTAGAGAGGATGGAACTACATTATTCTCATGTATCCACGATCTCTTAAGCAAAGTGTTTAAAAGATTTATTCGAGTCTATAATATGAAACTTGGCTTCAGTCTTCTAGTCATCTATCTTTAATGGCAACCCTATGCAGCCTAGGGCCCTCTCACCTTGTTCATTGAATCCTCTCAACATCATTCTATCTTTTTGGAGTTTAGAGATGTTGATCCTAAAGTAGGCAAGGGTTCTTAAACTCATAATATTGATTGATATACTTTGGTCAACCAAAACTCTTGATAACATTTATCTGCCAACTTCCACTGTAATGTAAAGAGGATGTTTATAGTTGGTCATTCCTAGAAGCATGTCTTCATCACTGAATGTAACTCCTAAGATCTCCTTTGAGCTTTGTGCCTCATCTTCAGAAGTGGTCAATTGAGCTAAGCATATCTCTAGGTTAAGAAGGGCCTTGACTAGAGATTCCCTCATCTCTTTGGATAAGATAAGGGTGTCATATATGCTTAACTTAGTTGGGAACTTTCTATGATGTGCTAGGACATTGTAATCAACTTTGACTTGGTCCTCCATAAGAATATCTATAGGTGGAGCATCCTATGGAGGGGCTATCTGTTCACTGGAACCAATGACATATTTACCCTTATCAAGCGTTGCTACCCTAGGAGGTAGAACTTTGCCACTACATAGGTTAACTTCAGTGACTTCTTGGAATGATGAACTTATGGAAAGTTCTACCTTTTCATCAGACATACCTACAACTTCTTATATGGGATCCTCAGAGTCAGTTAAGTCCAAGTCAATCTGAATAGGTGAACCCGATTGATTCAGAAAGGGAAAGTCTAATTCTGAATCAGAACAGAATGGATCGGAATGACTAGAGCTATCATTATAATTTTCTAGACTTGGAGAGTTTTCAAGAGAGTAAAATCTAAAGTATCAGAAGTGGACAAGATGTAAGTGAAAGCTTTCTTCATTGATTTCTTTTTAGGTGGAGGTACATGATAGAAATCTAATAAAGTAAGCGGAGTAAAGTATTTAATGCCCTTGTCTGCTAATAAAGTGCTCCTGTTGGTGGAATAGGAGCTAGTGGAGGAAGAAGTAGTAGTAGCTGTAACTATGGATGGAGTGCTGGACTTGGGCGGTGGTTACACTACTGAACTATCTCAGGAAAGTAAGGTGGACTGCTGTTGTTGCTGTTGGGTTGCCACCTTCTTCAAGTTGTCTTTTGCACCTTTCAAACCTTCCTTGATGTTGGAGGTTTGAGCTACCTCAAGCACCTGTAGAGAGAGTTTCTTAATTTTAGAAACTACTTTTTTAGAGGTTTGGGATAAGGCAATATCCCAACCTTCTTTTGTCTTGAGATGATCACATGTTTCCACAAGAATTACCTTAATAGAAGTGGAAGGTTATTCTACTAAGTATTCCATAGGGATAACTATGGTGCCTGACTTGTAGCTATGCCCAAGCCTATCATTAAATGTAATACAATTCTCTAAGACATGACTAATCATGTGGTGATAGGGGAAATAGTTAAGATCATTACTCTTGCCCACATATTCCGGCCTCTTGGGCTCTGGTACTGAAAGTCAGATTTCTTTAAGAGATTTTTAAATATTTTTCTAACTATCCTCCCTTTTGAAAAAATATGGCTTATTCAATCTATCAGCAAGAGTAGGTGGGTAATAGCTGCCTGGAGGGGGATAGGAATATCATTGTTGGGTAGGCTGCTAATGTGGCAGGAATGGCCATTATGGTGACTGTTCATTAGTTTCTCAAATGTCTGGATGGTAAAGCCCTTAAGCATGAAGGCGACCTAGCCATGAATATTCTTGAGGAGAATCTCAATGGCCTGTTGTTCGGACAGTTGTAGCTTAGATTTCATTCTCAGATTGAGCCACCTGAGAATATAATCAACAAGGGACTCATTGGAAACTTGTGTTGCTACAACAAGATCGCCTACAGTTACTCTTTGATGAGCTCCAGCAAACCTCTTGATGAAGAGGTGCTCCAACTTAGCAAAAGTCTTACCAAACTATTGGGTAGTTCAACATACCAATCAAATGTAATGCTTGCTAGGCTGCTCGCAAAATGTCTGAACAACAGTGCATCATTGCCATCGGTATTACAACAATCGGCTCTGAAATTTGTGATATGCTAACACGGGTTCTCACTACCATCAAATATTTTGAAGGAAGATAGCACAAAACCCTTAGGGTACTGAACTATATCAAATTCCTCTGTGTATGGTCTACCCTTTAGAATAGATGAGCTTGGCTTGTGCCATCGCTTCCTTCACCTGCTGCTCTACCATATGCTTGATATCCTTCTTATGCATGGAGGTGCCATCTATAACCTTCCTATGCAAACTACCAACATCATCCACGGGAGTGCACCTAAGATGCTCTAAGGTATGTACCAACTCTGGACGATCGGCTATCATGGGAGAGGGCTGTGAAACTGGGGTTGGGTTCTGTAATGCTGAAACTACTGCCATCAACTCCTCAATCTTCTTCCCCATCTTGTCAATGTGATCATCCCTCTATCTGAGCTAGTGGAGGAGGTGTTGAATCGAGTGAGAAGTGTCACCTTCCTCGAGTATAGCACCTTCTTGGCTAGTCTGATCCCGCTGTAAGGATCCTCGAGTGTCAACCATGTGAACCTCAGCTGTATCATCCAACTTGTCATCCACATCAGGATGGATGTTAACTCTATCATCATTATGATCTAAGTGGTCACTTTTGAGAATTCATCTCTTCTCTATAATGTATTCCACTAATATGTCATCTATCGATCGGTCTACTATGTCTGACTGGACTAGGAAAAATACCCATGCTAGCTATAGGACTATGCTCCTCTGCCTTTATGCAATAGATAGTTCCTACTATCAAGACCTCATCACCAAGAGGATCAACCGTCATGGGGACCATGTCTATGTCCACTTCCTCTCTATCTCTATATGTTGTAGTGGAGGTGGTGCGATGATGCTCTTGGGTCACCACTCCTTCCTGACCATAGCTAAGGTAGGGATCAAGTAGGGGAGTTCAATCTCACCTCAATAAGTGGATGGAGTGGAATCCTTGTGCCATAGTCAAGGATTCTTGGCCGTAGCTGGATCACCAAAGGGGAAGGTCTCTCCTCGGATGGGGGCTTCTGAACCTTGATGGGAGCGGTATATGCTATGAGCTAAACTAGTGATGGTGAACGGCGAGGGGAGCGGTGTGATGGAAACACTGACTACCCTTAACCGGGATCTCCCTGTGACGACCTAAGAACAATCATGTCTGAATAATTAGCCCTAATAAGGTGATGATCAAGAAAATTCATCAAAGCAAAGGCTGCCGATTGGCGGGCATACCTCCATCACTCTCTCTTGCCTACCTGGGTAGATACTCGAGCCTCCACGGCTCCCTCTCTCTCTATGAATCTGACCCCTAACACTCCTAGGGATCATGGATTGTAAATCAAACAAGGTACTAGACTTTGAGCATTTGTAGGCTTTTTTGACCTGGCCTAGAACAATCTTAACTTTGGCATAGGGCATTCTATGCTCCCTAGCAGGTGTCTCATGGTATGTGGTGGAGGAGAAGCAGTGATCCTTCGATAATCTTCCTCTCCATCTGAGGTTGAGAGGGAGTGGAACCTACTACCACTTAGAAGAGGAGAGGTCTCACTGGGAGAACCCTCCTCAACTATATGGGAAGTAATGTCAAGCTCTCTAACTACTCGTTCATGACCCTGCTTAATCTTCTAATTTATTGCGGTTGGCAGTGAGAAAGTGAGGGAACGGCACCGCCAAAGTGGAGGAGACAATATCAGAGGCTAAGACAACCTTCCCTTTTGGGGTGACCAAAGAGGAGGTAATAACTCTCGCTGGAGCTATGGCAGGTGCAGCTGAATGGGTAGGTATAGAAACTAACACTAAACAAGAAATGGGAACCACTGCATCCTTCCTCTTCAAGGAAAACTCAGAGTTAGATGGGATATCCAAGAGGATGAGTGACATCTATCCTGCCTCCTCCTCCCTACTATCAATTGTGAGGGCTGTTCCCTCACAAGTAATGTGGACCCCCTCAAATCCACAACCAAAGTAGATCTAGTTAGCAGCATCAGTCGTGGTGAGATTGGTCTGATCTAAGGCCAAATCTACACCAGAAGGGAAAGAGAAGATGAACTTGCGAAGAGCCATGATCAGCACTGGAAGCTTTGGACTAACCGACGTACTAAAATCATGCATTTATATAATTTAGCACTTGCCTTGATGTTTGTCTTTAATCATTAACTTCTATAGTTAATTTAGAATTTGAACCCACACTTAATAAATTTAGGTATGCTAAGTGGGGTTCATTGAATTTTTGGAGAGATTTTTGATATTTGGAGGAGAGACTTTTCCATATCATTTTGATTTAGAACCAATACTCAACCAATTTAGGTAGGTTGGGTGGGGTTTAAATATTCGGAGAGACCTTTGGAGATATTTTTATTGTATGTCTTGTTTGAAATTTTTTATTTGAAAGAACTTTCACTTAGCAAATTTAAGTATGCAAAGAAAAGGTTTTGATTATATGTTTGAAAATTTTATGAAAGTATCTTTGCTTATGATGATTGATTATGTGTGTGATGTATGTTGATTTAAAATGAGGCTTCTTACTTAACAAATTTGGTATGTTAAGTAGAGGCCAAATGAGTTTGATATGTGTTTCGAAAAAGAGACTCTCACTTAACAAATTTGGTATGTTAGGTGGGAGTCAAGCGTATTTGATTTCTATTTGTTTATTTTTGAAAATGAGACTTCCATTTAACAAATTTTGTATGTTAATTGGAAGTCAAATGTGATTTGAATTATATTTTGAAAATGACATTCTTGCTTAACAAATTTGTATGTTAAGTGGGAATCAAATATGTATGATTTGTAAATGAGATTCTTACTTAACAAATTTGGTATGTTAAGTAGGAATCAAATATGATATGATTTTTGAATATGATGCTCTTACTTAACAAATTTGGTATCCTAAGAAGGAATAAAATGTGATTCTTACTTAAAAATTTTCTATGTTAAGTAGGAATCAAGTGTGATTATGATTTGTGTTTTGAAAATGAGACTCTCACTTAACAAATTTGGTATGTTAAGTGGAAGACAAATGTGATATGATTTGCTTTTGAAAATGAGACTCTCACTTAACAAATTTGGTATGTTAAGTGGGAGCCAAATGTATATGATTTGTATTTTGAAAAAGGGACTCTCACTTAACATTAAGTGGGAGTCAAATGTGATTATGATTTATGTTTTGAAAATGTGACTCTCACTTAGCAAATTTGGTATGTTAAGTTGGAGTCAAATGTAATATGATTTGTGTTTTAAAAATGAGACTCACTTAACAAATTTGGTATGTTAAGTGGGAGTCAAAAAAAGTGATGTGATTTACTTTTGAAAATGAGACTCACTTAACAAATTTGGTATGTTAAGTGAAGTTAAGTGAAATTATGATTTGTTTGAAAGAAGGGAAATCTACTAAACAAATTTGGGTATGTTAAATAGAGTTCTATTTATTTTATTTTATTTTTGTGAATTTTGGAAATGGGACTCTCATTTGACAAATTTGGCTATGTTAAATGGAGTCCAAAATATGTCATGATTCCATGTGTGTGATCTCTTGCTTTTGAAAAGATGGAAACTTCAACTCTAGCATATGTGAAATATGTTAAGTGATGTTTCAATTTTATGCTATGATTTTATTTGAAGATAGGATCTCCATTCAACAAATTTGACATGTTGAAGGAAGGTTATCATCAAAAGTGTACTTTTGAAAAAGAGAGAAACTCCAACTCTAGCATATGTGAAATATGTTAAGTGGAGTTTCAATTTTATGCTGAGTTTATTTGAAAATAGAACCTTCATCCAACAAATTTGGGCATGTTGAATAGAGATATCTATTTTTAAAAAGATGCTTTTCAAAAATTATTTTGATTTTGATTTTGAAAAGAACCTCCATGTAACAATCATAAGGGTTGTTAGATGAGGTTTATTTATATGAGTTTGGTGCTTTTTAAAATTTCTTATGAATTTTGTGCAAGCTATTTTGTTATGCGAGTTTGGAAAAAGTGTTTTGGAAAGTGACATTTTGCAAAAGAGTTTATTTTCTTAAATATTGGAATGAACCTTGCCTCAACAATCTAGTGGTAAGGAGGTTCTAAATTTTTGTCATCTCCTTTCATTAGTTAATTTTATCTTTCACCTATTGGGGAACCCAATAGGGGTGTCAAAACCTACAAGGAGTGAGGTCCTAAAATCTAGAGAATGTTGGCTAGCTTTGCTTATGAATAAAATAAGTTAAGTGCTAATGGAAGGAAAGATATTCTTGAACTTATAATCCCATAATACAAGATTATGGAGATGCTTAAGAGGTAGGATTTATGCTTGTAGCCCAAGAGGAAATAGTAATCTCAGATCCTAAATCTTAGAAGCCTTAGCAAGGGCCAAAGCACATCTTAAATCTAAGATAAAAATGGGTATATTGTTTACCTCCACAAGAAAGGGTAAACCACCCGACTGCTGGACTTATAATCACCTGGAGTGGAAGCCAACTAACTCCTCCTATGCTTTAAAACCATGTGATCAAGTCATATATTTTGCAAGATGGTTAGGATGTTATTATTTAGAATGAAACTAAAGTCCTTAAACCCACTCCCTAAGAGACTAGAGCATGAGTGGTATGAATAATGACTTAGTCTAATACAAATTTTATTAATTTTTATTTGAATTTTGACTCTTTATTTTAACAAAGGCTATAAGATTTTTATATGTCTAAATGCATGATGAAATGAGGTTATTAGCTAAACAAGAGAGAAAGAGATATTTTCCACCATAGAGGAGACCCTCAAAGGTCAAGTCTTCCCCTATCATGCAAGGATGGAAACCCTCTCTTAGCAAAAGTGATATAAGATGACATGCATGATTTCAAGCATACAACATCTAGCTAAGGGGTTGATAAATATTTTAATTATCTTGATTTAATACCTAGGCTTTAAATGAGGTTATGAGTTGTTTAGAAAATTAATTATGAGTTTTTATTGGGGTAGAAAGATTAATTTTTCTCTAAGAGCCTAATCGGATCTAGGCCACACATTAAATCACCATATAAGAAGAAACTAGGAAAACACATGCCATTTCTATTACATAATTTTAAAACAAAGCATCAAATAATTTATAAACCCAATGTAAAAGAATAATAGGTCAGGTCGGGTACCACCAAACTACCCAAGAAGAGAAATGGGTAGCTGAGCTCTACCCTTATACAACCCAGTATATAAAAAAAATAATTATAATTATAAATAAATAAATGTTCTAGGGGGTCTTCATATCTTCTTTCTTCATGTTTCCTTCATTCCTCCTTTGGATTTACTTGCTTCAAAGGCATCACGGGGACCTCCCAAGACAAAGCCTTCTAGCCTCTGCTCATCCTAATCCCCCATAACACCAATCCTAATTTCTAATGCAAAATTATATCAAAAATAAGAAAATTAAATCTAACTACACCTACAATATAAGTGTTAGCTAAACACACCATACAACCTAAGTAGTTATATATAATTTGGACTTAGCACCATGCACATCGGTAACCAAGTCCACCTGTCTTAATTCAGATTATACTTAGGGGTTAAGAAACTACAAAAGAGAGTATTCATATTTATTTTAAGCACCAAGTACAATATCCTGCAGAAGACATAATTAAGCTAATCATGACCTAACATCTAGTCTACGAAGCATACACCCTAACATCCAGTCTACAATAATGCATCACAAAATAAACATACAACAAACCATACACTGCCCTAGCATAAAGCTAAAAATGGTGACCTAATCTAAGGTGTGTGAATTAAGGCTTGTGTGGCATGTCCTAACTAGGCTTTAGAGTTATCATTCTCTAAGTGTGAAGGACATTTAATTATAAATAGTTGATTTCATCTTAAGTGGTTTAATTTATTTGAGGATTTTAATTAGTGCTTTCTTTTGTTTCATTTGACCTACACTTAACAACTAAGTATTATAAAGAGAAGAAAAGAGAGGGTTACTCTCACTTATCCTTACCTTAAGCCATATCTAAAGCCAATTAATTAAATGAATTCTCTTTAGTGAATGGCTTATTACATATTTTAATTAGTCCTAGATTTATGTTAAATTTAAATGATCTCATTTAATAAAAAAGGTATCTTAAAATTAATTAGAATTAATTACTACCACATAACACATGTTTGTTCATTTCTTTCCATCATATATAGCATGCATATGATTAAGTCCTAAACATAACTATACATGCAATTTATTTTTGGCACACTTAAATACAAAATGCATAAATGAGTTTTATAGAAAAAAGGGGTTTCTCATTCATTAGCTAAATACATATTCAAATGTATGAAAGTTTTAAGCAAGTACGTCACCATTATTCTACACCAGAGGAGTGAGGTAGGAACCTCCTTGGGGATACTTAAAGTCGTGCATCCCCAGAATGTCCAGACTAATATACCCGATATTCTTAAATATATATGGAAGTATAAACAACTATAAGAATGAAAGGCATGCAAAAATTGTATTTGATTTGTTTGATTTATTTATGTGAATGAATTAGAGCTCTATCTAAATTCTAATGTCAAAATGCATAATGAAATCAAATCAGCACCCATTGTTCTCGCACTAGGAGTGAGGTAGGAACTTCTTTGGGGCTACTATCGAATGCCGACTAATATACCCATTAACATTCATACTAATGCAAATCAACATATGAATGAAAGATAGAAACTTCATTTCATACGCTAACCTTATATTAGCATGCACCTCCTATGTATATATAATTAATGTCA
Source organism: Cymbidium sinense (assembly GCA_021442155.1). Lineage (NCBI taxonomy): Eukaryota > Viridiplantae > Streptophyta > Magnoliopsida > Asparagales > Orchidaceae > Cymbidium > Cymbidium sinense. The sequence continues at coordinate 190,000,901 of CM038218.1, read as the reverse complement.
TAACATGTATTATTATTCATTAATAAACTTTTGAAAATACATTTGAGATTTAATAGTGATAATAGCCACACATATTTGTAATTAAACCAACACATACAAATTGACATAAAGGAAATCATTTTCATTTAATTAATTTGAAAGAAATGAATGCATGAATATAAGTGGCATACAATATTTTAATATGATTGGAAAGCAATAAAGAAATACAAGCATATAATTTCATTCAATCCAACTAATTTCTAAGGGCAATCACATTAAATAAGTTTATTTAAAATAATCCACTATTTCATAAAGCCATTTTTGAGTTCATATTTGATTTGATTTGAAAGATGTGAAAAAGGCTTGTTAATCCTAATCCCATTCCCCATATGTGTGAATTAATTTGGTTTAATGAGAAGAAATTAGGTGAATTTTATGAATTGATTAAGTTAAGCATGGATTAAATCAATTAATTAACCTTTATCTATGTTACCTTAAAGTAATTAATTAAACAATTATGAGATAATATGATAGGCAAATAAATTGAAAAGTACATAGTAATGCTCCTATTAAATGAAGGGTGCCTAATGAAATTAGCTCATAATCATTTAATTATTTAAGCTTAAGGAACTCACTTAATGACTTTTATGGTTTCTCACACATATGAGCTAACCATAATTTCATTAACTCTTTCTCTCTTTCATTATTGAACACCCAAAGGGCTACCCAAGAGTTAATTAGAGAAAATAGGTATAATCAAGTTAATTAAGTTCATTATTTATCTAATTAAATCATAATTATCCTCAATCAACAATATGAAATGGACTTAGGGAAAGAGACAAAGAAGGAAGCCTAAGTCTCAATCCCTAAATCTTTTTAAATAGTTGATTAAATTTCATATATGATTTGAGTTTTGATTGATTTAATTAATTAATTAATTAATGAGTTTTAATTAATTAATTTTAAAGAAGGAATGAAGAAGACATCATGAAATATTAGAAGAGGGTTTCCAATCCATTTCCCTAAGTTTCTCTACTATTAACAAAGACTAATGAACTTAATTAATGGATCAATTCACTATTTATTTGATTAATTATCATTAATTAAGCTAAGAGAGTAATTAAGGCTTAACCAATTAATTACCCCAATTAATCAGCTAACAAATTCCAAGAAAATGAAGGAGGCAATGGTCATCCCCCTAAACATCTCTGAAAAGTTTGAAATTAATCAATTGATTAATTAAAGAGTAATTAGGCTAATTAAATTTTTAATTAAATCTTAATTAAGTAGAAATTACTATTGAAAGTTAATTATTAATAATTTTAATGGATTTCCCTCTGAAATATCTTCAAAACAAGCTTTAATTTGCACTTTTTGAATTTTTCTACAATTATTTATGAATTTTAAAAGATTCAACTTTAAAAAATTTTAAACAACCCTAATTAAGCTCTAATCTTGTCGGCGTCATGTGGTTATTGATGCAGCATGCTTTCCATGTGGCATGACAGGATAGGTTATTTAAGTTATCACATCATGTGAGTTATCTGGTGGTGGATGCACTTTCTCGTCAATCATCCTATCTAAGATCGGATGGCCACTATTAAATCCTACGGTTAAGACAAAATAGAGAGGATCTAAGCATGATTAGAATGGACGGCCCATGATCTATCTTCTCCCGAGCGGTGAGAGACATATGTCATCCGTCTTTCTCCATTCGATTTGATCTCATGAAAGCTTAGATGGAGATCAAACCAATCCCACAACTTCGGGGAGGCAAAATAAGGAAATCCAATGGTGGAAATCTCATGACATGGAACTTTCCTTTGAAAAAGACCAACCCATCTTTATAAAAGGATCAGTTTTAATGGCATACCTCACCAAAGCTTATGATTAACAGTTTCAATGATTGAGGAAGCTTCATTTGGTAGAAATGAAGCCCTGCTGAGCTGCACGAGCTTTGGTTTGAGGTGAATTTCTCTAGAGACCAAGATCTTCACTTCAAGCATTTAGTCTTGATCGAACTTGTGCTTAAAGTGGATTTGAAGCTCAGGAAATGGCTTCAATGGATTTGACAACACACGAGGATGGTGTGTGTAAGTTTAATTGAAGTTTGGTTGAGAGATGGATGAGTTCGAATCAAGGGAGGGATTCCCTATTTCAGCTATGCATGGGAATGGAGAATTATGATTAAGGGAAAGTCAGGAAGGCTTGGGGAAACTCTCTAGGATTTCAAGAACACTTAGAAAGCTCAGTGCATTCAAATTGTTATAATCCCTGTGAGAATTGAGGGAGTGTACCCCTCAATTGAGGTTGATGGATGGACGGGATATATCCCTGATTTTTGGTTGATTCACCACCGTCAGCCTGTTGGAGGGGTCTCAATCGACTCCACATGGCATGATTAGATGGATGATATTGTGGCAGGAGGTCCAAGGCAAGATATGGGCATGTGGTGGCTAATTTCCTCTTCTCTTTGTCCATGGGGTTTGGCTTTGAGTGAGGAGGAAGAGTTGGATTTCCTTTGGTCCATGGTTGATCCTAGGCTTGTTTAGGTTGGGCTAAGAAGGCTAGGTACACCTCATTTGGCACTTGGACTGATGCCCAAGTGATGGGAGAGTAGACTTTGCCAAATGGGGAAAGAATCCTATGTAAGGAAGTTTGTCCAATGACTAATCCCCTTGGGTGGGGTCCACTTTACTTTTGGACTGATTTTGGGCTGACCTAGGGTCAATTTGGTTGGTTTGGTCAACCACAAAGGTTCCATGGGTTGGTTTTGGGTGCTTTAGCTTCATTTGGTCAAATGGGTTCATGTTGGGTTGTGTTGGGTTGACCAATTGGTCAAATTGGGTCAAACTAAGGCTTGGGTTAGGTTCAAATGATGATTTGGAAAGTTTTAGTTTAAGTGGTTTCAATCAATTTGGTTTAGATTTGATTTTTGCTCTTTTGGATTCAAATAGGTCAAATGGGCTAAGTTGGACAATTTGACCAATTTGACCAAATTGGGTTGAGTTAGGTGTTGGTTCAAGTTTAATTTGTTAATTGAAAATGATTGTAGGCTTTGGATTTGATTTGGGTTTAATTTGGATTAAGATTTGATTAAGCCTATGGAGGTAGATCCATAGGGCATAAGGAGGGATTTGGTTAGATTTAGATTAAGTTTGATTTGGTTTTGGCTATTTGAGTTTGGATTTTATTTATATTTATGAACATAAATGAAGGAATAATTGATTTATAAAGAAATAAATTGAGTTTGGGATAATTTGGGTTGAGATTTGATTAAGCTTATGAGAGTGAGTCATAAGGCTTAAGAGGAAAATTTGAAATTTTAGATTTGCTTTGAGATTGAATTATTTGGTTTGGATTTTGGATTTGGATTTGTTAAATTATTGAAGGATTGAATTGATCTTTGAAAAAATCAATTGAATTTGGATTGAATTAAATTTGGTTAAGGCTAAGTCTATATGACAAAATCAAAGGGCTCAGGAAAATCATAAAGTTTTATGGAGAAATATTGAGCTTGAATTTGATCATGGGTTTGAATGTAAGTCTTGAAAATTTGGTTTGGTATGAATTTGAGATTTGGTTTGAGAAGGAAAGCATGGATGGGTTTAGGCTATAGGGTAGGCAAATTTTCCTAAGTCCCTAAGGCATAACTTAATCCTATGGCTAACCCTCATGAGTCTTTAGATTTAGGTTAAGTGTTCACCTAATCACTAGAAGTGTCTTAAAACTAAGGAACTAGTGTCTACAAGAGTCCTAGATCTATGATGAGGAAGTTGAGAACTCACTCCAAAAGTGAAGTCAACTGTATGTTAAATGAAGTTATATTTGTTTTTTGTGATTTTCAAAAATGGGACTCTCATTTAACAAATTTGAGTATGTCAAATGGAGTTGAAATGTATTCTAATTTTCAAGACTTTGGAAAAGAGGAATTCTACTTAACATATGTGAGTATGTTAAATATAATTTAAATTTTTTTATTTTCCAAAAAGAAAGTGAACTCTTATTTGACAAATTTGGGTATATCAAATGGGGGTTCAAATATGTCTCGATCTTGTGTGTGATTTTTGCTTTTGAAAAGAGGGAAATTCCAACTCTAGAACATATGGAATATGCAAAGTGGAGTTTCAATTTTATGTCATGATTTAATTTAAAAATGTAATCTTCATTTAACAAATTTGGGAATGTTGAATTGAGATAGCTATTTTCAAAATGTGCTTTTGAAAAAGGGATTTTAAAATTATTGATTTTGATTTTGAAAAGAACCTTCCATATAATAATTGTAGGAATTGTTAAATAAGGTTTGGTTATTTTTATGATTCTTGAAAACTTCTTATGAATTTTGTGCAAATCCTTTATTATGTGAATTTTGAAAAGTGAGCAAAAGAGGTTATGTTCTTGAGTATAATATGAACCTTACCTCACCAAGCTAGTGGTAAAGAGGTTCTAAATTTTAGTAATCTCCTTTCATTAGTTAATTTATCTTTTACCTATTGGGGGACCCAATAGGGGTTTCTAGACCTACAAGGAGTGAGATACTAAAACCTAAAGGATGTTGGCTAGCTTTGCTTAAGAATGAAATAAGCTAAGTGCTAATGGAAAGAAAGATAGCCTTGGGCTTATATAAAATATATGTCCATTATCAATGCTTGGAGACAATAATTATCTACTGGAGATGAAGAGAGGAACCATCCCCAGTGGAGTCGCCAAAAACATTTGTGGTGTTTATTTTACTATCTCGAAAGATAGAGACATCGCCTTTCAATGGACTTAATCATCTAATAAGAACTCTTAAGGCATGATGGGTCTTCAAATCTACCAGAGATTTCCCCTACATTATATAGATGAATAAAGTAGGGTTTATATTAAATTGAGTTCTAAAATTCCCTATAGGGGTAAGCCCCATATTTCATTGCATCCTAAGGAAGGTGAATTCCTTAAGAATACTCTCAATTAAAGTAAACAATTGTTATCTCCAAAGATTTCAAGATGAGACCATCAAAGGATTAGCTATATTTGGAAAATCAAATTGGAAAGATCAAAAGGAGCAGACTTATTATTGAAGCTAAAGGAAATGAGTAGAGAATGCTCATGATACTAGGAAACCTAGTGAGCACTCCAATATATCCTATGGTTGGGCTTTATATATTTGAAATTAGAGAGAATTATTTTGTTTGAGTTGAAATTTTATTAGATTACTAGGGCTTATAATCCAATAATATAATACTGTGGAAATGTCTAAGATGTGAGAATTTATTCTTGTAGCCTGGAGGAAATAGCTACTCTGATCCTAAATTTAGGGAGCTTTGGCATAAGCCAATGCATTACTTAAATCTAAGTGAAAGCCTCCTGGAGTGGCATCCAGCTAACTCCTCCTACGCTTTAAAACCATGTAGGCAAGTCATATAGTTTTGCAAGATAGTTGGGTTATTATTATTTAGAAAGATACCAAAGTCTTTAAACCCACTCCCTAGAGACTAGAGCATGAGTGGTATGAATAAAAACTTGATCTATAAATGTAAATCTTTTCAAATTTTATTTAATTTTTGATGCTTATTTTGACAAAGGCCATAAGAGTTTCATATGTCTAAATGCATGATGAAAATAAATTATGGGCTAAATCAATGGGAAAAAGGTATTTTCTACTACAGAGGAGACCCTCAAAGATCAATCTTCCCCTATTATGCAAGGATGGAAACCATCTCTTAGCAAGAATGAAGTAATATGCATGCATGATGTGAGACATACAACATTTAGGTAAAGAGTTACTAAATCTTTTAATTATCTTTATTTAATACCTAGACTTTATGTAAGGTTATGAATTATTTAAAACTTTAGTTATGAGTTGTAGTTAGGGTAGAAAAATTAATTTTTTTTCTTAAGAGTCTAATCGCATCCAGGCCATACACCAAACACCAACCATAAAGAAACTATGAAGAGACATGTAATTTCTAATGCACAAGCTAAATATAACATCAAACATTTTATAGCAATCACAAAAATAATAGGTCTGCGTTAGGGTATCGTATTCAAAAGAGAAAATGGATTGCCGAGCTCTACCCTTATACAACATGGAATATGAAATAATAATTATAATTATAAATGTACAAATATGGGGCCTTCTTTTCTTCATTTTTCATGTCCATTTTGATGCAGGGCATCATCATCACCATCATCGAAGTCATCATCATAAAGCTTAAATCCATGATTAGGCCTTTTGTTCTAATTTAAGTTATGTATTATTGGGCTTTTATATTTTGTATGTCTTGAGCTTATATGTATTGGGCTATTCTTAAGTCATGAGTCATTAGTAGGTATGACACTTTGGGTAGGTATGGAATGAGTGGTAGGTTTGATAATGGTAGGTTTGGTAGTAGGTGGTGGTAGGTGTAGTTATGATGGTGTTAGGTTTGAGTTTGGAGTTAGGTTTGAGTATTCTTAACTCTCTCTTTTAATCTATAAATAGGAGACTCTTGTAATGCTTGGTACTTGAATTTGGAATAAAAGATACCTTCTTAAATTTCTTTTACTATTTTGTGCATTTTCTTCTTGAGTGACGGACTACTTGAGTGTGTGAGCTCACAACCCTTAGAGAAGGACTTCTAAGGAGGGAACATGATCTCCACAATGATGGACTATTTGTAGAGGTCGACTTCAACTTATTCCTACTTCGCTGCTGGTTATTTTAAATATGTTACAGGTTAGATCGTTCATAACTTTTTAGTTATTTCTTTGCACTTATATGATTCAGATCTCTGGTGTGGTTAACATAACTTTAATCAAAATCTTTTCAACTTTACTAAATTCATAATATTGTCAATGTGCTCAATAGTAGTGTGCATTTATCATTACTCTTTCGTGAGGATTTAAGAATTATCGATGTAATAAACAACATATCATAAAAGCACCATGTCTACATCATATTTGGTATCAAAGCAAGTATGTTTCTTTGGGAACATCTTATTTAGTATTGAGTTTTATTTTTGCATTAGAGTAATCTTGCAATTCATTTTTTTTAAAAAAATCATACAATTTTTTTTTACTTTTAATCATGTCTTTGATTTCATTACATTGCATTTTTTTAAAAAAAATTTATTAGTTAATATTTGCTTATATTAATATTTTTAAAAGAATATCATCATGTCAACTCGTAGTGGTCTTAGATATCAAGATCAATCCTTAGATGAAAAATATGATTCCTATGAATTTTTACTAGAAAAAATAGAAAAGCTTACCCTTATGCACCAATAAACCTTTGATGAATTCCAAAAAAGATTTGAAGCCTTAGAAAAAAAAGTTGGTAGGCTTACAACACATTCAAACTAACCCAATCCTAAAACACCAACTTGAGAGAGAAGGTCATTATGTTGATCGTTCCTCTTCCTCTCCCACCTCATCCACATTCTCCTATTAGACCCCATTATCACCCTAGGAAAAACTTTAATGAATATCCTGAGTTTGATGAGGTACTTCCTCACCCACCTCATCGAATAGAAAGACAATTAAGATGAGATGAAGGTTATGCTCATCGAACTCTTTATGAGCATTATCCTCGACATTACGGAGATCCATTATCTAATTTTGTTGCCCTTACATAGAAACGATGATGATGTTATTGTAGGGTTAAAATTGATCCACCTACTTTTGATCATCGACTTGATCCTAAAATTTTCTTAGATTGGTTAGTAGACATAGACCAATATTTTTATTGGATGCCCATGTCAAAAGAAAGATAAGTTCATTTTGCCTGCATGAAACTAACTAGTCATGCTAAGACTTATTGGGTTAATCTCACACAAAAATATTAATGATTAGGGCAACCACCTATTGCTTCTTGGGATGAGATGAAAGAAATTTTAAAGCAAAAATGTACCATTAAATTTTCATGATCAACTTATGGATGAAATGACTATGCTTAAACAAGGATCTTTAACTGTTGTTGAGTATATGACACGGTTTGATGAATTGATGACCCGTTGTGATGTTAGAGAGGATCACCGCACAACAATCTCTAGATTTAGATCTGGGTTATGAACTAATATTCATAATGAAATGATAACTCAAGAAATTTATTCTCTTGAGGATGCATTTTGAGTGGCGACTCAAATTGAACAATATCTTAGATCACAATCTTATAAGCGATTCACAACTTCATCTACAAATAACTCTCAATCGCGTGTTAACCCTCAGACTTTAGTAGTTCCTAAAGGACCTAGTGAAATAAAAGGAAAAGCTTTAGTGGGAACATCTAGCTCTAAGACTTCTAGCATTACTTATTTTACATGTGGTAAAATTGGTCACTATGCAAGTACTTGTCCTCATCGAAACTTACACTTATATTATGAAAATGAGGATCAACAAAATGATAATCAAATTGCAGTTAACCCTTGTGAAGAAGCTAGTGATGCAGAAGAAGCATTAGATGAGTCTCATATAGTGTTATGTGTTGTGTTGTTACAACCCCACGAAGCTAATATTGATTGAGGCGACATCAATTTTTCCACACTTATTTTAAGAGTGGTGAAAAGATGTAAGTTAATCATTGATATGGCGTTGCATGAATGTTATTGCTACCTCTGCTTTAGCTAGGATGAAGTTCACCCTAGAGACCCACCCACAGCCTTATAAGGTTGCTTGGGTAGATAAGACCTCTATCTCTATATCTCAATGTTGTCTTGTACCCATTCAATTAGGAGAATATAGTGATAAAATTTGGTGTGATGTTCTTCTGATGGATGTTGCTCATATACTTTTAGGTAGACCTTGGATTTTTGATATGGATGTCACAAATTATGGGCGATCTAATACATATGCTTTTAATTTTCAAGGTAAGAGAATTGTCTTAAACCCAGCTAAGCCTAAAGAGGTCACTCCACTTCAACCCCAAAATTCTTCTCCACCCATAGAAAAGAAATCCCTACATATTATTAATAAACATCAATTTCAACAAGAGATTAATGGGAATATCATTTTTGCATTAGTTGTCCTAACCTCTGAAAATCAACCTTGTGTTAAATCATTCTCATCCAAGTACGTGAACTTTTGTTGGAATATCAAGATATTTGTCCCAAGAACTTCTAGTGAGCTTCCCCATTAAGAAGTATCCAACATGCCATAATTCCTGGATCATCACTCCCAAATTTTCCACATTATCGTATGAACCCAAATGAACATGCGAGCTAAAACAACAAGTTGATGATTTATTATCAAAAGGGTTTATTAGAAAGTTTATCTCCTGCGTGTCCGCTTCTTCTTACCCCAAAGAAAGATGGTAGTTGGCATATGTGTGTAGATAGTCGTGCTATAAATAAAATCATTGTTAAGTATAGGTTTTCCATACCTAGACTTGATGACATGTTATGATGGTGGATCAATAGTTTTCTAAAATTGATCTTAGAAGTGGATATCATCAAATATGAGAGAAGGTGATGAATGGAAAAGACAAAAGATGGTTTGTATGAATGGCTAGTAATGCCTTTTGGATTGACTAATGCTCAAGTACATTTATGCGAAAGTGATGACTCATATCTTGCCATTCATTGGAAAATTTTAGTTGTGTACTTTGATGATATTTTAATTTTAGTCAAACTAAGATATCATGAGAAACATTTATGACAAGTCTTTGAAGTGCTTCGTGAAGAAAGACTATATGTTCACTTAAAAAATGCTCATTTATGACATCTTCAGTAATCTTCTTAGGATTCATTATTTCTTGTGATGGCATATCTGCCGATCCCAAAAAAATTAGGGCTATTCAAGAGTGGCCTACCCCAACCACAATTCATGATGTACATAGTTTTCATGGGTTAGCCACATTTTATCAAAGGTTTATTCGTGAATTTAGCACTATTATGGCCCCATTAACTCAATGTCTTAAAAAAGGAGACTTTGTTCGGACAAAGCCAGCTACTGATGCATTCTCTAAAATTAAAGAGCTTTTAACAAGTCCACTGATAATACAATTGCCAAATTTTGATAAAGTATTTGAGGTATTATGTGATGCTTTTGGAGTTGGTATTGGAGGTGTTCTTAAACAAGAAGGTCATCCTGTTGCTTTCTTTAGTGAACAATTAAATGAAGGCCAACATTCACATATGATCTTGAGTGTATCGTCATCCAAACTTTACGTTATTGGTGACATTATCTTCTTTCACAAGAATTTATACTTTATTCGATCAGCTTAAATATCTAAACACCCAAAAGAAACTTAGTTCTCATCATTTAAATGGGTTCTTCAAGAATATACGTTTTGTTCTTAAACATAAATCTGTGTCAAGAACAAAGTTGCAAATGCCTTAAGTACAATATGTACATTATTAAATACCATGAGTGTGAAGGTTATGATTCGAAAAGGTTAAAGATGATTATCCTAATTGTAAAGATTTTCAACAAATTTTTGAATCTTTGAAATTTGATGTTTCAATTAATAGTCCAGATTATCAAATACAAGATGGCTATCTCTTTCATGGCACACAACTATGTATCCCCGATTCATCACTTTGAAATTTTCTTGTTGAGGAAATTCATTCAGGAGGTGTATCTGGTCATTTTGGTCGTGATAAGACAATAGCTATGATGGAGGATAGGTTCTTTTGGCCTAGTCTTAAGAAAGATGTTGCTCATATCATTGCCCAATGTTGTACTTGCTAAGTAGCAAAAAGTGGAAAAATAAAATTATGGTCTCTACACACCACTCCCAATCCCCCACAAACCTTGAGAAGATCTTAGTATGGACTTCATCTTAGGATTACCTCACACTGTACAACATTTTGACTCTATCCTAGTAGTTGTTGACCGATTCTCTAAAATGGCACACTTCATTCCATGTTATAAGACATCAGATGCCTCACATATAGACAATTTTCTTTCATGAGATAGTTTGTTACATGGACTACCTAAGATATTGTGTCGATCGTGATGTAAGATTTATGAGCTATTTTAAAAAACTTTATGGAAAAGCTTGGCACAAAACTCTTATTTTCTCACTTACCACCCTCAAAGCGGATGGACGCGAAGTTGTTAATAGATGCTTAGGAAATTTACTTAGGTGTCTAATGATCGATCATACTACTAGTTGGGACCTAGTTTTTTTCTACTGAGTTTGCTTATAATTCAATTAGGTCAAATAGGTATGAGTCCTTTTCATATATGTAGCGGTTATGATCCAAGAAAACCAAATGATCTTATTGAATTGCACACATATAGGTCTAGTGCATTTGCATCTTCATTTACATAAAGCATGCATGATTTACATCATGAAATTCAACAAAACTTACTCGAGTTATGATAAATATAAAGCTAATGTTGATGCACATAGGCGATATGTAAAATTTAATGAGGAGATTTGGTTCTTGTTAAAGTTAGACAAGAGATTTCAACTGGAACTCTTAAGAAATTAACTCCCAAGAGATCTAGTCCTTATAAAGTTGTAAGGAAGATAAATGATAATGCTTATGAAATAGATCTTCCAATGAATCTTTGGAATTTCTCCAATATTTAATATGTCAGATTTAACATTGTACCATGGGCAAACCAGGATGACACTATTCCCTCTAAAATAGTAGTACTAACATGCGGTTCATACTTCATCACGACTCATATACCATCTAGGCTTAAGATCACATCATCGGATCAAATTTTAGAAGACGATTATCATCACATCGATGGAGGCACTCAAAGGTTTCTCATTCATTGGAAAGGTCTTTCTCCACTTGAAGATTCATGGCTTACATTTGATGAGTTACATCAACTAGACTCACAATTATTACAAGAGTACTTGGATTTTCATTCTCGAGGAGAATCCTTTAAAATGCGGGGTCTTTTGGGGCATCACATCATCATCGCGATCATCATCATAAAGCTTAAATCCATGATTGGGCCTTTTGTTATAATTTAAGTTATGTATTATTGGGCTTTTATATTTTGTATGTCTTGAGCTTATATGTATTGGGCTATTCTTATGTCATGGCCCATGAGTCATTGTAGTAGGTATGACACTTTGGGTAGGTATGGAATGAGTGGTAGGTTTGATAATGGTGGTAGGTTTGGTAGTAGGTGGTGGTAGGTGTAGTTATGATGGTGTTAGGTTTGAGTTTGGAGTTAGGTTTGAGTATTCTTAACTCTCTCTTTCAATCCTATAAATGGGGAGACTCTTGTAATGCTTGGTACTTGAATTTGGAATAAAAGATACCTTCTTAAATTTCTTTTACTATTTTGTGCATTTTTCTCTTGAGTGACGGACTACTTGAGTGTGTGAGCTCACAACCCTTAGAGAAGGACTTCTAAGGAGGGAACATGATCTCCACAATGATGGACTGTTTGTAGAGGTCAACTTCAACTTATTTCCTTCATTCGTTATTTTAAATCATTACGGTTAGATCGTTCATAACTTTTCAGTTATTTCTTTGCACTTATAAGATTCAGATCTCCAGTGTGGTTAACATAACTTTAATCAAAATCTTTTCAACTTTACTAAATTCATAATATTGTGAATGTGATCAATAGTAGTGTGCATTTATCATTACTCTTTCATGAGGATTTAAGAATTATCGGTGTAATAAATAACATATCATAAAAAACACCCGTGTCCTACATCACCTTTCTTCTTTGATTCAGATGTGCTTGCTTTAAAGGAATCACAGGGCCTCCTAGGACAAAGCCTTCTAGCCACTGCTCATCATATTCTCACATAACACTAATCCTAATTCCTAATCCAAATTTACATTAAAATAGGAAAAATAAATCTAATTACACTTGCAAAGTAAGTATTAGCTAAACACAGCATGCAACCCAAGCAGTTATATATATATAATTTGGACTTAGCACCCTGCACATGGGTAACCAAGCCCACATGTCATAATTTTGATTATATTTAGGGGTTTGAATAACATGCAAAGAGAGAAATTATATTTATTTTAAGCACCCCTTAAGCATAATCTTCTACAAAAAATATGATTAGGTTAATATTGATCAAACATCTAGTCTACAAAACATACACCCTAACATCCTGTCTAAAATAGTACATAACAAAACCAAACATACATCACACCATGCACCACCCTAACATAAAGTTGGAAGTTGTGACTTAGTGCTAATGTGTGTGATAAGGCTTATGTGGCATATCCTAACTAAGCTTTGTTATGATTTTCTAAATCTGAAAGGAGTTTAATCATAAGAGGTTGACTTCACTTTAAGTGATTTAATTGATTTGAGAATTTTACTTACTATTTAGTTTTGTTTCAATTGACTTGCACTTAGCAACTAGTGTTATAAAAATAAAATGATAGGATTACTCTCTTTCATCCCTACCTTAAATTAAATAAAACATATTAATTAACCTATTCTCTTTGGTGAATGGTTTATTAAATATTTTTAAATTAATCTTGTTTAGGTTCACTTAAATAATCATATATGAAAGGCATCTTAATTGATTAATTGAATTATCACATGCACATGTAAATCATTCCTTTCCATTATATGTAACATGCATATGATTAAATCCTAAGTATACCTACACATACAATATATTTAGCACACTTGAATGATGGATATGAGTATGTATATTTAAAGTTTATATTTTTCATTTGATTGAATTAATTTATCATTTTAATTTAAAATTCTATCTAAATTCTTATGCAAAACTACATAGGGATAAAATTAAGTAGGTATGTGTCATTATTAACCAGGGAAGTGAGGTAATCAAATGACCTCCTTTGGGCTAACTAAAGCCTCATATTCCTGAGATGTCCAGAATAAATACCATTACATTCAACATATGTAAGTTTGCATACATTAATCTTAAGAAATAGAACTTTAAATTACATGATCAATTAATTTAATCACTTGAACAATTACAAATGTATGTATTTTTGGTAAAAGAAAAGAGGTTCTAATTCCATAATTAAATGCACACACACATGTATAAGAGACATAAGCTAGTACATGTCATTGTTAACCAGGGATGTGAGGTAATCAAATGACCTCCTTAGGGCTACTTAAAGCCTCATATTCTCGAGATGTCCAAACTAAATATTTGATTTTCTCAAATACATATGGATGCATACCTAAGTAAAGGAAGTAAAATCATGCAAAGATTATATTTTAACTTCATTAAAATATTTATGCATATGGATTAAAGTTCATATTCAAATTATATTATAGAAATACATGTAAATGAAATAAAATAAGTACTTATCATTAACCAGGGAAGTGAGGTAATCAAATGTCCACCTTGGGGCTAACTAAAGCCTCGTATTCCTGGGATGTCCGGACAATATACCTATTAACATTCAAATGCATGTAAAACTACACATGAATTAAAGAAAAGAAAAACTTCAATCCACACACTTAAAGTGTAATCACATACATTTTCCATATATTTATATCTAGCATTCATAGCATGTGTAATCAATCATTTATAAGCTTCAAAAAAATACATTTGGATTTAATAGTGATAATAGCCACATATATCAAATTAAATAAACACATGCAAGCTTGACATAAAGAAAATCATTTAATTTAATTAATTTTTGCAAAAGATGAATGCATGAATCAAGTGACATGAAATATTTAATATGATTGGAGAGGAATAAATAAACATAAGCATATGATTTCATTCAACCAAACTAATTCCTAAGGACAATCATATCAAATAAAATTATTTAAAGCAAACCAAAGCTTTTTAAAGTCGCTTTTAATTTGATGTTTAACTTAATTTAAGGAAAAAGAGATATAGGAAAAGAGGTTTTCTAATCTTAATCTCATCCCATGTTTGTAGGTTAATTTGATTTAATAAGAGATAATTAAGTTAATTTTATGGATTAATTAAGTTAAGGTATGAATTAACTCAATTAATTAACCCTTGCCTATGTTACTTTAAAATAATTATCCAAATAATTATTAGCTAATGTAATATGCAAATGAATTGAAAAGTAAATTACCAATGGTCCTATGAAATGAAAGGGCCTAATGCAATTGGCTCACAATTAATGGTTAATTAAGCTTAAGGAACTTACTTAATTACTTTTATGATTTTTCGACACATATGGACAAATCATAATTTCAATAAATCTCTTTAGGATATTGAACACCTAAAGACCTACCCATGAAATAATTTAAGTTCAAATGTATTTTAAAATTTACTTAAATTAATTAAGTAATTACTCTATTAATCCTTAATTAATTTCTCTTAAAAAGTGAAGAAAACTTAGGAAAAAGATTATGAGAGAAGCACCAATCCAATTCCCTAAGCCTCCTCACTATTAACTAGTGATTGATGACCCAATTAATTAAGCGAGTTATTGTTCATATGCTTAATTATCACTTAATTAAGTTAAGAAGGTAATTAGGGCTTAATTAATCAATTTCCCTAATTAATTAACCAATAAATCCTAAGAAAAATAGCGGAGGTAGAGGACATCCCCCTAAATAATCTCAGAAAGTTTGAAGTTAATTGGTTAATTAATTATGGAGTAATTAAAATAATTAACTTTTATTAAACCTTAATTAAGCCAAAATTATTCAAAATCAATTAAGGATAATTTTAATGAATTCCTCTCAAATATCTTTAAAATGAGCCTTTTATTTATATTTTTTTGAATTCTACAGTTATGAATTATGGAAGTTCCAGCCTTAAAAATAAATTAAATGACCTTAACTAAGCCTAATCCCATCGACGCCACATGGCACGCAGTCACAACACACTTCTCACATGGCACCGTGGGATTGACTATTTGAGTAGTCATATCCGTGCCTGACTCGGATGGTGGCAGGATGCGCTTTCCTGTGAGCCATCCAATCTAAGATCGGATGGCCATGATCAAACCTGCAGTAAAGGAAGGATTAATGGATGATCTAGCATGATTTGATCACGGCCACCATTCTTATCATGCGGAATGGATGGCCCATGATTTCTCTTTCTATAAGCGATGAACGACGGAGCTCATCCGCCATGGATCGCTCGATCTGAGCTCACCCAAGCTCAGATTCACTCCAAAATAACCCCACACCTCCGCACAAGGGATCCATGAAGATCCAAAGGCTAGGATCAGCTCACATGCAAATTTTCTTCAAAAATCTCAAACCCATTTTAAGCTAAAGCTCAGTTTCAATGGATTTACCTCACCAGAGCTAAGACTGGTGGTTCGCACACTTGAGAAGCTTCGTCTAGTTGAGATGAAGCCCTATTGAGTGTAAATTGAGTTGGTTCAAAGTGGTTGGTTTGAAAGACCAAGATTTCCCTTTTAGATGCTCGACTATTATCAAAGTTCGTCCCCCGGTTGATTTGGATCTCAGGAAATGGCTTGGGTAGCTTCGATGAGGTATGCGGAAAGTGTATGTAGAAGGAATTTGATTTAGATGGGGTTGGAAAAGTTAGGATGAAAGAAGGCTACATGTTTCAGCTTCACACAGAAAGAGAAAATCTGAAGTGGGGAGGGCTTGGAATCGCTCGAGAGCTTACTAGGAAGTTTCATTTATCTCTTGGGAGCTCAGACTAAGCGAATGGTGTGATTTCCTATGAGAATTGAGGGAATATACCCCTCAATTGACTAAGGTGGATGAACGAGATTGGTTCCCCAATTTTGGTCGACCAGCAGCCATTAGAGTGTCGGAGGGCTCACAATCGAGTCCAAGTAGCATGCCATAAATGGAGGAAGGCATGGGAGGTGGCTCAAGGCTTGATATGGGCTGATGGCTCCTCCCTTATCCCTTGGTTTTTTAGCTTGGGAGGGAGGTTAATTATCTCACCTCCCTTTGGTCCAAAACTAGCCTTAGGGTGTGGCTGGCTAGTGATGCCCCATTTGGGTGTTTGATGGCTGCCAAAGGAGATAGCAAAGTGGACTTTGCCAATTTTGGCAAAATCTCACATGGGGAGGCATATCCAAGGGAGATTTACCTTGGGTTTGGCCTAATTTTGGGCTAACCTAAGATGGTTTGGGTCAAGTTAAGTTAGGTTGCAAAGTCCCATGGGTTGGTTTCATAGGTTTTGGCTTAATTTGGTCGAATGAGTCAATTTGGATCATGATGGGTTAGATTGACCAATTGGCAAAATTGGGTCAAACTATGGTTGGGTTAGGTTCAACTAATGATTTGAAGAATTTTAGTTCAAGTGGTTTCAATCAATTTGTCCTAGGTTTGATTTTGGCTCATTTGGATTCATATAGGCCAAATGGTTAACTAATTTGACCAAATTGGCCAAATTGGCTTGGGTTGGGTGTTGGTTTAAGTTCAGTTGATTAATTAAAAATGATTATAGGCTTTTATTTCAATCAATTTTGATTTAATTTATATTTTGGCTAATTTGATCATTTAGATAAATTTAGGCTAAGTTGATAGGTTGAATCAAATTTGGTCAAATTGGGCAAATTATAAATTTTGAGTTTAATCAATTCAAATTTGATCATGATTTGATCACCAATCTTTGGATCAATTTTGGTTTAGCTCAAATGATGGTCAAGTCATGTTTAATCATTGATTATAAGTTATTTTGAATTAAGGGTTTTAATTATTTGGTGTATGGTGAGTTTAGGCTAATTTTAGTTTTATATGGGCTAAGGGTTGACTTGGTCAAATGACTAAGTTGGCTTGGTTTGACCTAATTCAAGGCAATTAATCATGCTATGGTGATCAATGATCATGGTATGAGGTTTGGATGGGCATGGTTCAATCTAATTTGAGTTAGATTGGAACTTGGTTCATGTGAGTTCTTTAGGCCACTTTGGGTCAAGTGGACTTAAATGGGTCAATTGGCTTGGTTTTGGCTTGATTAAGGTTTAGTTGAATTTATATATGATCTTAGGATTGAAATATAAATCCAACTACAATTAATTTAGGCTATGATGGGTTTTGGCACATTTAGAATTTTCAAGTCAAAAGGGCTAAGTTGGGCTTGGCTTGGGTTGATTTCAATTTAGCTAAATTATTGAAGGTTTCATTTATATTTGAATAGATGATTGAAGGAATGATTGATTCAAGAGAAAATCCATTAGCTTTGACTTAATTTAGATGGGTTTTGGCCAAGTTCAAGAACTTGGCTTAAAGGGCTTGAATTGGGTTTTGATTTTCTTTTCGATTTGGTTTTGGCTATTTGAATATATATTTCATTTATATTTGTCAATATAAATGAAGATATAAATGACTTATGAGAAAATCACTTGAGTTTGGAGTGATTTAGAAGCAAATTTGACTAAGCTCATGGAGGTAGGTCAAAAGGCTTAGAAGGAAATCGATTTAGTTTGATTTAGTTTTGATCATTGGAATGTGAGTTTCATTTATATTTGTGAATATAAATGAATATATGATTGTTCTATAAAGAAATCAATTGATTTTGTGTTGATTTGGGTTAAAAGTTAGTTAAGCTCATGGAGGTGGGTCCATATGGCTTAAGATGAGTGTTGGATTTGATTTAGTTTGATTTAGTTTTGATCATGGGGGTTTATCTGTCATTTATATTTGTGAATATAAATGATGGAATAATTTATTTATAAAGAAATAAATTGATTTCTATTTAGTTTAATGGGGATTTTGGCTAAGCTTATGAGAGTGGATCATAAGGCTTAAGAAGGATTTGGGAGTTGGATTTGATTTTGGGTTCCAATCATTTGGAATTGAGTTTGGACTTGATTTTAATAAACTATTGAGGGATTGAATTGATCTTAGAGAAAATCAATTAAATTTGGATTGAATTGAATTTGGCTAAGGTTAAGACCATGAAATTTAATCTTAAGGTTTAAGAAGGGTTTTGAGCTTGGATTTGATCATAGGATTGATTGTGCATTAGGAAATTTGATTTTAAATTTGGACTTTGGAATTTGGGATTTGATTTGAGAAGGAAAGCATAGATTGCATTTAGGGTATAGGGTAGGCATGTCTCCTTAAGTCCATAAAGTATAACCCACTCCTATGACTAAACCTTCTAAGTCTCTAGGTTTAGGTTAAGTGCTCACCTAATCACTATAAGTGTCTTAATACTAAAGGGCTCTTGGTGTCTATAAGCGTTTGTTGGTAGAACAATTTTATAGGGGAGTCGCCTTCAAATCTATGGGGAGAAATGAAAGAGGCAAGGATATAGAAATTCATCTTTTTAAGATGCCACGTAGATCCGTAGATATACTTATTTAGGTAATCGAATACATCATCAAAGAAATAGTTTACTAACTTGAAAGATAGAAAGCACTACCCTTTAATGGACCTAATCACCTCAATGAGTACATTTAAGGATGATGGGTCTGCATATATACTAGAGATTCTTCCCTACTTTATGAAAAGTAAAAGTTTATTTTAAACGAGTGTTAAGTTCCTATAAGGGCAAGCCCCATAGTTAATCCTCGAGGAATGGGGATTCCTTAGAAAAACTCTCGATTAAGGAAAATGATCATTGTCTTTGAATATTTCAATAGAAAAGGACTATCAATCGATTGGTATTATTTTGAAGATCAAATGGGATTGATCAAAATAGGGAGTTAAATCAAAGCCAAAATGGGAGATAAGTAAGAGATACCCATGATGCTAGGAAACCCAGCAAGCATCTCAAACTATCCCACGATTGGGCTTTACATTTTTGAAATTGATTTAATTTGTTTAAGTTGCATTTTTTATTATAAATTTAGGACTTAAGATTTCTTAACACAAGATTAAAGAAATGCCTAAGAAGTGAGGAATTATGCTTATTACCCACAAAGGGGAGAAGCAATCTCAGAACCTAAATCTAGGGAGCTTCGGCGAGAGCCAGAAGCACAACCTAAATCTAAGGAGAAAATGGGTATTTGGTTTCCCTCCACAAGAGAGGAAAAACCACCCGACATCTTGGACTTACAACTGCCTGGGGTGGCTGCCAACTAACTCCTCCTATAATTTTAAATACATGTAGGTAGGTCCTTATGCTTATGCAAGATAGTTAGCCTATTATTTATTTAGAAAGAGACTAAGTCCTTAAACTCACTCCCTAAAGAGACTAGATCATGTAAAGGGACATGCTTCAAATGACCTAAATCTAATGCAATTCAAATATCATTTTATTTTCATTTTGGACAATTATTTTGATTCAGGCTAATAGGATTCATATGCCCAATGCATAAGAAATAAAATTATTGGCAAAAATTAGTGAGAAGGGAGGAGGTGAGTTTTTACCATGGCTCTCAAAGTTTAAGCCAAGTTTCTCTGGAAAAGGTGGAAGCCCTCCAATCAAGAGTGAAATAAGATGCATTTGTGTATGATATTATAAAAGAAATGCTCATCCAACTAAAGGATTACTAATTCTTTTATCTTGATTTTAAACCTAAGCTTTAGGTGAGGTTATGAGTTCTTTATTTTTTAATTTGAGTTATTAAGTTGGGTAAAAGATTTATTTTTCCCTAAAGAGCCTAGTCCACATCCAAGCCATACATAAAGAAAGGAAGAAACTAGGAAAAGCAAGCCACTTAATACAAAAAAGCTAAACAAATCATCAACCAATTTATAAATCTAATCGCAAAAAGAATAAAAGGTTGTTGTGGTTGGGCACCACCGCACAAACTCAAAAATATCAAATGTGGGTAGCCGAGATCTACCCTTATACAACCCGAATTACAAATGAATTAAATTACAATTAAGCAAGGAATTCATTGTTATGGGGGGTCTTCAAGCTTTATAGCTTTATTCTTCTTTTCTTCTTTCTTCTTCTTTTTTTCTTTTCTTCTTTGGTTCCTTCTTTTGGATGGTTGGAAGGTGGATACTCCAAGGCTTCACATGGTACATAAGATAGGATCTTATGACCAATGTTCATCTAATCTCCATAACAATCATTCCAAAATCCTAGTTTCATAAATTTACATGAAAATGAAAAGTGGAAATCTAACTAACACCTGCAAAAAAAGGCTAGCTAAAATAAACAACACAAATCCCAAGAATGTATATTAGACTTATCACCCCACACATGGATGATTAAGTTCATCTGGCCTATTGGATTTTTCTTAGGGGTATAAAGCACCTGCAAGCAATAGCATTTATATTTTTATTTATGATAGCGGCCCTTAAGCACAATCCCCTGTAGAAAAGAATAGTTAGACTAAGAGCATCCTACAATTTATTTTATGAGCAAATACCCTAAAATCCAATCTAAAACATATATCACAAAATAAAATAAAGCATCAAACCATGCACTGACCTAACCTAAGGCTAGACTTAATGTGTGTGTGCTTTGAAGGCTTGTGTGGTATGCTTAGCTATGGCTTTAGGTTCAAATTTTCTAAGTGTGAAAAACATGTTCAACTTAGAGGAGGTTTCATTTAAATTTTTTAGTTATTTTGGGTTGATTTTATTTCATGTTTTGATTTGGTTTAAATGGATCCTACAACTAATTACTAAGTTATGAAGAGAGAGAAAGAGAAGAGAACTACTCTTTCCTTCCCTAACCTAAGTAATTTTTAAAGTAGGTTCACATTTTAGTTTTGTTTCGATGAATGTTTTGATTAAATATTTTAATTAATCCTAAGTTTAGATAAACTTTAAACAAACCTATTCAAAAAGAAAGGCATTTTAAGATTAAATAAAATGAATCAAAATTCACATAACACACATTACTTCATTTCTTTCCCAACACATATAACATGCATATGGATGGACCCTAAGTATATTTATACATACAAATGAGAGTATTTAACACACTTTATGATGCATGCTAAGTAATCTATTTAAGGAAATTTGAAAAGATGCATGATTTCTTAAGTAGAAAGGGGTTTCCTTATCCAAATTTTCACATACACATGAAAGTAAGAAAGGCATAAGTTAGTACAAGACCTACTTAGCTACTACTTAAAGTTTCACAATCTTGGGGTTGTCCAGACTAATATACCACTTTCCTTAAATACAAACATGTGTATGAAAGAAATGAAATGGAAAGGAAGAATGCAAAAGTTGCATTAATGGATTCATTTTATTTATGCAATTTAAGTATGCAAGTGTAGGTAACCCTTCTTAGATGGTAGCATAGGGATGAATAGGATATGAAATTAGGTGAGCATTAGGTCCTTTTCAAATGAACCATATATCTCACCAAATTCATATTCAAAACTATACCAACAAAAGAAAGAAAGGAAACATATGCTAAGCATACCTTTATATTCTTTCACATGCAAGCTTATAATTAAAGTATAAGTAGCACACTTTCAGATTTGTCATTTGATTTATATGTTTTGAAAATAATTTGGATTTAATAGTGATAATAGCCACTTATATTTCTATTTTAGCCAACACATGCAAATTTAACATAAATAAAATAATTTCATTTCAAATTGGAATTTGAAAAATATGAATGCATGAAATCACATGACATACAAGTTTAACATGTTGGGAAAAGATTCAAAGTAATGAAAGCATGTAAGCAAGTTCACTTCACTTAAATCCTAAAGACATTATTATGGAAAAAGAAAGTTTAAAATAAATCAAAGTGAATTCAAAGTGAGTTTTTTTTAGTTTGGAGTTTGATTTAATTTTTAAAATGTGGGATGAGTTTGCTGTTCCTGACCCATTCCACATGTGTTTGATATTTTTGTTTAATTTTTAGATAATTAGATCCATTTTTATTCATTAATTAGGTTAGGGTATGAATTAAGTAACTTAATTAACCCTTACCTAGACCACCTTAGATTAATTAACCAAATAATTATGAGAAAATGATATGACATAAAACTCACAAAGAATTTAAATTTGTAATGCACCTAGTAAGAAAGAGGCCTAATGTAATTTGGCTCACAATTAAAGGTTAATTAAACTAAGGGGTTTAGCTTAAGTAATTTTAAAACACCCTTTCACACTTATGAATTGGGTTTTGATTTCCTTGATTGAACTTAGGCTATTAAACACCTAAGTATCTATCCAAAGTAGATTAATTAAGTTCTAAACTTTTTAGAATTTTTAGAAATTAATTAAGGGGATAATTAATGAATTAACCCTTAATTAAGAGAGATTAGAGAAAAGGGGTTTAGGGAATAGCTTAAGGAAAATACCCCAAAATTATTCCATAAACCTACTTACTGGATCTGACCTTAATCAACCCTAATCATGGATTAAATTCACAAATTCTACCTTAATTATGTGTAATTATATAAGGAGGCTAATTAAGAAATCCATATGCAATTCTTCTAATCAAGCCTTCAATAAATCCCAAGAAAATTAGGGGAGGCAGAAGTCATCCCCTAAATCATACCCAAGAATTTTGGGATTGAGGCTTAATTAAAAAATAATTAGCAAAATGAAGGTTCTATAAACCAAATTCAGAGAAAAATATAATTCAAAATCCTTTGAAATTAATTTTAAAATATTCTAGGTTGAACTATCTTTTCATATGATTTTATTTAATAATTGTTTGAATTATCAAGAGGGAGTTATGAATTTTAGAAGATCCCTGAATTAATAAAAATTAATTAAGGCATTTTAATTAACCCTACTAATCCTCGCTCATGACGACGCGTATGGCATGGTCGCGACGCTTTATACGCATCTGAGGGATTTACTTAAACATCAAATCCCCAAAGGCGGCAAGCAGAGCACTCGATTTGATCTCGCCATCGATCAAAGATATAAATGTGGATAATCTGACGCCCATCCAAAATGCGATGGACTGAGATCTCCAAGTTCTTCCCCTTGATCAACAGAGACTGTCCATGATCAAATGGAAGATCCAAGCTCAATCTAGGTTGGATTCAAACCATATTCAATCCATACCATCTAAAGCCAAAGAGCGGCAAATCCACGGTCAAAAATCCATGGGATTAAAATTTCTTTCACAAAGCTCCACAAGACATTGAACTTAAATCCCATACCTCACGAGGTGATCAATGCTTGATCTGAAGAAGCTTCATTGAGATGAAGCCTGTTGATATGAGCACTTGAGGCTAGTGGATTGGTATGGACCACCTCCTCCTTAGCTACCTTGATCCAATTTAGCTCTTCCTTAGTGGGAACTCCAAAAGAAGCAGCACTGACTTAGTCCTTGATGAAGTTTGCAAGAGCAATTGGATGGAGATTGAGAAGAGGAAGTTCAAGAATGGATTGAGCTCCCTATTTTCTGCTCAAAAGAGAAATGGGAAATTGCAAGAGCTCTAGGAGGCTAAGGATCACTCTTTGATGGCTCCTAAGTCTCTCCAGTGCTCAATTGAATTGAGGAATGATGGATTTGAGTTTGTTTAGGGGGAGTATATATCTCCCTTGAAGGATCGAATGGCCATCCATCCTCTTGCCATTTTGATCTAATTGATCATAGGCAGTGGATTGTTTGATTAGTTAAGAGTGTGCACATGGTCGGTTTGGCCAAGGAGTCAATTGTCAACCTTCCAAGTGCTTGAATTTGAGTGGGAGAGGGATTTTGAATTTTGCATTTTGACCCATGGGTTTGTTGGTCTAGGCTAATCAGTGACCCAAAACCCATGGATTAAGCCAAAATTTATTCTATGGCCTAAGGGTAGAATGGTCATTTTACTAATTTTCGACTTTGGACATGTTGGGTATGTGGAGAAACTAGGTTTGGCCAAGTTTCATGAGATTTGGAATTCATTTGATAAGGATTGGCTCATGTTGACCCATTTAGGTCAAAATGGGTCAACTTGGGTCAAGTTGACCAATTGGTCAAATTGGATCAAACCAAGGGGGGTCAAGTTCATATGACCATTTGAAATATTTTGGTTACATTGGTTTGATTCAATTTGGTATAGTTTCGGATTTGGCTCATATGACTTCATGTAGGTCAAATGGGTCAAGTTGACCTATTTGACACATTTGACCTATTTGGGGTAGGTCAAGGGTAGGTTTAGGTTAGGTTAGTCATATGGAGTGTATTGACATCTTTATTTCCAATCAATTTTAGTTAAGTTCAACTTAACATGACCCCTTTAGATCATATTGGGTCTAAGGTCAATTGGGCTAAGTTAGGTCTAGTTGGCCAATTGAGGCTTTGGTCAAGTTCCACAAGTGATTTAGAATGGACTTGACCCATTGGTTTTAATCAATTTGTCTTAGAACAAGTTTTGATACATTTTGACTTTTTAGGTCAAAATGGGTCAACTTGGGTCAAGTGGCCAAATGGGCTAGGTTAGGCTCAAATGTTATCTTGTTCAAGTTCAAACATAGGTCATGAGTGAACTTAGATCAATGGTTTCAATCAACTTGGCTTATGGTGGAATTTGGCTATATTAGGTTTCATTTTGGATTAAGAGTTGACTTGGTCAACCCATAGGTTTGACTTTATTTGACCCAATTTTATTGAGTGATCATCTCATGATGATTGTTGATCATAATGAGAAGCTTAGATGGGCTTGGTTCAATCCAATTTAGTTAGGATTACAATTTGGCTCATAAGGGTACTTTAGGTCACTTTGGGTCAAGTGAGCCTAAGTGGGTTAAATGGCTTGGTCAAAGCTTCATTTGAGTTTGATTGAACTCAATATGGACTTATGATTGAAATATAAATCCATTTGCAAGTGTTTTAAAGTCAAATGGGTTTTGGTTCTTTTGACAATTTCAAGTTCAAAATGAACATGAGTTTGAGTTGGTTTGATTTTGAATTGAGTTTTGATTTGGTGAAGTTTGTATTTATATATGGGCTCATGATTGTAGTTGATTGAATCATGAGAGAAAATCAAGAGTTTGGCTTGATTTGAAAGATGAAGGTCAAGATTTTGACTTGAAAGGCTTAGGTTGGATTTTGAGTTGATTTGAGTTTGATTTTTGGAATTGGTTTTTATTGTTTGAATTTATATTTCATTTATATATGTGAATATAAATGAGAATATAAATGGATCATGAAAAAATTTCAAAGATTTGAAGTGGTTTAATCATGATTTGTGCTAAGTCCATTAAGAAGGATTTAATGGACTTAAAAAAATTTTGGAGTTTAGAATTTGAATTTTGAATTTAGTCTAATTGATTTATATATATAAATATAAATAGAAATATAAGAGAATTATGAGAAAATCCCATGACTTTGAGATGGTTTGATCAATATTTAGGCTAAGTCCACTAATGGAAAATTAAGGGACTTAGAAAAATTCTAAATTGGGAATTTAATTTTTGCATTTGATTTGCTTGATTTATATTTATATTTCATTTATATATGTGAATATAAATGAGAATATAAATGAGTTTTGAGAAAATCCCATGAGTTTGAATTGCTTTGATGATGATTTAGGCTAAGTCCATTAATGGAAAATTAATGACTTAAGGAAAATTTCATGAATTGATTTGGAATTTTGACTTTGATTTGATGGGTTTGAATTTATACTTCATTTATATATGTGAATATAAATGAGAATATAAATGGATTATGAGAAAATATCAAAGATTTGAATTGGATTTTATCATGATTTTGGCTATGTTCTTAAGAAAGGATTAAGGACTTAGCATATTTGAACTTAGGAATTTTGATGAATTTTGATCATGAGTTTTAATTATAGATTTCAATCATGGATTTTTAATCATATGGAGTTGATTTGAGTTTGGAGAAAATCAATTAAGATTGATTTGGAGTTTGACTTGAAAGAAGGAAAGTGAGGAAAGGTTTAAGCTAAGGGTAGGAAAACTTCCTAACACCCCTAAGGCATGACCTATTCCTATGGATAACTCTTCTAAGTCTCTAGGGCTAGGTTGAGTGTCCATCTAATCACTAGATGTATTTTAAGACTAAGGAACTCTTAAAGTCTAAGAGGAGTCCTATGTATAATATGGAGGGGTTGAGAGCTCATCCTAAAAATGAGGTCAACAAAAGGTGCTCAACAAGAATGGAACCAAAAGCAAACAATCTATCCCAACCCAAGGAAAGGAAGAATCTACTATGTACATAGAGAAGAATCCACTAGAGTGAACCTTCACTAGTGTTCAAATCATCCACGCGAACTGAATTTTAAAGAGGGTTGAATTTGTTTCAATTTTGTTAGGTTTGGATTTTTAGATGAGTCATTGGTTTTGACCAAGTAGAGCCATGGAGACCAAAATAACCTATTTATCAATCCAAAGGGGTGGTCTACTAAACACATAGTAGTACTAGTCAACCAAAGTGATACATTTTGATATATAGTAGTTGTACTAGGAAGAAAGTGTATTAGACTTACATCCTCTAAGTAAGGACCAGTTGCTTAGGTAATCTATTGGCAAGGCAACATATTGAACCCAACCTAAGGCTAACTATTGAGTGAATGCCATTGGGAGACTTAGATCAACTCAAAGATAGTCAAGACTGACTTTATTTTTCAAATTTGTTTATTTTGATTATGATGGATCCCATAGGTTTGTGATGAATTGCACTAAGTAGGGGCCATGGAAGCCTAGACCTAACTCAAATTTACCAATTCAATAAGGTAGGACTATCCAACCAAAGGGAAATGCCTTTCGATATATAATGGTCAAGTTAGAAGAAAGCGCGGGTACTCTCATCTTCCATAATAAGGAATCACTGGGGTGATTGGTTACTTTGACCAACAAATCAAACCCGACTTAAGGCTGACTATTGGGTGAATGCCACCGGGGGACTTAGATAAACTCAAGGATAGTCAAAATTGATTTCATTTTTAGTTTTGTTTTATGGATTCCATTGATTTGTGATGGATCACACTGAGAAGGAGCTTATAGAAGCCTAGAACTATCTTAGATTTACTAAAACAAAGGGAGTAGCTTCCTGATCGATGGGAGAACTATCTGACCAAAGGAGTATCTTTTGGTTTGAAATTATCAATTGGAGAGAAGAAAGCTCGGGGACTCACATCTTCCACTAGAAAAGATCATTGGGTGATCGGTTTTTGGGCAACAAATCAACCCGACAAGAGCCCTTTGTCATAATCATGCTAGAAATAATGTGTCATAGTCTTACATCTTCCAAAGAGGAATGACTATCGGGGTAACCTATTTGTGGAAAAATAGATTGAACCCAACCTAAGGGACCCAAGGATTTATCTCAACTCAAGTAGTTAGGCAATTCCAATAAGGAGTTATCCTGACACTACCCTAAAAATAGGATGCCTGTTTGGGAGAAGAGGCCCTTTGTGGGATTGAAATCCAAATCCACAAGTGAATCAATTTTGTTTATTTGTTTAGTTTTAGTTTTTTTATCATGGACCTTATTAGGGATCAAGAGAAGGAGCTTATATGCCCTAGACCTATCTCATTTACAACCGGAGGATCATCAACAAATTTTCTAACCACAGGGGTGGTTACTAAGAAAGAAAAATTGTCCAATCCAAAAGTAACTCGGGTAGTGTCTAAATGGGGTTGCAAAGGACTTGATCCAAATAGAGTTCCCACAGGGGATGGGGCCGGTAAGGGCTTAATCCAACACCCTAAAGAAAATTACATGGCTAGTAATGAATTTAATAGGTATTCGGTGTCCAACTCAAGGAGAAAGCACGGGGGCTCATATCTACCAAGAGTGGTGTACTCACCGGGTGAGTCATGTCAACATAGCGAACATCAACCAATCTAAGGTGTCGCTTTGAACCTAGAAGAAAGCTCGGGGACTCACATATGTCAATAGTGGAATTGACTGTTGGGATAATCTATCTTTGGCTTGATAGATGTTATCCGACCTAGGGCAACTACTGAGTGAATGCCACTGGAGGACTTATATCGACTCAAAAATAGTCAAGAAAGGAGCTTCTGGGGGACTTATCCTAAACCTAAAATATACTCGACCTAGTTAGTGCATGATGGCTAGTTCAAGAAGAAAGCACGGGGACTCACATCTTCTTAAGCAAAGTCAACATGAGGTAGCTTACTGGCTGGGCAGTGAAGCCTACCATACTACCAAGGTGCTGTTGGTTTACAATGATCAAATTAGGAAGAAAGTGCGGGGACTCACATCCTCCAACAAGTGACCACTAGGGTGACATACTAGCGAGGTAGCATGTAAATCTGACCTAGAGCAGCTAATGAGTGAGTACCATAAGGGGATTGCTCCCACATCAAAATAGCTCGATACTAAAGATTTATGTTTGTTTTTGTGCATGTGTTAAAAGGGATAGGACGCCTATGGGGGATTCTTACACCTACCTTAAACAAACTAAGGGTATTGATGAAGTGCTGCCATGGAGTGTTAAATGGGATAGGACGCCTATGGGGGATTCTTACACCTACCTTAAACAAACTAAGGGTATTGATGAAGTGCTGCCATGGATGGAGAATAGGATTCCCACTAAGAAATGATGCCACTTGGGTTCTCTCACACCTAACTTACTTGTGCTAATCGAAATAGGATGCCTCTCGGGTTCCCTTACACCTATTCTAATAGCATTGGGATATTATGTTTGTGTTATGAAAGAGGGATAAGATGCCACTGGGGACTCTTACACCTACCCTAAACACGTCATGGGATTGCAAGCAAACAACACTTCAAAGAAGAGAAGATTTGATGAATGGAATATTTTTTTTTATTATTATTTTTCAAACATGATTTATTTCATGGGTAATATTTCTTTATTAGAGCAATAAGTGTTCCCCTTTACAATCAATAAGATAAGATCCTCCTTAATAGGCCTTTACATGTGGGCCTTCCCAAGTGGGTTCAAACTTGCCTCCCATCTTTTGATGGGCAATAATTGGTCTCCTTAGGACTAACACGAGTTCTCCTACTAAGAAAGACCTAGGGTGGACCAGCTTGTTGTGAGCTTGAATCATTTTGGCCTTATACAACTCAAAGTTTTGGCACTCCCGTAGGTGACTCCACTCTAAACCTTTGAGCTCTTCTAATCGTAATTTTGCATTCTGCTCTGTAGTAATCTTGTTACCCAATGCTATCCTTAGTGATGGGAGTTGAACTTCTAAAAAAAGAATGGCTTTGGACCCACACTAAAAAATAGATTTAGTTGGAGTTCGATGGTGTAAGGCCCACAAAGCTTTAACCAACTACTCGTTCCACTATCATTTGTCATTAAGAGTCTTCTTTAGTATCTAGATGAGAGTTTTATTGAATGCTTCTGCTAAGCCATTTGCGCTATGATAGTAGATGGTGGAGTATCTTCAATCTATACCGTGTCTTCTGGTGAAGTTATTAATCATCGTGCTTTTAAATACAGTACCATTATCAAATAAAATTTATCGAGGCATGCCGAACCTATATACGATATGGTTCCTAAAAAATTGAAGTACATGGTGAGTTGTGACCTCTCTCGAGGATAGATTTTACCACTTGAAAAGTAGGGTGGCCTAAAAATGAATTGATGCCCTTGGAAGAAAGAGGATCGATGACATAATGTCTCCAACACTCAAATGGCCATGAAGCCAATGTAGGTGTAGAATGTTTTGGTGGAGGACCACACCGCATGACATATGAATCTCTAACTACATCCATGCAATCTGTGATCATGGAAGGCTAGTAATATCCAAGTATTTTGATCTTCAACTTCATCTTTAGACCAAATTGATAAGCTCTGCATAGACTTGAATGTACCTCAGTTACAAACCCACAGGCTTCATGTTTATCTAAACAATGTAACCACATTTGGTCAAAGGACCGGCGGTACAAGGTGCCATCAACAAGAGCATAGGAAAGAGTTCATTGTTTCACCTGATGGGCTTGTGATTTCTCTTGAGGTAGTTTGCCATTGTTCAAGTAATCTATGAGCAGTTGCCTCCAATCCAACTCCTTATACATTTTGGTAATGACAACCTCCCCTTCAAGAGAAAGTCTTGATGAGTTCAGCATCAATAAGGGATAAGACTTGTCTATTTTGAACCCTTATTGAAATGGACTCACCTTTCAGACATGCTAACTCTTTGGCAAGTTTGGACAAGGCATCAACTATTGCGTTCTTTGCTTGGGGAACCTTGTAGATAGTGACTTCAAAAATCTGGGCCAACATCTTCATGGTAAACTCATAGTAATGATGAAGCTTGGGCTTGAGGACCTAGTAGGACCCGATAATATGGTTGATTACCAACTGAGAATCCCCAAAGATGTTGATGCTCTTAACACCATAGTGATGGCTAACTCTAGACCCACAATAAAAAGCCTCATACGCCTTCATTGTTGGTGTGGGGTTGGATAGGTATGAGAATCTCATCACATCATGTTTGGAGTTAGAAGAACTATTCCTACCCTACCTTTCTCGGGAATAGATCATGGTGCTTCTCCCTTAAGAAAAGCGACCATCAAAATACATCTCCCATCGGTTGTTAGCCTCCCTAAGTTCATGATTTGTTCATCGGGAGATCATCACTGCAGAATCAAGAAGTGGTTATTAAGAAATCTATTAATGTCTATCCTTTTATTGTACGGAAGGGTACAAATGTGATACCAAATTGTAAGAGAATCATGGACCAATGACCCAAACATCGAAAAGCATTGGCCGTGTTATGAGATACTGCAGTGGATTGATTCAGGAGATCAAGTTCACCTTATGAGAAAGCATGTAGTGTTGTAGCTTCTGAGATGCAAAGATCAAAGCTAGGCAATGTTTCAATAGGTGGATAGTACTTAAGTAATCAAATGATAGAGGTAGTAGAACGCTCCTCTCCCATTGGCTTGGGCCAATAGAGCATCGAGAGAGTCATCCAATGCAGCATTGTAAAAGATGAGTGGCCTGCCCGGGATAGGGGCTGCTAGAATTGGCGGCTTCACCAAGTATTCGTTGATGTTTGTGAAAGCATGTTGGCACTTGTCACCTCACTTGAACTTGGCATCCCTTTTGACAAGTGCTTAGAATGGCTTGCATCTCCCTGATAGGTTTGAGATAAAGCTTCATAGATACGCTAGCCATCCTTAAAAGGATCTCAGTTGAGTTAAACTCTTAGGAGGTGGCATTTCTAGGATAGTTTTAATCATTTCAGGATCTATTTCTATTCCCCGATATTGAACAACAAACCCAAGAAATTTTCCTAAAGCTACTCTGAATGCACACTTCAAGGGATTTATTTTGAGGTTATATTATATTAACCTTTCGAAAACTACTCTCAAGTCAAAGAGGTAGTCATCCTTTTCTCTGCTCTTGATTACTAGATCATCAACATAGCACTCAACCTGATGATGGATGAGTTCGTTGAAGATCTAAGACATGACCCATTGGTATATAGCACCAGCATTTTTAAGGATGAAAGGCATGACCTATAACAGAAGATTCTAATCGGGGTTTGAAAAGCAATGTTTCTTTCATCTTTAGGAGACATCTTCATTTGGTTATATCCAAATGACCCATCCATGAAAGAGAAGACTAATGAGATGAGGTGATGTCCACCATTAGTTCTTATATAGGAAGAGGAAACTCATCCTTAGGACATGCCTTGCTTAAGTCCCTAAAATCGATACAAATGTGAATTTGGTCATTCTTCTTTTTAACTAGGACGACACTAGCTAACCAGTTAGGATATTTTTCTTTCTTGATGAAACCAAAGATCGACATTTGACTTTTAAAATGACCCATGTCAATTTCTAATCGCATGCATCTAGGAGCTTGCTTAATAAGGGTAATATTAGGATATATTGCTAGATTGTGGACTGCTTCATCAAGAGATAATCTGGGAATTTCTTCATAACTCCATGTGAAGCAATATTTAAACTCATTCAATAGCCTAACTAAGTCATTGGTTTCTTCTTCATTCAAAGCAACCGATGTATGTCGGTGAGGATTTTTTTATCCCGATTGATTTCTTTAAGCTTGTCGATTGTTGAATGAATTTCTTCCAAAT
This sequence comes from Cymbidium sinense, assembly GCA_021442155.1. NCBI lineage: Eukaryota > Viridiplantae > Streptophyta > Magnoliopsida > Asparagales > Orchidaceae > Cymbidium > Cymbidium sinense. The sequence continues at coordinate 189,968,285 of CM038218.1, read as the reverse complement.
TTTGGCAGTGCCTCTTTGACTTGGAGATCATCTAGATCGTCTAAAGTTTCTAAACACACATTCTCATAAAGTTGGGTATGTGTGAGAAGAAATAATCAGACTCCAAATGATTGGTGACAACTAGGTAATAATCTTCATCATGACAACCTTCATCAATTATAATCCAACCTTGATTTACTTCTCTTGATTGTTCCATAGCTTCAAGTATGACTGTTTTGGACCATGTGTGAGGAACTAAACTTTCAGAAAGATTTTGAACACAGGGAGTAAAGTCAAGGTAATTCCATTGATTCTTTAAAGAATTGTCCTCAAGCTCTACATCAACTTCGTGGCTTGAGGAGGATGATCCCAAAAGAACTTTTGCTTCATGAAGGAAGGCTTAGGGACTTCCTTGACTACTAAACCAACTTTGAGATGTGAGGTAAGAGTTAAGGCTCCTAACTACTACCTAATAGTTTCACATAAACCATATTGAATACTTTGTTTTGCTTGAGGTGGCCTTCTCTATCTAGATTAAAAGTCACCTCAATGGAACTTGAGTAGAAACACTATAGAACCTAAAGCTCGCTCACCTTGATCATTGAATCCTCTCAACATCATCCTATCTCCTCAGAATGTAGAGTTATCGATCTTCAAATAGATAAGGGTCTTTAGACTCATAATGTTCACCGATGCACCGGAATCCACGAGTACCCCGCCAAGCCTGAACCTGTCCATGTCGACTATAATGTAGAGGGACGGTTGTGCTCCAAGTCCCTTAGAAGAAGGTCTTCATCTATGAAGGTGATCCCTTGGGCTTCTTTTGCATAATGTGCTTCCTCACATATAACGATCAGCTGAGCTAAGCATATTTCATGATCAAGGAGGGTCTTGACTAGTGATTCTCTCATCTCTTTAGATAAGACAAGGGCATCATATATGCTTAGCTTAGATGGAAACTTTCTTAGATGAGAAAGGACATTGTAGTCCAACTTTGTCTTCCACAAGCATATCCAAGGGTGGAGCATCTGTGGAAGGGCTTCATCTTCTCACCAATGACTTGTTTCCCTCTATCTTCAGGTGATGTCCTAGGAAGTAGAACCTTGCCACTACGGAGGTTGACTTCGGTGATCTCTTGAGGCAACATTGTGGAAGGTTCTACATGCACTTCAGGATCACCTATAGCTTCTCCTATGGGACCCTCAAAATCGAATGATTCCAAGTCTATCTCAAGAAGTGAACTAAGTATTGAGTTGGAAAGTCCAACCAATCAAAAAAAGAGGAAGATCAAAATTATTATAGTTAATTAGACTTGAAGAGTTATCATTAGGAATAGAAGAAGGCAACCCATCAGAAGTGGCACAGATGTAATTCAAACTAGCTTTATTCTTCAATTTCTTAGAATTATTTGGAGGTACAAAATAGAAGTCAAGTAAAGTGAGTGGAGTAAAGGATTTGATGCCCTTATTCACGATATACAAGAGTTCTACTAGTATAATAAATAAAAAGAGCTATGAAATGGAAGAAGTCGGTGGAAGCTACAATAAGTGAGACATTCTGCTAGTCTATCTCGGTGACACATGCCGCCATCTAATGAGCTCCCACTTTCCTAGAGTTGGCCGAAACTTGCAAACCTTCCTTATTGGAGGTTTGAGTGACTCAAGAACCTATAAGGAAAGCTTCTTGATCTCCTGAATTATTTTCTTAGAGATTTTAGACAAAAAAATATCCCAACCTTCTTTGGTTTTGGTAGAATCACATGTATCCCCAAGGATTACCCTGATGGAACTAGAAGGTTGTTCCACAAGGTATTCCTTTGGGATAACTATAGCATCGGTCTTGAAACTGTGTTCAAGCCAATCTTTCAATGTGAAGCAATCCTCCAAAATGTGGCTAGCATACGGTGATAAGGGCAAAAGTTTGGATCATGATTTTTGCCTACTTCCTCCAATCTTCTAGGCTTGGGTAGTTGAAAATCAGGTTTCCTTAAGATATTCTTAAAGATCTTCCTGATTACCTCCCTCTTATAAGAATAAGGTTTCTTTAACTTATCTAAAATAGTAGGTGGACCATAGTTACCTGGTGGATGCATGCCATGCCACCAGGGTGGTGGTGGGGTGGCCGGGCCGTGGAGGCTATGGTGGAGGCTAGGGGTTCATGGTGGCAAAGGAGGTGGAAGCTTCAGGTCGGTCTCTCGATCTCTCTAGCTAGATGCTTCTCTTGTCAACCTGCTACTTCATAGACTTCTTCTGCCTTCTTCTTAGTAACCGATCTTCAAAAGAAACTTTGGCCTCCTTATAGACTAACTCCTTGTTGATTAGCTTCTCAAATATCTTGATAGTGAAGCCCTTAAGCATGAAGGTGACTGGGCCATGGATATTCTTTAAGAGAATCTCAATGGCATGATGTTCAGACCACTATGATTTACACTTCATACTTAGGTTATGCCATCGGAGAATATAATCAACAAGTGACTCACGGTGGTGCAACAAGATCACCTACAGAACCCTTTGTGAGCTCTAGCAAATCTTTGATGAAGAGTTGCTCTAACTCAAAATATCTTTACTAAACTGGTAGTTCACCACCAATCATAAGCAATACGCTAGGCTAATGAAAAAGGTGAAAAGAGCAAAGCATCAGCCACCGCGTAACAAGGCCTTGAGTTGAGCTATTTGTTGTCTCAGTTTTCCACTGCCATCAAAGCTTTTGAAGGAAGGAGGCATGAAACCCTTGGGATATTGGATAGCATCAAATTCCTGGGTAGGTTTACCAAAAGATGATCCTCCCAAGATTGAGCCAAAGCTTCCTTCTGTCAACCATGGATTTTATATCTTTTCAGTATGGAGGTACTTTCCACTACCTTCCTATAGCTATTGCTACTTTGCTAACGGAGGTAGAGTCTTGGTTGGGTCCAAGACATGCACTCGGTTGACTACATCATTAGTAGGATGATAAAGGCCTTGTTTCAAACACCGCTACGCTAACAAGTCCTATAATTGACTTAATGTGACATCCTATCAATTTGCTCATCCTTCTGCCTCAACTGATGTAAGAGGTGATAGGCTGATTTTGCAGTAAGTTCTTGATCAACCTCATCACCTTCCATGGCTTATTATTCCCTAAGAAGAGATCCTCTAGTGTCAACCATGCATACTCTAGCTGAATCCCTCATCAAGTCATCTTCATTGGGATCGAAGCTGACTTTCTCTTCATTGAACCAGGTGTACCGCAAGATCTCCTTCTCCATGAAATAATGTGAAACTATCTCATCTAACGAATGATCCATCTAGTGAACAAATAGTAGCCGACGGTGATCATTATCTTGAGAGAGGCAACATCACCTATCAGGAGAGTCAATCTGGATTGTACCACCGGATGAATGACACTCACTACCGCTATAAGAGGGTAAATTAGGTAGTTCCTACCACTACAACTTTCATCTGAATATATGTAATACCATCTCCATAAGTATGGGCGAGTTGAAGGGACCACGCGATGCTTCCCACTTTACACCACCATTAGGGTAGAAGGTTGAGTAGGAGAGCTCGATCCTACCACAATAGGCATTGTAGAAGGGGTAGGATCCCTTGGTCATAGCCGGATCACCAAGGGGTGCCTCAAATCCTATGGCCTATATGGAATGGATGATGTAACTATCGCGATGGCGATGAGGTAAAGTGGTGGGTGGAGACACCGACTCACAGAACTACCCTATGGTGGTTAGTCCATGAAAGATAATCGATGGTGGTACGAGTGGAAAATCAATCAAAGTGAGCAATTAACGAAACCTCCATCGTGTTGTATGTGTAAGGGCCTCACGCCTTCTCGTGATGAATGCTTCGCTATGGGGATAATGATCAAAGATCAAAAGGTTCGACTGAAAGACGCCACTGCTTAAAAGATCGGAGGCCGCATAGACCTCCTACTCAAATCAAACTACACCACTAGAGGAGATGAACGGATCCTCTAGCATCCTCTCTGCGATCCGAGAGAGGATGGAACTAATTTCTAAACCAGCAGAAATGACATAGAGACCTCCAATGGTGAGTGCTACCTCATCTCCTGGCTATCCAGTATGTGTACCCTCATTTTAGAATGAGCTCAACCCCTCCATCTTAAGCTTAGACTTCTTTTACTTTAAGAATTTCTGCCTTAAGACACATCTAGTGATTAGGATACTCAAACCCAGCTCCCAGACTTAAAGGGTTAGCCATAGGAATAGGTCATGCCTTAGGAAAATTACCTACCCTTAGCTTCAACCATTCCTCACTTTCCTTCTTTAAAGTCAAACTCCAAATCAATTTTATTTGATTTTCTCCAAAACTCAAATCAAATCCATGATTGAAATCTATTATTAAAACCCATGATCAAAATCCATCAAAAATTCCTAAGTCCAAATTTTGTCTAAGTCCTTAATCTTCTCTTAAGGACTTAACCAAAATCATGATTCAAACCTATTCAAATCTTTGAGATTTTCTCATAATCCATTTATATTCTTATTTATATTCACATATATAAATGAAATATAATTTCAAATCAATCAAACTAAACTCAAAATTCCAAATCAATTTATGAAATTTTTCTAAATCCCTTAAATTTTCATTAGTGAACATAGCCTAAACCTTGATCAAACCATTTCAAAGTCATGGGATTTTCTCATAACTCATTTATATTATCATTTATATTCACATATATAAATGAAATATAAATATAAATCAATCAAATCAAGCCCTCAAATTACATTCTCAATTTAAAATTTTCTAAGTCCCTTAATTGTCTATTAATGGACTTAGGCAAAACCAACTCTAAACTAATTCAAATCATGGGATTTTCTCAAAACTCATTTATATTTTCATTTATATTCACATATATAAATTAAATATAAATATAAATCAATCAAATCAAATCTAAGAATTAAATTTCCAATTTAAATTCTAAGTCATTAATTTCTATTAATGGACTTAGCCTAAATCTTGATCAAATCAATTCAAAGTCAATTTTCTCATACTCATTTATATTCATATATATATATATATATATATATATATATATATATATATATATATATATATATATATATATATATATATATATATATATATATATATATATATATATATATAAATGAAATATAAATATATATCAATCAAACCAAATTCAAAAATTCAAACTCTAAACTTCAAAATTTTCATAAGTCCCTTAAATCCTTCTTAATGGACTTAGAACAAATCATGATTAAACCACTTCAAATTCTTGAAATTTTCTCATGATTCAATTATATTCACATTTATATTCACATATATAAATGAAATATAAATTCAAACAACAAAAATCTATTCCAAAATCAAACTCAAACCAACTCAAAATCCAACCTAAGCCCTTCAAGTCAAAATATTGAACTTAGCCAAATCAATTTCAAATCAAGCCAAACTCTTGATTTTCTCTCATGGTTCAATCAACCCTACAATCATGAGCTCATATATAAATCCAAACTTCAATCACTCAATCAAAACCCAAATCAAAAATCAAACCCAAAACTCTTTCATATTCTTCCTTTGAATATGAAATTTTCAAATGGATCAAAACCCATTTGACTTCAAACCACTTGTAAATGGATTTATATTTCAATCATAAGTCCATATACAAGATCAACCAACTTCAAATCAAGCTTTGACCAAGCATTTGACCCACTTAGGCTCACTTGACCCAAAGTGACCTAAAGTACCCTTATGAGCCAAATTTTGATCCTAACCAAATTGGATTGAACCAAACTCATATATCCCTCTCATCATGATCAACAATCATCATGGGATGATCAATCAATCAAATTGGTCAAATCAAACCTAAGGGTTGACCAAGTCAACACTTAACCCAAAAAATGAAACCTAACATAGCCAAATTCCACCATAGGCCAAATTGATTGAAACCATTGATCTAAGTTCACTCATGACTATGTTTGAACTTGACCAAGCCAACATTTGAGCCTAACCTAGCCCAATTGGCCACTTGAAAGTTGACCCATTTTGACCTAAAGTCAAAATGTGTCAAAACTTGATCTAAGCCAAATTGAAAAACCAATGGGTCAAGTCCATTCCAAATCACTTGGAACTTGACCAAAGCCTCAATTGGCCAACTAGACCTAACCTAGCCCAATTGACATTAGACCCAACATGACCTAAAGGGGTCATGTTGAGCCAAAATTAACCCAAAATTGATTGGAAAGATACCAATCCACTCCATATGACTAACCTAACCTACCTACCCTTGACCTACCTCAAATAGGTCAAATGGGTCAAATAACCCATTTGACCTAAATGAAGTCATATGAGCCAAATTCAAAACTATACCAAATTGAATCAAACCAAAGCCACAAAAACATTTCAAATGGTCATATGAACTTGACCCAACCCTTGGTTTGACCAATTTGATTGGTCAACTGACCCATTTTGACCTAAATGGGTCAACATGAGCCAAACCTATCAAATGAATTCCAAATCTCATGAAACTTGGCCAAACCTAGTTTCTCCACATACCCAACATATCCAAAGTGAAAAATAGCAAAATGACCATCCACCCTAGGCCATAGAACAAATTTTGGCTTAACCCATGGGTAATTTGGTCATACCCTTCACATTCACTGAGGCTTTCCTAAAAGCTCAAGGGGACCGGGGAGAGTGGTGCACCCAACCCAATGGGTTTGGGTCAGCCCATTTGGTCCCTAGACCAAACTCAATGGGTCAAAATTGAAAATTCAAACTCTCAAGCTCAAGCACATGGGAGGTTGGCAATCCCCTTGGCTCAAACCCACCATGTGCACACTAACTGATCAAACAACCTCAACCTTCAATTGGATCAAAATGGCAGCATTATCATCGTCGTGATCCTTCAAGGAGGAGATATACTCCCCTAATTCAATTGAATTCTCACTTTCCCTCTATTGATTGAAGCTAAGGAACTTAGAGAAATCATTAGAGAGCACTCCCAAACTTCTTAATGAGCATTGGAAAAGGCCATTTCTCAGTTTTTAAACAGTGAAAACATGGGAGCTCAATCCATTAGCTAATTTCTTCCTCACTCAACTTTCTTCCAATTGCTCTTGCACACTTCAATTAGGAGCTAAGTCGAGTGCACCTAAGCTTCTATTGGAGTTCCCACAAAGAAGGAAGATCCAATTCAATCAAAGCCCAAGGAGGAGTTGGTCCATAGATCCACTCAACCTCAAGTGCTAAACTCTCAACAAGGCTCCAACCCATAAGCTTCGGGGAAAGTCGTGATCACCCGTGAGGTATGGGATTTTCACCAAAAACTCAATGTGGTGTGGAGCTTTGTGAAAGAAATTTTCACCCATCAATTTTACCGTTGATTTTTTTGCTTTTAGATGGGTGTGATTTGTTTGATCCATGCTAGATCGAAGCTTGGATCTTCCTGATCATGGATGGTATGATGGGAAGAACTTGGAGATCTCAACCATCCATCCATGCATTTTAGATGGATGAGAAAATTAAGCATTTAGAAATTCCTTTATCCATTTTAAAATTGGGAGATCTGGCAATCATCGATCTGGATTAAAGCATGCATCGCGCCATTCGATTTGATGTTTAAGTGACCCCTCATGTATGATGCATGTGTAAGCACGCCACACGCTCAATGAGCAAGAGGGATTAGTTAGATTAATAAAATGCTTAATTAATTAATTAGATCTTCCAAAATTCATAACTCTTGATATAAAATTCAAAAAATGTGAAATAAAATCTATGGAAAGATAATTAAACCTAGAACATTTTAAAATTAATTTTGAGTTTTGAATTATGTTTTTCTCTGAATTTGGGTTTTATTAAAGTTTATTTTGCTAATTACTTTTAATTAAGCCTCATTAATCCCAAATTTCTTTTAGGGATGACTGCCTCCCTAATTTTGGGATTTATTGAAGGTTTTGATTAATAATGCATATGGTTTCTTAATTACCCTCCTTATGTAATTAAGCATAATTAGGTATGATTAGTGATTTTAACTATGATTAGGGTTGATTAAGGTCAGATCTAGTAAGGTTTATGAATATTTGGGGCATTTTATTCCCTAGACCCCCTCTTCCCTCCTTAATCTCCTCTTAATTAAGGGTTAATTCATTAATTGTCCCCTTAATCAATTTCTAAAAATTTTAAAAAAAATCCAGAACTTAATTAATCTATTTTGGGTAGATGCTTAGATGTTTAATAGCCTAAGTTCAATTAAATAAAAAAACCCAATTCATGTATGAAAGGGTGTTTTGAAATTACTAAGCTAAACCTCTAGCTTAATTAACTTTTAATTGAGCCAAATTGCATTAGGCCTCTTTCTTATTAGCATTGCAAATTTAAATTCCTTGTGGTTTTATGTCATCTCATTGGCTCATAATTATTTAGTTAATTCTTTCTAAGGTGTAGGTAAGGGTTAATTGCTTACTTAATTCATACCTTAACCTAATCAACATAAAAATGATCTAATTATAAAATTAAAAAAAATATCAAACACATGTGGAATGGGTTAGGAATAGCAAACTCATCTCACCTTTACAAAATTAAATCAAACTTCAAACTAAACTAAACTAAAATCACTTTGAATTCACTTTGATTTATTTTAAACTTTCTTATTCCATAAGAATGTCTTTAGGATTTAAGTGAAGTGAGTTTGTTTACATGCTTTCATTGCTTTGGATCTTTCCCCAACATGTTAAGTTGTATGTCATGTGATTTCATGCATTCATAATTTTTAAATTCAAATTTTAAAATGAAATTGTTTACTTTATGTCAAATTTGCATGTGTTGGCTAAAGTAGAAATATGAATGGCTATTATCACTATTAAATCCAAATTATTTTCAAAACATATAAATCAAATACAAATCAAATTAGCTACTTATATTTAATTATGAGTTTGCATGTGATAGATTATAAAGGCATGCTTAGCATAGGTTCCTTTCTCTTTCTTATGTTAGTATAGTTTGAATAGAATTGGTAAGATGTAGGGTTCATTTGAAAAGAACCCAACACTTATTTAATTCCACATCCTATTCATCTCTATGCTATACTAAGAAGGGTTACTATACATAAATTGCATAAAAAAATGAATCCATTAAACAACTTTTGCATTCTCCTTTTCCATTTCATTTCTTTTATACATATGTTTGTATTTAAGGAAAGTGGTATATTAGTCTGACAACCCAAGGTTGAGACTTTAAGCCCTAAGTAGGTCTTGTACCTTACACCTCGTTAACAATGGCTTGTACTCACTTATGCCTTTCTTACTTCATGTGTATGTGAAAATTTGGATAAGGAAAACCTTTCTACTTAAGAAAATCATGCATATTCAACTTCTAAATTTCTTAAATGGATTACTTAGCATGCATCATAAAGTGTGTTAAATATTCTCATTTGTATGTATAGATATGCTTAGGGTCCATCCATATGCATGTTATGTTGGGAAAGAAATGAAGTAATGTTATGTGAATTTTGATTCATTTTATTTAATCTTAAAATGTCTTTCTTGAATAGGTTCATTTAGAGTTTATCTAAACTTAGGATTAATTAAAATATTTAATCATTCACCTAAATAAACTAAAATGTGAATCTACTTTAGAAATTACTTAGGTTAGGAAGGAAAAGAGAAGTTCTCTTCTCTTCCCTTCATAACTTAGTAATTAATTGTAGGATCCACTTAAACCAAATCAAAGCATGAAATAAAATCAACCCAAAATAATTAAACAACTTAAATGAAATCCTCCTCTAAGTTGAACATGTTCTTCACACTTAGAAAATTTGAACCTAAAGCCATAGCTAAGCATACCACACAAGCCTTTAAAGCACACACATTAGCCTAAGTCACCACTTCTATCCTTAGATTAGGTCAGTGCATGATTTGATGTTTATTTTATTTTATTTTGTGATATATGTTTTAGACTGGTGTTAGGTGTATGTTCATAGAATAAATGGTAGGACATTCTTAGTCTAACTATTCTTTTACAGGGGATGTGCTTAAGGGGTGATATCATAAATAAAAATATAAATTCTTTTGCTTATAGGTGCTTTATAACCCTAATCATAATCCATAGGTCAGGTGGACTTATTCACCCATGTGTGGGGTGATATGTCCAATATACATGCTTGTTATTTGTGTGGTTTGTTTTAACTAACCTTTATTTTCTAGGTGTTAGTTAGATTTCCACTTTTTTTCATGTAAATTTGTGCAATTAGGATTTTGGAATGATTGTTATGGGGATTAGATGAGCATTGGTCATAAGATCCTCTTATGCACCATGTGAAGCCTTGGAGCATCTACCATCCAACCATCCAAAGAAAGAACCAAAAGAAGAAAAGAAGAAAAGAAAGAAGAGTAAGAAGAAGAATGAAGCGAAAATAACAATGAAATCTTTGCTTAATTGTAATTAAATTTATTTATAATCCAGGTTGTATAAGGGTAGAGCTCGGCTACCCATATTTTATATTTTTTGAGTTTGTGCGATGGTGCCCAACCACAATAGCCTTTTATTCTTTTTACGATTAGCTTTATAAATTGGTTGATGATTCATTTTACTTTTGTATTAAATGGCATGAATTTTCTAGTTTCTTCCTTGCTTTATGTATGGCTTGGATGTGAATTAGGCTCTTTAGAGAAACCTAAATCTTTTACCCAACCTAACAACTCAGAATAAAATTAAACACCCATAACCTCACCTAAAGCTTAGGTTTAAAATCAAGATAAAAGAATTAGCAACCCCTTAGCTAGATGAGCATTTTTTTTTTATATCATGTACAAAAACATCTTATTTCACTCTTGATTGGAGGGCTTCCACCTTTGCAGAGGCTTGACCTTTGAGAGCCATGGTGGAAACTCACCTCCTCCCTTCTGATTTTGGCCAATAACCTTCTTTCTCATGCATTAGTCATATGAATCCTATTAGCTTGAGTCAAAATGTCCAAAATAAAAAATAAAAATAAAATGAAATTTGAATTGCATTAGATTTAGGTCATTTGAAGCATGTCCCTTTACATGATCTAGTCTCTTTAGGGAGTGAGTTTAAGGACTTAGTCTCTTTCTAATAAATAATAGCCTAGCTATCTTGCATAAGCATAAAGATTTTTTTACATGTATTTAAAATCGTAGGAGGAGTTAGTTGGCGTACAGGCGTTGTAAGTCCAAACTGTCAGTGGTTTGTCCTCTCTTGTGGAGGCAAACCAATTACCCATTTTCATCTTAGATTTAGGTTGTGCTTCCGTAGCTCCCAGATTTAGGTTGAGGTTGCTTCTCCCCTTTGTGGCCATAAGCATAATTCCTCACCTCTTAGGCATTTCTTAATCTTGTGTTAAGGAATCATAAGTCTAATGAAAAATACAACTCAAACAAACTAAATCAATTTCAAAAAATGTAAAGAGGATAGTTTGAGATGCTAGGTTTCTAGCATCGTAGGCATCTCTACTTATCTCCATTTTGGCTTGATAATAACTCCCTCTTTTGATCAATCCCATTTTCTTCAAAAATGAATCGATTGATAGTCCTTTCTATTGAAATCTTCAAGATGATCATTTACCTTAATGAGAGTTTTCTAAGGATCCATTCCTTAGGATGTAATTAACTATGGGGCTTGCCCTGTAGAACTTAATGAACGATTTAAAATAAACCACCTTTACTTTTCCATGTAAAATAGGGGAAGAATCTGGTACATATCTGACCATCATCCTTAGGAGTCCTTATTGAGGTGATTAGGTCCATTAAAGGGTAGTGACTTCTATCTTTTGAGATAGTACACTATTCCTTGATGACATACTCGATCACCTGAATAAGTACATCTATGGATCTGTGTGGCATCCTAAAAAGATGAATTTTTATAAGGGTCTTGCTCTTTCATTTCTCCCGATTTGAAAGGTGACTCCCTATAGAAATTTTTCTCCACAATTTTTTACGACTCAGGGGATGGTTCTCTCTCCATCTTTGGTAAATGATTATTGTCTTTGAGTATCGATAGTGGGTTTATACTTTGGTATAAATCTAAGACTATCCTTCTTTCTATTGGCACTTAACTCATTTCATTCTTAGGTTGAGTTAGACAACATCTTTAGGTTTTAGGACCGCATTCCTTGTTGGTCTTAAAACCCCCTTTGGGTTCTCTAATGGGTAAAATGAAAAGATCTAAATAAAAAGAAAAAAACATTTTAAAGACTTCCTCCTTATCATTTTCATGATAAGGAAAGGTTCATCCTAAAATAATAAATCTTCCATAAAAGAACTTTGCTTTTCAAAAATGCACTTAATAAAATATTTTCCACAAAATTTAATCACCCTCATTCAACAATTCACATAATTGTTACATGTAGGAATTTTTTTAAAAATAAAACTAATAACATTTTCCAAAAGTATAATTGAACATCTTCTTTCAATTTACTTTGATGAAGATTTCATTTTCAAAATAAAATGAACAATCATCTTTTCTAAAAATCATAATCATAATCATAAAGTTTTCAAAAGCACACATGAATCTTTCTATTTCAATACACTCACACTTATTGAATGGAAAGTTCATTTGTAAATAAATTTAAAATTTTACAAAAGCACACATGAACATCATCATTTAATATACTCAAGTTTAAGTGAAGATTTCATTCCTAACTAAAAATAATAAATATCTTCTAGGAAAACCCACTTAAACATATCCCACACAAAACAAAATTTTCATATTTCAAAAAAATAACATTGATCTGAATTCTACATACTTAAATTTGTTGAATGGAAATCCTCTTTTCAAAACATTAAAACTTCAACAATCATATTTAAACAAAATTCAAACATACATTTGGAACTTCATTTAGCATAATCAAATTTGCTAAGTGAAGTTTCCAAATCAAAATCAAAATCAACAATCATATTTCAAAAAAATTTAAACAACATTTGGAACTTCATTTAACATACCCAAATTTTTTAAGTAAAGTTTCCAAATCAAAATCAAAATTTTCAAAACATATTTGGAACTTCATTTAGCATACCTCAAATTTGTTAAGTAAGTTTCCAAATCCAAAATCAAAATTTTTCAAAACAAACTTTGGAACTTCACCTAGCATACTCAAATTTGCTAAGTGAAGTCTCCCAAGCCAAAAATAAAAACTTTCAGACACATTTTGAAACTTCTTCTCTTAGCATACCAAATTTGCTAAGGAGAAGTTTCCATTTTTTTTCAAAAAACCAAAAATGAAATCAAAATTTTAAACACACCTTTTGGAATTTTGTTTAACATACTCAAATTTGCTAAAAAAAAATCTCCATTTCACAGAAGCAAGTGAGAATTCATCTTTAGCATACCAATTTTGATAAAGTTAAATTTCCACTCTCAATCACCTCAAAATCAAAACAAAATACTTAGGATTTCCTTAGCATACCAAATTTGCTAAGGATCCTACCCTTTTCAAAAATTAAAATATTTCAAAAAAATGAAACACTTAGGTTTTTCTTAGCATACTTAAATTTTCTAAGAAACCTATTTTCAAAAATCAAACAAAACACACTTGGATTCTTCACTTAGCATACCTAAATTTTTTTGTAGAATTCCAAATTTTCAAAATCAAAAAAAATTCACAAAAAATAATCACTTTACTTCACTTAGCATACCTAAATTTGCTAAGTAAGTAAAATTCAAAACAATCAAACAAAATAAAATCAATTTGACCATACCAAATTTGTTAAGGAAAGGGTTCAAATCAAAATTCAAATTCAAACAAAATGAACCTATGGAAGCATCCTATCAAAATTTTGAATCCATATTTCATACTAAATTTGTTGAAGTTTGGATTCATATTCAAATTCTTTCAATCAATCTTTCAAATCATTTGAACCCACTTAACACTTCCAAGTTGTTGGATGTGGGTTCAAATTTTCAAAATTCAAAATTCAAAAAAAAAATCTATGGAAACAAAAATTTGATACAAGTTTATTTCTCATTGCAGATTCTTATTTGTCGTCTGATGCTTTTATTTATCTACTCTGTTGATGTAGGTTCTAGAAATTTGTCTTCACCTTCATGGTATGGATCTAGCTTTAGATGGTGACTTCCCCATCTAGACCATACCCACGATTCACTTTGGGATTTGAGGGGGCGATCACTTGTGAGGGCATTCCCCTCACAGTCACAGAAGAAGGTGATGGTGCCAATCATCGATAAACTTACCTTCTGATGTCTCCTCAAGAGGAAAGTTATGGCGGTACCATGACTTCAATTTTATTAGTTCCATGCCGGCATTTGATCTAGTTCGGTTCATCCTAGAGTTGCCATGTTGCCCTGAGTGGTAGCTACCATCTACCCTCAAGGGTAAGGCTCCCCAGTTTGGGGCTTGCCTCCCACATTTGAGTATGGGTCTGCTCGCCTCCTCCATCTACCCATACAGTAGGAACAGAATTGTATGATCAAATGGTTCCACACTCGGATAGCTAAAGGGCAGACGATAAACCATGGATGAGTCATTATCTTCACCACTAGTTAGAAAACCGGTTCATCCTCTCTCGGATAGAGAGGATGCCAAGAGGATCTGTTCATCACCTCCTCTAGTGGTGCACTTACAACCAGTTTTAGTAGAGGTTGCGACCTGTCATTCTCTTACATGGAGCATAAGCTTAGGGACACTATTTGACCTTCGATCTGTTATCCCTCATAGTGTAGGGAGGAAAATTCATTAGGAGAGGGCACATGAGGCCCATACATCACATGTTACTAGAGCAATGGTTCATTAGTATTCTGCTTTCAATTTTCCACTTCGGCAGCGCCCAACCATATATAGTATTCTTCACTAGGACCGACCACACAGGGGAGGTTCATGTGCAGAGTCGTGGTGTCTCCACCCGCTCACCCTTGTCCACGCCATACAGTTGCGGCATCTCCCATTCCATTCCATAAGGCCATGAAGGCGCATCAGGAAAAAGTGCACCCGTTGGTGATCCCTATACAAGAGATCCTACCCTCTACACCACCCATTATGGTAGGCCAAACTCTCCGCTCGACCTTTGGTGAGTGCGAAGGAGTGGCGAAGCATCGTGGTCATTCCTTCACCAACTCCACCCATACAATGGAGATGTGGAGATATGGTGATGGATGATATCAGCGGTGGTAGGATCATTATTATTACCCTCTTACGGCCGGTAGGTCGAGTATCATTCATCTAGTGAGTATGTCCATGGATTGACTCTCGATGATAGGCAAGGTTGTTTTCGATTACGATAGTGATCACGGTCTAAACTGTACCTGAGTTAGATCATTCCTTAGATGAGAAAGTTGCACACTATTTTAAGGAGAAGAAGGAAATCTTGGGGCACGCCTGCTCTTTTGAAGAGAGAGCCAGCTTCGATCCTAATGAAGATGACTTGATGGGGGATTCAGCTGGAGTATGCATGGTTGATACTAGAGGATCTCTTCTTAGGGAACAATAGGCCATGGAAGGTGATGAGGTTGATCAAGATATACGTAGAATTGGCACCTCTCGACTTGGTTGAGAGAAAAATGAGATTGATAGGATGGCACATTAGTTATAGGACTTGTTAGCTAGTGCGGTGAACAAGCCTCCAATTCATCTATTGATGTGGGTCAACCTAAGTTAGTGCATGTCTTGGACCCATCAAGACTCTACCTCCCATTGAACAGGTAGCACTAGCTGTATAGAAGGTAGTGGAAAGTACCTCCATACATGAAAAGATAAAATCCATGGTTTTAGCGGTGAAGGAAGCTTTGGCTCAAGCCGGGAGGATCATCGGTTCCAAGGGTAGACCCTAGAGGAATTTGATGCTATCCATATCCCAAGGGTTTCATGCCTCCTTCCTTCAAAAGCTTGATGGTAGTGGAAAGGAAATGAGCATATAGCACTTGGCCGTTGCAATGTGGCGGTGATGCTTTACTCTTTTTGACTCTTTGTAGTAGCCTAGTGGGTATTGCTTTTGATTGGTATATGTTGAACTTCAATGGTTCAGTAAAGATATTTCCTGAGTTAGATCAACTCTTCATCAAGAGGTTTGTTGGAGCTTCGAAAGGGTTACTTGTAGGTGATCTTGTAGCAACACTCGTGAGTCACTTGTTATTATATATTCTTTGAGTAAGTATGAAGTGTGAAAAAAGCATGCCATTGAGATTCTTTTGAAGAATATCCATGGCCCGATCACCTTCATGCTTATGGGCTTCACTATCAAGACATTTGAGAAACTAATCAACAAGGTGACTAGTCTACAAGGAAAGGCCAAATAGTTGCCTTTTCAAGATCAGTTTCCTAACCAAAATCTGTAGAAGGTCTATGAAAGGAAGCCAAGAGTAGTAGCAGTGGTTGACAAGGGGAAATAGCCAACTAGAGATCAATCTGAGAGATGATGACCTCAATAGCCTCCACCTCCTTTGCCACCACCGAGGCAGCTCTACAGGCCTCCACCATAGCCTCCATGGCGACCACCTCGCCACCACCATCAAACAGCATGCATATCCTCGTAATATGGTCCACCTACTCTTTTAGATAAGTTAAACAAACCTTATTCTTCTAAGAGGGAGGTAATAAAGAAAATCTTCAAGAATCTCTTAAAGAAAATTGATTTTTAGCTACCCAAGCCTAGGAGACCGATGAAGAAGGCAAAAGTCATGATCCAAACTTTTGCCCTTACCACCATATGCTAGGCCACATTTTGGAGGATTGCTTCACATTCAAGGACTAGCTTGAACATAGTTTCAAGACTGGTGCAATAGTTATCCCAAAGGAATACCTTGTGGAACAACCTTCCAGTTCCATTAGGGTAATCCTTGGGGATACAAGTGATCCTACCAAAACCAAAGAAGGTTGGGACATTTCTTTGTCTAAAACCTCTAAGAAAATAATTCATAAGATCAAGAAGCTTTCCTTGCAGGTGCTTGAGTCAGCTCAAACCTCAACACCAAGGAAGGTTTGCAAGTTGCTAGTGCCAACTCTAGGAAAGTGGGAGCTCAGCAACAACATGTGGCGCAGGATAGCCCCCAGCATGGCCACCTAGACCTCCGACCTTCAATTCGCTTCCACAGGATGACTTCTTCCATTTCAAGCTAGCTCTTCTTTTTCTACTAGTAGAACTCTTGTATATCATGGATAAGGGCATCAAATCCTTACTCACTCACTACTTGACTTCTACTTTGTACCCCAAATAATTCCAAAATTGAAGAATAAAGCTAGTTTGAATTACATATGTTTCTTGATGAGTTATCTTCTTCTATTCTAACGATAACTCTTCAAGTCTAATTAACTATAATAATTTAATCTTCCTCTTCGATTTAGAGTTGGACCAACTTTCACGAATACTATGGGTTCACCTCTTGAGATAGACTTGGAATCATCGATTGAGTCCCATAGGAGAAGCTGTAGGTGAGCTGAGTGCGTAGAACCTTCCACCACCTTGCCTCAAGAGATTACCAAGTCAACCTCCATAGTGGCAGGTTCTACCTCTAGGGCAGCACCTCAAGATAGAAACAAGTCATTGGTACGAAGATCAGAAGCCCTTCCACGGGATGCTCCACCCTTGGATATGCTTATGGAAGACCAGAAGGTGGACTACAACATTCTTTCTCATCTAAGAAAGTTGTCATCTAAGCTAAGCATATATGATGCCCTTGTCTTATCCAAAGAGATGAGGGAGTAACTAATCAAGGCCCTCTTTGATCCTGAGATATGCTTAGCTCAGCTGACCGTTATAGGTGAGGAAGCACATTAAGCAAAAGAAGCCTAAGGGATCACCTTCACACATGAAGACCTTCTTCTAGTGGACTTAGAGCACAACCGTCCCCTCTACATCACAGTCGACATGGAGAGGTTCATACTCAACTGGGTTCTCATGGATTCAGGTGCATCGGTGAACATTATGAGTCTAAATACCCTTGCCTATTTGAATATCAACATCTTTTCGAGATGATGATGTTGAGAGGATTCAATGATCAAGGTGGCGGGCTTTTGGGTTCTATAGTGTTACCTTTGGAGATCGATGATTGAGAAGCTAAGTTCTACATCATTGATTTGAATACTTCATTCACCTTTTGCTTGTAGGCCTTGGATACATCGAAAGATTGTTCCATCCTCCCTTCATCAGTGCATCAAGTTCAAAAGATGGAATTGAGTACCGTGTCAACGGGAGGAAAAGCCATTTTCAATTAGAGAGGTTGAGATTTATGAGGGTGCAACCTACTATCTTCCTCAAAACACCCTTTCTCATGAACTTGGACAAAAAATTTGCAAATACAAAGAAAAAGAAAATGAAGCAAAAGAAAAGATAAAAGAAAATGAAAAGAAAAATAAAGTCCAAGTACACAAGAAAGGGGAATTGAAGAAGAAATAGATCATATCACATTCCACCCAGTTCATTCCATCATATGGACATGTGGGTAGAACCAAGGTAGAAGCAAAGCAGGAGGTAGTTAGGTGGAGACCCCTAGTTGGCCTTGACCAATAGAGGTCGTGTTCAAGTACCCCTTACTATTCACATAGACTTGAATCCAGCTCGGAGGATGAGTCTAATGTGATTAGTATACCAACCCTCTCAATGGGTTCCATTGGAGGTGACTTTGATCCAGAGATGAAGACCAGCCTCCAAAAAGCAAAGTATTCAATCTATTTTATGTGAAACTATTAGGCAAGAGTTGGGAACCTTAGCTCTTACCTCACTTACATCTCAAAGTTGAAGGTTTAGTAGTTAAAGAAGTCCCTAAGTCTTCAACATGAAGAAAAGAAGTTCTTTTTTGGGATCATCCTCAAGCCTAAAGTTGATGTAGACTTGAGGAGGATACTTTAAAGAATTAATGGAACTTTTGACTTTTACTCACTTATGTTCAAAATATTATATAAAAGGTTTAGTTCCTCACATGGTCCAAGCACAGTCAAAATACTTTCAAAAAATTACAAATAATACAAGGGAAGCACAATCAAGAGCAGACTAGATTTGGCAAAAGTAGGGTCGAATGATGAAGATTATTGCCTAGTTGTTACCAATCAATCGATAGTTCTTCTCACACATCCCCAACTCTTATGAGAATGTGTGTTTAGAAACTTTAGATGATCCGATGATCTCCAAGTCAAAGAGGCACACCAAAATTTGAAGAGGAGATTCATTCAACAATCGACAAGCTTAAAGAAATCAACCTAAGAAAATCTCGACATACATCGTTCATTTGAATGAAGAAGAAACCAATGACTTAGTTAGGCTATTGATTGAGTTTAAAGACGCTTTGCATGGAGTTATGAAGAAATGCCCATTATCTCTTGACAGTCCACAAGCTAGCAATAAATCCTACCCCTATTAAGCAAGCTCCTAGATGCATGTGATTAGAAATTGAACAATAGGTCATTTCTAAGTCAAGAAATTGATCGATGGTTTCATCGTGAAGAAAAAAATATCCTACTGTTAGCTAGTGTCATCCCAATTAAGAAGAAGAATGGCCAAATTCACATTTGTTGATTTTAGGGACTTAAATAAGGCATGTCCTAAGGATGAGTTTTCCTCTTCCTATACCAGTTAATGGTGGACATCATCTCATTCACTTCTCTTTCATGGATCATCATCTGGCTATAACCAAATCAAGATTTCTCTCAAGATGAAAGAAACACTACTTTCAACCCTCGAATCTTCTATTATAGATCATTCCTGCCTTAAAAATGCTACATACCAATGGGCCATGAGCATCTTCAATGAACTCATCCATCATCGTTGAGTGCTATTGATCTAGAATCAAAATTAAAGAAAAGGAAGACCACCTCTTTAACTTGAGAGTAGTTTTCAAGATAATATAACCTCAAAATGAATCAAGTGCATTTGAGTCGTGGGAAATTCTTGGGTTTGTTGTTCGACACCGGGAATAGAAATAGATCCTGAAAAGATCAAAGCTATCTTAGAAATGCCACCTCCTAAGAGTTTAACTCAACTCAGATCCTTTCAAGGATGGTTGGTATATCTAAGATGCTTTATCTCAAACCTATTAGGGAGATGCAAACCATTCTCAGCACTTATCAAAAAGGATGCCAAGTTCAAGTGGGATGACAAGTGTCAGCATGCTTTTGAAGACATCAAAGAGTACTTGGTGAAGCCATCAGTTCTAGTAGCCCCTATCCTGGGCAGACCACTCATCCTTTATACTACTGCATTGGATGACTCTCTCAGCACTCTATTGGCTCAAGCCAACGATGAGGGGAAGGAAAGTGCTTGCTACTACCCAACCGTTGTTTGATTCTTGGTGAAGCAAACTATCCACCTATTGAGAAATATTGCCTAGCTTTGATCTTTACATCTGTTACACTATATGCTTTCTCATAAGGTGAACTTGATCTCGAACCAATCCACTATAGTACCTCATGACGACCAATATTTTTGAACGTTTGGCTCATTGGTCCATGATGATATTTCATTTTGTATCATCACGTGCTTGAGGATAAACACTAAGCGATTTCTTAGCATGACACCCACTTCCTGGCGATTCTCAGCTTAGTGATCTCACAGATGAACAAATGAACTTGGGAGACCAGCAGCGCAATGGAAAATATGGTTTTGATATTCTTTTCTTAAAGGTGAAGCACGATCTCTAGGAAAGAAGGGTAGGAATAGTTCTTCTAACTCTAAATCACAATGTGATGAGATTCTCATACTATATATCCAACCCTTACACCAACAATAAAGCTGTGTATGAGGCTTTGATTACCAGTCTGGAGTTATCCATCACTATCAGTGTCAAGAGCATCAACATCTTTAGAGATTCTCAGTTGGTCATCAACCAGATTGTTGGGTCCTACTAGGTTCTCAAACTAAAGCTTCATCATTACTACTAGTATACCATGAAGTTGTTGGCCCAGATTCCTGAAGTTACCATCTACAAAGTTCCCCGAGTAGAGAATGCAGTAGCATCTGCCAAACTTGCCAAAGAATTGGCATGTCCGGAAGATGAGTCCTTTTCAATAAGGTTCCAAAATAGATAAGTCATATCCCTTATTAATTTTGAACTCATCGAGAGACTTTCTCATGAAGGGGAGGTTATCATAACCAAAATGGACAAGGAGCTAGATTGGAGGCAACTATTCATAGATTACTTGAACACTGACAAACTACCTTAAAAAAAGTCACAAGTCCATCAGGTGAAATAGAGAGCTCCATCCCATGCTCTTATTGATGACACCCTGTATCGATGAGCCTTTGATTAAATATGGTTACATTATTTACACAAACATGAAGCCCATGGCATTATAACCAAGGTACACTCAGGTCTATGCGGAGCGCATCAATCTGGTTTGAAGATGAAGATGAATATCAAAATACTTGGATACTACTAGCCTTCTATGATCACAGATTGCATGGATGTAGCTAGGAGATGCCATCGTCGTACACTCCACTCCGCTACACCCTACATTGGCTTCATGGCTATTTGAGTGTTGGGATACTAACATTATAGGTCAAATCAATCCTCTTTCTTCCAAGGGGTATCGATTCATCTTAGCTGCTATCGACTACCATGTGCTTCAGTTTTTTAGGAATCATATCATATATTTGTTCAAGGTACCTCGATGAATTATATCTGATAATGATACTACATTCAAAAGCATAAAAATCAACAGCTTTTCCAGAAGACAGGGTATAGATTGGAGATACTCCACCATCTACTACCCCAGAGCTAATGGTTTAGTAGAAGCATTCAATAAAACTCTCATCTAGGTACTGAAGAAGACTCTTGATGACAAAAAAGTGGAACAAGCGGTTGTTGAAGCCTTGTACCTACCGCATCTGAACTCCAACTCCTACCCCATTTTTTTTTGGTTTATGGGTGCAGGCGTTCTTCATTTAGAAGTTCAACTTCCATCACTAAAGATACCATTGGGTAACAAGATCACTACAGATCAGAATGCAAAGTTGTAGTTAGAAGAGCTCGAAGGTTTGGAGGAGAGTAACCTACGGGCATGTTAGAACCTTGAGTAGTACAAGGCCAAAATGATTCAAGCTCACAACAAGCTGGTTCGCCCTAGGTCTTTCCAAGTAGGAGAACTTATGTTAGTCCTAAAGAGACCAATTATTGCCCATCAAAATATGGGAGGCAAGTTTGAACCCACTTGGGAAGGCCCCTATGTCATAGAGAAGGCCTACCCAGGAGGATCTTATCAGCTTATTGATTGTAAAGGGGAACACCTGATGCTTCCAATTAACGGGCTATACCTAAAAAAATATTACCCATGAAATAAAAATTATTTAAAAATAATCATTAATAAAAAGAAAAAAAATATGATTCCATTCATCAAATCTTCTCTTCTTTCAAAGTGTTATTTTTTGTCTTGCAAATCCATCGTGATGTGTTTAGGGCAGCTGTAAGAGTCCCCTAAATGGCATCCTATCCCTCTTTCACAACATAAACATAATCTTTCGATGCTATTATAATAGGTGTAAGAAAACCTGAGAGGCATCCTATTTTGATTAGCAACTAAGTTAGGTGTGTGATAACCCAAGTGACATCCTTTCTTAGTGATAATTCTTTTTGCCATCTGTGGCATCATTTCATAAAACTCATAGTGTGTTTAAGATAGGTGTAAGAGTTTCCCAAAGGCATCCTATTTCTTTTAACACATGAAAAAGATAAACATAAATCTTTTGCCTCGAGCTACTTTGATGTGGGAGCAAGCCCTTGTGGCACTCACTCATTGGCTGCTCTAGGTCGGGTCTACATGCTACCTTGCTAGTATGTCACCCCAGTGGTCACTTGTTTGGAGGATGTGAGTCCCCATGCTTTCTTTGTAACTTGATCATTGCAAACCAAAGAGTGCCTTATTAGTATGGTTTGCTTCACTACCCAGATAGTAAGCTACCTCATGATTGACTTCATTTAAGAAGATGTGAGTCCTGTACATTCTTCTTGAACTAGCCATCATGTTCTAACTAGGTTGAGCATATTTGAGGTTTAGGATAAGTCCCCCAGAGTTCATCTTAACTACTTTTGAGCTGATATAAGTCCCCTAATGGCATTCACCCAGTAGTCACCCTAGGTCGGATACTATTGGCGAAGATGACTATCCGGCAATGGCATAGGAGGATGTGAGTCCCGAGCTTTCCTCCTAGGCTAGTATTGATAGGCACCTTAGGTTGGTTGATGTTCTGTATCACAATGAGTACACCACTCTTGGCAGATATGAGTCCCTGTGCTTTCTCCTTGAGTTGGGCATCGAATACCTATTAAATATATGATTAGCCATGGCATCTTCTCCATGGTGCTAGATTAAGCCTTTACCATCCCCATCCCCTATGGGAACTCTATTTAGATCAAGTCCTTTATGACCACATTTAGACATTACCTGGGTTACTTTTGGATTGGGCAATTCCCCTTTCCTAGTAGCCACATGGTTGGAGAATTTATTCAGCGGATGTACAGATTCTCCATTGATTTAATAAATTTAAGCTAGGTCTAGGATGATATAATCTCCTTCTCATTTTGATCCCTCACAAACTAATATGGTCCATGATAAAATAAACAAAAATATTTGCTTGTGGATTAGTAATTCAAGTCCCCTAAAGGGCCCCTTTTCCCAAGCATGCATCCTATCTTTAGGGTAGTGTTAGAACTTAGGAATTGTCGACTCGAGTTGAGATAAATCCCGGTTGGTACTCGATCAGTGCCCTTAGGTCAAGTTCAATCTATTTTTCCACAAGCGAGGTTACCCGACATTCCTCTTTAGATGTAAGATGTGCATTCTTTTTTTATACATGATTATCGCAAATGACCTAGGTGGTTTGATTTGTTGCCCAAAGAAACCAATCACCCTAGTGGTTCCTTGTTTCTAGAAGATGTGAGCCCCGTGCTTTCTTGTTAAAACTTGGTCATTGTATATCAAAAGGCATTTCCCCTTGGTTGGATAGTCCTACCTTGTGGTTGGTAGACTACTCCCTTTGAATTGATAAATCAGGGGTCTGGCCCCTACTACAAACCTATGGATCATCATCAAAACTAACAAACCTAAAAAAAATTAATCTTTGACTATCTTTGAGCTGATTTAAGTCCCCTAGTGACATTCATTCAATAGTTAGCCCTAGGTGATTTAATTTGTTTCCCAAAGCAACTAATCACCCTAGTGGTTCTTATTTCTAGAAGATATGAGTCCCCATGCTTTCTTCTTAAGACTTGACCATTATATACCAAAAGGCATTTCCCTTTTGTTGGATAGTCATAACTTGTGGTTAGTAGACTACTCCCTTTGAATTGATAAATCTGAGTTAGGTCTAGCCTTCCATGGCCCCTACTCAGTGCAGTTCATCAAAAACTTATGGTATTCATCATAATCAAAATAAATAAACCTAAAAAAATGAAATCAATCTTGACTATCTTTGAGTTGACCTAAGTCCCCTAGAGGCATTCACTTAATAGTCATTAGTTAATCTTTTCAATCTGGTCTCTACTTTGGAGGATGTAAGTCTACTATGCTTTCTTTCTATAATTACTCGCATCAAGGCATCCCTTTGGTTGGCTAGTCCTACTATATATTTAGTAGACTATCACTTTGGATCGATAAATCTGAGTAAGTTCTTAGTCTCCATAGCTCCTACTCAATACAGTCTATTGCAAACCAATAGGGTTCATCTAAAATATAAACATAACAAAATTTGAAATGAATTCAACCCTCTTCCCTAGCAGAACAAATCAAATCTCTTTCTCATCAGTAAGAATCAAATCAAACCTTTCATCCCTTTGTGGATGACTTGAACTTGCTTCCCTAGTGGAAGGTTCACACTCTATCCCTTAGTGGATTCTTCCCTCTCTCTTATGTCTTGAACATAAGTAGAGCCACATTGCACTAAGCTCTAGATTATTTCTTTTTCTTGGGTTAAGGAAAGATTATTTCTATTAGTGCTTGTGATCCTTCGATGTTCTTGATCATTTCGATCAACACTAAAACGTGCTGTGTTCCTTGTCAGTCACACCACATCTATTTGGTGCACTTTGTTGACCTCATTTTTACAATGAGCTCTCAACCCCTCCATCTTAGGCTTAGGACTTCTCTTAGACTTTAAGAATTCTTTAGTCTTAAGACACATCTAGTGATTAGGTGGACACTCAAACCTAGCCCTAGAGACTTAGAAGGGTTAGTCATAGGAATAGGTCATGCCTTAAGAGTATTAGGAAAATTACCTACCCTTAGCTTAAACCATTTCTCACATTCCTTCTTTCAAGTCAAACTCCAAATCAATTCTATTTGATTTTTTCCAAAACTTAAATCAAATCCATGATTGAAATCTATGATTAAAACCCATGATCAAAATCCATCAAAAATTCCTTGTCCAAATTTTGTCTAAGTCCTTAATTTTCCATTAAGGACTTAACCAAAATCATGATTCAAACATATTCAAACCTTTGAGATTTTCTTATAATCCATTTATATTCTCATTTATATTCATATATATAAATGAAATATAATTTCAAATCAATCAAACTAAACTCAAAATTCCAAATCAATTTATGAAATTTTCATAAGTCCCTTAAATTTTCATTAATGGACTTAGCCTAAACCTTGATCAAACCATTTCAAAGTCATGGGATATTCTCAAAAATCATTTATATTCTCATTTATATTCACATATATAAATGAAATATAAATATAAATCAATCAAATCAAGCCCTCAAATTAAATTCTTTAAATTTAAAATTTTTAATTGTCCTTAATGGACTTAGCCAACTCTAAACCAATTCAAAATCATAGGATTTTCTCAAAATCATTTATATTTTCATTTATATTCATATATATAAATATAAATATAAATCAGTCAATCAAATCAAGAATTAAATTCCCAATTTAAAATCTCCTTAAGTCATTAATTTTCTATTAGTGGACTTAGCCTAAATCTTGATCAAATCAATTCAAAGTCATGGGATTTTCTCATAATTCATTTATATTCTCATTTATATTCACATATACAAATGAAATATAAATGTAGATCAATCAAACCAAATTCAAAAATTCAAACTCTAAACTCTAAAATTTTCTTTAAGTCCCTTAAATCCTTCTTAATGGACTTAGCCCAAATCATGATTAAATCACTTCAAATTCTTGCAATTTTCTCATGATCCATTTATAATCTCATTTATATTCACATATATAATTGAAATATAAATTCAAACAATCAAAACCTATTCCAAAAATCAAACTCAAACCAACTCAAAATCCAACCTAAGCCATTCAAGTCAAAATCTTGAACTTAGCCAAATCAATTTCAAATCAAGCCAAACTCTTCATTTTCTCTCATGGTTCAATCAACCATACAATCATGAGCTCATATATAAATCCAAACTTCAATCACTCAATCAAAATCCCAATCAAAATCAAACCCAATACCCCTTCATATTCTTCCTTTGAATATGAAATTTTCAAATGGATCAAAACCCATTTGACTTCAAACCACTTGTAAATGGATTTATATTTCAATCATAAGTCTATATACAAGATCAACCAACTTTAAATCAAGCTTTGACCAAGCCATTTGACCCACTTAGGCTCACTTGACCCAAAGTGACCTAAAGTACTCTTATGAGCCAAATTTGTGATCCTAACCCAATTGGATTGAACTCAAATCTCTCATCATGATCAACATCATGCTATAATCAATCAATCAAATTAGGTCAAACCAAGTCAAACCTAAGGGTTGACCAAGTCAACACTTAACCCAAAATGAAACCTAACATAGCCAAATTCCACCATAGGCCAAATTGATTGAAACCATTGATTTAAGTTCACTCATGACCTATGTTTGAACTTGACCAAGCCAACATTTGAGTCTAACCTAGCCCAATTGGTCACTTGACCCAAGTTGACCCATTTTGACCTAAAAAGTCAAAATGTGTCAAAACTTAATCTAAGCCAAATTGATTGAAACCAATGGGTCAAGTTCATTCAAAATCACTTGTGAAACTTGACCAAAGCCAAAATTACCCAACTATACCTAACCTAGCCCAGTTGGCCTTAGACCCAACCTGACCTAAAGGGGTAATGTTGAGCCAAAATTGAACTTAGTCCAAATTGATTGGAAACAAAGATACCAATCCACTCCATATGACTAACTTAATCTAAACCTACCCTTGACCTACCAAATAGGTCAACTTTTCCCATTTGACCTAAATGAAGTCATATGAGCCATACTCAAAACTAATCCAAATTGAATCAAACCAAAGCCACCAAAACATTTCAAATGGTCATATGAACTTGACCCAACCCTTGGTTTGACCCAATTTGTTGACTCATTTTGATCTAAATGGGTCAACATGATCGAAACCCTATCAAATAAATTCCAAATCTCATGAAACTTGGCCAAACCTAGTTTCTCCACATGCCCAACATATCCAAAGTGAAAATAGTAAAATGACCATCCTAACACTAGGACATAGAACAAATTTTGGCTTAACCCATGGGTAATTTGGTCATACCCTCTTCACATTCACTTGAGACTTTCCTAAAAGCTCAAGGGGACCTAGGGGAGAGTGGTGCACCCAACCTAATGGGTTTGGGAGCCCATTTGGTCCAAACCCGACCACGTGGTCAAAATTGAAAATTCAAACCCCTCTCAAGCTCAAATTCAAGCACATGGGAGGTTGGCAATCCACTCCTTGGCAGACCATGCACACTCTAACTAATCAAACAACCCTCCCAATATGATCAATTGGAATCAAAATGGCAAGAGCATTGTCGGTCTCCTTCAAGGGGAGATATACTAATTCAATTCAATTCTTGTCTCTATTGAAGCTAAAGAACTCAGAGTAATCATCAGAGAGCACTCCAAGCTTCCTAGAAAGGATTGGAAAAGGCCATTTCTCAATTTTCAAGCAATGAAAATAAGGGAGCTCAATCCATTAGCCAATTTCTTTCTCACTCAATTTCCTTCTAGTTGCTCTTGCTAGGAGCTAAGTCGAGTCCACCTAAGCTTCTATTGGAGTTCCCGCTGCAAGGAAGAGTCCAATTCGATCAAAGTTGTAAGGTACCTAAGGAGGAGTTAGTCCATACATTGATCCACTTAACCTCAAGTTCTCATACTTTCAACATAGCTTTATCTCAGATGAAGCTTCTTCAAGAGAATCGAGCGTCGGTGATCACCTTCGGTGAGGAATGAGATTTTTGACTATTAAACTCAATGTGGTGTGGAGCTTCATGAAAGAAATTTCACCCCATCAATTTTTGATCATTGGATTTGTCGCTCTATGTATTTAGATGGTGTGGGTTGAATTTGGTTTGATTCCATGCTAGGTCGAGCTTGGATCTTCTCCTTGATCATGGACGATCTCTGTTGATCAAGGGGAAGAATTTGGGAGATATCAGCCATCCATCCGGCAATTTTAGATGGACGATTGAGATAATTCAGCACATTACAAATTCCTTTTATCTGTTTTAAAATGATGGGAGATCCCTGGTCTCCAATCTTTGATTGGACAGTCGAGGATTAAAGCGTGCCGACCATTATTTAAGTGACTCCCTCACGATGGCGTGTAAAGCGTAACCGCCGTGAGCCAAGGATTAGTTAGGATTAATAAAATGCTTTAATTAATTCTTAATTCACTTAGAGAACTTCCAAAATTCATAACATTTGGTAAAAAATTCAAAAAAATGTGAAATAAAATCCTATGGATATATAATTAAAACTAAAATTTTTTTAAAATTAATTTTGATGAGTTTTAAATTATGCTTTTCTCTAAATTTGGGTTTTATTGGAAATTTTGTTTTGCTAATTTTTAACTAAACCTCTAATTAATCCTAAATTTCTTGGATAAGTTTTAGGGGATGACTTCAACCTCCCCTCATTTTCTTGGGATTTATTGAAGGCTTGATTAGAATAATTGCATATGGTTTCCTTAATTACCCTCCTTATAATTAAGCATAATTAGGTTATGATTAGTGATTTTAACCTATGATTAGGGTTGATTAAGGTAGATCTAGTAAGTAGGATATTTATGGAATATTTTTGGGGCATTTTCCCTAAGATATTCCCTAAACCCCTCTTCTCTCCTTAACTATTTTAATTAAGGCTTAATTCATTAATTATCCCTTTAATCAATTTCTAAAAATTCTAAAAAGTTCTAGAACTTAATTAATCTACTTTGGGTAGATGCTTAGGTATTTAATAGCCTAAGTTTAATTAAGGAAATCAAAACCCAATTCATAAGTATGAAAGGGTGTTTTGAAATTACTTAAGCTAAACTTCTTAGCTTAATTAACTTTTAATTGTGAGCCAAATTGCATTAGGCCTCTTTCTTATTAGGTGCATTGCAAATTTAAATTTCTTGTGGGTTTTATGTCATCTCATTGGCTCATAATTATTTAGTTAATTCTTCTAAGGTGGTGTAAGGGTTAATTAAGTTACTTAATTCATACCTTAAACTAATCAACATATACAAATGGATTTAATTATCTAAAAATTAAATAAAAATATCAAACACATGTGGGAATGGGTTAGGAACAGGAAACTCATCTCACCTTTCCAAAATTAAATCAAACTGCAAACTAAACAAAAATCACTTTGAAATTCACTTTGATATATTTTAAACTTTCTTATTCCATAAGAATGTCTTTAGGATTTAAGTGAAGTGAGTTTGTTTACATGCTTTCATTGCTTTGAATCTTTCTCAAACATGTTAAGTTGTATGTCATGTGATATCATGCATTCATAGTTTTCAAATTCAAATTTTAAAATGAAATTATTTACTTTATGTCAAATTTGCATGTGTTGGCTAAAGTAGAAATATGAATGGTTATTATCAGTACTAAATCCAAATTATTTTCAAAACATATAAATCAAATACCAAATCTGAAAGTATGCTACTTATATTTTAATTATGAGTTTGCATGTGATAGATTATAAAGGCATGCTTAGCATATGTTTCATTTCTCTTTCATGTTAGTATAGATTTGAATAGGAATTGGTAAGATGTATGGTTCATTTGAAAAGAACCTAACACTTATTTAATTTTACATCCTATTCATCTCTATGCTACTACTTAAGAAGGGTTATGTTTACATGTGTAAAATGCATAAACAAAAATGAATCCATTAAATAACTTTTGCATTCTCCTTTTCCTTTTCATTTCTTTTATACATATGTTTGTATTTAAGGAAAGTGGTATATTAGTTTGGACAACTCTGAGGTTACGAGACTTTAAGTAGCCCTAAGCAGGTCTTGTATCTTACATCTCTTGTTAACAATGGCACTATATTCACTTATGCCTTTCTTACTTTCATGTGTGTATGTGAAAATTTAGATAAGGAAAATCCTTTCTACTTTAGAAAAATCATGCATATTCAACTTCTAAATTTTCAAATGGATTACTTAGCATGCATCATAAAGTGTGTTAAATACTCTCATTGGCATGTATAGATATGCTTAGGGCCCATCCATATGCATGTCATGTATGTTGAGAAAGAAATGAAGTAATGTGTGTTATGTGAATTTTGATTCATTTTATTTAATCTTAAAATGCCTTTCTTTTTGAATAGGTTTGTTTAGAGTTTATCTAAACTTAGAATTAATTAAAATATTTAATAAAAACATTCACCTAAATGAAACTAAAATGTGAATCTACTTTAAAAATTACTTAGGTTAGGGAATAAAAGAGAAGTTCTCTTTCCCTCTCTTCATAACTTAGTAATTAATTGTAGGATCCACTTAAAACAAATCAAAGCATGAAATAAAATCAGCCCAAAACACTTAAACAACTTAAACGAAACCCTCCTCTAAGTTGAACATGTTCTTCACACTTAGAAAATTTGAACCTAAATCCATAGCTAAGCATACCACACAAGCTTTCAAAGCACACACATTAGCCTAAGTCACCACTTCTAGCCTTAGGTTAGGTTAGTGCATGGTTTGATATTTGTTTTTTTTTATGATATATGTTTTTTAGGATGTTAGGGTGTATGTAGAATGAATGGTAGGATATTCTTAGTCTAACTATTCTTTTCTACAGGGGATGTGCATAAGGGGTGCTATCATAAATAAAAATATAAATGATTTTGCTTGCATGTGCTTTATACCCCTAAGCATAATCCATAGCGGTGGACTTATTCACCCATGTGTGGGGTGATAAGTCCAATATACATGCTTGGCATTTGTGTGGTTTATTTTAACTAACCTTTATTTTGTAGGTGTTAGTTAGATTTCCACTTTTCTTTTTCATGTAAATTTATGCAATTAGGATTTTAGAATGATTGTTATGGGGATTAGGATAAGTATTGGTCATAAGATCCTATCTTATGCACCATGTGAAGCTTTGGAGCATCTACCATCCAACCATCCAAAGGAAGGAACCAAAAGAAGAAAGAAGAAAAGAAGAATAAAGAATGAAGCTTAAAGACCCCCATAACAATGAATTTCTTGCTTAATTGTAATTTAATTCATTTGTAATATGGGTTGTATAAGGGTAGAGCTCGGCTATCCATATTTGATATTTTTGGCTTTGTGCGGTGGTGGCCGACCACAACGGCCTTTTATTCTTTTTGCGATTAGCTTTATAAATTGGTTGATGTTTTGTCTAGCTTTTGCATTAAGTGGCATAATTTTTCTAATTTTTTCTTACTTTATGTATGGCCTAGATGTGGATTAGGCTCTTTAGGAAAAAATAAATCTTTTACCCAACCTAATAACTCAAAATGAAATTAAACAACTCATAACCCAACCTAAAGCTTTGGTTTAAAATCAAGATAAAAGAATTAGCAACCCCGTAGCTGGATGAGCATTTCTTTTATAATATCATGCACAAATGCATCTTATTTCACTCTTGATTGGAGGGCTTCCACCTTTGCCAGAGAAACTTGGCTTGACCTTTGAGAGCCATGGTGGAAGCTCACCTCATCCTTTCTTGCTAATTTCGACCAATAACCTTCTTTCTCATGCATTAGTCATATGAATCCTAATAGTCTGAGTCAAAAATAATTATCCAAAATAAAAATAAAATGAAATTTGAATTGCAACAGATTTAGGTCATTTGAAGCATGTCCCTTTACATGATCTAGTCTCTTTAGGGAGTGAGTTTAAGGACTTAGTCTCTTTCTAATAAATAATAGCCTAGTTATCTTACATAAGCATAAAGACTTTCTATATGTATTTAAAATCAGAGGAGGAGTTAGTTGGTGGCCTACTGTGTCCAAGCTATGTGGTTTGTCTCTCTTATGGAGGCAAACCAATTACTCATTTTTGCCTTAGATTTAGGTTGTGCTTCCCTCCCTCATCAAAACTCCCTAGATGTAGGTTTTGAGGTTGCTTCCCCCTCTATGGGCCATAAGCATAATTCATCATCTATTAGGCATTTCCTTAATCTTATGTTAAGGAGTCATAAGCCCTAAAATTCTAATGAAAAATGCAACTCAAATAAACTAAATCAATTTCAAAAATGTAAAGCCCAACTATTGGATAGTTTGAGATTACTCACTAGGTTTCCTAACATGGGCATCTCCTACTTATCTCTCATTCTAGCTTCGATAATAACTCCCTCTTTTGATTAATCTCATTTGACCCTCAAAAATGAACTAAATGATTG
The DNA here is from genome assembly GCA_021442155.1 of Cymbidium sinense. Taxonomy (NCBI): domain Eukaryota; kingdom Viridiplantae; phylum Streptophyta; class Magnoliopsida; order Asparagales; family Orchidaceae; genus Cymbidium; species Cymbidium sinense. Next base: position 189,935,781 of record CM038218.1, on the reverse strand, counting down.
ATAGTCATTTCCTATTGAAATCTTCAAATGCAATGATCATTTACCTTAATCAAGAGTTTTCCTAAGGGATCTCATCCCTTAGGATGTAATTAACTATATGGGCTTACCTCTATAGAGAACTTAACGAACCCAATTTAAAATAAATCCTGCTTTACTTTTCTATGTAAAGTAGGAGAACAATCTATGGTACATACAGACCCATCATCCTTAGGAGTCCTTATTGAGGTGATTAGGTCCATCAAAGGGTAATGAATTCTGTCTTTCAAGATAGTACACTATTCCTTGATGATGTACTCGATCACTTGAATAAGTACATCTACGGATCTGCATGGCATCCTAAAAAGATGAATTTCTATAAGGGTCTTGTTCCCTTTCATTTCTCACCAACAGATTTGAAAGATGACTCCCGATCCCTATAAGAATTTTTCTCCACAGGTGTATGCTTGATCTTGTTCTTACCTGCTGCATGGTGGGAGGAGTGCGAGCTAGACCCATACTCAAATATAGGGGAGGCAAGTCCTGAGACTATGGGAGCCTTACCCTCAGAGGGTACAGATGGTAGGGTACTAACCCTCACTGGGGCAACATGAGCAACTCTAGGGTGAACTATACTTGAAGGCTTGCTACTTCTTGGTAGGTACTAGCCCTCAGGGAACTATACCAAGCAAGTCCCGAGACCATGGGAGCCTTACCCAAAGTGCAGATGGTAGGGTACCAGCCTCTTGGGCAACATGAGAAACTCTAGGGCAACCATAAGTGCTTGTCTCTCAGCATTGTAACAGAAGTTTGTGATACCACTTTCCTCTTCAGTGAGGAGACATGAGAGGGAAAGTCAATCCGATGATGCCACCTTGATCTTGATTCTACTAATTGTAGTGAGAGCAGTGCCCTCACAAGTAATTCTAGCTCCCTCAAATCCCCAACCAAAGTTAATCCCAGGTGGGTATGGTTGGATGGGGAAGTCAGCCTGATCTAAAGCTAGGTCCATGCCATGAGGGAAGGGAAAGACAAATTCTTGAGAACCGATCATTTTCACAACTGTAGTAAACTAAGACTGAACTATACTGCACTGACAATAAAGATCTGTAATGAGAAATGACTTTGTATCAGATTTCTATCTTCATAGATTTTTTGAATTTTGAATTTAAAAATTTGAACCCACATCCAACAACTTGGAAGTGGGGTTCAAATGGATTTCAAGATTGATTGAAAGAGAATTTAAATATGAATCCAACTTCAACATATTTAAGTATGTTGAAATATGAATTCAAAATTATTGATAAGGATGCTTCCATAGGTTCATTATTTGTTTGAATTTAAAGATTTGATTTTGAGGACCCTTTCCTTTAACAAATTTAGGTATGTTAAAGTAAGGGTCAAATCGATTTTATTTTTATTTGATTTTTTGGAATTTTACTTACATAGAAAATTTAGGTATGCTAAGTGAAGTATTTTGAAAGTAATTATTTCTTTGTGAATATTGTTTTGATTTTGAAAATTTTGGAATTCTTACTTAGCAAATTTAGGTATGCTAAGTAAAGAACCTAAATGTGTTTTGTTTGATTTAATTTTTAAAAAAAAAATAGGATTCTTAGCAAATTTAGGTATGATAAGAAAATCTTACATGTTTTATTTTTATTTTGATGTTTTGATTTTTGGAAAGGGTAGGATCCTTAGCAAATTTGGTATGCTAAGGGAATCCTAAGTGTTTCATTTTGTTGTTTTGATGTGATTGAAAGTGGAGATTCAACTTTAGCAAATTTAGTATGCTAAAGATGAAGTCCCACTTGGTTTTGTGAAATAGAAATTTCATTTAGAAAATTTGGGTATGCTAAATAAAATTCTAAATGGTGTGTTCAAAATTTTAATTTGTTTTGGTTTTGAAAATGGAAACTTCTCCTTAGCAAATTTGGTATGCTAAGGAAAGAAGTTCCAAAGGTGTTTAAAAATTTTGATTTTGACATTGGAAACTTCACTTAGCAAATTTGAGTATGCTAAATATGTGTTTGAAAATTTTTGGATTTTGAATTTGGAGACTTCACTTAACAAATTGGGGTATGTTAAATGAAGTTCCAAATGTGTTTGAAAAATTTTTAGGTTTTAGATTTGAAGACTTCACTTATCAAATTTGGGTATGTTAAATGAAGTTCCAAATGGTGTTTAAAAATTTTTAGATTTTGGATTTGGAGGCTTCACTTAAAAATTTGGGTATCTTAAATGAAGTACCAAAAAGTGTTTGAAAAATTTTTAGATTTTTGATTTTCGATTTGGAGACTTCACTTAATAAATTTGGGTTTGTTAAATGAAGTTCCAAATGTGTTTGAAAATTTTTAGATTTTGGATTTGGAGACTTCACTTAACAAATTTGGGTATGTTAAATGAAGTTCCAAATGGTGTTTAAAAAATTTTTAGATTTTGGATTTGGAGACTTCACTAACAAATTTGGGTATGTTAAATGAAGTTCTAAATGTGTTTGAAAATTTTGAAATATGATTGTTGATTTTTGATTTTGGGTTTGGAAACTTCACTTAGAAAATTTGATTATGCTAAATAAAGTTCCAATGAATGTTTGAAAAATTTTGTTGGATTTTGAATTTGGAGACTTCACTTAACAAATTTGAGTATGTTAAATGAAAATTCCAAATGTGTTTGAAAATTTTTAGATTTTGAATTTGGAGACATCATTTAAAAAATTTGGGTATGTTAAATGAAGTTCCAAATGTGTTTGAAAATTTTTGAAATATAATTGTTGAAGTTTTAATTTTTGAAAAGAGGACTTCCATTCAACAAATTTAGCTATGTAGAATGGAGATCAATCTTATTTTTGAAATGTAAAGTTCTTGTTTTGTGTGTGATTGTTGCTTTTTTGAAAGATAGGAATTCCAACTTAAAATATATGTGAGATATGTTTAAGTGATATTTCCTAAAAGATATTTTATTTTTAGTTGGGAATGAAATCTTCATTTAATAGATTTGAGTATATTAAATGAAGGTATTCATATGTGCTTTTTAAAAAGTTTAATTTTGCTTGGAAATAAACTTTCCATTCAATAAGTGTGAGTGTATTGAATAGAAAAATTCATGTGTGCTTTTTGAAAATTTTAATTTTGTTTGGAAATGAACCTTCTATTCAATAAGTGTGAGTGTATTGAATAGAAAGATTCATGTATGCTTTTTGAAAATTTTATGATTATGATTTTTATTTTTGAAAAGATGATTGTTCATTTTATTTTGAAAATAAAAACTTCATCAAAGTGAATTTAAAAATGATATTCATTTGTGCTTTTGGAAAATGTTATTAATTTTATTTTTGAAAACTCCTACATGTAACAATTATGAGAATTGTTAAATGAGGGAGATAAAATTTTGTGGAAAATATTTTATTAAGTGCATTTTGAAAATGTGCTTTTGAAAAGCAAAGTTTTTTATGGAAGATTTATTTTATCTTTATTATTTTAGGATGAACCTTTCCTTATCATGAAAATGATAAGGAGGAAGTCTTAAAAATATTTTTTTCTATTCATTTTACCCATTGGAGAACTCAATGAGGGTTTTAAGACCAACAAGGAATGCGGTCCTAAAACCTAAAGATGTTGGCTAACTCAACTCAAGAATGAAATGAGCTAAGTGCCAACAGAAAGAAGGATAGTCTTGGATTCATACAAAAGTACAAACCCACTATCGATACTCAAAGACAATGATAATTTACCAAAGATGGAGAGAGGAACCATCCCTAGTGGAGTTTCCAGAAAAATCTATTGGTAGAAAAATTTCTATAGGGGAGTCGCCTTCAAATCTATTGGTGAGAAATGAAAGAGAACAAGACCCTTATAGAAATTCATCTTTTTAGGATGCCACGCAGATCCACAGATATACTTATTTAAGTGATCGAGTATGTCATCAAGGAATAGTATATTATCTCAAAAGATAGAAGTCACTACCCTTTGATGGACCTAATCACCTAGAAGTTTTTATTTTTGATGTATTTAATCATCTCAATAAGGACTCCTAAGGATGATGGGTCTGCATATGTACTAGAGATTCTTCCCGTACTTTACATGAAAAAGTAAAGTAGAGTTTATTTTAAACGGGTTCATTAAGTTCCTTATAGGGACAAGCCCCTATAGTTAATTACATCCTAAAGTATGGGATTCTTAGGAAAACTCTCAATTAAGGTAAATGATCATTATCCTTGAAGATTTCAATAGAAAAGGACTGTCAATCAATTGGTTTTATTTTAAAGATCAAATGGGATTGATCAAAAGAGAGAGTTATTATCAAATCCAAAATGGGAGATAAGCAGTAGATGTCCACGATGCTAGGAAACCTAACGAGCATCTCAAACTGTCCTACAGTTGGGCTTTACATTTTTTAAATTGATTTAGTTTTTTTAGTTATATTTTTAATTAGAAATTTAGGACTTAAGATTCCTTAACACAAGATTAAAAAATTCCTAAGAGGTGAGCAATTATGCTTATGACCCACAAAAGGGAGAAGCAACCTCAGAACCTAAATCTAGGGAGCTTCGGTGAGGGCTGGAAGCATGACCTAAATCTAACGTGAAAATGGGTAATTGGTTTAGCTCCACAAGAGAGGACAAAACACCCAATATCTTGGACTCACAATCACTAGGGGTGGCTGCCAACTAACTCCTCCTATGATTTTAAATACATGTAGGCAAGTCTTTATGCTTATGTAAGATAGCTAGGCTATTATTTATTTAGAAAGAGACTAAGTCCTTAAACTCACTCCCTAAATAGACTAGATCATGTAAAGGGACATGCTTCAAATGACTTAAATCTAATGCAATTTAAATTTCATTTTATTTTATTTTGGACAATTATTTTGACTCAGGCTAATATGATTCATATGCCTAATGCATGAGAAATAAAGTTATTGGCCAAAATCTGTGAGAAGGGGGGAGGTGAGTTTCCACCATGGCTCTCAAAGGTCAAGCCAAGTTTCTCTGGCAAAGGTGGAAGCCCTCTAATCAAGAGTGAAATAAGATGCATTTGTGCATGATTTTACAAAATAAATGCTCATCCAGCTAAAGGGTTGCTAATTCTTTTATCTTGATTTTAAACATAAGCTTTAGGTGAGGTTATGAGTTCTTTATTTTTTTAATTTGAGTTGTTAAGTTAGATAAAAGATTTATTTTTCTCTAAAGAGCCTAATCCACATCCAAGCCATACATAAAAGAAAGAAACTAGGAAAAGCATGCCACTTAATGCAAAATTTAAATAACTCATCAACCAATTTATAAAGCTAATCACAAAAAGAATAAAAGGTCATTGTGGTCAGGTACCATCGCACAAACCTGAAAATATCAAATGTGGTAGTGAAGCTCTACCCTTATACAACCCGGATTACAAATTGTTAAGGTCTTCAAGCATTATTTCTTCTTTCTTCTTCTTTTCTTCTTTTTTTCTTTGGTTCCTTCTTTTGGATGGTTGGAAGGTGGATGTTCCAAGGCTTCACATGATACATATGACCTATTGGATTATGCTTAAGGGTATAAAGCACCTGCAAGCAAAAATATTTATATTTTTATTTATAATAGCTCCCCTTAAGCATAATCCCCTATAGAAAAAAATAGTTAGACTAAGAGCGTCCTACCATTCATTCTGAGCATAGACCCTAACATCCAGTCTAAAACATATATCATAAAATAAAATAAAATATCAAATCATGCACCGACCTAACTTAAGGCTAGAAGTGGTGACTTAGGCTAATGTGTGTGCTTTGAAGGCTTCTGTGGTATGCTTAGCTATGGCTTTAGGTTCAAATTTTCTAAGTGTGAAGAACATGTTCAACTTAGAGGAGGGTTTCATTTAAATTGTTTAATTATTTTGGGTTGATTTTATTTCATGTTTTGATTTGGTTTAAATGGATCATACAATTAATTATTAAGTTATGAAGAGAGAGAGAGAGAGAGAAAAAAAAAAGAGAACTCCTCTTTCCTCCCCTAACCTAAGTAATTTTTAAAGTTGGTTCATATGTTAGTTTTGTTTAGGTGAATATTTTGATTAAATCTTTTAATTAATCCTACATTTAGATAAACTCTAAACAAACCTATTCAAAAAAAGGCATTTTAAGATTAAATAAAATGAATCAAAATTCATATAACACACATTACTTCATTTCTTTCCCAACATATATAACATGCATATGGATAGACCCTAAGCATATCTAAACATAAAAATAAGAGTATTTAACATGCTTTATGATGCATGCTAAGTAATCTATTTAAGGAAATTTAGAAGTTGAGATGCATGATTTTTCTTAAGTAGAAAGGGGTTTCCTTATCCAAATTTTCACATACACACATGAAAGTAAGAAAGGCATAAGTGAGTATAATGCCAACCGTGAGGTAAGGTACAAGACCTACTTAGGGCTACTTAAAACCTCACAACCTGTCCAGACTAATATACCACTTTCCTTAAATACAAACATGTGTATAAAAGAAATGAAATGGAAAAGGAAGAATGCAAAAGTTGCATTAATGGATTCATTTTATTTATGAAATTTATGTATGCAAGTATAACCTTTCTTAGATGGTATAGGGGATGAATAGGATATGAAATTAGGTGAGCATTAGGTCCTTTTCAAATGAACCATATATCTCACCAAATTCATATTCAAAACTATACTAACATAAGAAAGAAAGGAAGCCTATGCTAAGCATACCTTTATATTCTTTCACATGCAAGCTTATAATTAAAGTATAAGTAGCACACTCTCAGATTTGGTATTTGATTTATATGTTTTAAAAATAATTTGGATTTATAGATAATAGCCATTCATATTTCTACTTTAGCCAACACATGCAAATTTGATATAAAGTAAACAATTTCATTTAAAATTGAATTTGAAAATATGAATGCATGAAATCACATGACATACAAGTTTAACATGTTGGGAAAGATTCAAAGTAATGAAAGCATGTAAACAAGTTCACTTCACTTAAATCCTAAAGACATTCTTATGAATAAGAAAGTTTAAAATAAATCAAAGTGAATTCAAAGTGATTTTGTTTAGTTTGAGTTTGATTTAATTTTGAAAAGGTGAGATGAGTTTGCTATTCCTAACCCATTCCCACATGTGTTTGATATTTTGTTTAATTTTTAGATAATTAGATCCATTTTTTATGCATTAATTAGGTATGAATTAAGTAACTTAATTAACCCTTACCTACACCACCTTAGAATAATTAACCAAATAATTATGAGCCAATGAGATGACATAAAAACTCACAAAGAATTTAAATTTGCAATGCACTTAGTAAGAAAGTGGCCTAATATAATTTGGCTCACAATTAAAGGTTAATTAAGCTAAGGGGTTTAGCTTATGTAATTTTAAATGCCCTTTCATACTTATGAATTGGGTTTTGATTTCCTAGATTGAACTTAGGCTATTAAACACATAAGTATCTACCCAAAGTAGATTAATTAAGTTCTGGAACTTTTTAGAATTTTTAGAAATTAATTAAGGGGATAATTAATGAATTAACCCTTAATTAAGAGAGGATTAAGGAGAGAAAAGGAGGTTTAGGGAATAGCTTAGGGAAAATACCACAAAATTATTCCATAAACTTCCTACTTATGGATCTGACCTTAATCAACCCTAATCATGGATTAAAATCACTAAGTATACCTTAATTATGCATAATTATATAAGGAGGGTAATTAAGAAATCCATATGCAATTCTTCTAATCAAGCTTTCAATAAATCCCAAGAAAATTAGGGGAGGCAGACGTCATCCCCTAAATCATACCCAAGAAGTTTGGGATTATCAGAGGCTTAATTAAAAAATAATTAGCAAAATAAAGTTTCCATGTAAACCCAAATTTAGAGAAAATATATAATTCAAAATCCATTGAAATTAATTTTAAAATATTCTAGGTTGAACTATATTTTCATAGGATTTTATTTCATAATTGTTTGAATTATCTAGAGGGAGTTATGATTTTAAAATCCCTAATTTAAAAAAAAATTAATTAAGGCATTTTAATTAGCCCTAATTAATCCTCTAGCTCATGACGCGTGGCGCGGTCACGACTTTACACGTCGCACATGAGATTTACTTAAACGCCAAATCAAAGGTACTCAAATGATCGCATTTGATCTCCATCAAAAGATCTGACCGCCAAAGATCTCCCCGCGATTTTAAAATGGATAGCAGATATATAAACATGGAAAATTATCTCGGTCATCCATCCAAAATGTACGGATGGATGGCTGAAATCTCCCATGTTCTTCCCCTTGATCAGAGACCTTCCATGATCAAAGGGAAGATCCAAGCTCGATCTAGGTTGGATTCAAACCAAATTCAACCCATACCATCTAAAGCCAAAGAGCGGCAAATCCGCGGTCAAAAATCCATTGGATTAAAATTTCTTTCACAAAGCTCCACACCACATTGAGCTTAATAGTCAAAAAATCCCATACCTCACAGAGGTGATCACCAATGCTCGATTCCCTTGAAGAAGCTTCATCTGGTTAAGACGAAGCTATGTTGAGAGTATGAGCACTTGAGGTTGAGTGGATTGGTATATGGACCACCTCCTCCTTAGCTAGCTTGCAACCTTGATGCAATTCAGCTCTTCCTTACTGTGGGAACTCCAAAGGAAGCTTGGGTGCACTCGACTTAGCTCCTTGATGAAGTATGCAAGAGCAATTGGATGGAAATTGAGTGAAGAGGAAGTTCAAGAATGGATTGTGCTCCCTATTTTCACTCAAAAAGAGAAATGAAGAAATGGAAGAGCTCTAGAAGCTGGGATCACTCTGATGGCTCTAAGTTCTCCTTTCAATTGAATTGAGGAATGATGGATTTGAGTTTGTTTAGGGGGGGTATATATCCCCCTTGAAGGATCGAACATTCGTCCATCCTCTTTCCATTTTGATCTGATTGATCATAGGAAGTGGGTTGTTTGATCAGTTAAGAGTGTGCACATGGTCGGTTTAAGCCAAGGAGTCGATTGTCAACCTTCCAAGTGCTTGAATTTGAGTGGGAGAGGGGTTTTGAATTTTGTATTTTGACCCATGTGGTCAGGTTTGGCCTAAGGGACAATTGGGCTGACCCAAACCTAATGGGTTGGGTGCACCACTCTTCACTAGGTCCCCTTGAGCTTTTAGGAAAGCCTCAAGTGAATGTGAAGAGGGTATGACCAAATTACCCATGGATTAAGCCAAAATTTAATCTATGGCCTAAGGGTAGAATGGTCATTTTACTAATTTTCACTTTGGATATGTTGGGTATGTGGAGAAACTAGGTTTGGCCAAGTTTCATGAGGTTTGAAATTCATTTGATAGGGTTTGGCTCATATTGACCCATTTAGGTCAAAATGGGTCAACTTGGGTCAAGTCGACCAATTGGTCAAATTAGGTCAAACCAAGGGGGGTCATGTTCATATGACCATTTCAAATGTTTTGGTTACTTTGGTTTGATTCAATTTGGTATAGTTTTGGATTTGGCTCATATGACTTCATTTAGGTCAAATGGGTCAAGTTGACCTATTTGACCCATTTGACCTATTTGAGGTCAAGGGGTAGGTAGGTTAGGTTAATCATATGGAGTGTATTGTATCTTTATTTCCAATCAATTTTAGTTAAGTTCAAATTTGGCTCAACATGACCCCTTCATAGTCATGTTGGGGTCAATTGGCTAGGTTAGGTCTACAATTGAGGCTTTGGTCAAGTTCCACAAGTGATTTGGAATGGACTTGACCCATTAGTTTCAATCAATTTGGCTTATATCAAGTTTTGACACATTTTGACTTTTTAGGTCAAAATGGGTCAACTTGGGCCAAGTGGCCAATTGGGCTAGGTTAGGCTCAAATGTTGCCTTGGTCAAGTTTAAACATAGGTCATGAGTGAACTTAGATCAATGGTTTCAATCAACTTGGCTTATGGTAGAATTTGGCTATATTAGGTTTTATTTTGGTTAAGTGTTGACTTTGTCAACCCTTAGGTTTGACTTGGTTTGACCCAATTTGGTTGAGTGATCATCTCATGATGATTGTTGATCATAATGAGAAGCTTAGATGGGCTTGGTTCAATCCAATTTGGTTAGGATTAGAATTTGGCTCATAAGGGTATTTTAGGTCACTTTGGGTCAAGTGAGCCTAAGTGGGTTAAATGGCTTGGTCAAAGCTTGATTTGAGTTTGATTGAACTCACATATGGACTTATGATTGAAATATAAATCCATTTGCAAGTGGTTTGAAGTCAAATGGGTTTTGATCATTTGACAATTTCAAGTTCAAGGGGTGAACATGAGTTTGAGTTAGTTTGAATTTTGAATTGAGTTTTGATTTGGTGATTGAAGTTTGTATTTATATATGGGCTCATGATTGTAGGGTTGATTGAATCATAAGAGAAAATCAAGAGTTTGGCTTGATTTGAAATTGATTCAGCTATGGTCAATATTTTGACTTGAAAGGCTTAGGTTGGATTTTGAGTTAATTTGAGTTCGATTTTTGAAATTGATTTTTATTGTTTGAATTTATATTTCATTTATATATATGAATATAAATGAGAATATAAATGGATCATGAAAAAAATTTCAAAGATTTGAAGTGGTTTAATCATGATTTGGGCTAAGTCCATTAGAAGGTATATTTTAAGAAGGTATATATATATATATATATATATATATATATATATATATATATATATATATATATATATGATAAAATGAGAATTATAAGAAAATCCCATGACTTTGAGATGGTTTGATCAATATTTAGGCTAAGTCCATTAATGGAAAATTAAGGGACTTAGAAAAATTCTAAATTGGGAATTTAATTTTTGCATTTGATTTACTTGATTTATATTTATATTTCATTTATATACGTGAATATAAATGAGAATATAAATGAGTTTTGAGAAAATCCCATGAGTTTGAATTGATTTGATGATGATTTAGGCTAAATCCATTAATGGAAAATTAATGAGTTAAAGAAAATTTCATGAATTGATTTGAAATTTTGAGTTTGATTTGATGGGTTTGAATTTATACTTCATTTATATATGTGAATATAAATGACAATATAAATGGATTATGAGAAAATCTCAAAGTTTTGAACTGGTTTTGATCATGATTTTGGCTTAGTTTAAGAAAGGATTAAGGACTTTTGAAACTTAGGAATTTTGATGGATTTTGATCATGGGTTTTAATCATAGATTTCAATCATGGATTTTAATCATGGAGTTGATTTGTTTGGAGAAAATCAATAAGATTGATTTGGAGTTTGACTTGAAAGAAGGAAGTGAGGAAAGGTTTAATAAGGGTAGCAAATTTCCTAATACCCCTGGCATGACATTCTATGGCTAACTCTTCTAAATCTCTGTAGGTTGAGTGCTCACCTAATCACTAGATGTGTCTTAAGACTAAGAACTCTTAAGAAAGTCTATGTCTAAGATGGAGGGGTTGAGAGCTCATCCTAAAAATGAGGTCAACAGAGTCCTAGATCTATGATGAGCAGATTGAAAACTCACTCAAAAAGTTAGGTCAACAATATACATGAGTTGTATCAATTAAACTTTATTAAGCTTAAAAATAATAATAATTTGAACAACACTGTTCACAAACAAGCCTTAATCGAGCCATATAATCAGCTCCTTAGCTAGCTTGTTTATGAACCTTAAATGATAATGTTCATGAACATAAATGAACCAAACGATAAGCTATTTGAGCTTATTCATTTAGCAAACGAGTATTTTAAAAAGTGGTCAAGCTCGTTTGATTAGTTAATCAAACGAACATGAACGTCCTCTAATCGAGTCGAGCCACGAGTAGCTTGTCGAACGCTCGGGTCATTTGCAGCCCTATTTAGGATCCAACTAACATCTACTTATAGAGGACTATGATGAGGAAAACAAATTTTGCAATGAAATTTCACATCACAAGAGCTTAAATGAGGTTGAGGAAGATTGAATCTTAAACACTATAGAAAAAGAATAGTAATAATGTGCTAAATTCGAACTAGTTCTAATAAACACATAATTACATGTCAGTAAATAATTTCAAGAATTCAAAGAATTTTGATACACACACGTTGAAAATCTCATTCAATCACAAGTATAGTCATAAAAAATTTCATTCTCCTGAAGCATATGAATTATAAAATTTTATAATTTAAGCCCAAACTGTCATAAAATCTCTTTTAGAAGTTGTTTAATAAACTAAATGAGGAGTAAATCTTAATGAGTGGAATAACGATGATAATAAATTTGTATATTAATTAATATTATTAATAATTAGTTAAATAAATTAGATATAAAAATATTAACAAAAAATAAATTAATATTAATATTTAATAATAATCTAAAATTTAAAAAAATTATGATTTAATGATCATAAAAATTATTATATTATATTATCTTAATAATTTATTAATTAATAAATAATTTGAATATTATTTACAATAATTTCATTAATCATAATTATTATTATTATTTTTTTGTTTATACTACCTTAATAATATCAAGATTTAATTAGAGTTAACGTCTATCATGTCAAAAAAATTTCAGAATTTAACTCCTCAGTATTTATTAAATTATAATTTATAGAATTTACTAAATACTATTTAAATCTTCTGAGATTCTCATTATAATATAAGACCATTTCGATGAAGATAATCACAGAGGTTTAGCTTTTCTCTCTCTCTCTCTCTCTCTTATTCTCTTATATTAATCATATAACGTTGGATTCAATTTTTTTAGTACAGAAATCATTCACTGGGCATCGGCTACAAGCTCTGAAATCGGACAGCTGGCAATCAATTTAAAAACACTTAATTATCTTCAGGAATTTTATTTAAAGAGGGTACCCACAGAGCTTGTAACGGTCGAATTGATTCTTTCTAGTCCCCGAAGAACAGCACACCTTCTTCCTCCTCCAACGGTTCTATCTCCGCTTGGAGTTTTCTTGTCTCCTCTTGAAGAGCCAGCTGTTTGTGAGATTCATAGGGCCTGATCTTTATCTTCCTTATCGCAGAGCGAACGGTGAAGAAAGGTAAGGGAGAGGAGGAAGCTCCTCACTTTCATCGATATGGGCTGCTTCCTTGTTTGTTTCAAGGGTTCCAAGGACCGTAAAAGATGTAGGAAATCCAATAAATCATTATCTGTAAATAAGGTAAGTTGGATTCCGGTTATTTTATTCTTGTTCATATCTTCTTCTGGCCGAAGTCTTCTCTTTTTCTATGTCCTCCGGTAATTACACAGGAGAAGGAGAGCTGCGCTCATGACCGCTCGATCTCTTCCGGCATTGAAGCCATTGCAGAAACTGCAGCGGATACTGATAACCCTTTTCCAAAGCTAAGGCATGCTCCCTTTTATTGATAGGTTTTTTAAGTTTATGAATGCAATGTGTTTGTAAAAATGTTGACTTGAGAAATGAAATGAAGTTTTTTTTTTTTTTGTATAATTTTTTTTTTCGCCAGAGAAAACCAGGAGCAAGGTACTGTTTCTAATGTCAGGAAAAAAGTGACTTTTGATCTGCACGTTACAACGTTTGAGATTGTGCCAGTTCATGAGGACCCAAAAGACTTAACAGAAGAAGATGAGATTGAGAGAGAAGCGAAGGAAGAGAAGAATGATAAGGAAGAGGAAGAAAGCAGTGATGAAACAAAGCTGGCAGCTTACCCTTCAAACCTTAGGTATCAGAATTGTGAAAGCAGCGATGATGAAGGCTTGGATGAAGAGGACGATGCTTCGGATGAAGATGAAGACATTGATTTTGATGAGACTAATGACATTGGCATCAATGGGGATGAAGAGGAGTCTTATGATTCTTACTTTTCTCTTCCTACGGAGGATGAAAGGAAACACTTCCAGGAAGTTAGCAGCCCCAAACCTACTATTGAATCCAATACAGATAGGGAGCTGGCCTTTTTATCCAAAGCAAATGTTAGAGACCGGAGCAGGTACATCCACTCTGTTTTGAACCCTGTAGAAAATATTTCACATTGGAAAGAAGTTAAGGTTCGGCCTAATTCATTGAAGAATCCGAACAAGGAGAATTTCGATATTAAAACTAAACCTTTCATTAGTCCAGATGCCACTTTTTCAAAGGGTGAAAAGCCTCACAAGTCAATCTCTTTAAACCCAATTCCTGATGATTTTGGTAAGCAAGACATCGCCTTGGATGCAAGCCTTTCAAGCTGGCTGGTTTCTCCAAATTATTCTAGACTTGATTCAAATTCTTCAATCACCCAAGAAGAACGTCCTATATTAGGGGCTCTAACCATTGAGGACATCAAGCAGTCATCCAGAACTTCATCACCGAGGAGATCCCCCAGTAAGAGTCCTGAAGAAGTCCCTATTGTGGGAACAGTGGGTGGATATTGGAGCTCTAAATCTAAGGAGGACTCAGCTTCTTCATGGAGCTGCAGCTCCGAGAATAGAGGGATTCCGAACACAACTAGCAAATACAGAGAGGTAAAAGAAATATGAATATGAGGCATGAGTTCTCTACATATAATGGAAGAAAACTGATGAATTTTCTTTGTTTGTTGCAGGATAAAAGGGTGAATTTATACTTAACTCCATTTGAAACTAGACTGGAAAGAGCCCTGAGCATTGAGTCCTCTGAAACTTTCAGTAATGTGGAATCTACTGCCTGATTTAATCTCATTGTTTCATATCACTTGCAGCAGTGAAAATTTGCCAGGATACTAGTTTGGATATTATTTTACGAGTTGATTTTTTAATTCTTTTGTTGTATTTTTTTTTTCTTTCTACTGAGCTAGCCTTCTCTTGTCAATGCCTAGTCATTTCATACTGTAACAACGGTGTCTTTTGTCTTCATCAGGTGTTCTTAGTATCTCTCAATAATCTGTGTAACTCTACTCAGTGGTTGCATTTCATGTACAAATTTGTTCCACTTGAAATAGTTGTTTGCCTTTCATGGATAAAAACTCATTGATATGTGATGGCTCAAAATGACCCTCTCTCTCTCTTTCTCTCTCTTTTATATATATATATATATATATAAACTCCAGGTATTCGATTTGTAGTAGTAATAATTGGCCCAGGCTTGGTTTGGTTTCTAAACCCATTTTTCCAAAACTATTTAGTGCTTGCCCATTTGCGATTCCAAAAGTTTCTTCACTGAACATATTTATTACATATGAAAAGTAGTGCTTAATGATATCAAAAACTTGACATTTGTCATTGCTTTGTCCAGGATGCTCTTGTCGTAATAAAAGAGCTGTTTGGTTTCGGAGGAGGCTTACATTGGGGTATTCAACTCTAATTTATATGTATGTGTATATATATATTGTTCCCCCCTTGGAAGCACAATGGCATATTACTTGTTACTACATAAAAACAATCTTTCTTGGTCTCATATCATCATCATTAGCTTTATCACAACTATTTGGGATTTCTTGGCTAATCGTTGCCTGAGTCATAAGCTAAGGGTATTCTTGTGCTTGATAAACAATTGTAGAAGTTCACAGTATCCATGGAAGGCAACTTGACTCTACTAAGACAATAGGTGCTTTCTTTTCTCAGATATTGGAAGGGTTTGCAGCTTCCATTTAACTTTTATCTTTCTTGTAAAGAATGATTAATTTCCATTGCTTTGATTTTTCTGAAATTAGCTGAAATTATCAGCTTGGACTGAATGCTTGGATTTTGTGTTGTTTTCCTGAGAATTAAGGGTCTATTTGAGATAGCTATAATTATCTGAAAAAATAATTATGAAGAAAAAATTGTTGTTTGAAGAAGCCGCCGGTGGGTATACAAATTTTTTTTATTTTTAAAATATCAAACCGTAGCTTTCTAATCACAGTAGTCTTGAAAAATATAATTTTCATGTATATCTTTAATACACAATAAAACATAGTAAGAGTTGAAAACAAAGAATGCAATGTGCGGCAGTAATGTCGTCACCCCAAATGACCCCTTAGTTTAACAGGCCAACAAAGATGATAATCTCTCTTCTCGATCAACATTAATAGTTGCTCCCCTTCTAATCAGGGGTGGGACCTATGTATAGTTGGGAGAGGGCCCTCTAAATTTTATATTTCTATTATGAGAGAGAGGCAAATTAATCATTTATTCTCTTAAAATTTATTTTTGTTCTAATATATAAACTTATCCCTCATAAGAAGAGAGGCTAGTTTTATTTCTAATGGCTATGGCATGTTTCTTAGGGTCTACTACTCCCACCTCTTTCTTCTTCCTTAACGTAGTTACATAATTGTAGGGACCTCAACATTGTAACCATGGTCTGGTTATAATGGAATCAACAACAACCTAGATTGACATTTAACTCATTTGCGTATGAATCGACAATAAAATAAGTAAATAACAACCATACGAAAGCATATATACAGATGTCATATCTTTTACATTAAGTTATGCCCATAAATTATTGGGGAGAGCAAATTTAGTCCATCTATTATTTTTTATTTTTTATAAATATTGGGTAAAATTATTTATTTATTTTACAATCATGAAAAAATTATGTTTTAGAGTGAACAATTGTCCATCACACGTCTTCCTGCATTTTCATAGAAATTAATTTTAATGTTTGATAATTTTGATTTAATTTTACTAAAAAGAATATGAAACTCATTAATATTTTTTGTTTTGATAATTTAAGAGTTTCATCTTAAACTCATATAATTTGATCATGAAATTAGGACTTCTTAGCTCACAAAAAAATCAATTAAAATTATATTAAATGATAGATATTAAACAAATTTTTTGAAAATTTAATATAGAGGGTTTTTTTGGCTTCACACGTTTAATTAATATTTCTTTAGCAATGTAGGGTATATTTAAGAGTGCACTCCCATACAACCAAAGTCTCTTTTTCTTACACATTTTAATTGTACAAACAAAATGCATAATTATATTTTTATATTTTTGCATGTTAGAAAATTCATCTTAGTAGAGTGAAAATTTAAGTCTTAATTTTGTATAAAAATCTAATACACACAGATAATTACAATGAGTATGAGAAATAGCTGAGATTTTACATGAAAAAATCCCAATAAAAGAAGAAAAAACGACTAACCCTAGCCCAATTCAAACAATTCATTATATATTTTAAATTATAAAATTTCACTCTTCTTCTAAGATAGGAGAAGGGGTTACAAAATTTTGATTTTATAAAAGTTAGACAACAATAGTCTTTGAATTATTTTACATCTAAATATGGTGATGGTTAGGTTGTAACGGCCACTAGTGGTGGTGGGTGATAGCTATTAAAAATGGGTGATGGTTGTCAATAGTAGATGACTTTATGCTTCAAAGTTTATCTCTTCATCGTTCTTTCAAGCCTCCTTTTTACTCTCTTTCTCATTGTGATAATGGAGCTTTATTTGAAGAGTTTTGATAGGAGATTTTGGTAATTTTAACCAAAATTTTAAAGTACTCCATCTAATAGTTTATATTGATTCTCTTGATCATAGATGATTTGTTGAGGATTTTAGTATTTTAACAACTTTTGATTTGAGTGATTTAGGGCTCATTGAATTCTTCTATCGAGCAGCTTGATTCAATTATAAGCATACCAGATTTATAGATAATTTGACCATTTAATTAATATTTTGAAATTTTTTGTTTGACTGATTCTTAGTGCTAGTGGATTCGTCCCATGGAGACTAATTTGATTATAAATTTGTTAAATTTAGAATTTAAATAATTTATAATTTAATACACATCTTATCTTGAGATTCATTCTTAATTTAATTAATCTTATTTAGATATATCATATATTATAATTTTAGAACATAAAAATAGTTATTAAAATCTTTTTATGTAGATATTTGTCATGATAGGACATGAATCAACTTAAATATTTTAGATTATAAATTTCTCTATGAAAAACCTTTAGTGCTTACATGGAATATTTTTTAATTTTTTTTAAATGTTATCATTAAGATTTTCTTGATATATATATATATATATATATATATATATATATATATATATATATATATATATATATATATATATATATATATATATATATATATATATATATATATATATATTATTATTATACAATTAAAAAATATATCGACGACTAAATTATTCAAAACAAAACGCTATTAAATTTGATTTTTAACCTTTTATTTAATCATAAATAAATTAAAAAAGGTCATCATTTTATCGCTTTTTTTGGGATTAAATTATCTGAAAAATATAGTTATTTCCTCTCTCTCTCTCTCTCTCTCTCTCTCTCGTTATTCTAGCCACATGATATGCGCGTTGATTTTTTTAAAAACGGCCGTCTTTATTGACTTGCTGTATTTATTTTACGACTTCGAGTTAATTTTTAATATTTTATAATTGAATAATTAATAATAAATTCTATCATGACTCTCATATCAATTTAAACCAAATATAAAAGAAAATATTTATTTATTAATTAAAATTTAAGAACTTACACGATGACCAACTGTAAAAGCACACAAGAAGAGGTACAAGAGAGAGCAGAGGAGAAGAGAAGAGAGGAAAGAAAACTAAGCACCCCAATACACAAGTATAGCTTTATATAAGAAGAAGATAAACTTCGCTGTGATACTGAAAGATATATAATTATTAATAATTGTTGTATATAATGAATAATACGAATTACTTTTGAGTTGGAAAGTAGCATCATTTTCAACTGGTGGGAATACTTTTGCATTGGAAAGTAGATTCGTTTCTCTAGTGGAGAAAATAATATTGCTAAAGAGATTTGTACCCACTTTTGAGCTGTAAAGCAAAGTGAAAACGATAATTGGGATTGCTTTAGAACTGTAAAGTGATTCAATAATTCTGCCGCTTTAGGTTGGAATCCACTAATTTTCGCCAGTGGATTCAACATCAATTCCGATGACTCACCTCATATAGATATAAAGGACAACACCTCTGAAATGATTTTCATAAATCTTTTTGAGACGATCCTTATGTTGAGTCTCATTTTCATGAGGATAATGTCTCTTGATACTCTGCAAGGCTTCATCAACTGATAACTCAAAATTAATAGGTTTTGAAGAAATCGTTGTTTCCAAATAGAATTTAATAATAATTTTAATTTGCTTAAGTTTGTCCTCAATGCTGATTGAGTTCCACCATTTTAGTAGAAACTGTCTTTGAAGGACCAACTAATTAAAAGGATCTTTTCTAAGTATCACGTTACAGCTCCAAATCCATGGGATTTGTCAATCTATGAATAAATGAGCTAGATTCTGCCTTTGAATCAACTTTCTAGGATTAATAGCCCTCATTTTGGGGGCTGCTTCCATCCAACCATTAAAAATTTTTTAATTGGTTTTGGAAGAATATTTAATTCTACTTCAAAATAGTTCCACCATCCAAGAACTACGCTAAGATCTCTGATAATTTCTTTCATGAACATCCATGAATGTCTTCGCTTTATATGACAGAAGGCTTTCATCATTGCTTACATATAACACCAATAATTTACTCCAATTTTATATTGTTAATTATTGGACAAGAAAATAATTTTCTCATGGAATGGAGTTAATCCCCATTCAGTTTGATGAAAATTTTTTTATATAACACACTTGTTATACAAAATTGTATTATTCGTTTGATCACTAACATGATTAATTTCAACACACTTTAATTGTGTTAAAATTTTCTCATAATTTTCTATAGTGAGATTAAATTCAAATGGGAAATGGTTGTTTCCCAAATATCTTTAAGTAAAGCCCACGGATTATTGATCGAATAATCAGAGGGATTGATTTCAATGATATTTTGTTCTACTTCTTTGAGAAGTAAATTAGTTCTTGTGCAACGATATCTTTAAGGGATGATGTTGCAGCTTTACTAGTTTCGCCATTTTTAACCGTAGTTGAAGAAAAAGATGTACCATAGAGGTATGTCTTTAGGTCGATCATGCCATGATGCAAAAATCTGCTTAGATACCAGATTTTTTACATCTTGTTCAATTATGTATTTGACTGAGGAATAGTCAATTCAAAGAAGAAAATGTTGATTTAATAAATCATCCTGAAATTTAGAGATGCTTTTAATGACTGAAAGCATTTCTTTTTTAATAATAGAGTATTTTTGTTGAGTTGGATTCCATCATCCTGAAACAAAGCGAACTAATTCTTCTTTAGAATTTTTTCATTATTTTAGAATACCACCGTAGCCTTGATCAGAGGCGTCAGTTTCAACAATTTTGAAACTGTCTGGGTCAGTAAAATTAAGACAATGAAGATTCTTAACTCTTTCTTTAATTTTTCGCACAGCCATGGTATGAATATCAAATCATAGTGGTGAAATCTTTTTCAATCTGTCAAAGAGTGGGGTCGCATCTTGTGTCAGATTGTGAAAAAAATCAGCTACATAGTTGAGAGCTCCTAAGAACCTCTATAACTAGTTTTTATCCAGAATAATATCATAAAATTTATCTGTAAATTCAATACTTCTATTAATTGGGATAATAGAAGCATTGAAAATTATATTTCCTAGAAATCTTATTTCAGTTTGAAATAATTTGATTTTGGGCTCAGAAATAACTAAACCATTTTTCAAGATTAACCATTTAAACATTTTTAAATGATTAAAATATTCTTCAAAAGTATTTGAAAAGATAAGAACATCATCAATATAAGTAAGAATATATTTAAAATAGTCTTTAAATATATTATTCATAATATGTTGAAATTCGGACGGTACATTTTTTAGTCTGAATGGCATTACATTCCACTCGTAATGTCCAAAGGGAACAGTAAAAATAGTTTTATAGCAATCTGAATCTTTAATTTGGATATGTCAATAACCATATTTTAAATCAAAATTTGAAAATATTTTTGTATTATACAAATGATTTAATAAATCACTTTTATTATGAATATGATATCTAATCCATTTTAATACTTTATTTAGAGGCTTGTAATTTATTATAAGTCTCAGTCTCCCTCTTTCCTTCTCAGCTGACCCCATTACATAGAATACGGTACAGCTCCATGGGGAGTAAGATTTTCGAATTATTTCCTTCTTTAATAAGTCAGTAATTTCAGCTTTACATAAAGTAAGATAATGCTTGTTCATCTGACAAGGATGAGCTTTAGTGGAGATGTCCTTTTCATTGAAGTTATCAATGTATGAGAGTTCCACTAAATATATTTTTCTTTCCCAGAAAGTAATTGGGTTGTCCCCACAAACTTCTTTCTGGAAATCTTGGAGACAATGATTAATTTTCTCCTTTATCTAGGGAGAATAAATTTTTTGTTTAAGAGTTAAATCATTAATTTCTTCTTTCAAATAATTGATATGCATAAACTTATTATTAAGTCTATTCATTTCATTTATAATAATTTTTTTGGGATTAGTGATAAAACGGAATGTGATTTCATTATTCCAAAGAAAATACTGAATTCCAGTATCATCAATTCTAATGATAGACATTATTTTGAGAAGAAAAGGAGTTCCCAAAATAATGTGTTGTGTTAAATTCTTAATAAAAATAATAGGCATTTGAATACAAACATTATCTTGACACATGACCACAGATGATAATTTATACTTGATCTGTAATGACTCTCCGCCGGCTGCCTTTAACCGCTGGCTGGTTTTTTTAAAATATTTGGAAGGAATAATTCCTTCCTGAAAGCAATTTAAATCTGCTCCACTGTCAACTAGAGCAATTAAATTTGATAAAATAAAATCTTTATTTATAATTAATTTAATAGAAATATATCATTTCTAGTATATCGCCCTTTGAATATTTTGTAAGAAACCTGGTTCTTGAGTAGAATCGGCTTCTATGTTTTCAAATGAATTGGGCATTTTTTGATTTAATTTAAGATCCATAAGACGTGCATACATCAATTCTTGCTCAGCTTTTATTTGCTAAACCTTTATTTTGAGTTGTTTTAACTCAGATTTTAATTCAGTTAAAGAAACTGAAAAAGAAGACGAACTGGCCTTAGCTCTCCTATGAAATACTTCAATCATGGAGTATATAAGAGGCTTTAACTCAAATTTTTCCAGCTTATCTTTCGTCTTATCATTAAGAAGATTTATAATTTTATCAAGAGTTGAATCATCTTCAACTTGTGCTAAAAGTTTAATTAATTGATATTTTTGCTCATGAGTGAGAGTATAAAGACGAGTCATATTAATAGTATTTTTATAATAATCTACTGTTGATAGATTTGCAACAGTTGAATTTATCAGAATCAGATGAAGATGAGGATGAATCTTCATCAGATTTCTTTTCTGAATCAAAGGATGTCAGAAGAATCTTCATTAGGGTTTGTTTTAACCTCTAGTCAATCTGAAGTTCACTTAACTTCTTCTTGATCGCATATCTGTTAGCATAGTGACATGTACGGCCATATTTATAGCATTTTATTTCTCTTATCGTTTTGGTTTTTGAGCAAGAGGGATGAGAGTGCTTAGATTTATGCGTGAATTTCTCTCGTTTATGTTTATGAGATTTTTCACGCTTAGGAAAAATAATCTTTTTTGGTTTTCCTTTATGTTTGGAAGGTAATAGACGTACATGAGGATCACAGTTAAACTGATCACAGAATTCTCCAAGTTGTTTTCCTTGAAGTAGTCATTCTCTTTTTATTTGATCTTTTAATTTAAGATCAAAACAAATAACTAATCCTGTTTTAATAGAGGCAGAAATAAGGTTTTCATATGTGAGAGTTTCATATGGGATAGTTCCATCGTAGAGGCGGATAGTAGCTTTGACCTTTTCAG
The DNA here is from genome assembly GCA_021442155.1 of Cymbidium sinense. Taxonomy (NCBI): domain Eukaryota; kingdom Viridiplantae; phylum Streptophyta; class Magnoliopsida; order Asparagales; family Orchidaceae; genus Cymbidium; species Cymbidium sinense. The sequence continues at coordinate 189,913,084 of CM038218.1, read as the reverse complement.
CAAAAGGGTTAGGAAGACCTTCAATGAATTTTTGTTCCTAATGGAGGCTATTGGCATCATAAAGTGTCATAACTCATGCCAGGAAAATATCCTTATACCATCTAAAATGGGTTAAGGATGGACATCCTAATTTTTGGAGTAAGGAGCGAGTTTTTTCTCCTTGATCTCCAGCAAAATGATCTATAATTATTTGAAGAAGATTATAGAACGAATTTTCATTAGGTTTTTGCTATTCTTTTGGAAGATCCTTAGTACTTAAATCAATTTCACTAAGGATGTCTTCTTTTTGGGAGATAGTAAGAAAATTATCCCATCATCCTTTCAGAGTACCAAAAAATCCTGAAATTATGACACGGGCTACAATATGAGGTTTAGCTGCTGCTTGATGTCTAAATTGAACAACAGTAGCAAACATAAGCATACGATGAAGGGTATGAATGATTTGATATTCAGAAAATCCATCAATATTCCATTCATACAAAGAATCTCCATCAGAGGAATTTCTTACGAAATGAAAGTCCTCTTCAAATAATAGATCCGAAGGTTTTGGTTTTTTATAATAATGTTTTTCCAAATTTTTCTTGGGATAAGAAAGTTTTTGGATATCAAAAGGAGGATGCGAAACTTGTAATTCTTAAAAAATAGCTTGAACTTTTTCAACATTACTTTGCTTATCAGTTTGTTTAGAATCAGATTTGGTTGAGGATTCATTTGAATCTTCATCCGATTGGTTGATATCTTCAAGAGCTCCTACATATTTTTCTCTTAAATTTAGAATCAAATTTCGAATGTCTTCAGAAGAAGGTCCTAACTTCAAAGATAGTTTAGGAGGTGGTTGAATAAAAGGTTTTACAAAAGGATTTGAACTAGTAGAATCTTTCTCTGAAGCTTTGTTAGTTTCAGGGCTAGATACATTTTGCTTGAGTCAATTTTTGCAACTGATGGAGGATAAGAAGGTTCAATAATTTTTCTTTGTTCAGTTTGCCATTTTTTGGTAGACAAAACAACAACTTGAGCAGATTGAGCATAATAATTGCAAAACCAAGCAACGAAAGAAATAGTCGATTTGACTTGACTATTTCTTTCTCTCATTTTCTTGAAATACAAATCATTTATTTCAAGACTTTGGTTTTCAGAGGTAAAACTTCTATACCAAGTATGAAAGTTATCGTACTTAGGCTGGAAGTATTCCTTCAGAACAACTTCTCTAGTCTTAGAACCTATTTTGTAGCTCATTAAGACTAAAGTTCATTTCAGATGGAGTGGGAGATTGATTTTCTCTCACTGGGTGATAAATATGATTTATGTTTAGGCGAAGTGCCTCGACAGATGGTTCAGGAGTTTGGGAACCATCAGATCTAGACTTCACTGAGGTTTCAAAGGAATTAAAACCCTAGGAAGTGTAATAGATCGACGAGGGTTGAATCTGACTTCAACATTGCCATCAGCCGTTTGAATTATCTGATCAATATCTTGACTGATGGTTGGTCTTGTTGTGACCGCATATGGTATGGTCCATGATCCTGGAAATACCACATCATTCCATTTAATCACTTTGTTAGTAGCAATATGAGATGCTAACAAATTTATTTTGATCAGAGTAGTTCGTTCGACTGGTTGAACAACTTTCTAAACTCTAGGATTTAAAGTATTTAAAACTCGAAAATGAATTCGGTAATGGGAATCATAACCAAAAGCTTTAAATGTAATTTTAAAGCTTCAAAAAAGGTTTATATCAAAGAAATAAACTTAAAGGGAAAGGTCAAGTAACCGCCCATGGCAGTTTCAATAACACTCATGAGAGATTGTGCCTAGTGAAGGCATCTACCATCTCTTAGACTGGCTAATATATAAGCATTTAATCCTTTGCGGGTTAAGGGCTTAAATGCTATCTGTATCATTCTAATATAGATATACTTGAAGTCTTGCATAAATTTATGCAGATCTTCATGAGTTAGTAGATAAATAGTTTTGTCCATTTGATCTACTATAATGGTTTGTTCTACGGTTTTCACCAAAGATTTTCTCTTAAAATCAAAAGTTCCAAATTGATAAATGATAGTTTTATCAATTTTGGGAAGAGATCATCTGTTCAGGTCTTCTTCATTCAAGGGGAACTCTATCATTTCAGAGTTCTTGATTAAATTATTATTCATTCTTAGATTAGACGTCGAGGAAGACGAAGATGCCATAGAGAGGGGAGGAGAGAGGAAGACGGTGAAAGAGGTAGTCTTCATCTGAACACATAATAAGGATTAGACTAACTTAGTTCGTAACTTCCACCCGAACAGTATTCTAGACAATCAACAAAAATAGGACTTACAACCCTTATCATCAACGCAGGGATTTACGACTATTTGCGACGAAGACGAAATACAAACATGGGAAGTTGGAACAGTGTACAGTTTAATCCAGTATGTGTTCAAAGGAAGAAACTTCTAACATCCTTCCCCCCCATAAAGGATCACCCCATCATAGCTCTGATACCAATTTAAATAAGGATATAAAAGAAAACAGATAAACATTATTTTGAGAAGAAAATGAGTTCCCAAAATAATATATTGTGTTAAATTCTTAACAAGAATAAAATGTATTTGAATACAAACGTCATCTTGGCACATGACCACAGATGATAATTTGTACTTGATCTGTAAAAACTCATCGTCGGCTGTCTTTAATCGTTGACTGATCTTTTCAAAATATTTGAAAGGAATAATTTCTTCCTAAATGTAAATTAAATCTGCTCCACTGTCAACTAGAGTAGTTAAATTTAGTAAAATAAAATCTTTATTTATAATTAATTTAATAGAAATATACCATTTCTGATACATCATCCTTTGAATATTTTGTAAGAAATATGATCTTGAGTAGAATCGACTTTTATATTTTCAAATGAATTGAACATTTTTAAATAACATCTTTTTATAATTATACAATTAAAAAATATATGGTCGACTAAATTATTCAAAACAAAGCGCTATTAAATTTGATTTTTAACCTTTTATTTAATCATAAATAAATTAAAAAAGGTCATCATTTTATCGCTTTTTTTGGGATTAAATTATCTAAAAAATATAGTTATTTCCTCTCTCTCTCTCTCTCTCTCTCTCTCTCTCTCTCTCTCAGTGATTCTGTTAGCCACATGAATATTTCAGTCTATGCGCGTTGATTGTTTCAAAACGGCCGTCTTTATTGATTTGCTGTATTTATTTTTCGACTTTCAGTTAAATTTTTAATATTTTAATTTTTTTTAAGGATATTCATCAATACTTCATCTTGTGAATAAAGATATTATTATGACTAATCCCTTGAGCTCTAACATCATATTCATCATCCAGATATAAGATCCCCTTGAATAATTAATAATAAATGCCAATTGGAACTCCACAAAATAATTAATTCATATAAATATATTAAAGGAAAATTCATGTCCAAATATCCCGCATAAAATTCAAATATAACGATTTCAAAATTTAATTTATATATATATATATATATATATATATATATATATATATATATATATATATATATATATATATATATATACAATTATTCAATTTTATATAACACTAATTTTAAAAAAATAAAAATGTTAAAATTTATTGAGATCAATTTTTTATTAGGATGTTCTCACCTAATTTCTTTTTGAATAAAAAAAGTAAGTTAAAATGTTTTAATTAAAATTAAATTTTTTAAATTTATTATGCCATTAATGTAATATAAACTTAATTAATTATATGCACACTTTTAAAATAAATCTAATAATTTCAGAGTTGTCATAATCAAATTTTTGTTAAAATAGAAAAAAAAAGTTGTTTAATTTTTTCATATTTTATTTTTATTTTAATAAAAAAAGATTGGATTTGTGTTAAAATTGGTGTAACACAAATTTATCAATTGTAACATTAATCTTAAAATAAATCTAAAAAAAATTTAAGCTCATTGTGACAATTTATTTTAGAATATAGTGACACAAATTTCTTCTTATATCTCTATGCAAGATTTTTTTTTTCCAAAGAAAAAATTGGTGGAAGATATCCTAATCAAAATTTTATTTAGTTTGAATTTTGAAACTTGAATTTATTTTGATAGGGATGTAATATAGGAGTCAATTTATTATTTATATATGATTGATATGTCATTAAAAATTATTTTAGTTAAAGCACGAATCTTGATATATGCGAATATCACTTATAATCAAAATCTTAATCTTTCAAACTCTTTTGATCATCACAGAGTTGATATCAAACACATTAATTAGATCAAAAACTATCTGATTCTGAGTTCAGACTAGCCCAAATCAATCACTTAAAATATAAGTGAAAACTTTAAGATATCAGTCGGATCCTTAAATTACTTCTAAATATGTAATATTTATAATAAAATTGAACGTCTTGACGTGTCAAACTAACAAACCTAAGATCTCTTAATATAATTTTATTTGAGCATTCAAATACTTAAAATATATCAGATGATCAATTGGGTCATTTTTAAATATCTGATGAAATGATTTAAATTTTGATTATATTTATTAAAATGACACTCCCATAATTTGATACGAGTTCTATAAATAATTAAAATTTGAATATTATGTATGAAATTACCTCTATAATTTAATATTATTTAATAAAATTCTTTAAATTCTTAAATTTAAACTAATTTTGTTATTTAGTCCTAATATTTTTTCTAATTTTTCTTCATTTAAATTATTTTCTATTAGAATATGTGATGAAATAAATAAATAAATCTGATTGCCGTTATACGATCTAATGAATTATCTAGATTTTATTATTATTATTTAATGTCATCTGGTTATTAAAAATTTATATCTGATTACGATCAAGCATATAATAATAAACATACATGAAAAAAAAAAAATACCTTCAGTCAATAATCACATTCAGATATAAAGGGCGGTCGAGGGGAAAAATTTAGGACACACGTGCGAGATGAAAAATAAAAATGTATATGATGTTCAAATATTTATTTAAATTAAATTGAAAATTATATTTATTAGGTCTATAAAATAATACATAAAAGTTAAATAACTTTAAAATAAATAATTGCTTCTTATAATACTGTCGGTTGTTTTTTATTTTTTATTATTAGATAAAAGAGCACAGATGATGATAAACTTTTTACATAAAATATTTGAAATGAGAAAAATATTATAGGACCTAATTTAGTTAAAATAATTTATAATATATGTGTAGGGGTGTTGTGAGTCGAGCTGGCTCATGAGTTATCTCGAGCTGGCTCGTGAGTTATCTCGAGCTCGGCTCGTTAACGAGCTCGCGAGCCAAGCTTATCGAACTACGAGCTCAAGCTCGTGCTCACAAATAAGCTCAAAAATTTTCGAGCCAAGTTCGTGGTTTGACTCGGGTCAAGATAGGTATACATAAATTTAACTTATTATCGCGTCACATTATTGGTTTAATAATTTATCGAGCTTTTAAATGACGAGTCGAGCTCGAGCTGACTTTCTTTAAATCGATAGCTCAAGCTCTGTAATTGATGAGCTCAAGTTCGAGCTCGAGCTCAACAAGATTTAAACAAGCTTATCTCGATTAAATCAAAACTTAACTCGTTTACACTCCTATATGTGAGTTTATAAAAACTCACTCTTCTTAATTATTGGAGAAAACCCTTATTACAAAGTCTAGATTACTCATTTGATCTCTTGTGATTGTTTTAAAAGTAGTAGAGAGTGATGATGATGATTAGACAATAACCGTTAGATGATAATGATTAGAAGATAATGATCAGATGGTAACTATGATATTATAGTGATCAGGTGATAATGATTCTGATAAACGTTAATGTTAATTATTAGGCCGAGCTTTATAGTCTTAAACCTTGGAGTCCTCTTTAATTTTAAGTCCAACTCCCGTTCATATAGAAAACGATGGCATATTTAGACTTTTGAGACTAATATTTAGACTATTTTGACTAAAATATCAAAACATTATATAAATGACTCATATTATTATTTTAACTAAAGGTGGATTTACATAACAAATACTTAAAAGTTAACAGTATATTATTACATATTTAATTTATAAAATACTCCATTAACTTCCTATTTCATTTCTACAGAAATATATAAATCTCCAAAATTTAAATATATAAATATAATAGTTTTAAGGTCATATATTTAAATTCTTAAAATTTAAATAATATCATAATATTTATATATATATTTTTTTTTCATAAAAATCTACTTAAATTGTTCCATTCCAACTTGTTGAAAGGTGGGAGGCCGATCAACCTTTTTGAACCTCTAAAAAGATATTCCTTGCAGAAATGCATGACCAATACTCAAAATCCCATTTAGTTGAAGGTCCTAACTTCATCTATCACATATTTATTGCATAACTCCATGCAAATTTTAATTAAATTTGAATGAAAATTTTGACCAAAAATGTAAAATTTTTAAATATTCAAGCAAACCTGTAAAAAAAAAAATTTGAATTCAGAATAAATTTATAAGGAATATACTTGTAAAAATATTTTTTTATACACTAATGACCATTTTACTCCATCCATGCCTAGAAAGAATACAATGTACTCTCCTTCAAAAGAGGGCAAAGCATCCTCTTCAATATTATAAAATGTTATGCACATGTCTTCTAGATGAAATTGTTAGTGGTCGTCAATAGTAGATTGATTGACCAACTTGCATGTGGAAGAATACCTTGAAAGAAAAGAACTTATATGACCATCACAATAAATAAAAAATATATCAAATGATTAAAATCTTCTTCCTTCTACAATATGATTATTATGATATTTGTAGAATGTTTTTTTGTCGTGACTCTTTGAATCCTTCATCGATAAAAGCTGCCAAAAATAATCTATCATCCATTTCGCCACCATTATAATATCAATATAAAAGAATAACACAACCCTTGAAGGAATCATGAACATTGTATAACTCTGCATGTTGATGTCAAATGTGTTGATATAGTCATTTGGACATAATGTAGATGTTAGATACAATAATATATGCATATGTTCTATGGCAACTCTGAGGTGGTAAAACTCCTACTTTTGTGTTGTAATGTTTCTTCTTTCATATTCCTTTCATAGTGGTATGATATTATAATGTTATAATTTACTATAAATGAGGAAAAAATGTGAATGATAAAATCTCATTCTACCTAAGATAGTAAATAATAGTTTTATTGTTGTGTAGAGATTCATTTAAAAAAGAAAATATATTACTAGTGAAGTTACCATATGAAAGAATTAGTTAGAAAATTATAGAGTAAATAACAAAATAAAATATATACATATATATATATATATATATATATATATATATATATATATATATATATATATATATATATATATATATATCACATAATTCTTATATATTTATATATATAACACTTAAACTTTAACTTTTACATATATAATATCTCAATCTTCAATATCACATAAAAATATCAAAATCAAAAATTCAAGAGCTTAATTAATTGTAATTAATAGTTGTGATAATTACCTATCCATTATTAAATTATCCTATTATCACTTCTAAAATACAAAAAATACTATAGACATTTATCTATAAGTTTTGTAAATAAACTACTTTTCCTTATATACCACTTGACAACAAACAATGAACCAATCAACCAGACCGAGTGCCGTGTCCTTATTTCTGAAAGCTTACTAGCTTGCTAATTGTAATGGCGCCTAATGGCTCCGGCAGGTAGGCCTGGGTCCGAGCCGATAGCTCCTGTGCTACGAACCGCATCGCCGGCCGGGACTCCGGTTCTGTTCGTGTGCAGGCAAGGGCGACCTTTATGATGAAAACCACTTCCTCCGCTAACTGACCGGTCGGCGGCATCAACCTTTGATCCAAAATCTCCTTTACCAGTATGTTCTTCCCGTCCGTCGCCGATGACAATGGCAGCGGCGATAAGAGCTCTCCTGGGTGCTTTCCCATCATCACCTCCAATGTCACCACTCCGAAGCTATAGACGTCGCATTTCTCCGTCACCTTCATCGTGTAAGCAAGCTCTGCAAACATGTAAGAGGTTTATAAGAGACGGAACAAGATTCATTTCATTGCAGAAAGGAAATATGTCGATGGCATTACCAGGTGCCATATAACCATAAGATCCTGCAGCTGCCGTCCAGTTCGTCGTTCCAGGATCGAGCAACTTGGCCGTTCCGAAATCAGCAATCCGCGGCTCGAAATCCAAGTCCAGCAAGATGTTGTTCGCCGAGATATCGCGGTGGACGATCGGTGGATTGCAATCATGGTGGAGGTAAGCTAAGGCGTGAGCTATGCCCTGCACAATCTTCACTCTTCTTGCCCAGTCCAGCTTCTTGGCCCCATCTTCCCCGTACAACACTTTTCCCAAACTGCCCCTTTCCAAGTACTCGTACACTAGGTACATCGCCCCTTTTCTCGAGCAATATCCGTGGAGCTTGATTATGTTCCGGTGCCGCACCTCCGTCAACGCTCTGATCTCGTTCTCGAAGCTCTTCCGATTGACGTCTGGGATGTCGCCGGCGTCTTCCATGTATAGTCGCTTCACTGCGACCACCTGTCCAAACGAAAGATCTGCCTTGTACACTGTTCCGAAGGTCCCTTCGCCGATGAGATAAACGTCGGCGAAGTTGTCAGTGGCGTTCATGATGTCGTAAAACGAAAACTTACCTTCTTTTTCCCATATCAAAGACGACAGTTCACGACCATTCTCCGCGCTCATGCTTCCCGTAACAACGGTTTCCTTTTCCCTCTTCCTGCAGTAAATCAAAACAAGTGCTGCTGTAGCTATGGCAAGCAGGAGTAATACTGTCGTTGGGATAATAATGGCAACGATAATCTTTTTATGATCGCTAGTCTTCTGAGATCCCAAGCCAGAGGAACTACATAAAGGCAAGCCGGTCAGGTTTCCACAGAGCAGTGAGTTGCCGACGAATGAAGAGCTGTTGAGAAAAGCAGCAGATCCAACGGGAACGGGGCCGCTGAAGTTGTTGTAGGAGAAGTCCGCTGTAGATAGGCTCAGCATGCCCGATAACTGCATCGGAATCTCACCGGAGAGAGAGTTGTGCGAGACGTTGAGACTCACAAGTGCCGTCAGTTTTGCCAAATTGGAAGGGATGGATCCTGTGAGCGAGTTACTGCTGAGATCTAGCAAAATCTGCAGGGCGCCGAGGTTTCCGAACTGGTACGGTATCGATCCCGATAAGTCGTTTCCACTGAGGTCCAACTGCAAGAGGCGGCCGAGATTGCCGAGATCTGGGGTTATTTCACCTGTGAGTCTGTTTTCTGATAGATCAAGATACGCCAGCTTGGTTATGTTGCCTATGTGGTTAGGAATCTTGCCAGAGAGTAGATTGTTACTCAGGTTGAGCTTAAACAACAAGCTCAAGTTTCCCAAGTCCGGCGGGATCGGCCCTGTCAAGAAGTTGGAAGCAAGGTCAAGATCTTGTAGCTTGCTGATTTCCCCAAGCTCGGCAGGAATTTCCCCGGAGATGCTGTTCTCTGTGATGTGAAGATAAGTGAGGTTCCGGCATTGCCCCCAGTCTGGCGAGAGCGTGCCGGTTAATTGATTGCCAGTGAGATCCAGGTAGTCGAGTACTGGATGAACACTGAATGCCTGCGATATGTCTCCGATGAAATGGTTCCCTTCCAGGCGCAGCCGCATGAGCTCAGTGCAGTTTCGGAGGCAAGAAGGCAGATGGCCGGAGAAGTTATTAATGTTTAAAGTCAAGTTCTGGAGTTTGAGACTGCTGCAGAGCTCCGCGGGCAGCTCGCCGGAGAAGCTGTTGTTTGAAAAACTAACAATTATTAATGAGCTGTTCTGGCCAAAATCGCCAGGAATGTGACCAGAGAGGTTGTTGGTGAAAACGGAGAACAGCTGCAGGTTCTTAAGCCGAGAGATGGTCCTTGGGAGCTCGCCTTCAAATTGGTTGGTGTTGATGTCAAGAAACTGCAAAGCCGTCAAGTTTCCGATCTCCATCGGAATCGTGCCGTTGAGATTGTTGTAGAAGAGGCTTAGAGAAATCAAAATTGTCAGATTTCCAATTGTTTTCGGGATTGGACCAGTAAGCGAATTCACCGACAAATCCAATTTAATTAAGTTAATCAAATTGCCGATCTCCTGCGGGATTGATCCTGTAAACTTGTTGTTGTAGAGAAACAAATAGGTCATGTTAGTGGCCAGCCCGACCTCCGCCGGAATATTCCCAGAGAAATTATTGTTCTGAACCTGAAATGAAACAAGCTGGGACCAGCTGGAGAACAAATCCGGTGATATCTCGCCGGATAACGAGTTCCCGATATCCCGAAGTTCATCATCTTGGTAAGGTTCGAGAAAGACGGCGGCAGGCCGCCGGTGAGGTGGTTGTCGGAGAGATTTATAAATGACAAGTTCGTGCAATAGCCGAGCTCTGAAGGGATGGTGGAGTTCAGATTAGCTAAATTTAAGTCAAGGTGCTCGAGCATCCCGAGTTTGCCGAGAGAAGAAGGGATCGGGCCACCGAGAGAGTTGTTGTTAAGCTCCAGTATTTGGAGATTGGAGAAGGTGCCGATGACCGGGTCGATTCCTCCCGTCAGAGAGTTAGATCCAAGGCGGAGCTCTCGAGTCTGGGGAGCTTTGCAAGGGAATATGGGATTTCACCTCTGAACGAGTTAAAGCTTAGGTTCAACTGTTCAAGATTAAGCAAATGCGTTGCGATAGAATCTGGTATCGGACCGGAGAAATTGTTCTGGGAGAGATCAAGAAAGGTAAGATTGGTGGAGTTAAGGATGAAGGCAGGAAATTCTCCATCCAGATTGTTGAGCGCAAGGGATAGTTTAGTGAGCGTAGGCATGGTCTCAAACTTGAAGTAATCAGGGTTGGTGAGGTAATTGGATCCGATGTCAAGGTGACGAACCTTGCGAAGATGGCTGAGCTGGTAAGGGATGGCGCCAGCGAGGTTGTTCTCGAAGAGTAGGAGGTCGTTTAGCTCCGATAGGCTACCGATCTCCTGCGGCATGGTCGTGAAACTGTTACTACTGAGGTCGAGAAAAGTGAGATTGGAGAGAGCAGAGATGTCCGAAGGGATGGAGCCGGAGAGGAAGTTACTGTTGAGATTTAGCTGGGTAAGGCCGTTCAAGGCTGAGAAATTGAACTCGTCGAGAGTGCCGTTGAGGCCGAAGTTGGAGAGATTTAAGACCGTGACGCGGCCGCCGGAGTTGCAGGTGACGCCTTGCCAGGTGCAGAGGGAAGAGGAGTTGGCGGGAGACCAGGAGGAGAGGGAGGTGGGATCGAGGAGGGTGGATTTCCATCGCAGAAGTGCATCGGATTGGGTATCGGCTTTAGAATCTTGGGGGATAGAGAAGAGGAGGAGGAAGAAGAGGGACATAAGTTTTGACTTCATGGAGAAGCGGTTGGGGGGGGGGCGGAGGAGGAGATTGGGTTTCTGGGTTGGCTACAGTTGTTATAGGTGAAGGCGGAGACGAAAAAGTCAGAGGGCCATTTTCACGGGTTTGTTAATGGTTGGGAGTTGGAGAATGAAATGTGAAATTGAGAAATAGCAGATGTATTTTTTTTTCATTAATTTGGGGTTGACCTGTGGATTCGGGCATAGTTAAAGTCTGTGTTCTCACTTTATATCAAGAACAAAATACAGTCCATACATATGAACACTTTAGTGGGGTTAGAAGAGAGAGAGAGAGAGAGAGAGAGAGAGAGAGAGAGAGAGAGAGAGGTTATTTAGTATCTATGGCTGAACTTTAATATTCTCTAAAAATGAGTTAACTGTATTTGTTTGGATGGATTAATTTCAAGGTGAGAGAAGCTTTCAATCCATGCAATATAGCTCTAATCTTCTATCTCCATTTAAATGAATTAATTTCAAGATCAAAGAGAGGTTCTCACTCCATATGGTGGAGCTCAAGTCTTCCTTAAAAATGTGTTGAATTTCTCTCGTTAAGTAGATCAATTTGATTATAAGTATATCAAATTTTGAGATCATTTGACTCTTTAATTAGCACTTCAAAAATTCTAAATATATTTCAAGGACTTGATTTGGGTTCATTTGGACTCAGATCGATCTACTTTTGATGCCGATAAGTTAGTCTCATTGAGTTGTTAAATTTGATTCTAAGTTTATTAAAATAGAGTATGATAATCTCAAATTCAATTTTATAAGGTTCCCTTGTATCTCTCTGAGATTTGTGATTTATTAAATGAATTTTCTAATAATTTATCAAAGATTAATAATTTAACATCTTTATTCAATAAACCTTTAATAACACTTAACTAAACAAAGGTGATATGTGGGAAAGAGATGAAGTTATGTTATAGTTTTTCCTTTTTATGAATTAAGAAGAAGATTGTTATCCATATGAAACCATATTTTCTTCTTCTATGTCATTGAGCCATCACATTATCACAGATCTAAGTTTTAGAAATAAGGATCTAATTCCCTCATCTTCATCCATGCTTATGGCCTCCTACTCATTTGCTCAATACAAGTTGCTTGCACTTGAAATCTTGCACACAAATTTACCTTCATGTTCAATGGTGTCTCATCCCTCTTCATTTCTTCATATCGCTCACTTTCTCTCATTTGTTCACTTCTTTATTGATGCCTTTAATCCTAACTGAAGATTAATAAGGTTTGGCTATTACAAAAGCAAGAGAGAAAATCAAGTTCTGCCATTCCATTATATTGACCTAAATCAAGAAGGAAGATTTAATGTGAGTTATTACATTATAAGTCTTTTGCAACTTATAATGTTACATGCATTGGTTTTTTTTCTTTCTAATAATGCATTGTCTTATTTCAATCATGTTACTCGGCCTACTTTATTCCTAGGATTTTCTACTCATCTAGAGAACAATATAATACTTCACTCAAAAAATTTTATTTAATAACTGAAGTTATAAAACATTTTAGCTCATATTTATAAGTATTGCAAGACTTTATGTTGACCTCCATGTGTGAGACATCAGTCGAGTCGAGCTCAAAATCCAAATTTGATTGACTTTTGATGTAACAACTCGCAAATCGAAGCTGAGAAGCGCCAAACATCATCGAAATCAGTCGAAATGGCCTCCGATCGATGAACGGACTTCGTCATTGTATTTAGAACGTCGAAATTGATCGAAATATAAATATTGCACAATCTAACGATCAAGCGATCAAGCGGTCAATGTGTCAACGCTCATATCAGAGTCGGGAGGCTGCGACGATGCTCAAATGACCTCCGATTGACAAACGGACTTCATCATCGCGTTCAGAACATCAAAATTGATCAGAATATATATATTCCACTATTTAAAGGTTAACCGATCAAGAGATCGAGCGCCAACGTCGGTCGACGCCAAGCATATCGGAGCGCCGGAGGCTTCGACGACGCCCAAACATCTTCTTCGCTCATAAAATCAATCCACGTTGGCCTGAAACGTCGAAATCTATCAAATGAGATCATTGACTTGATTCTGGACAAGTCACGAATGTCGAAATGAGCGCTAAGCAGAATGCCGATTAAAAATCAATTCATTCGACGCCACTAAACCAAACCGCTCCTATCACTAAAATTACGCTGCATCTGGAATATCAGAATGACCTAGGATTGAAATATATATTTACCATATAATGATGTAAGCATAAAATTTGTATTAAAGTGATTAAAAAATAAAAAATGTTATTAAAAGGCATAATAACCTAAATCCCTCAAACCAACCCCTAATTTCTCTGTTCATGGTTGAAGGAGCATGCATGACCCAAGCCCCTCATCCATTCGACCTCGTCTCATTTGCTTGGCTTCCCCTCCTCCACGCAATACCCCAAGCCCTCATCTCTCGTTCATTCGGTTGAGGAACTGCAAACCGCACGCACGATTTCTACCCGTTCCCTCTCTCATGGTTCGCTCTCCTACTTCAAACCGAAAGGCTCTTCCCGTTCGCTCTCCTACTTCAAACCGAAGGGCTCTTCCTGTTTGCTCTCCTACTTCAAACCGAAAGGCTCTCTTCCCGTCCATCTCCCCATCGAACCATAAGCTTTCCTCCCTCCTCCGATTGTTTCTCCCTTCGAACCGTAAGATTTCCTCCCTCCTCCTCCGATCGTTTCTCCCTTCTGATCAAATGAACCGGGCCCAACATAGGAAATCGTAAGCTTTCCTCTTTCCATTTTCCTATTCCCCTCCCTCCTTCGATTGTTTCTCCCTTTCGATCGAATGAGCCAAGACAAACAGAGGAGTTGGCTTCGAAAATACCACCTCTACCTTATTGAATTGAGAGTTATTTAAAGTGTGTGTAATTTTGGAAGATAGAATAAGAATCTGACCTTCTGAGATTTCATCCTCATTTGGTGAGAACTTTAGATCTGGTTCTGATTTCTATAGGTGCAATAGTTAAATACCTCCAATAAGTGAGAAGAACTTTTGATTAAATTTGTCACGTTAGATTTCATCAGCATATAGTAGATATGGAATTTAGATTTAGATTATGAAATTCATCATTTTAAACTTAAAGCGGATAGTTGGGGAATGATGATGTCCGTCTAGATCCCATGGTTCCGTCATCCCTCAGCGGTTCTGGTCTACTTAGTCGAAGAGGTAGTTGGACGAAGGATCCTCATCAATGATACATGGGTTACATCATCAGAAATCTTTGTAGACTGGGTAGTGTTTGTCCAAGGAGATAATCTTAAGTCTACCTTGTTGTGAGAGGGTTATTTGTCCTATCAAATATACTCATGAATGAACTGAAAAGGCATTAGAACATCTGAGCTACGGTCGTGATCATAATATAATAGAGCGGGCCAAACCGTCGAGGACTGTAATGCTTCTTGTCATGGGCCTGTGTAATCCGCGTAGTCGAAGGACGAGCCATATCTGGCGATTGATTGGTGAGCATAATAGAACACTTGATTTGACATTAGCTCCTTTGTGAGCTAGAGTTTTCTTAATTTGTCACCCCAGATAAACAGTTGTGGAAGGTGGATAAATTGAGTTTTAATTTAAGCTTTTAGTAATAGAGTTTCATTTAAGTAGTTTCAGATTGCTACTTAATTTGATTTGAAAAATTGATTGATTTGAATATATTTAAGAGCTTTAGATCCTATCAACTCTATTTAGTTACTAATAGAGGATTAGATCAATTGTCACCTGACAGAATCAGTTAGATATTTCATTAATTTGAAACTCTTATTATAGGTTTTTAAATTTTGTTAACACGGATCGATCCAGGACAGAAAGAGCGTAGCTCATGAATTTAAACATTCTATATGTAGGCCCATGCGGGTGTATAGTAATTTTAAGTAATTTTATGTTTGAATTATGAGATTGATTTTATATTTTTATTTTTTTATTCTAATTTAGCCTGCGCAACCTTTTTAAATATTAAAATTTGCACTTGAAATCTCTATGTCCAAGCACATGTAGGTGTTGATAGCTTAGATAGTTTCACCTAATTAATGAGTTCGTTGATTTTGAAAATCATAATTAGAATGAAATTCCTTAATTTTTGATTGAAGGAAATCCTATGATTTTTTTAGATTTTAATTTAGTATCATCTTCTGTCTGCTTGTACAAAGAGTTGTAGATCCGGTGGTGAAGAAAGTATTTTGATTTAGATTGTAGTTTAACACATTACTTGCACTTGATTTACTTATTGAGTTTTTATAATTCTCCCAACTTGATTATGTTCAATTTAAATCACTTTTGATAAGTTATGTTGATTTCAGTGTTTATTACTTTAGCCCTACTCATGCTTATTAGCTAGCATAGTAATCACCTCCATATTCATATAAGAGTTATTAAATCCAATTTGGATTCATCCTTAGATTTTAAGTTTATTGTAAGTTTATTATGAGTTTAGTATTAGCCCTCCCCCCTCCCCTAAATTCCAATCAAAGCTTATTTAATTTTAAAGAATTTACAAGAAAATAGAACTCACATTACCACTTCAATTTAAGCCATAGAGATTTGCAATTAGAGTTTGTGAGTTTAATATTAGCCTCCCTAAATTTTTCTTGCATTTTAAATGAGAGTTCTATTTTTTCCAAAATTTTCTTTTAAGGCTCCCATATTTCTCCTTGATTTAACATTTATCTTCAGATTTATCACATATTCTTTTGTTTGACTTAAATTTAGGTAATTTTCATTTGAATTTGTCTAAGTCCAAATTTGACTCTCGACATCATCCCCATGTGGGCTCGTGAGTGTTTTGCTTACTGATGCCTTGAGCATAGCGGCGGTGTCTTCGACACCGGTTGGGTTTTCATCTCATCACCCTCTTGACGCGGCTTCAAACTGAAAGAAGACATACAATATATATTCATCCCCTTTTTTAAGTTAGAAATTAGACAAAATTCGCTAGCATTTCCCCAGGAGTGATATCTAATGGGTGTTGGCTTACTTGGTATGCCTCTTAAGCATAGTAGTGATGATGTCATGTGACCAATTTTTCATCTCATCGCCTCTTGAGCACAAGGGCCTTCAAACCTGAAATATATGTATATATATTCATTCAGATCCCACATTCAACTCAAGCTCTGATAACAGGGAACAAGGTTGGGTATGCAATTAGAATGTAAAGCAAGGAGTCGGCCGAAACCAAAGAAGAATTCGTTCAATTTTCTTCGATGTTCTGCGGCGAAATGGGCAGTTATCGAGGAATCGTCGAAAATCGAAAGAATAATTCACCTCTTGATGATGTTCTTCCCCTGATTGCGGTGAGGCAAAAATTGGACGGGTTATGTAAGGAATGCGATGCCGGAAACCAAAAAAAAAAATTCATCTCTTGATGATGTTCTTCCCCCGATTGCGGTGAGGCAAAAATTGGACAGAAAAAGCGAGGAGTGCGACACCAAAATTGAAAGAAGAATTCGTCACATGACGATGTTCTTCCCCGGTTCGCGGTGAAGCAAAATGGACGGGTTATGGGCTCCGAGAAGGAGGTTGTGGGTTGCGGGATGGCGGCGGGTTGTAAGAAGGGCCGGCGGGCTGTAGAAAGCAGGCTAGCGGGCTGAACAGGTTTGGAATGGGCTCGGAGGTGCGGGCTGTGTGGGTTACAGGACGAGTTGCAGAACAACGGGCTGGTGTGTACTGGGCAGGTGGAAAAAGGCTGGCAGGCGGGCTGGTGTCAGGACCGCGTGCAGGAAGCAGGTTGGGTGAAGGGGGTGCTCAGCTAGTGCGAGCATGGGCCAGCAAGCAGGCAGGACAGTGAGCTGGGGGTGTGCTGCGGAGCAGGTCGGAAAAAGGCTGGTGGAGCCACACAAACCAGACGTGGGATGCGGGGGTGCAGCAGGTTGGGCGGAGGGGGGCAGTGCAGGCTGGGTGCAAGCCCTGAGTCGGTGAGGCAGGACAGCTGGGCGCTTGAGGAACACGCATGCAAAATGGGATGCGCACTTGTGCAGTTTTGCGCCGGTGGGACGGTGCTTGCGGAACAGGCCGTAGTTGACGAAGGCGAGATGCGCAGTTTTGCGTAGAACAGTGGAAATCAAGAGGGGAGAATGACGAAAATTACCTGTGCAGAGTGTGGGAATCAAGGAAGAGAGGAGGAGAGTTGGAATGTAGGAATAGAGGAGAGAGGAGAGGAATCACTGGGATGGAGGGAGAGAGGAACCATTTTTTTTGAACCAATCAAATTGAAAATAGGGGAGAATGGTTGTGCATGGGAGAGGGTAATTTAGGGATTTTAAATAAATTTTAAATTGATTAAACAGTTTTAATTTGAATTTTGCACCGTTAAACTCACATAGTCAATATATATATTAATTGAAGGTAATTACATTTAGAATGTAATAGCCTTGATCGTTTCACTATCGAGAATTTTGGTTTAAGTCGACATCAATTATATTTAGCTCAAAATATGCATTCGCCGCTTTTGGCCCAATTTTTTTTGCACATCCAATTGAGTGCAATCTTATTTGATAGATTTCAATGTTTTGATCTAATGACATAATCAATTTCACAAATGGAGGTCGTTTGCTTCTCATCGGTGCCTCTTGACCTCGATATGTGTCCAGATGCGTTGACGACTCGAGTGCTTGATCGGTTGATCATCAAGTCGTGCAATATTTACATTCTGACTAGTTTTGATATTCTGAATGTGATGGAGAAGTCTGTTCGTCGATCGGATATCATTTGAGTTGATTTTGGTGACGTCCAGTGTATTTCAACCTCGATTTGCATGTTGTCATTTCAAATCATTGACACTTGCATAGGCTCATTTGAATTGAGCGCAGACAGTCTCCTTTGATATTTTTCAATATTTTGAGTCTAACGGCATGATTAATTTCATGAGCGAGTCGTTCGGACATCGTAACTTCAGCTTCCGCTCGACACTTTGATAGCTCGAGCGCTTAATCAATTGCTTGTCAGATTTTGCAATATTTATATTTTGATCAATTTTGACATTTTGAACGCACGACAAAGTCCGTTCGTTGATTGGAGGTTGTTTCGACCATTTTCAGTGATGTTTAGTGCATTTTGGCCTTGATTTGTGCGCTGTCACTTCAAATCATTCAGTATTTGCACAGACTCGTCCGATTTGAGCGCGGATGATCTCATTTGATAGTTTTGATGTTTTGAGTGATGTGATCAATTTCATGAACGGAGGTCGTTTGATCCTCGTCGGTGCCTCCTGACCTCGATACATGTGCAAATACGTTGATGACTCGAGAGCTTGATCAGTTGATCATCAAGTTTTGCAGTATTTATATTCTGACCAATTTCAATATTTTGAATGCGATGAAGAAGTCCGTTCATCAATCGAAGGTTATTTTGACCATTTTTAGAGACGTCTAGTGCATTTTAGGCTCGATTTGCGCACTTCTACTGCTGATTATTCAACATTAGCATAAACTCACTTGAATTAAGCGTGAATAGCCTCATTTGATAGTTTTTGATGTTTCAAAGCTAACATCAGATCAATTTCATGAACGGAGGTCATTTGGTCATCGTCGCAACTTCCCGACTCTAATATGCGCGTCGACACTTTGATAGCTCGAGAGATTAATCAATTGCTCATTAGATTTTGTAATATTTATATTCTAGTTAATTTTGATGTTCTGAACTCAACGACGATGGATTCGTTGATCAGTCGTTCGACCATTTTCTCATTTACATTTTGAGCCCGTTTATGCACTTTGTCACCTCGAAGTTCTTGATTGATTTGAGGCTTGACTTATGGCACACATATGGAGGATAACAAATGCCCCCCAATAAATGTGATTCATGCATGATGCGAGTCACGTTTGTTGAAAACTAGTTGACCCTTTGGGCTGGCCACAAAACTTGGATCATTTCAGCTTCGCTTGCAACAACTTATGGAGCTTTGATAGGATTTGTCATTAGTATGCTACCTTATTCAGGACATGGTAAATGATGGGATTGAGCGATTTGTCAAAATTGACTTGTTGGATTTATAAGAGCTCTTACACCATCTACTATCTACTTCAATGGCTTTGCTGAAGATCTCTTTCTTTTATGTCATTGTATATTTGAGTTTTCTCTAACCCTAGTTTCGTGCTTGGTTGGATTTGATGGAGGAATTGGTTTATTTATTTTGATGAAGGATTTCAGAATTGGTTTATCCGAGCTTGGTCAGATTTGAAATTTCTTCTGTCTTAGCTTTAAGCTTGACGGACTTGATGAAGGACTGACCTGATTTATCCATATTGACTTGTCAGGAATTGTATACACTCCATGAATCCCGTGCTTACTGCTTTGATGGACTCATTGAAGGGTACATACAGATGACTCAGCCTTCCGGCTTATATAAGATCAATGTTGAATTATCAGTCTAGCAAGGTGTGCATTAATAGACTGAATAATCATAAAATTTCTTTAGTTCGACCATTGTCTTTGTTTGAACTATGGAATTGCTTCCTCAATCCTGTGCTTTTTTGCTTTGACAGACTCGATGAGGAGATTGGCTTTGATCTGTGCTTAGAGCTTGATCAGATTATTTGAAAATAAATTGAGATATCACCCTGTGGGTAATATATAGATTGATTTGAGGTAGTCCTAAATTTAGTGTTTCCTCAGCTTGCCTTGATTTATCGATCAAGTAGAGAGATCTATTGGATCTTGGTTGCTTGTAATTACTAAGCTGGATCTGGTTTGAGATTGAACAGCTATCTCCATTAGACTGATGAGCGGGGGCTCTTTCACTACGGTCTTTTCTTACGGCTTGTTGAGTGAGGAGAGCATTACTCGATATTTGGGTTGGTTTGACCTTTAGAACTTACCTCTTGACTTAAGATGTAGTGGGTTGGTGGTTTATCATCATGACAAATGGGATCTTTCACTTTGTGCCTTTTCTTACTTGTTGAGTGAGGGAGGCGTCATAACTTCGACCATTGTGGGCTTGTTGAGTTTGACTTTCAGAACCTATTCATGTCCTAAACTTTAGGATGTAGAGGTTGATGTTTCTCCAACTTAATTGATTAAAGCTTCCAAAATCAGGAGTTCTTTTGACTTGATCTCTAGAATTTGGCAAATTTGAGAGATAAATTTCTTGATATTTAGGAAGCTTAGAAATTTATGGATAGAAATAGATTCATTTTGTTCCTTCAAGACTCTGCAGCTTAACAATAACAATTATGGATATATCTAAGAATTTTGGTGTAAAGCTCGATGTAAACTGAATAAGAATATATTTGAGGATCTCGTCTTATAGCATGACGTCAACTCAAATAAACTTAACATAAACTAAAAAAATACTCCCTGTCTTGCAGGGGGAATTCTAAAGTACATTGAGGAGAATTTTCAAGATAAAAATACACAAATACATCAATATTTGAATTGATATACTCTAAAGGGGATTTTAACATACAACATTGATTTCATCTATATATAAAAATTTAAAAATGCCATTATGTAACAGGAAATTTTCATGAAAAAGTTCTTCATCAGTATGTTTATTTAGGGATCTCGACGAAGCATGTCGATGTCAACCTAAATAAATATACTAAAAAAATGCCTATCTTGCGGAGGATTTTTATACCTGAGAATGTGGTCGGTATAGTACTTTTCAAGTATCGACCATTAATTGGCGGCATTTCACCCTTTAGGTCGATGAATTGGTATGCCCCTCCTTGGTATACTTGATACAAGCTTCCGATAGGCTTGAATTTTCCACCAAATTTTTGATTGGGGATAATTGGTCTTCTCAGCACCAGGACTAATTCTCCTTTTTAGAATGTTTGAGGTCGCACCGTATGGTCAAAAGCACTGAACATCTTTGCTTGACAGACTTCCAGATTTTGATGAGCTTGTAATCTAACTTCATCAAGTGTGTCGAGTTCCTCCATTCTCAAACGAGCATTTTGATCTTCAGTTAGATTCAGTTGGATGGCTACTTGAAGTGAAGGTAACTCAACTTTTAAGCACTTGTTCCAAATACCGATAAATAGGAGTGGTTTTAGTCTATGGTAGGTAGTTGATCGTCCATAGAGCCTCTAGCTTGGTATACCATTTCTCTTATTTTTAGTGAGAATCTTCTTGAGCTTTGACTAATGTCTTGTTGAAGGCCTCCATGACCATTTTCTCTTGGACTATATATTGAAGAGTATCGCCAATCAATTTTGTGTCGATCGACGAATCTATAAATTTTTGCACTTTTAAAAGCTGTGCCATTATCAAAAATTATTCGACGCGACACTCCAAATCTATAGACCACATTATGCATAAAGAAGATAATCACTTGATCGGTAGTAACTTCTTTAAATGGGGTAGCTTCAGCCCACTTAGAGAAATAGTCAGTCACTGCTAGGATGAAGCGATGTCCAACTGACGACGGTAGATCAATTGGTCTAATTACATTTGTGCTCCAACATTCGAATGGCCAGGATGCTATTGTTAGGTGTAATGGATTTGGAGATTGATGGATGAGATTCTCATATACTTGACACTCATGACACTTCTTAGCGTGATTAATACCACCATAGAGTCCAATGAACTTCAACCATGACTTTGCTAGCTTCATCAACAGTAGCATCACATTTGTTCAAAGGATCTACGATATAAAGTGTTGTTGACGAAATCATAGCGTAGTATTCTCTTTTTGATTTGAGTTGCCGGTGATTTATTACTTGGTAATTTGCCTTCTTTAAAGTAGTCGATGAAGGTTTGCCTCCAATCATGGCTTCTACAACTTCACTTTACTTTTAGACAATGTCATTCATAGCTCTTCTTGGTATAACTTCTTGTTGATTTTGAGGAGTATGAGGAGCAACCTGAGTCACATTCTACTGTATCAAATTTAGTAACCCCTCTACCTGCGGGGATTGATACTTTACTGGCTCTAGAACTCATTGGGTAAATATGTCAATCATGACATAATCACCATTCATGATTGCCATTTCTTTAGCTAATTTTGCTTGATCGACTTCTTATTCTTGGATCGAGAGACTTCGAGTTAGTGTGATATTTGGTATCTACTTATAAGCTCAAGAACTTGCTTGTGATAGAAAGCTAACTCAAGCTTATTGATTCTATAGATGCAAGTACTTATAATAATGAGAATCATCAAAAATATGCAAGTTTTGAATGCCTATGAAAATAGCTTCTTCCAGACCTACCATTAATGCTTCATATTCAGCTTCATTATTAGTTCTTAGCTCGGTCAATCCATATGATCGTCTCATTATCCCTCCTTCTAGTGTTATGAAGATGATACCAATTCATGCTCTTGCACTTGGGAAATTTAGATGTTGGACTTGTTTGATCGATGAGGCTCCATCAAAGTACATTTCCCAAATTTATGATTTTTCTCTTTCATGAATGAGCATAATTTGCTCATCGGACAAATCATCATTAAGAGAAGAGTCTGCAGGGATGGCATGTGCAGCTAGAAAATATACTAAGACTTTCCCTTCCTTTGCTTTTTACGAAACATATGTGATATCAAATTATAAAAACAATACTACCCATCTTGCAAAGTGAGTTGTCAACGCTGGTCTTGTCATCAAGTACTTTAGCGGATTGATCCTTGAGATGAGGGTAATCTTGTGAGATAACATATAGTGAAGCTTTTAAGATGAGCTAAAGCGCTTCTTTCGAGAATATCTCATTTTACGCTCCAATCAACGATATAATAAAAGCATTCTCTTTTTATTTTCTTCATATTGTGTCAATAATGCTCAAGGACTCTTCTAATGTTATAGTATGAGGGGCTTCCAGTGCACTTTACAAGTGGATTTAGGTAGCTTTTAATCTTTATTGAAGGCTTCTTAGCACTCATTGTCCCACTTGAATGGAGCATCCTTCTTCATTAATCTTGCAAATGATTGACAGCATCCTGATAAGTTTGATATAAATCAACGGATGAATGTAAGATCCTTGTAAAGAACGGAGTTGACGCAAGCTCTTCGGTGGAGGCATCTCCACGATTGCCTTAATTTTAGCAAGATCGATTTCAATACCTCTGTGACGTACAATGTACCCCAGGAATTTTTTGGAGGATACCCCAAATGCACATTTTAGAGGATTCATCTTGAGCTCATATTTTTTTATTCTTTCCAGTACAATTCTTAAGTCTTCGAAGTGATTTCCATGGTTTAAGCTCTTCACTATCAAATCGTTGACATAATATTCCACCTTTTGATGAATCAACTCATCAAAAATATGCGTCATGGCTCTTTGGTATGTAGCTCTAGCATTTTTCAGGCCAAAGGGCATGACCGTGTAGCAATAGATGTCAATAGGTGTTCTGAACAATGTATATTTTTCATCCTCAAGTGCCATTTTGATTTGGTTGTATCCTGATGATCCATCCATGAATGAGAATATATCATAGTTGGAAGTGTCGTCCATCAATAGTTCTGATATTGGAAGCAGAGTCATCTTTTGGGCATGCCTTATTTAGGTCCCGAAAGTCAATGCAAAGACAGATTTGGCCATTCTTCTTCCTAACTGGGACAATGTTAGCTATCCACTCTGCATACTTCTCCTCTCGGATGAAGCTTGCTTCGATCAGTTTCTTAGTTTCTGCAATTACCTGCTCTTCAATCTCCAATCTCATTCGCTTAGCTTGCGTTGCATCAGTTTAATAGCTAGTTTTAGCTACATTAGGGGATAAGCCTGGCATTTCAGAATATGTCCTGGCAATAAATTCCAAAATTCACAAAGTAGTATTTTTAGTTCTTCAACTTTCTCATCAGGCAGAAGAGCACTGAGGAAAGTTGGACGGGGATTATCCTCAGCTCCAAGGTTGACTTCTTTATGTTCATCCATAGTAGCTATTTGTCTACCATCTTTGAATTCTTCAGGTGCGGGCTTGGCTTCTACTTCTTCATCATTTTTAAGAAGAATTTTATGAGAATCATCTTCTTCATCACTAAGACTCTCGATATCAGCTTTTATTATATTACAACAGACTCTATCTTGATGAGATTTATGGATGAACCCCGGACCTTTAGTGATAAACTTATCACTTCTTTGCAATGCTTGAGGACTTCTTTAGCTCCACATCTTGTTAAAGATTTGGGTTCTATGTGTAGTAGTTCCAATATGAATTTCAAGCTTATGCATCATTCTTCGTAACTTCTACGGATAGTATATTGGTATTCTTGTTGGCACTACCTCATCATAATTTTCATGTTGAGCATGTCAAAATCTTGGTGAGATTCTTGATTTGTAAAATAGAGTTCATGTTACGCCACTCTCACTCCATGACACATAGAATGTTATCAATTCTTCAATATCATGAACCTCCAGTGGAGTGATTTTTTTGAAGCACTACTGAGGGATGGGTATAATTTTGAGTGAGTTATCTGACTCGGTCAAGTGAACTATCCTCCTTGATGTAGCCATCTGAACTCTATTTCCATAAGTATATTCAAAATCATAGTCTGAATCTGAATAACTTATTTCATACTCTACCTTTCTTGAAGGCTTATAAGTGCCTTTAAGTTTGACAGAAATATCTTCATCTTCTTCTATGTCACTTCCTAAATGAGAAACTGATTTTTCTGACTTAGGTGTAGAATCAAGTGCTTTAGGGAGAGTCGGCAATGCTTTCTTTCTTCCCCTTTGCTTATGCTCTTTCACTTTGTGAAATTACTTTTTGGTTCCTGAAGTGTATGCTACTGCTTCAAGAGGCTCTATTAGCTTAGGCTCTTTGAGGATGAAATATTTTTCATCTTCATACATCTTTGCTTCATTGACGGAGAATGGTTGTAGGTTACTGAGAATTTTGAATTCTTCTCCATCTTTCAGATACTTCATACATTGATGCATAGTTGATGGGACCATGCCATACTCATGCAACCACGGCCGGCCCAAGAGAGCTCTAAATGATGTATCATTGATTACATGAAACTTGGCTGTATAAATCCGAACTTGGCGGAGAATAAAAGAATCCATAGTTTTCTACCCTTTTTCATTGAAACCATGAACCATCAACTTATCTCTCCCAAGATGTTGGATATCAAGTGATAATCCTCTTAATGTCTTTAGACTCATAAGATTGATAGAAGAACCTAGATCAATCAATATTCGGCTGATCGAGATGCCATCACTCTCTGTAGTAACATATAGAGGATGGTTGTGAGCAACCATTCATAACATAAGATCTTCTTCAGAAAATGTGATTACTGGGAGATATTGAGTTTGCAATGCTTTAGTCATGCATTTTTCAGCAAATTAAGCTTCATAACTCTCCAGATATTTGAGAGTCTGTATCAAAGTTTCTCAGAGCTCTTTTGACATCAAGAGAGCCTCGTACACACTCAGTTATGCAGGGATCTTTCTCTGGTGTGATAGAATATTATAATCTATCTTCTAGCTTGATTTAGGCTTCGTCCTAAGATTTTTGGGAATAATATCCTCATTGACTTCAATTTGTTTGCCTTTATATTTATTTGCATTTCCCTTCTTTGATGAAGGTGGTAAGACTTCTCAACAACTTGAATCACCTTATCTTGCTCAGATTCTTCTGAAGAGGTAGTTTCTTCAAATTTCATTCTTATTCTATAAGATTGACCAAAAGGGTTAGACTCATTTTTCAACGTCATACATTTCATACATGATGATATCGATGAGTCTGACTCTTTTTTGTCAAGAAAATATAGATCTTCATCTGAACTGTTATTGTCTTGTTGTGTCATTAAACAAAATTCAAACAGTAGCTCCTTAGGCTCTTCTTGCTTTCAAAATTTAAAATTTTTCGAGTTTGTCGACTACCTTGTCGCCGAGTAACTGTTGAAGAATATCGACATCACATCAGAGGATTCGACATGTCTCTACTGGACAAGATTCACCATTATCTTCTTCACCTGATTCAATGCGAAGTTTAGGCATGAAGTCTGCAAGCCTAAATGGCTATCTTGTCGGCTGGTGATACTCCTCTAGATTATTAATGATCTTTTGAGTTGTAGTTCTCTTCTTAATCTTCCTTTTCTTAGCCAACTTCTTTGATTTATGAGGCCTACATTTAGTAGACTGCTTCTCATGCTGTGATGAAGTAGTTTTATCAGAATATCATTGAGAAGCCCAAATACTTGGTTTAAGCATCTCTCTTAAGTCCAATATAGGTTTAAGTGGTGATTTTCACTTAACACTAGGGACGTATTTTAGCTTCTTCAATCTTCACGATTTTTTTGGAGACTACTGTTTGCCATTCTTTCGTCTGAACTGATTTCTCCTTCTATTTGTCTTTGTTGGATGATACAGAAGCAGACATAATCATCCTTGTAGACTCTTTTTGGGTTAACTAGAACACTGTAGGATAGTGTAAATTCACCTCACCGATACTTCCTTTATATCCAATCTTTGAAGACATAACAATCTTCAATAGGATGACTGATCATCTGATGATAGGACGAGTTTAGACTTGATCGACTTCTTTTAATTCGGTAACTATAGACCGACTTTGACTGCTTGCTGAAATAATTTAGCCACACCGTCCCTTCTAAAAGAATATTCTTTGTTCATCTTTTCCTTAAGAGATGGCCGCATTCACTCATCATCTCTTGTTGCTTGTTTTGGATGCTCCCCATCACTTGGAAAAGTTTGAGATTTCTCATTGCCTCATAATACTAATTTTGGCTGTGGATTAGAATAAGCAGGCTTCTTTCCCTTATCATCATTGTACATTGGCTACTTTCATTTATCCACATTGTATATCACCCTCTTTTCTCCATTTGAGCTATAGGAAGCGGCATGAATTTTGTTTCTTCTTGAGTCTGAAGGTGTTTCTCTTCGTTTTATCTGCATAGACTTCAGACTTAGTGCGATTCAACTTTTTGAATTTAGCCACCCTATCGAGCAAATCCTGGAATATTGTAATCGATGCCATGCACAGAAATGGTGCCATTTTATCATCCATATTGCCCATTAGCAATTAGATCGCATGTTCTTCTTTCAATTATTGCTCGCACTTCATACTTAGATTGTACCAATGACTTATGAATTTTATCACTGACTTATCTTTCCTCCTTTTCAACAAGCCAAAGTCAGCGATTATGATTTTCTCAGTTGCACTGGCAAACCTCTTCATAAATATAGTGTCTAATTCAGTAAATATTTTAACCGAATCATTTGACAATTCTGCATACCATTCAAAAGCGGTTGAGGTCAGGCTACTAATAAATTGATGAAAAAGTAGTGCATCATTCCCTCGTGTGTTACCACAAGTAGCTTTAAATTGGGCTAGATGTTGCTTTGGATTACCAAACCCACTGAACATATTGAATTTCGGCACTAAGTAACCTTTCAGGCACGACACTTGGTAATATTCAGCTGGGTAAGGGCGACCCTTACTCACCAGCTTTTCACTCTACGGCTATGATTACCTTAATCTTTTCATTGATTATTATTTCTAGCTGAGTAGCTATTACCGTTCCAGGTGTGCTAGCCAAATTTTGAATTGTTGGCTGGAGAGGTAGTGGGTTAACTTCATTCCTCACTTCTTGCGTAGCATGTGCTGTAGGAGCTTGAGGTACTATAGTAGCTGATGTATAGAAGTTGTATGATTAACTGTCTGTTGATTAGCAGACAAAATAGGTACTACACTTGATGTGATATTCTTCTGTAACATCTCCATCATGATGTTCATTTGTACCATCATATCATTCATTTTGGTACCAAGCTGTGTAATCTCTTTGTCTTTGATCTCCATTTAACGTTGCATTTCTCTTTGCTCTCTAGCTAGCGCCATGGTGTTAATCAGTACACCCTCTTCTTCTTCTTCTTCTTCTTCTTCTTCTTCTTCTTCTTCTTCTTCTTCTTCTTCTTCTATTTCTTATTGCTGTTCTGCTCCTTACTCATTTTTAGGGGAAGAACTTAACTACCCTTCTCCTTGTGCATTTGTAGAGATAACTATTGATGGGGCTGAACGATGACACTGATTATAAAATCCTGTACCAGGCTGGTCATTTTCTTGTTCAACCATATAGACATCTTCGACACCCATGCTCTCTTTCTCATTCTAGTCTTCTTCTTCTTCATCCTCAATAAAGATCGAAGATCCATCCTCTATCTGCTTCTGTGAAGACTCTTCTTCATAAGCATCAAATTCAGGTTCAGATTCCCTAGATTCGCATTGCTGCAGATGGTGCTGAGTGAGAGTTCATCTATATCTCTGACCATATAGATGACTTTTACTTCCATAGAATCTTCTTCATTATTTTCTTCCTACACATGAATTTCAGATCGACATTTCTAGTTGACCTCTAGTTCAATGTGCAGAATAACTATTTCTTCTATTAAAGGACTACGATCAAAGTCAACCTTCTCTTGTAGCGGTGAATCTGATTGGCGAGGGGATCCCCTAGAGGATTTTCCAGGGTGTCGACCATCATGTCTTTCATCAGTGATATCCTTTATTTTGGGTATCCACTTCTGATGAGTTGATTTTGAGGTAGATTTCTGAGTATATGTGTCAGATGTCACACCTCTTCCATTCTTTAGGACTTCATTACGGGGTCTTGGCCTCCATATTTGCTTATCCTTTCACCGAGACCTTTCGATAGTGAATTCTTAGACACGAGGTCCAAGTGTCACTCTCCAATGCTCACCATGCGAAGCGTACTGGGCTCATTGGCTAGTTACCAACAGAGATGGTAACTTTCTTGGTGGAGCTTCAATATTTTCCATCACCACATGCCTCTAAAATCTTCTTTTCATTAGGCATTTGTCCTTGGCAACTTTGAGTACTTTATGTATCCTGGCAGATAGTATTTCAGGTTGTCTCCTTTATGGTAGTGGAGCTTGGCGTGGTTGGTTCTTCTAGAAGGATTGATTTATTTCGCTAGTAGAGCTATTCCTTTTTACCTACTTTAAGTTATCAAAGTTGTTGTGGGTAGGGATACTCGCTTCTAGCGGTAGTATCGCTGGGTCATTCAAAGGGGATCTGGAGCCCTCACTTGTTTCTCCTTCTTCTCTTACGGTTAATTTTCTTCACGATGAGGAAGCTTCATGATCATGCTTTCCGGTACAAAGGTTGGTCGGTAGACTATGAGGAATTAAAGACACAATTTTTTCCTTGATGATTATTTTCATCACGGGAGCTTCAGATTGACCTAGCCTTTTGAAAACTGAAGTTCTCTATCAGGAGAACTCATTGACAGCGGTTGGCTATTGAACTAGTTGGCACACATGGCTAGAAGGAGCTTTAGTAACTTGAGGCATTCCAGCATTGCCTCAGACGAATGTAGCACGGGTGGGTACTTCGGGAGTTACAGCTATGATAGCCGGAAAATTCAAGCTACCAAATTGAATGGTAGCCCCGACATCTCCTGTGTTGGTGATGGTGTTGGTTAGATAGATGTTCGCACCATGACCTAGCTGAACGGTGAAAGGATTGATTTGTAGATCCATTATGTAAAAGTGAAAGATGGAGATTAGTAATTAGCAATTATTATTTCACCCCATACTTTCAAGATGCAGAGGCACTGTAGAACAAAATAATAGTGTAATAAAGATATACTCTATGGAATGATTCATTGCACAAAGAGCCTCATATTGAATTTATTATATACTTAAACCACCATTTTGTTGTTTTGAATTTTCAAAAAAATTTATTGCTACTATAACACATATATGACTAGCCAAAGATGGAAAGAGAATCTTGTCCCAGTAGAGTCACCAGAAATCTGTGGGCTCCAAAAATTTGCCACCGACCTCTCAACAATTATTGAATTGAAGAGAGTGATTTAAAGTGTCAGTGTAATTTTCAGAAGATAGATGGAATAGTAGATAAGACACTACTTAGAGATTTCATCCTCATTTTGTGAGAACTTTAGATCTGGTTCCAGGTTTTCGATAGGTGCAAGCCCGTATAGTTAATTACCCCTCCTAATAAGTGAGAGAGAACTTTCGATTAAGGCTAGTCATTAGGTCGCTAAATGTGTAGCATATAGTAGCAGCATGTGGAGTTTCAAAATATAGATTATGAAATTCATCATTTTAGCTTAAACCGGATGGTTGGGGGAATGATGATGTGCCCGATCTAGATCCCATGGTTCCGTCATCCCAGGTCATCGCGGTCCCTAGTC
Source organism: Cymbidium sinense (assembly GCA_021442155.1). Classification (NCBI taxonomy): domain Eukaryota; kingdom Viridiplantae; phylum Streptophyta; class Magnoliopsida; order Asparagales; family Orchidaceae; genus Cymbidium; species Cymbidium sinense. The sequence continues at coordinate 189,882,619 of CM038218.1, read as the reverse complement.
TACTTAGTCAGAAGAGGTAGTCGACCCAACCTGACTGAAGGATCCTCATCAGCAATACATGGGTTACGTCGTCCAAGATATTCTTGTAGACTTGCGGTGGTGTTTATCTAAGGAGATAATCTTAAGTCTACCTTAGCTGACAGAGGGCTATTTTTCCTATCAAGTATACCCTATGATTCACAACTCAAAAGGCAGAGCCATTGGAGATCATACGGGTTACGATCGTGATCGTAATATAATGGAGCCTGACTGGCCAAACCACCCGATCAGAGGGCTCTAGTCGTAACTGCTTCATCTATGGAGCCTACTAGCCAAGCCATGCAGTTAGAGGGCACGGGCTACGTCCTTACTAGCGTGAGATTGATTGAGAGTGAACATAGTAGAACACTTGATTTAACATTGGCTCCTTTATGAGCTAGAGTTTTTTTAATTTATCACCCCCGATAAATAGTTGTGAAAGGTGGATAGATTGAGTTTTGATTTAAGCTTTTAGTGATAGAGTTTCATTTAAGTATTTTCAAATTGCTACTTAATTTGATTTGAAAAATTGATTAATTTGAATATGTTTAAGAGCTTTAGATCCTATCAACTCTATTTAGTTGCTAACAGAGGATTAGATCTACTGTCACCTGACAGAATCAGTTTCTTAGATATTTCATTAATTTGAAACTCTTATTATAGGTTTTTAGGTTTTCTTAACCCAGACCCAGTCCTAAGACTAAACCGGGAAGCAATCCGTGCAGCATCCTTAGACACTTGAATTTAAACATTTAGCGTAGTGTCGGGGCCCATGTAGGTGTATAGTAATTTTAAGTAATTTTATGTTTGAATTATGAGATTGATTTTGTATTTTCATTTTTTTTATTCTAATTAGCCTGCGCAGCCTTTTCAGACATTAAAATTTACACTTGAAATCTCTATGTCCGAGCACATGCAGGTATTGATAGCTTAGATAATTACACCTAATTAGTGATCTTGTTGATTTTGAAAATCATAATTAGAATGAAATTCCCTAATTTTTTATTTAAGGAAGCCCTATGATTTTTAAATTTTGATTTAGTATCACCTTCTGTCTGCTTGTACAAAAAGTTGCAGATCCGATGGCGAAGAAGGCATTTTGATTTAGATTATAGTTTAACACATTACTTGCACTTAATTTACTTGTTGAGTTTTTGTAATTCTCCCAACTTGATTATGTTCAATTTAAATCACTTTTGATAAGTTATGCTGATTTCAGTGATTATTACTTTAGTCCTACTCATGCTTATTAGCTAACATAATAATCACCTCCATATTTGTATAAGAGTTATTAAACCCAATTTGGATTCATCCTTATATTTTAAGTTTATTGCAAGTTTGTTATGAGTTTAGTATTAGTCCCCCCACTGAGATTTTGTAATTCTCCCAACTTAATTATGTTCAATTTAAATTCTTTTGATAAGTTATGTCGATTTTAGTATTTATTACTTTAGCCCTATTCATGCTTATTAGCTAGCATAGTAATCACCTCCATATTCATATAAGAGTTATTAAACCCAATTTGGATTCATCCTTAGATTTTAAGTTTATTGTAAGTTTGTTATGAGTTTAGTATTAGTCCCTCCCCTCCCAAGTTTGTTATGAGTTTAGTAATCACCTCCATATAATCTGGCGGGACGACGCTTGTGGAACAGGCCATGATGGACGGAGGCGAGACGCACGATTTTGCTCAAAATAGTGGAAATTGAGAGGGGAGAATGACGAAAATTACTTGTGCAGAGCCTGGGAATCAAGGAAGAGAGGAGGAGACTTGGAACGTAGGAATGGAGAAGAGAGGAGAGGAACCGCAGAATGGAGGGAGAGAGGAACCATTTTTTCTTTTCTTCTTTTTTTTTTAGAACCAACCAAATCGAAAATAAGGGGGAACGGTTGAGCATGGGGGAGGTTAATTTAGGGATTTTAAATAAATTTTAAATTGATTAAATGATTTTAATTTGAATTTTGCACTGGTAAACTCACATAGTCAATATATATATATATATATATATATAAGGTAATTACGTTGTTCTGAACACAATGTTGCAGTCCGTTTCACGATCGGAGGCCGTTTGGTTCAAGTTGACATCAAATTGAGTCTAACGAGGTAATCAATTTTGTGAACGGAGGTCATTCGGACATCATCGCAGCTTCTCGACTCTGATATGCATGCCAACATTTTGATAGCTCAAGTACTTAATTAATTGCTCATTAAACATTTCAATATTTATATTTCTATCAATTTCAACATTTTGAACGTTACAACAAAGTCTGTTCATCGATCGGAGGTCATTTCGACCATTTTTAGTGACATCTAGTATATTTTGGCCTCGATTTGTATCACTTCAAATCATTTGGAATTTATACAAACTCATTCGATTTGAGTGTGGATGGTCTCATTTGATAGTTTTTGATATTTTGAGTCTAACAACTTAATCAATTTCATGAACGGAGGTCGTTTGATCCTTATCGGTGCCTCCTGACCTTGATATGTGTGTAGGCGCATTAACGACTCGAGCGCTTGATCGGTTGATCATCAAGTTTTGCAGTATTTATATATTGACCAATTTTGATATTCTGAACATGACGGTGAAGTCCGTTCATTGATTGGAGGTCATTTTAACTATTTTCAGAGACATCCAGGACATTTCAGCCTCGATTTGTATGCTGCTACTATTGATTATTTGACATTGTCACAAACTCATCCGAATTAAGCGTGAGCAATCTCATTTGATATATTTCGATGTTTTAAAGCTAACAACACAATCAATTTCATGAGAGGAGGTCGTTTGGTCATCATTGCAGCTTCTTGACTCGATATACACGTCGACACTTTGATAGCTCGAGCACTTAATCAATTGCTCGTTAGATTTTTCAATATTTATATTCTAATCAATTTCAATATTCTAAACACAACGATGAAGTCCGTTCACCGATCATAGGTTATTTCAACCATTTTCAATGACGTCCAGTGTATTTTGAACCCCGATTTGCACACTATCACCTCCGTAGTCCGTCAAATTTGATTTGTAGGCTTGACTTTGACTTATGGCACACATATGGAGGTCAAAAAGAAGAAATCGTAAGCTTTCCTCTTTCCTTCTTCCTCCCTGTTTCCTATTACATCCTCCTCCCAGCACATAGGTTAATCTAAGCAGTTCTATTCTCCTCTTCACTCTTCCCTGTATTCGTCCATCCCTCATTTCATGTAGAATCACACTTTGACAGTCGAACTTCACTCACCTATCTTATTTTATTTCCTCAAATGGATCGTTCTTTGCCATAGGTGAAGAAGAACACTATAATCAGGCAGGTTCTTCTCTAGGTTTTTGACATTTCCATCATTCATTCCACTTTACTTGTGCTTATTGATTGTTGTGTTATTCATTTTAAAAAAAAAGATGAAATGTGTTTGGATGTGTAGGAAAGAATGTGTGGAAATGATGCATTTATCTTTTTGCAGGTTTGAAGACCTTGTCATGCTCATCAGGGCATGACGAGATGGAAATTGGCTAAGGTGTTTCAAAATACTGACCGTCATGCTCATCATAGCGTGACGGGAAGTGTGACGGGAAGGCCTCCAAAACTATTAGATGTGGTACCTCTATGCCGAAATGCTGCCAAATTTTTGGGACTTAACAAAAAATAATAATGACTTAACATTGAGTTAAATATAAAATATAAAGTCCTAAAATGATGAATTTATAATCAAATTTGAATGAGCTTAATAAATACTAATACCATATTAGTGTGAATCAAGTAAAAATGGGTTCCATTCACTTAATTTACCACCAAATGAAAGCTTGAGTATGTTGCAGTATATATTGAAATAAATGAGGATATTCAAGTCAAATGCAAGTGAAGCTTGAGGAGGCTGATAATAAACTCACAAGAGACTCATGATAAATTTGAGGTTTAGTGTCTTTTAAATAAATATGAAATTTGATGTAGAGTTAAGAATAAATTCAGATTGGATTTAATAGCTCTTACATGAATTTGGATGTGACTATGACGCTAGCCAATAAATATGAATATGGCTAAAGCAATAAACACTGAAATTAGTATAACTTATTAAAAGTGATTTAAATTGAACACAATCAAACTTGGAGAACGAATATGAAATTCGATAACTCACCTATGAGCAAATGTGGATTTTGATATTTCACCAGTTAACATAAACAATATTTATCACTGATAATTCCAAATATCAGTGAACAATAACAAAAATTACAAAGCTGCTTGATTAACAAATGAATTATGGTTTAATTCAGACTAAGCAAGTTGAGAAGTGTCAAGAAAGTTTAAGTGAGATGCAAAAATAATTTGATACATAGTCAATAACCATAAATATAATTCTTACAATGTGTCACTATAATGATCCAAGTAAAAATCTAATTGGATTTATAATCAAAATCACAGATACTTATATTAAGTTTGAGAGCTAGCATTCAAATACAAATGTAATTCAAGCATGAATTAAGCAACAAGGCTTATATTTAATAAGCTAAGTTGAAAAAGGTATAATAGGTTGTTTATGGGTGAGAATGAAAGTTGAACATGGTGATTAGCAGAGATGTAAAATCTTATTAATGTGCATAAGCTAAATAGCCATTTTATTTTTCTATCAAAGTAGATATAAGTGAAGTTGCAATATTTTGAATAAGAAATATAAAGTTGAAGTATACACCACTCGCAACACATCGTACAACCAAACATAAGGCATTAATTAAGCCTTCAATTAAACTCTTGCACATATTATGAAATAGGATTAAAACTCAAATTCAATACCTTAAAAATTATGCAATCATTCTTAAAAAATACCCGCATGAGCCCCGACACTATGTTGAATGCTTAAACTTAGTGTTCAGGATCGTCGGGTTGCTTCCGATTTGGTCTTAGGGCGTGCGGTTAACAAAATCTAAAAATCTAATAATAATACTATAAGAAATTCAACTTAGTGAAATATCTGAGAAGTTAATTTTATCATATGATAGTAGATCTGATATCCTATTATTAAACTAATAGAGTCGATAGGATCTGAAAAATAATACCCCTACCCTGATGATGTTTGTGTTGAATTATGATTTCAGCTGGAGGGGATACTTCCATCAAAATGTGATTCTAATTTTAAATCAGATTAACTCAAATTAAATATTAAACCAAATATGAAATCTAATATGTCATTAAGCTATAAATGTCTAAATGAAATTCACTCTAAATACTTAAAGCAAAATCCACTCAATCCACCTTCCATAATTATTTGTCGGAGGTGAAAAATTAACAAAACTCTAGCTCACAAAGGAGCCAAAGTCAAATCAAGTGTTCTATTATGTTCACTCTCAATCAATCTCACGCCAAAAGTTTGTGGCCCGTGTCCTCTGACTGCGTGGATTGACCAGTAGGCTCCACATATGATGTTGTTACAACCAGAGTCCTCTAATTGGGTGGTTGCCACCAAATGGAACCATTATATTATGATCACGACTGTAGCCCATATGCTCTCCAATGGCTCTGCCCTTTAAGTTATGAATCATAGGGTACACCTGATAGGAAAAAAAGCTCTCTGTCAGCTAAGGTAGACTTGAGCATTTCTCCTTAGATAAATACCACCCCAAGTCTACAAGGATTTCTTGGACGACGTAACCCATGTGTTGCTGATAAGAATCTTTCGGTCAGGTTGGGTCGACTACCTCCTCTATCTAAGTAGACTAGGGACCATGACATCCCGGGATGACAGAACAATGGGATCTAGATCGGGCACATCATCATTCCCCCAACCATCCATTTTTAGCTAATAATGATGAATTTCATAAATTCAAAATTTTAAATTCCAAAATTACATATGCTACTACTATATGCTACGCATTCAGCGATCTAATGACTAGCCTTAATCGAAAGTTCCTCTTAGCATTAGGAGGGGTAATTAACTATAGGTGCTTGCGCCTATATGAAACCTGGAACCATATCTAAAGTCCTCACTAAATGAGGGCGAAATCTCTGGGTAGTGTCTTATCTACTATTCCATCTGCCTTTTGAAAATTACATCGATATTTTAAACCATACTCTCCTCAATTGTCAAGAGGTCGGTGGCGAATTTTTAGAGTCCATAAATTTTTGGCGACTCCGCTGGGGACAGGATTCTCTTGCCATCTTTAGCTAGTCATATGCAGGCTATAGTAGCAACAAAATATTTGAATTCAAAATAAATAAAAATGGCAATTTAAATGTGTAATAAATTCAAATTACTAATGTATGAGACTAAATGTCGAATGAATTATTTTGTAGGGTATATATTTATTACACTATTATTTTATTCTATAGTACCTCTGCATTTTGAAATTATGGGATGAAATAATAATTACTAATTAATAATCCCCATCTTTCACTTTTGCAGAATGGATCTACAGAGCACTCCTTTCACTATTCAGTTAGGGCGTGGTGCAAACATCTAGTCAACTAATGCCGTTATCAACACAGGAGATGTTGGAGCTATCATTCAATTTAGTAGCGTGGATTTCCCAGTAATTATAGGTGCAACTCCCGAAATACCCACCTGTGGTGCACTCATCTGAGGTCATGTACTTCGTTTCAGTTACGTATTGCTTTCATTAGTCATGCTCACCGAGCCTATGTTGTTGTTAAGGAAGTTCTCCAGAGAAGAACTTTTTGAAAGGAGCCATGAAAACCATGTATGAAAAGAATTCATGGGCATATTTTATCTTTAATTCCTAATGGTACAACTATTTTGTCGATTGAGCCTTTCGTACAAGGAAAGCATGATCATGAAGCTTCCTCATCAGGAAGTAAATTAACCATAAGGCAAAGAAGAAGAAGAAATGTTGAGCTGAGGGCTCAACAGATCCCATTTGAATAACCTAGTGAATAAGCAATACTGCCAGCAAAAGTGAGTATTCCTACCCATAACAACTTCGATAATCTAAAATGGATAAATAGGAATAGCTCTATTGGTGAGGTGAAGCAGACTTTCTAAACTCAACAATGTCAAGCTCCACCACTATAGAGGAGACAACCTGAATCATTGTCTGCTAGAATACACAATATTCTTAAAGTAGCCAAGGAAAGCGGTTTAATAAAAAAAATTTCAAAGGTCTGTGATGATTGAAAATACTAAAGCCTTGCCAAGCAAGTTGCCATCTCTTATGGTAACTAGTCATCAAGCCAAGTATGCTTCATGCGGTGAGCATCGGAGCATGACACTTGGACCACATATCTAAGAATCCACTGCTGAAAGGTCTCAGTGAAAGTGTAAGTAAATATCGAGGCCAAGGACCTGTCATGAAATTCTGAAAAAAGAAAGAGGTGTGACATCTGATGCACATATTCAGCAATTCATTTCAAAAATAACTCATCAGAAGTGGATACCTAAAAGAAGGGATATCATTGATAAAAGACATGATGGCCAACACCCTGGAGAATTCTCCAGGGGATCTCATCATCGATCAAATTCACCCCAAGAAGAGAAGGTTGACTTTGATCGCAGTCCTCTAATGGAAGAAGTGTTTGTTCCACATATTGAACTAGAGATCCACTGGAAACATCGATTAGAAATTTATGTGCAAAAAGAAGGAGATGAAGAGGATGCTATGGAAGTGGAAGTCATCTATATGGTCAGAGATATAGATGAACTTTCCACTCAACACCATCAACAGTAATATGGATCTAGGGAACCTGAACCTAAATTTGACATTTATGAAGAAGGGTGTTCATAGAAACAACTAGAAGATGAATCACCAATCTCTACTGAAGAGGAAGAAGAAGAAGATAAAAAATGAGAAAGAGATCATGGGTATTGAAGCTGTTTATATGGTTGAACCAGGAAATGATCAGTTTGGTACACACTTTTATAATCAGCATCGTCGTTCAGCCCAAGAAACAACTATCATGTACATGGAGAAGGACAGTCAAGTTCTTCCCCTGAAGATGAGCATGGAGTGGAACAACAATAAGAAATGGAGGAAGAAGAAGAGCCTGTATTAATTGACACAGTGGCGCTAGCTAGAGCAAAGATAAATACAACGTCAAATGAAAGTCAAAGATATTAAAATTATACAACTTTGTACCAAGATGAATGATATGATGATATAAATGAATATCATGATGGATATATTACAGAAGAATATCACATCAACTACAACACCTATTTTATTTGCTAATCAATAGGTAGCTAATAATACAATTTCTATACCACCAATCGCTCTAATACCTCAAGCTCCTACAGTACATGCTACACTTGAAGCGAGGAATAAAGTTAACCAACTACCTCTTTAGCCGATAATTCAAAATGTGTCTAGCACGCCTGAAACGATAATAGTTACTCAGCTAGAAATAATAATTAATGAAAAGATAAAGACATTTATTGCTTCAGAGCAGTGAAAAGTTGATGAGTAAGGGTCGCCCTTACCCAGCTGAATATGATCAAGTGTTGTATCCGAAAGGTTACTCAATGCTGAAATTTAATACTTTCAGTGGGCTTGGTAACCCAAACCAACATCTAGCCCAACTTAAGGCTACTTGTGGTAACACGGGAGGGAATGATGCACTGCTTTTCCTTCAGTTCATTAGCAGTCAGACCTCAGCTACTTTTGAGTGATATGCAGAATTGCTGAATGATTCAGTTAAAACTTTTGCTAAGTTAGAGATAATATTCGTGAAGAGATTAACTAGTGCAACCGAGAAAATAATAATTGCTGGCCTTACCTTGCTATAAAGGAAGAAAGATAAGTCAGTGACAAAATTCATAAGTCATTGGCGTAACCTAAGTATGAAATGTGAGCAACAATTAGAAGAAGAACATGTGATCCAATTGCTAATGGGCAATATGGGTGATAAAATGACACCATTTTTATGTGTGACGTCAATTACAACATTCCATGACTTGCTTGATAGGGTAGCCAAATTTGAAAAGCTGAATCGCACTAAGTCTGAAATCTATATAGATAAATCAAGGAAAAATAAGCCTTCGACTCAAGAAAAATTGAAACTCATGTCGCTTCCTATAGCTCAAGTGGTGAAAAGCGGGTAATCTATAATGTATATAAAGGAAAACAGCCAATGTACAATGATAATAAGGGAAAGAAGCTCATTCATCCTAATTCACAACCAAACTTGGTATTTGGAGGCAATGATAAACCTCATACTTTTCTAGATGGTGGAGAGCATCCAAAATAAGTAATAAGAAATGATGAGCGAATGCAGCCATCTCTAAAAGAAAAGATGAACAAAGAATATTCCTTTAGAAGGGACAGTGTGGCTAAATTATTTCGTTAGCTCAAAGCTAATATACAATTATGAGAAATTAAAAGGCCTGAAGAAGCAGATCAAGTAAATAATCTAAATTACCATGCCAATCATCAAATGATCAGTCATCCTATCCAAGATTGTTATGTCTTCAAAGATTGGCTAGAAAGGAAGTATCGACGAGATAAATTTACATTATCCAATAGTGTTCTAGTCTACTCAAAAAGAGAGTCTATAAGGATGATTACATCCTATTCTGCATCATCCATTAAAGATTAAAAGAAAGAAAAATCAATTTAGATTGAAGAATGGGAAACAATAGTCTCTAAGAAGACCATGAAAATGTTGAAGCAACTAAAGGGTGTCCCTAGTGTTAAGTGAAAATTGCCACTTGAACCTATATTGGACTTAAAAGAGATGCCTAAATTAAGCATTTGGGCTTCTCAGTGGCATTTTGATAAGGCTACATCATCACATCATGAGGAACAGTCTGCTAAATGTAGGTCTTATAAGTCAAAGAAGCAGGCTAAGAAAAAGAAGGAGTAAGAAGAAGACTATAACTCAAAAGATTATTAATAATTTAGAGGAGTATCACCAGCCAACAAGACAACCATTTAGGCTTGCAGACTTTATGCCTAAACTTTGTATTATTGAATTAGATGAAGAAGATAATGGTGAATCTTGTCAAGTAGAGACATGTTGAATTATTTGTGTAATGCCGGATGTTCTTCAACACCAATTACTCCAAAATGATAAGGCTAGTCAGATAGACGCAACCAACCCATCAAAATTCTTATCAAGAAAATAAGAAGAGCCTGAGGAGTTAACATCTAAACTTTATCTAATTACTCAACAAGAAGATAACAGTTCAAATGAAGATTTATGTTTTCCAGGCGGAGAAGAGTCAGACTTATCAACAATATCACATATGAAATGTATGAAGTTGAAAAGTGAGTTTAACTCTTTTGGTCAATCCTCCAGAATAAGAAGTTAATTTGAAGAAACTACTTCTTCAAAGGAATCTGAGCAAGACAAGGTGATTCAAGTTCAGTTGAGAAGTGGTAAAGTCTTACCACCATCATCAAAGAAGGGGAATTCAAATAAAGACAAAGGAAAATAAATTGATGTCAATGATATCATTCCTAAAAATCTTAGAATAAAGCCTAAATCAAGCGAAAAGATAGATTATAATATTCTATCACATCTGACAAAGATCCTTGCACAATTATGTGTGTATAAGGCTCTCTTGATGTCAAAGACCTCCAAGAAACTTTGATACAAGCTCTCAAAGATCTGGAGAGTTATGAAGCTTACTTTACTAAAAAATGTATGATTGAATCATTGTAAACTCAAGATCTCCTAGTAATCACATTTTTTGAAAAAGATCGTATGTTGGGAATAATATATCACAACCGTTCTCTATATGTTATCGTAGAGAGTGATGTCATCTGTATCAACCGAATACTGATTGATCAGGCTCTTTGATCAATCTTATGAGTTTAAAAGTATTAAGAGGATTATCACTTGATATATAACATCTTGGGAGAGATAAGTTGATGGTTCATGGTTTCAATGAGAAAGGACAGAAAACCCTGGATTCTTTTATTCTCCCTCTCAAGTTTCAAGATTTATATACAAAATCCAAGTTCATATAATCGATGCTGATACATCATTTAGAGCTCTCTTGGGTCGGCCATGGTTGTATGAGTATGGCATGGTCCCATCAACTATGCATCAGTGTATGAAGTACTTAAAAGATGGAGAAGAATTCAGAATTCCTGGTAACCTACTACCATTCTCTGTCCACAAAATAAGATCTATGAAAATGCAAAATATTTCATCCCTAAAGAGCCTAAGCCAACAGAGCCTCCTGAAGCGGTAGTATCACTTCAAGAACTAAAAAGTAACTTCACAAGGTGAAAGAGTAGAAGCAAAGAGGAAAAAAGAAGGCCATGTTGACTTTCCCTAAAACACTTTACTTTACACCTAAATTAAGAAGATCAGTTCCTCATTTGGGAAGTGACATACAAGAAGAAGAAAATATTCCTATAATACCTAAGGGAACTTATAAGCTTTCAAGAAAGGCAATGTATGAAATAAGCGATTCTGATTCAGACTATGACTTTGAATCTACTTATGGAAATAGAGTTTAGATGGTCGCATCAAGAAGGATGGCTCATTTGGCAGTGTTAGAGGACTCCTCCAAAATTATACCCATCCCTCAACAGTACTTCAATGAAATCACTCCACTAGAGATTCATAACATTGAAAAATTCATAACATTCTATGTACTGCCATTGAGTGAGAGTGGCAGAATAGGAACTATATTTTACAAATCTGAAGAGTCTCGGCCTCACAATTTTGGTCAGCCTACAATACATGGAAATTCTGATGAGATAGTGCCAATAAGAATACCAATATACTATCCATAGAAATTGCGAAGAATGATGTATAAGCTTAAAATTCATATTAAAATTACTAAGTAGAGAGCTCAAGTCTTTAGCAAGATGTGGAATTAAAGAAGTCTTCAAATATCATGAAGAAGTGATAAGTTTATCACTAAAAGTTTTGGGTTCATCCACAAATCTCATCAAAATAAAATTTATTATAATGTAATAGAAGCTGAGATCGAAACTAATAGTGACAAAGAAGATGATCTCCATGAAATTTTTCTTACAAATAATGAAGAAGTAGAAGCCAAGCCCGCACCTAAAGAACTCGAAGATGGTGAAAAAATAGCTACTATGGATGAACTCAAATAAATCAACCTAGGAGCTGAGGGTGATCCCCTTCCAACTTTCGTAGTGCCCTTCTACCTGATGAGAAAGTTAAAGAGCTAAAAATGCTACTTTGTGAATTCAGGGATTTCTTTGCTTGGACATATTCTAAAATGCTAGGCTTATCCCTTGATGTAGTAGTTCATAAACTTGCCATTAAACCAGATGTGATGCTTGTTAAGCAAGCACATAGCAAATGAGATTGGAGATTGAAGAACAGGTAATTGCAGAATCTAAAAAGCTGATCAAAGTAGCTTCATTCGAGAGGAGAAGTATGTAGATTGGATAGCCAATATTGTCCCAATTAGGAAGAAGAATGACCAAATCCATGTCTGCATTGACTTCCGGGACCTAAATAAGGCGTGCCCAAAAGATGACTTACCGCTTCCAATATTAGAACTACTAGTGGACAAACTTCCAACTATGATATGTTCTCATTCATGGATGGATCATTGAGATACAACCAAATCAAGATGGCTCCTAAAGATGAGAAGCACACATCATTTAGGATGCCAATAGGTATATACTGCTGCACAGTCATGCCCTTTGAATTGAAAAATACTAGAGCTATATACCAAAGAGCCATGACACATATTTTTGATGAGTTGATTCATGAGAAGGTAGAATGTTATGTTGACAAATTTATGGTGAAGAGCTTAAATCATAAAAATCATTTTGAAAACTTGAGAATTGTATTGGAGAAAATTAGAAAATATGATCTCAAGATGAATCCTCAAAAATGTACATTCGGGTATCCTATGAAAAATTCCTTGGGTACATTGTACATCACTGAGGAATTGACATCGATCCTACTAAAATCAAGGCAATTGTGGAGATGCCTCCTCCAAAGAATTTGCGTCAGCTCCGTTCTTTACAAGGGCAACTTGCATTCATTCGATGATTTATATCAAACATATCAGGATGCTATCAACCATTTACAAAGTTGATGAAGAAGGATGCATCATTCAAGCTAGGACAAGGAGTGCCAAGAGCCCTTCGATAGCATTAATAACTACCTATTAAATCCATAAATTCTTGCGCCTACTCCTAGGAAGCCCCTCATTCTATACACAGCTGCATTAGAAAAGTCTCTTGAAACATTATTAGCACAACACAATGAAGAAAATAAAGAGAATGCTCTTTGTTATATCAGTTGAAGATTGATAGAAGCATAAATAAGATACTCTCCGATAAAGAAGCACTATTTGACATTGATCTTTGCAGTCCAAAAGCTCCGTTATGGTGAATAAATCTCTATTGAGGCAATCACCTTTCAAATCTATTGGAGAAAAGAAAGAAGGGACCAAATAGAAATTTGTCTTAGTAAGATGCCATGCAGATCTACAGATGTACTTATTCAGTGATCGAATACATCATCAAGGAAATTGTGTACTATCTCAAAAGATAGAAGTCACTACCCTTTAATGGAACCAATCACCTCAATAAGACTCATAAGGATGACGTGTCTGCATATGTACCAGAAATTCTTCCCATACATTATATGGAAATGTAAAGTAGGGTTTATTTTAAATCGGGTTCGTTAAGTTCCCTCCAGGGGCAAGCCCCCATAGTTAATTACATCCCAAAGGTCAGGATCCCTAAGAAAAACTCTTGATTAAGGAAAATGATCGTTGTCTCTGAAGATTTCGATAGGAAGGACTATCAATCGATTGGTTTTATTTTTGAAGATCAAATGGGATTGATCAAAAGAGGGAGTTATTATCGAAGCCAAAATAAAAAATAAGTAGGAGATGCTCACGATGCTACGAAACCTAGCGAGCATCTCAAACTATCCTAAAATTGGCCTTTACATTTTTGAAATTGATTTAGTTTATTTGAGTTGCATTTTTCATTAGAATTTTAGAACTTAAGATCCCTTAACACAAGATTAAGGAAATATCTAGGAGGTGAGGAATTATGCTTATGGCCCGTAGAAGGGAACCTTAGAACCTAAATCTAGGGAGCTTTGATAAGGGCCAAAAGCATAACCTAAATCTAAGGCGAAAATGGGTAATTGGTTTGCTTCCACAAGAGAGAACAAACTACCCGATAGCATGGACTTACAACTGCCTGGGGGTGGCCACCAACTAACTCCTCCTATAATTTTAAATACATATAAGCAAGTCTTTATGCTTATGCAAGATAGCCAGACTATTTTTATTTAGAAAGAGACTAAGTCCTTAAACTCACTCTCTAAAAAGACTAGATCATGTAAAGGAACATGCTTCAAATGACCTAAATCTAATGTATTTCAAATTTCATTTTATTTTATTTTTGGACAATCATTTTTAACTCAGGCTAATAGGAGTTTTATGATTAATGCATGAGAAAGTAGATTGTTGGCCAAAATCAACTATAATTTTAGGAGGTGAGTTTCCATCATGGCCCTCAAAGATCAAGTCAGGTTCTCTGGCAAAGATGGAAGCCCTCAATCAAGAGTGAAATAAGATGCTCTTGTGCATGATATTATAAAGAAAAGAACTAATCTAATTAAGGGGTTTCCAATTATTTTATCTTGATTTTAACTAAGCTTTAGGTGAGGTTATGAGTTGTTTAGTTTTAGTTTGAATTTTTAAGTTGGGTAAAAGATTTATTTTTTTCCTAAAGAGCCTAATCCACATCTAGGCCATACATAAAGCAAGGAAGAAACTAGGAAAAGCATGCCACTTAATGCGCAAGTTAAATAAACATTAATCAATTTATAAAACTACCACAAAAAAGAATAAATGCTCATTTATGGTCGAGCACCACCGCATAAACCCGAAAATATCAAATATAGGTAGCTGAGCTCTACCCTTATATAACTTTGATTACAAATGAATTAAATTTACAATTTAAGCAAAGGAATTCACTATTATGGGGGTCTTTAAGCTTTGTTCTTCTTTCTTCTTTCTTCTTTCTTTCTTTTCTTTTCTTCTTTTCTTCTTTGGATCTTCCTTCAGATGGTTGAATGGTAGATGCTCCAAGGCTTCACATGGTGCATAAGATGGAATCTTATGACCAATGTTCATCCTAATCTCCCATAACAATTCATTCCAACATCCTAAATATACAAATTGTTACATGAAAAGGAAAAGCATAAATCTAACTAACACCTGCAAAATAAAGGTTAGTCAAATCACACCATACAAATCCCAAGCATGTATATTGGACTTATCACCCCACACATGGGTGACTAAGTCTACCTGGCCTATGGATTATGCTAAGGGGTTTAAGCACCTGCAAACAAGAAGCATTTATATTTTTATTTATGATAATGCCCCTTTAGCACAATATCCTATAGAAAGAATATTTAGACTAAGCACGTCCTACCATTCATTCTAGGAGCATACACCCTAACATCCAATCTAAAGCATTCATCACAAAATAAAATGTAACATCAAGCCATGCACCGACCTAACCTAAAGCTAGAAGTAGTGACTTAGGCTAATGTGTGTGCTTTGAAGGTTTGTGTAACATGCTTAACTTATGACTATAGATTTGAATTTTTCAACTGTGAAAGACATGTTCAACTTAGAGGAGGGTTTCATTTAAGTTGTTTAGTAACTTTGGGTTGTTTTTATTTCATGTTTTAGTTTAGTTTAAGTGAAACCTACAATTAATTACTAAGTTGTAAAGAGAGGGAAAGAGAAGAGGATTTTTCTTTCCTTCCCTAATCCTTAAGTAATTTCTAAGGTAAGTTTACTTTTTAAATTTTATTTAGGTGAATGTTTTAATTAAATATTTTAATTAATCCTAAGTTTAGATTAACTCTAAATAAACCTATCCGAAAAGAAAGGCATTTTATGATTAAGAAAAATGAATCAAATTTCTCATAACATACATTACTTCAATTCTTTCCCAACATATATAACATGCATATGAATGGACCCTAAGCATATCTATACATGCAAATGAGAGTAGTTAACATACTTCATGATGCATGCTAAGTAATTCATTTAAGAAAATTTGGAAGATTTGGATGCATGATTTTTCTAAACTAGAAAAGGTTTTCTTTCTCCAAAATTTCACATACATGTATAAAAGTAAGAAAGGCAAAAGTGAGTACAGTGCCATTATTAACCAGAGGTGTAAGGTGCAAGACCTACTTAGGGCTACTTAAAGCCTCACAACCTCGGGGTTTTCCAGACTAATATACCACTTTTCTTAAGTACTAACATACATATAAAATAAATGAAATGGAAAAATAATATGCAAAAGTTGTTTAGTGGTTTCATTTTTATTTATGCAATTTATTCATGCAAGTGTAGGAAATCCTTCTTATATGATGGCATAGGGATGAATAAGGTATAGAATTAAGCAAGTGTTGGGTTCTTTTCAAATGAACCCTACATCTTACTAACCCTTATTCAAAACTATGCCCACATAAGAAAGGAAGGAAAGGCTACACTAAACATGACTTCATAACTCAACACATGCAAGCTAATAATTAATATATGAATAGCACACTTTTAGATTTGATGTTTAATTTATAGATTTTTGAAAATACTTTGGATTTAGTAGTGATAATAGCCACTCATATTTTACTTTAGCCAACACATGCACATTTGACATAAAGTAAAAATTTCATTTAAAAAGTTTAAAAACATGAAATATTGGATTCATAAATCTTATGGCATACAATTTAACATGTTTGGGAAAGAACTAAAGAAATGTAATCATGTAAATAAACTTACTTTAGTTAATTCCTAAAGACATTCTTAAAGAATAAGAAAATTTAGAATAAATTAAAGTGAATTTCAAAATGATTTTTGTTTGTTTGAAGTTTGATTTAATTTTAAAAGGGTTAGATTAGTTTGTTGTTCCTAACCCATTCCCACATGTGTTTTGTATTTTAGTTTAATTTTCAGATAATTAAATCTATTTTTAAATGTTGATTAGGTTAAGGTATGCATTAAGTGACTTAATCATTACCTACACCACCTTACAAAAATTAACTAAGTAATTATGAGCTAATGAGATGACATAAAACCCACAAGGTATGTAAATTTGCAATGCACCTAGAAATGAAAAGGCCAAATGTAATTTGGCTCACAATTAAAAGTTAATCAACCTAAGGGGTTTTAGCTAAAGTACTTTTAAAACACCCCTTCACACTTATGGAAGGGGGTTTAATTTCCTTAAATAGACTTAGGCTATTGAACACCTAAGAATCTACCCAAGGTAGATTAATTAAGTTCTGGAGATTTTCATAATTTTTGAAAATTATTTAAAGGGGTAATTAATTAATTAACCCTTAATTAAGAAGGAAATTAAGGAAAGAAGAGGGGGTTTAGGGAATAGCTTAGGGGAAATACCACAAAATGATTTCCTAAAACCTCTACTCACTAGATCTAACATTAATCCAACTTAATCATAAGGAAAATCCACTAATTAGATCTTAATTACCCTTAATTACATGAAGGAAATAATTAGGAAATAGCTTAGCAATTGCCCTAATCAAGGCCATAATAAATCTCAAGAAAATTAGGAGAAGTAGAGGTAATCCCCTAAAATAAACCCTAGAAGTTTGAGATTAATTGGTGACTTAATTAAGGAATAATTAGCTAATTACCATTCCCAAAGAAAACCAAATCCAGAGAAAAAGGGAAATCAAAATACATTGAAAATATTTTTAGAATTCTAGATGGTATTATCTATCCAAAGCATTTATGCTTTATTTTTTGGTTTTCTATGAGGAGTTATGATTTTTAGAAGCCATAGAGATTAATTAGGAATTAATTAGTTAAATAACTAATCCCCACTTAATACCAAACTCATGGCGTGACGCGTAGTGGCGGCGGTCCGCGCTTTCCACACGTCATGCCATGAGCCCCCTATTTAACTTATCACATCAGGAGAATGATGACGGTGCATGCTTTTACCCTTAGCCGTCCGATCAAAGATTGGATGGCTGAGGATACACCCGCGGTTTATAAATTGAATAAGGGATTAAAAACGTGCCTAATAATCTTAGTCGTCCATCTAAAAATGTGTGGATTGACGGCTGAGATGGGTTGAGTTCTTCCCTGAGGAGGAATGTGAGCCGTTCACAATCCAATGGAAGATCCAAGCTCAATCCTTCATGGATTCAATCAAGACTCAACCCACACCATCTAAAGGAACAAAGCGGCCAATCCAACAGCTAAGATTCTATGAGATTAAAATTCACTTCACAAAAGACCAACACCTCTTAGCCTAAGTGGTCAAAAATTCACTAACCTTGTCGGAGGTCATCACCGGTGCTCGGGATCGATGAGGTAGCTTCATCTAGTGGAGACGAAGCCCTGTTGAAGTTCTAGCTCTTGAGGTTGAGTAGATGGATGGGTGGACCAACTCCTCTTCACTCCCCTTGCAGTTTTGATCGAATTGATCTTCCCCTTGTAGTTTTGATCGAATTGATCTTCCCCTCACCTTTAGAACTCAATTGGATGCTTAAGCAAGCTGGACTGAGTCTTTGGATGATGAGTGTAGAAGGAATTGGAGTGGGATCAAGTGTAGAGGAATTTGGAAATCAAGGTGAGCTCCCCTATTTTGCACTGTGCAAAACTGAGGAAGGCAAGATCCAAATCCTTCCTAGGGGCCTTGGGAAAGCTCTGAGAAGGTTGCTAACTCTCCTTAGGCTTCAATCGATCAAGAGTTAGTGAAAATTTCAATGGATTAGGGGGAGTATATCTCCCTCAATGGTAATCGAACAGCCAAGCCTAAGCTTAATGACTTATGTATATTTAAATTTCATTTATATATGAGAATATAAATGTGAACACAAATATATTTTTAGAAAATCCCATGAGTTTGAAAAGGTTTGATCAAAGTTTAGGTTGAATCCATTAATGAAAAATTAAGGGATTTAGGGGAATTTCAAGCATTTTTAATTTGGAATTTAATTTTTGAGTTGGATTGAGTTGAGTTATATTTATATTTCATTTATATATGAGACTATAAATGAGGATATAAATAGGTTTTGAGAAAATCCCATGGGTTTGAAGTGATTTGATCAAAGTTAGGAGTTAATTTTGTTTAAGTCCTTTAATGGAAAATTAAAGGAATTTAAGGAAATTTCATGAATTGATTTGGAATTTTGAGTTTTATTTGATGGGTTTGAATTTATATTTCATTTATAAATATGAATATAAATGAGAATATAAATGGATTATAATAAAATCTCAAAGATTTGAGTAACTTCGAATCATGATTTTGGCTAAGTCCTTAAGAAAGGGTTAAGGACTTAGGTAATTTTGACTTAGGAATTTTGATGAATTTTGATCATGGGTTTCAATCATGGAGTTCAATCATGGAATTGAATCATGGAATTAATTTGAGTTTGAGAAAATGAATGAAATTGATTTGGAGTTTTACTTAAAAGAAGGAAAGTGAGGAATGGTTTAGGCTAAAGGATAGGAGATTTTCCTAACACCCCTAAAGCATGACCTACTCCTATGGCTAACTCTTCTAAGTCTTCTAGGGCTAGGGGAGAGTGTCCACCTAATCACTAGATGTGTCTTAAGACTAAGGAACTCTTAAAGTCTAAGAGGAATACTAAGCTTAAGATGGAGGTGTTGAGAGCTCATTCTAAAAATGAGGTCAATAAAGGGCACCCAATAGGTGTGTTGTGCTTGACCAGGAACACCGCATGTATTGGTGTTGAATGACACATCATCAGAGATCACAAACATCTATCTATCTAACCAAGGAAAGAAGGAATCGAGCTTAGTATGTGGCTCAACTTATGTCCAAGACATAAGAGAGAGGGAAGAAATCCACTAAGGTATAGAGTGTGAACCTTCCACTAGGGAAGCAGGTTCAAGTCATCTACAAAGAGATGAATGGTTGGATTTGATTGAATCTCACTAAGGAGAGATCTCCACTGAGGGAGAGAGTTGAATTTGTTTAAAATTTTTGTTAGGTTTGAATTTTTAGGATGAACCTTATTGGTTTGCAATGGGTTATACTGAATAGGAGCCATGGAGGCTAAGACCTAACTCAGATTTTTCAATCCAAAGGGGTAGTCCACTAAGCACATAGTAGGACTAACCAGCCAAAGGGATGCCTTTCAGAATACAGCAGCTGGACGTAGGAAGAAAGTGTAGTAGACTTACATCTTCCAAGTAAGAGCGAGTTACTAGGGTAATCTATTGGCAAGGAAACAGATTGAACCCAACCTAGGGCTGACTATTGAGTGAATGCCATTGGGGGTCTTAAATCAGCTCAAGGATAGTCATGGTTGATTTCATTTTTAGTTTTGTTTGTTTTGATTATGATGGATCCCATAGGTTTGCGATGAACTGCACTGAGTAGGGGCCATGGAAGCCTAGGCCTAACTCAAATTTATCAATTCAAAGGGAGTAGTCTACCAACCATAAAGTAGGACTATCCAACCAAGGAGAAATATGTTTTGGTACACAATGGTCAAGTCTTAAGAAGAAAGCACGGAGACTCACATCTTCTAGAGACAAGGAACCACTAGGGTGATCAATTTCTTTGGACAACAAATCAAAATCGACCTAGGGCTGTCTATTGAGTGAATGCCACTTGGGACTTAAATTAGCTCAAGAATAGTCAAAATTAATTTCATTTTTTTTGTTTATTTGTTGGATTCTGTTGGTTTGCAATGGATCACATTGAGAAAGAGCTTATAGAAGCCAATACCTATCTCAGATTTACTAAACTAAAGGGAGTAGCTTCCCGACCGATGGGAGAACTATCCAACTAAAGGAGTGCCTTTTGATTTGCAATGATCAATTGAAGGGAAGAAAGCTCAAGGACTCATATATTCCACTAGAAAAGACCACTGGGGTGATTGGTTGCTTTGAGCAACAAATCAAACCCGACCTAGGGTTGCCCATCGATTTGCGATAATCATGCTAGAAAGAATGCATTATAGTCTTATATCTTCCAAAGCAAAATGATTGTCAGTGTAACCTGCTTGTGGAAAAATAGTTTGAACCCAACCTTGGCGACTAGGTGAGTATTGACCCGGATTTATCTCTCGGGTAGTGGGGCAATTCTATAGGGAGTTCTGAAAGATAGGATGCACCTTGGGAGAAGGGGCCCTTTAGGGGCTTGAATCCTAATCCATAAGTGAATTAATTTTTGGTTATTTATTTTAGTTTGTTTATCATGGATCCTGTTAGTTTGTGAGGGATCAAACTGAGAAGGAGCTTATATCAGCCTAGACCTATCTGATTCTTGAACAAGGAAAATCATGCATCCGAACAAATTTTCTAACCACGGTGGCTACTAGGAAGAGGCTGTCCCTCCAAAGTAACCTGGTGTCTAAATGGGGTCGAAAAGGACTTGATCCAAATAGAGTGCTCACAGGGGATGGGGTTGGTAAGGGCTTAATCCAACACCCCGGAGAAAATGACATGACTAGTCATAAATCAAATAAGTATTCGGTGTCCAACTCAAGAAGAAAGCATGGGGACTCATATTTTTCAAGAGTGGTGTACTCACCAGGTGAGTCATTGTTAGCATAGCGAACATCAACCAACCTAAGGTGCCCATCGATTTGCAAAAATCAACCTAGGAAGAAAGCTCGGGGCCTCACATCCTCCTATAGTGAAATTGTCGAGTGGGATAGTTTGTCTTCTGACTCGGTGCTATCACGGTGACTAATGAGTGAATGCTAGGGGACTTCAACTCAAAGTAGTCAAGAGGAAAGGAGCCTTTGGGGGACTTATCCTAAACCTCAAATATACTCAACCTAGTTAGAACATGATGGCTAGTTCAAGAAGAAAGCGGGACTCACATCTTCTTAAATGAAGTCAACATGAGGTAGCTTATTGGCTGGGCAGTGAAGCAGACCATACTAACAAGGCGCTCATTGGTTTGTAATGATCAAGTTAGGATGAAAGTGTGGGGATTCACATCTTCCAAAATAAGTGACCACTAGGGTGACTAGCGAGGTAGCATGTAGACCCGAGTTAGAGCAGCTAATGAATGAGTGCCATAGGGGACTTGGTCCCACATCAAAATAGCTTGAGATAAAAGATTTGTGTTTATTTTGTGCACGTGTTAAAATGAATAAGATGCCTCTAGGGGACTCTTACACCTACCTTAAAACACATCAGGGAATTATGAAATTATGCTACGAATGGCAATAAGAATTCTCACCAAGAAAGGATGTTGCTTGGGTTGTCTCACACCTAAATTAGTTATGCTAATCGAAATAGGATGCCTCTCGAGTTCTCTTACGTCTATTCTAAAAGCAACGAGAAATTATTTTTGTGTTGTAAAAGAGGGATAGGATGCCACTGGGGGACTCTTATACCTACCCTAAGCACGACACGACAGGACATAAGACAAGCAATCAACACTTCGAAAGAAGAAAAAATTTGACGAATGGAATTAGATTTTGTTTTTTTATTAATGAATTATTTTCAAACAAGTTTTATTTCATTGGTAATATTTCTTTAGATAGAGCCCATTAATTGGAAGCATCAGGTGTTCCCCTTTACAATCAATCGATAAGATCCTCCTTGGTAGGCCTTCTCTATGACATAGGGGCCTTCCCAAGTGGGTTCAAACTCCCTCCCATCTTTGATGGCAATAATTGGTCTCCTTAGGACTAACATAAGTTCTCCTACTCGGAAAGACCTAGGGCAGACCAGCTTGTTGTGAGCTTGAATCATTTTGGCTCTGTACAACTAGAGGTTCTAGCACGCCCGTAGGTGACTTTCTTCTAAACCTTCGAGCTCTTCAAACCATAACTTCGCATTCTACTTGGTAGTGATCTTGTTACCCATTGTTATCCTTTGAGAAGGGAGTTAAACTTTAAGGGAAGAACGGCTTTGGACCTATACATTAAGGAAAATGGGGCAGACTGAGTCGGAGTTCGGTATGTGGTGTGGTAGGCCCACAAAGCCTCAACCAACTACTCATTCCACTGTCATTTATTATTATCAAGAGTCTTCTTCAGTATCTGGATGAGAGATTTATTGAATGCTTCTGCTAAACCATTAGCTTTGGGGTAGTAAATGGTGGAGTATCTCCAATCTATACCGTGTCTTCTGGCAAAGCTGTTGATCTTTGTGCTTTTGAATGCATTATCATTGTGGATATAATTGAGGGTACCACGAACCTATATGATATGGTTCTGAAAAAATTGAAGCACATGGTGATGACCTCTTTGAGAGGTTGGCTTCCACCCACTTGGAAAAAGTAATGGTATATGAATCGATGCCCCTTAAAAAAGAGGATCGATCGGACCTACAATGTCGGTACCCAACACTCAAATGGGCCAATGTAGGGTGTAGAATGTTGGGTGGTTGGTGGAGGACCACACCTGACAACGATGGCATCTCTAGCTACGTCCATGCAATCTGATCATAGAATAGTAGTATCAAGTCTTTTGATCTTCAACTTCATCTTTGAATTTGGGCGTACATAAACGAATGTACCTCGGTTATAATACCATGGGCTGTTTGTCTAAATAACGTAACCATACATCAAAGGAAGTCGGTATAGGGTGCCATCAAGAGCATAGAAAGAGCTCTATTTCACTTGATGCTTAATATTTCTCTTGAGGTAGTTTGTCGGTGTTCAAGTAATCTATGAGCGTTGCATCCAATCAGCTCCTTGTCCATTTTGGCAATGAACCTCCTTCAAGAAAGTCTCTTGATGAGTTTCAAATCAATAAGGATAAGACGTCTATTTTGGACCATTATTGAAATGGACTTATCTTACGGATATGCCTTTTGGCAAGTTTAGCCAAGGCATATGCTACTGCGTTCTTTGCTGGGAACCTTGTAGATGGTAACTTTGGAATCAATGCCACACTTCATGGTATACTCGAGTAATGAAGCTTAAGCTTGAGGACCTAGCAAGACCTGGCAATCTGGTTGATGACCAGCTGAGAATCCCCAAATATATTGATGCTCTTGACATTAATAGTGATGGCTAACTCCAAATCGACAATCAAAGCCTCATACTCGGCTTCGTTGTTGGTGCAGGGGTTGGAAAGATAGTATGAGAATCTCATCACATCATGGTTTAGAGTTAGAATAACTATTCCTACCCGTGGCTTTCGGAGAATAGATCGTGGTGCTTCACCTATAAGAAAAGAAGCAGCACCATCAAAACACATCTCTCATTAGCGGTTGCCGGTCTTCCCTAAGTTCATGATTTATTCATTGGGGGATCATCATTAAGTGAAGAATCAGCAGGAAGTGGCGTGCTACTAAGAAATTCACTAGTGCCTGTCATTTTACTACACTGAGGGGTACAAATGTGCTATCAAACTGTGAGAGAATCATGAATCGATGAGCCAAACATCCAAAAAGTGTTGGTCATGTCATGAGGTACTGCAGTAGATTGGTTCAGAAGATTAAGTTCACCTTATGAGAAAGCATGTAATGTTATAGCTTCTGAGATGCAAAGATCAAAGCTAGGTAATGTTTCTTGATAGTTGGATAGTTTGCTTCAGCAGGGATCAGATGACGGCTGGGGTAGTAGAGTATGCTTTCCTTCCCCTCGTCATTGGCAACAAGAGAGTCATCAATGCAGTGTAAAGGATCAATGGCCTACCGGGGTAGAGGTCTGAGCGGTGGCTTCACCTAGTATTCTTTGATGTCTTTGAATGCATGCTGGCACTTGTCATCCCAATTGAACTCGACATCCTTTTTGACAAGTGCTGAGATTGGTTTGCATTATCCTGATAAGTTTGAGATAAAGCATCTTAGATACACTAGCCATCCTTGAAAGGATCTGAGTTGAGTTAAACTCTTTGGAGGTGTCATTTCTAAGATAGCTTTAATCTTTTCAGGATCTATTTTTATTCCCCATTGTCGAACAATAAACCCAAGGAATTTCTCTAAAGTAACTATGAATGCGCACTTTAGGGGATTCATTTTATGGTTATATTATCTTAATCGTTCGAAAACTACTCTCAAGTCAAAGAGGTGGTCTTTCTTTTCTCTACTTTTGACTACTAGATCATCAATGTAGCACTCAACCTGATGATGGATGAGTTCGTTGAAGATCGAGTCATGGTTGGTATGTAGCACCAACATTTTAAGGCGAAAGGCATGACCCTATAATAGAAGATTTTGATGGGTTCAAAAGTAGTGTTTCTTTCATCTTTAAGACATCTTGATTTGGTTATAGCTATGACCCATCCATGAAAGAAGGCGCATGAGATGAGGCGATGTCCATCATTAATTCTGGTATAGGAAGAGGAAACTCATCCTTACGACATGACTTATTTAAGTCCCTAAAATCAATGCAAAGGTGAATTTGGCCATTCTTCTTCTTAATTGGAATGACACTAGCTAACCAGGTAGGATATTTTTCTTCCTTGTTGAAACTAGCATCGATCAGTTTCTTAACTTCAGAAATGACCTGTTGTTCAATTTCTAATCACATGCGTCTAGGAGCTTGTTTAATAGGGTAACACTAGGATCTATTGCTAGTTTATGGACTACAATGTTAGGAGATAATCCAGGAATTTCTTCATAACTCCATACAAAGTAGTCTTTAAACTCAGTCAATAGCCAAACTAAGTCATTGGTTTCTTCTTCATTCAATAATGAACTGATGTATGTGGCGAGGATTTTCTTCTGTCCCGAGGTTCATTTCTTTTAGCTTGTCGATTGTTGAATGAATCTCCTCTTCAAACTCTAGCGGTGCTTCTTTGACTTGGAGATCATCTGGATTGAAGTTTCTAAACACACATTCTCATGAGAGTTGGGGATGTGTGAGAAGAATCTATCAGATTCCAAATGGTTGGTAACAACTAGGCAAAAATCTTCATCATCGAATGGACCCACTGTGTCGAATCCTAGTCCTGCTCTTGGTTGTGCTTTCCTGTTTGTATTATTCCATAATTTTTCAAAATATTCTGACATGTACTTGGACCAAGTGTGAGGGACTAAATCTTTCTGCACAAGATTTTGAACACAAGGTGTAAAAGTCAAAAGGTAATTCTATTAATTCTATAAAAGTATCTTGCTCAAGTCCTACATCGAGCTCTAGACTTGAGGATGATGAACCCAAAAGAACCTCTTCTGCTTTGTGTCACTGGAAGACTTAGGGACTTTCTTAACTATCAAACCTTCAACTTTCTAAGATGTAAGTGAGGTAAGAGCTAAGGTTCCCAACTGCTGCCAAATAGTTTCACATAAATTAGATTCAAATACTTTGCTTTCCTTGGAGGCCTGGTCTTTGTCTCTGGCTGGATCAAAAGTCACCTCCAATGGAACCTAAAGGGGTTTGCTGGTATACTAATCACATTATACTTGTCCTTCGAGCTGGATTCTAAGTCTATGTGAATAGTAGGGGTACTCCTGTGAACTGGAACATAACTTCTATTGCCTGAAAGCCAACTAGGGGGTCTTCCACCTCTGGGACTGCCTCTATTTCTACCTCCTACTCACGGTGGAGGTTGAGCATCCTACATGTCCATATGATGGAATGAACTATGGGTGGAATGTGATATCTTGATCCACTTCTTCTTCAATTCCCCTTTCTTGCACACTTGGACTTTTCTTTTTCTTTTCATTTTCTTTTATCTTTTTTTTTGTTTCATTTTCTTTTGCTTTTTCATTTGTATTTGAATTTTGTTAAAGTTCATGAGCAAGGGTGTTTCGAGGAAGATAATAGGTTGCATCCTCATTGATCTCAACCTCTCTAACTAAGAATGGATTTTCATCCCCATTGACACGTTACTCAATTCCATCTTTTCTGAACTTGATGCATTGATGAAGGGAGGATGAAACAATCTTATTCTGATGTATCCAAGACCTACCAAGCAAAACATTGAATGTAGTATTCAAATCAATGATGTAGAACTTGGCATCAGTCTTCTAGTCATCGATCTCTAGAAATACTATAGAACCTAAAGCCCGCTCACCTTGATCATTGAATCCTCTCAACATCATATATCTCCTTGGAGAGTAGAGATGTCGATCTTCAAATAGGCAAGGGTCTTTAGACTCATAATTTTAACTAATGCACCTAAATCCAAGAACCAGTGAGTGAAGTCCATGTCGAATGTGTATGGGGGCGGTTGTGCTCCAAGTCCCCCAGTAGAAGGTCTTCATCTGTGAAGGTGATCCCTTGGGCTTCTTTTGCATAGTGTGCTTCTTCACCTATAGCAATCAATTGAGCTAAGCATATTTCAGGATCAAGGAGAGCCTTGATTAGTGATTCCCTCATCTCTTTGGATAAGACAAGGGCATCATATATGCTTAGCTTAGATGACAACTTTCTTAGATGAGAAAGGATGTTGTAGTCCACCTTTGGCTAGTCTTCCACAAGCATATCCAAGGGTGGAGGATCCTGTGGAAGGACTTCTCGATCTTCAATACCATTGACTTGTTTCTCTTTATCTAGAGGTGCTGCCCTAGGAAGTAGAACCTTGCCACTACGGAGGTTGACTTTGACTCTAGGTAGGTGTGGCAGTTCTACACACTTGAGCTCTCTTACAGCTTCTCCTATGGGACTCTCAAAATGATGATTCCAAGTCTATCTCGAGGTGAACCCATAGTATTGAGTTGGAAAGATCTAACTCGTCGAGAAGAAAAAGATTGAAATTGTTATAGTTTATTAGACTTGAAGAGTTATCACTAGGAATAGAAGAAGATAATTCATTAGAAGACACACAGATGTAATTCAAATCAGCTTTATTCTTCAATTTCTTGGAAGTATTTGGAGGTACAAAGTAGAAGTCAAGTAGAGTAAGTGGAGTAAGGGATTTGATGCCCTTATCACTAATACAAGAGTTCTAATAGTAGAAGAAATAGAAGTCACTAGGTGTGGAAGAGGAAGGCTGTGGAGTGCACGATCAATGGGCTAAAGGGCTTTCCTGCTAACACATGCTGCTTCCTTCTTCACTCGAGTTCCCACTTTTATAGAGTTGACCGCCTTGCAACCTTCCTTAGTGTTGGAGGTTTGAGATTCAAACACACCTAAAAGGAAAGCTTCTTGATCTTCTGGATTATTTTCTTAGAGGTTTTAGATAAAGAGATGTCCCGGCCTTCTTTGGTTTTGGTAGGATCACTAGTATCCCCAAGGATTACCCTAATGGAATTGGAAGGTTGTTCCATAAGGTATTCTTTTGGGATAATGACAGCACCAGTCTTGAAACTATGTTCAAGCCAATCCATAAATGTAAAGCAATCCTCCAAAATGTGGCCTAACATATGGTGGTAAGGAAAAAAGTTTGGATAATGACTTTTGCCAACTTCCTCCGATCTCCAAGGCTCAGGTAGCTGAAAATCAGATTTCTTTAAGAGATTCTTAAAGATTTTCCTGATTACCTCCCTCTTAAAAGAATAAGGTTTATTTATCTTATTTAATATAGTAGGTGGACCATAGCTACCTGGCGACATATATGCTGTCGCTGCTGGTGGTGGTATGGCTAAGGCAGTGGCTGTGCTGGCCGTGGAGGCTGAAGTGGAGGCCGGTATGCCTACCTCAGTGGTGGAAAAAGAGGTGGAGGCTGTTGAGGTCATGGTTGCTCTGACTCATCTCTAGTTGGCTGCTTCGCATTGTCAACCTCTGCTACTGCTCCAAGTTTCTTATCATAAACCTTTTGGGATTTCTTCTTTAGCAACTGATCTAGAAAAGGAAACTATTTGGTCTCTCCTTGTAGACTAGCTGCCTTGTTGATTAGCTTCTAAAATATCTTTATGGTGAAGCCCTTAAGCATGAAGGCGATCGACCATGGATATTCCACAAGAGAATCTCAATGGCATGCTATTCAGACAGCTATGGTTCACACTTCATACTCAAGTTGTGCCATCAGAGAATATAATCAACAAGTGACTCACTCGAGTGTTGTTAGGCTATAACGAGATCACCTACAATAACCTTTTGCTGAGCTCTAGCAAATCTCTTGATAAAGAGTTGCTCTAACTTAGTAAATGTCCTAATTGAACTGTTTGGCAGTTCAGCATACCAATCAAAGGTAATACCCGCTAGGGTACTAACAAAGAGTAAAGCGTCGCTGCCAGCTGCGTTGCAACAACTTTCCCTGAAGTGAGCTATATGTTACCTCAGATTCCCACTGTCATTGAAGCTCTTGAAGGAAGAAGGCACGAAACCGTTGGGATATTGGATAGCATCAAATTCCTCTAGGTAGGGTCTACCCTTTGGAACTGATGATCCTCCCTAGGCTTGAGCCGAGGCTTCCTTCACCTGCTCATCAACCATGATTTTTAAATCTTTTTCTTGTATGGAGGTACTGTCCACTACCTTCCTTTATAGACTAGTGCTACCTTGCTCAACAGGAGGTAGAGTCTTAATTAGATCTAAGACATGCACTAGCTCAGGCTAACTGACATCAATTTTGCTAGGATGAACTAGAAGGTCTTGCTTCTAAAGCACTGACACTGCTGCTAACAAGTCCTGTAACTACTCTGTCATCCTATCAATCTGTTCGTCTTTCTGCCTTAACTAGATTCGGAGGTGATGGGGCTGATTCTGTGGTGTCTCCTTGATCAACCTCATCACCTTCCATAGCCAACTGGTCCCTAAGAAGAGAACCTCTAGTCTCAACCATGCATATGCCAGCTGAATCCCCCATCAAGTCATCTCTGTTGGGATCGAAGCTGACTCTTTCTTCATCAGACCATGCATACCCTAAGATCTTCTTTTTCTCCATAAAATAGTATGCAACTATCCATCTAAGGAACTATCTAACTCTGTAGGTACAAAAATCTTGGGCTGACGGTGTGATTGCTATCATGAATTGAGAGGCACCAGACCTCACCTAAAGCTGGGGAGTCAATCTTGTGTGGACTGTACTCACTAGAAGAATGATAATCCTGAATGATGCTAGCTGTAATAGGGGTAATAATCTTGGATGATCCTCTACCACTGCTGCCACTATTCTATCATCTGGAATATCCATAATATTAGTCACCATCTCCGCATTCAACTGAATGGGTGGAGTCAGCGAAGGAATGACCACGAAGCTCCGGGGTCGCCAATCCTTCCGCACCACTACTGGGGCAGAAGGTCGAGCAGGAGAGCTCAGCCCTACCACAATGGATGGTGTAGGAGAAGTGGGATCCCTTGGCTGTAGTTGAATCACCAACGGGGTACGTTTCTCCTCAAATGCCTTCATGGCCTTGGAATGGTGATGCCGGAACCCGCTGATGGCGGTGACGGGAGTAGAGCGGTGGGGTGGAGACACCACCGACTTTCTGTGAATAGGAGCTGCCCTCCTGTGATGGCTGGTCCCCGTAAGGAGGATACTATCAGTATGATCAGCGCAGGTAGCATGCCGAGCTGGAATATCGACCAAAGTAGAAGCAGCTAATTGACGGCTGAACCTCCATTGCTCCATACTGGCAATATATGATGTATAGACCTCATGGGCCCTCTCCTGACCGCCTCTCCATGCTACGGGATAATAGATCATAAAACCGAGCACCGACTGAGCATGTTCGCCTACCTAAAGAAGAGCAAGGCCGACGTACGACCTCCTACTCTGAGAAATTGTCTACTGCAGATGCACCACTGGAAGAGGTGATGACCTGATTCTCCTGGCATCCTCTCTATCTGATCCTGAGAGAGGATGAAACTAGTTTTTCGTAACCAGTGATAATGTGATCATAGTAGACTCATCCATAGTTGACCTGACAGATGCCTCTAACTCTCTAGCTATCCTGGTATGGAACCGTTTGACCATATGATTCTTGTTTCGGTGCTGAGTGCTAGTAGGACGAGAGGAGTGCGAGCTAGGCCCATACTCAAATGTAGGGGAGGCAATCCCTGAAACCATGGGAGCCTTACCCTTGGAGGGTACAAATGATAGGGTGGTAGCTCGTACCGAGGTAATATGGGCAACTCGAGGATGAATCGCCGTGAATCAGAATCTGGCAATGAAATCAGCAGTGGTACTGCCACAACTTTTCTCTTCAGTGAGGAAATATTTGAATCCGAGGGTAAGTTTACCCTGATGATCGACTTCTACCAGGCCACCCTCTTCCTGCTGACTATTGTGAGGGGAACGCCCTCATAAGTCATCTTGGCTCCCTCAAATCTATGACCAAAGTGGATCAAATGGGTATGATCCAAGCGAGGGAAGTCAACCTAATCCAAGGTTAGATCCATGCCATGAGGAAGGTAAAGACAAATTTCTATGATCCTGCCATTGCATTGATTGAAACTGAAAATTACACTAACTAAAAGAAATCTGCAATGAGAAATGAACTTGCATCAGTTTTCTATCTCCATAGATTTTGAATTTTGAATTTTGAAAATTTGAACCCACATCCAACAACTTGAAAGTGTTAAGTGGGGTTCAAATAGATTTGAAAAGATTGATTGAAAGAGGAATTTAAGTAAGAATCGAAACTTCAACAAAGTTGAGTATGTTGAAATATGGATTCAAGATTTTGATAAGATGCTTCTATAGGTTCATTTTGTTTTGAATTTGAATTTTTGATTTGGATTTGGAGGACCCTTCCCTTTAACAAATTTGGTTATGTTAAGGTAAGGGTCAAATTGAGTTTGTGTTGTTTGAATGTTTTGGAATTTTCACTTACTTAGCAAATTTAAGTATGCTAAGTAAAGTGAAAGTGATTGCTTCTTTTTGAAAATTTTGTTTTGTTTTTTATTTTGGAAAATTTTTGGAATTCTTACTTACAAATTTAGGTATGCTAAATAAGGAATCCAAGTGTTGTTTTCATTTTTGAAAAATAGGATCCTTAGCAAATTTAGGTATGCTAAAAAAATCCTAAGTGTTTCTTTTGTTTGGAAAATTTGATATTTAAAAAGGGTAGGATCCTTTAATAAATTTGGTATGCTAAGGGGATCCTAAGGTGCTTTGTTTTGTTTTTGAAATGATTGAAAGTGGAGTTTCAACTTTCGCAAATTTGGTATGCTAAAGATGAACTCCCACTTGGTTTTATGAAATGAAATTTCACTTAGCAAATTTGAGTATGTTAAATGAAATTCCAAATGGTTTGTTTAAAATTTTGATTTTGATTTGTGAAAATGGAAACTTCTCCTTAGCAAATTTGGTATGCTAAGGGAACAAGTTCCAAAGGTGTGTGAGAAATTTTTTTTTGAGTTTGGAAACTTTACTTAGCAAATTTGAGTATGCTAGGTGAAGTTCCAAAACATGTTTTGAAAAGTTTTGAATTTTTTATTTGGAAATTTTTCTTAACAAATTTATGTATGTTAAATGAAGTTCCAAATGTGTTTTGAAAACTTTTGAAATTTTGATTTGGAAACTTAACTTAAGAAATTTAGGTGTTAAATGTAGTTCCAAATATGTTTTGAAAACTTTTGAATTTGATTGTTGATTTTGAATTTGGATTTGGAAACTTTACTTAACAAATTTGGATATGTTAAGTGAGGTTCCAAATATGTTTGAAAATTTTTTGAAATTTTGATTTTAGATTTGGAAACTTTACTTAACAAATTTGGGTATGTTAAGTGAAATTCCAAAATGTGTTTAGAATTTTGAAATTTTTTTTTTTGGATTTTGATTTTGGATTTTGAAACTTTACTTAGCAAATTTGATTATGCTAAATGAAATTTCAATTGTGTGTTTGAAAACTTTTGAAAATATGATTGTTGATTTCCTGATTTTGGATTTGGAAACTTCATTTAGCAAATTTGATTATGCTAAATGAAGTTCCAAATGTGTTTTGAAAAATTTTGTTTGATTTTGAATTTGGAGACTTCACTTAACACATTTAGTTATGTTAAATGAACTTCCAAAATGTTTTCAGAATTTTGGATTTTGATTTTGAAAACCTTACTTAAAAAATTTGTGTATGTTAAATGAAGTTCCAAAATGTGTTTAAAATTTTGAAAATTTTTGGATTTTGATTTTGGATTTTGAAACTTTACTTAGAAAATTTGATTATGCTAAGTGAAATTCCAAATGTGAGTTTGAAAAATTTTGAAATGTGATTGTTGATTTTGGTTTTGGATTTGAAAACCTTACTTAGCAAATTTGATTATGCTAAGTGAAATTCCAAATTGTGTTTAAAATTTTTTGAAAATATGATTGTTTGATTTTTGAATTTTTGAAAAGAGGACCTCCATTCAACAAATTTAACCATGTAGAATGGAAATTGATTTTATTTTTGAAATATGA
The DNA here is from genome assembly GCA_021442155.1 of Cymbidium sinense. Classification (NCBI taxonomy): domain Eukaryota; kingdom Viridiplantae; phylum Streptophyta; class Magnoliopsida; order Asparagales; family Orchidaceae; genus Cymbidium; species Cymbidium sinense. The sequence continues at coordinate 189,849,529 of CM038218.1, read as the reverse complement.
TATTTATTTTTATGTGTGATTGTTGCTTTTTTGAAAGAGAGGAATCCCAACTTAAGAAACATATGTGGGATATGCTTAAGTAGGATTTCCTAAATGATATTTTCTTTTTAGTTGGGGATGAAGTGATCATTTAATAAATTTAGTATATTAAATGAAGATGTTCATGTGTGCTTTTTGAAAATTTTTGATTTTTTTTACAAATAAATTTTCCATTCAATAAGTGTAAGTATATTGAATAGAAGGATTCATGTGCTTTTTGAAGAGTTTTATGATTATGATTGTGATTTTGGAAAACATGATTGTCCATTTTATTTTGAGAATGAAATCTTCATCAAAGTGAATTGAAAGAAGATATTCATTTGTGCTTTTGGAAAACGTTATTAGTCTTATTTTTGAAAATCCTTACATGTAACAATTATGTGAATTATTAAATGAGGGTAAAGAAATTTTGTGGAAAATATTTTATTAAGTGCATTTTTGAAAAAGGTGCTTTTGAAAAAGCAAAGTTCTTTATGGAAGATTTATTATTTTTAGGATGAACCTTTCCTTATCATGAAAATGATAAGGAGGAAGTCTTAAAGATGTTTCTTTTCATTTTTTAGACATTTTCATTTTACCCATTGGAGAAACCAATGGGGGTTTTAAGACCAACAAGGAATGTGATCCTAATACCTAAAGATGTTGGCTAACTTAACTCAAGAATGAAAAGAGCTAAGTGCCAACGGAAAGAACGATACTCTTGGATTCATACCAAAGTACAAACCCACTATCAATACATAAAGATAATGATCATTTACCAAAGATGGAGAGAGGAACCATACCCAGCGGAGTCACCAGAAGAATCTGTGGTGAAAATTTTCTATAAGGGAGTCACCTTTCAAATCTGTTAGGAGAAAAGAAAGAGGAAACTATTGCAAAAACTCATCTTAGTAAGATGCCACATAGATCCACAGATATACTTATTCAGGTGATCGGGTACGTCATCAAGGTATAATGTACTATCTCAAAAGACAAATGCCACTACCCTTTAATGGAATCAATCACCTCAATAAGGACTCATAAGGACGATGGGTCTGCATATGTACTAGAGATTCTTCCCCTACTTTACATGAAAAGATAAAGTAGGGTTTATTTTAAACTGAGTTCATTAAGTTTCAGAGGAAAACCCTCATAGTTAATTACATCCTAAGGGACGGGATCCCTTAGGAAAACTCTCAATTAAGGCAAATGATCATTGTCTTTGAAGATTTCAATAGGAAGGACTATCAATTGATTGGTTTTATTTTTTAAGTTCAAATGGGATTGATCAAAAGAAGGAGTTATTATCGAAGCCAAAATAGGAAATAAGTAGGAGAAGCTCACGATGCTAGGAAACTTAGCGACCATCTCAAACTATCCTAAAATTAGGCTTTACATTTTGGAAATTAATTTAGTTTGTTTGAGTTGCATTTTTCATTATAATTTTAGGACTTAAGATCCCTTAACATAAGATTAAGGAAATGCCTAGGAGGTGAGAAATTATGCTTAAGGCCCATAAAAGGGAGAAGCAACCTCAGAACCTAAATCTAGGGAGCTTCGGCGAGGGCCAGGAGCACAACCTAAATCTAAGGCAAAATTAGGTAATTTGTTTGCCTCCACAGGAGAGAACAAACCACCCAACAGCTTGTACTTACAACTGCCTGAGGGTGGCCGCCAACTAACTCTTCCTATGATTTTAAATACATGTAGAAAAGTCTTTATGCTTATGCAAGATATCTAGACTATTTTTATTTAGAAAGAGACTAAGTCCTTAAACTCACTCCTTAAAGAGACTAGATCATGTAAATGGACATGCTTCAAATAACCTAAATCTAATGCATTTCAAATTTCATTTTATTTCATTTTTGTTCAATCATTTTTGACTCAGGCTAATAGGAGTTTTATGACTAATGCATGAGAAAGTATATTGTTGGCCAAAATCAGCTAGAATTTTATGAGGTGAGTTTCCATCACGGCCCTCAAAGGTCAAGTCAAGTTCTCTAGCAAAGATGAAAGCCCTCCAATCAAGAGTGAAATAAGATATTGTTGTGCATGATATTATAAAGAAAAAACTCATCCAGCTAAGGGGTTTCTAATTCTTTTATCTTGATTTTAATCCTAAGCTCTAGGTGAGGTTATGAGTTGTTTAGTTTTAGTTTGAACTTTTAAGTTAGGTAAAAGATTTATTTTTTCCTAAAGAGCCTGATCCACATCAAGGTCATACATAAAGCAAGGAAGAAATTAGGAAAAGAATGCCACTTAATGTGCAAGTTAAACAAACATCAATCAATTTATAAACCTAGTGTAAAAAGAATCAATGGTCATTTATGATCGGGCACAACCGCATAAACCCAAAAATATCAAATATGGGTAGCCGAGCTCTACCCTTATACAACCCAGATTACAAATGAATTAAATTTACAATTTAAGCAAAGAAAATCATTATTATGGGGGTCTTGAAGCTTTGTTCTTCTTTCTTCTTTCTTCTTTCTTTCTTTTCTTTTCTTCTTTTCTTCTTTGGATCTTCCTTTGTATGGTTGAATGGTAGATGCTCCAAGGCTTCACATGGTGCATAAGATGGAATCTTATGACCAATGTTCATCCTAATCCCCCATAACAATTCATTCCAACATCCTAAATATATAAATTGTTACATGAAAAGGAAAAGTATAAATCAAACTAACACCTGCAAAAAAAGGTTAGTCAAATCACACCATACAAATCCCAAGCATGTATATTGGACTTATCACCCCACACATGGGTGACTAAGTCCACTTGGCCTATGGATCATGCTAAGGGGTGTAAGCACCTGCAAGCAAGAAGCATTTATATTTTTATTTATGATAGCGCCTCTTTAGCACAATCTCTTACAAAAAAGAATAGTTAGACTAAGCACATCATACCATTCATTCTAGCAGCATACACCCCAACATCTAGTCTAAAACATTCATCACAATATGAAATATAACATCAAGCCATCCAAAGACCTAACCTAAAGATAGAAGTAGTGACTTAGGCTAATGTGTGTGCTTTGAAGATTTGTTTGGAATGCTTAGCTTAGGACTTTAGATTTAAATTTTCTAAGTGTGAAAGACATGTTCAACTTAGAGGAAGGTTTCATTTAAGTTGTTTAGTAACTTTGGGTTATTTTTATTTCATGTTTTAGTTTTATTTAAGTGAAACCTATAAATAATTACTAAGTTATAAAGAGAGGGAAAGAGAAGAGGACTTCTTTTTCCTTCCCTAATCCTTAAGTAATTTCTAAGGTAAGTTTACTTTTTTAATTTCATTTAGGTGAATGTTTTAATTAAATCTTTTAATTAATTCTAAGTTTAGATTAACTCTAAACAAACCTATCCAAAAAGAAAGGCATTTTAAGATTAAGAAAAATGAATCAAAATTCACATAACATGCATTACTTCAATTCTTTCCCAACATATATAACATGCATATGGATGGACCCTAAGGATATATATACATGCAAATGGGAGTAGTTAACATACTTTATGATGCATGCTAAGTAATCCATTTAATAAAATTTGGAAGATTTGGATGCATGACTTTTCTTAAGTAGAAAAGATTTTCTTTCTCCAAAATTTCACATACATGCATGAAAGTAAGAAAGGCGTATGTGAGTACAACACCATTATTAACCAGAGGTATAAGGTACAATACCTACTTAGGGCTACTTAAATTCTCACATCCTCAGGGTTTTCCAAACTAATATACCACTTTTCTTAAGTATTAACATACATATAAAAGAAATGAAATGGAAAAAGAATATGCAAAAGTTATTTAGTGGTTTCATTTTTATTTATGCAATTTATTCATGCAAGTGTGGCAATCCTTCTTAGATGATAGCATAAGGATGAATAAGGTATAGAATTAAGCAAATGTTGGGTTTTTTTCAAATGAACCCAACATCTTACTAACCCTTATTCAAAACTATGCCCACATAAGAAAGGAAGAAAAGGCTACACTAAACATGACTTCATAACTCATCACATGCAAGCTAATAATTAATATATGAATAGCACACTTTCATATTTGATGTTTCATTTATAGATTTTTGAAAATACTTTGGGTTTAGTAGTGATAATAGCCACTCATATTTTACTTTAGCCAACACATGCACATTTGACATAAAGTAAATAATTTCATTTTAAAACTTTGAAAATATGAAATAATGGATGCATAAATCATATGGTATACAATTTAACATGTTTGGAAAAGATCTAAAGCAATGTAATCATGTAAACAAACTCACTTTAGTTACTTCCTAAAGACATTCTTAAAGAATAAGAAAACTTAGAATAAATCAAAGTGAATTTCAAAATGATTTTTGTTTGTTTGAAGTTTGATTTAATTTTAAAAGGATGAAATTAGTTTGCTATTCCTAACCCATTCCCACATGTGTTTTGTATTTTATTTTAATTTCTAAATAATTAAATCCATTTTTAAGTGTTGATTAGGTTATGGTATGCATTAAGTGACTTAATTAACCCTTACCTACACCACCTTAGAAAAATTAACTAAGTAATTATGAGCCAATGAGATGACATAAAACCCATAAGGTATGTAAATTTGCAATGCACCTAGTAATAAAAAATCCTAATGCAATTTGGCTCATAATTAAAAGTTAATTAAGCTAAGGAGTTTTAGCTTAAGTACTTTTAAAATACCCCTTCATACATATGAAAGGGGATTTAATTTCCTTAATTAGACTTAGGCTATTGAACACCTAAGCCCAAGGTAGATTAATTAAATTCTAGAGATTTTTAGAATTTTTTGAAAATTATTTAAAGGGGTAATTAATAAATTAACCCTTAATTAAGAAAGGGATTAAGGAAAGAAGAGTGGGTTTAGGGAATAGCTTAAAGGAAATACCCCAAAGTTCTTCCCTAAAACCCCTACACACTGGATCTAACCTTAATTCAACTTAATCATAGGGAAAATCCAACTAATTAGATCTTAATTACCCTTAATTACATAAAGGGGGTAATTAGAAAATAGCTTAGCAATTTCTCTAATCAAGGCCTCATAAAATCTCAAGAAAATTAGGGGAGGCAAAGGTCATCCCTTAAAATAAACCCTAGAAGTCTGAGATTAATTAGTAACTTAATTAGGGAATAACTAGTTAATTACCATTCCTAAAGAAATCCAAATACAAAGAAAAAGGGAAATCAAAATACATTGAAAATAATTTTATAAAATTATAGATGGAATTATCTATCTAAGGCATTTTTCCTTTTATTTTTCTGATTTTTCTATGAGGAGTTATGATTTTTAGAAGCCACAAGGATTAATTAGGAATTGATTAGTTAAATAACTATTCCCCACTTAATACCCAACCCACGGTGCGATGCGTGGCGGCGGCGGTCAGTGCGCTTTACATGCATCGCACTGTGAGCCCCTATTTAACTTATCACACCAGGGGAATGGTGGCGGCGGCGCACACACTTTTACCCTTAGCCATCCGATCAAAGATCGGACTTGAGGATACACCCGCAATTTATAAATCAAATAAGGGATTAAAAATGTGCCTAATAATCTCAGTCGTCCATCTAAAAATGCACGGATGGATGGCTGAGATGGGTTGAGTTCTTCCCTGAGGAGGAATGTGAAACATTCACAATCCAAGGGGAGATCTAAGCCTAATCCTTCATGGATTCAATCAAGACTCAACCTACACCATCTAAAGGACCAAAGCGGCCAATCCAACAGCTAAGATCCTATGAAATTAAAATCCACTTCACAAAAGAGCAACACCTCTTAGCCTAAGTGGTCGAAAATTCACTAATCTGAGAGGTGATCGATTGATGAGGTAGCTTGCCTCAGTGGAGACAGGCCTGCTGAAGTTCCTAGCTTGAGGGGAGTGGATGGATGATTCATTTTGATTGAATTGTCTTTGATTCAGAATTTCCTCGCCAGGGAGCTTGGATGATTGGAAATGAGTGGGAATTAAATCCAAATTTGGATAGGTCTTATTTTGCAAATTAGAACAAATCAGAGGGGAAAAATCGATTGGGGAAGCTGTCATTTTACCATTGAAAGAAGTGTGGTGAGAAATTGTTGAAGTAGGAGTGAAGAGTGGTCGGTTTGGCTGGAGGAGGGTTAATCAATGGCTTGGGGAGTTTGAATTTTTCCATGGGTCAATTTAAAGTACCCACCTAGGTCCCTTGAGGTTTGAGGAGAACCTCAAGTGATTTTGATGAGTGCATGACCATTTAGCCAAAATTTGATCCCTAGGGTATAATGGTCATTATTTTTTTTCAATTTGGGTTTGGTTGAGAAAATAGGTTGGGCAAAGTTTCAATAGATTTGGGATCCATTTGATAGGGTTTGGCTCATGTTGATCCATTTAGGTCAAACTAAGGGTTAGGTCAAGTTCATATGATCATTTGAATGTTTTGGTGCTTTTGGTTGGTTCAATTTGATATAGATTTGGTTTTGGCTCATATGAATCATTTATGTGAAATGGGTCAAGTTTACCCATTTGACCTATTTGGGTTAGGTCAATGGTAGGTTTAGGTTTAGTTGGTCATATGAAGTGGATTGGTATCTTTGTTTCCAATCAATTTAGGTTAGGTTCAATTTTGGCTCAACATGATCCCTTTAGGTCATGTTGGATCTAAGGTCAATTATGTTAGGTTGGGTCTAGTTGGCCAATTGAGGCTTTGATCAAAATTCACAAGTGATTTGGAATGGACTTGACCGTTGGTTCCAATCAATTTGTCCTAGATCAAGTTTTGACACATTTTGGCCCTTTAGGTCAAAATGGGTCAACTTGGGTCAAGTGGGCCAAATGGGCTAGATTAGGCTCAAAGGATGACTTGGTCAAGTTCAAACATAGACCATGAGTGAACTTAGATCAATAGTTTCTATTAATTTGGCCTATAGTGGATTTTATGTAAAGTTTCATTTTAGTTAAGTGAGTTGGTCAACCCTTAGGTTTGACTTGGTTTGACCCAATTGATTGATTGATCATCCCATGATGATTGTTGATCATGATGAGAGGCATATATGAGTTTGGTTCAATCCAATTTGGTTAGGATCAAAAGTTGGCTCTTAAGGGTACTTTAGGTCACTTTAGGTCAAGTGAGCCTACGTGGGTCAAATGGCTTGATCAAAGCTTGATTTGAAGTTTATTGATCTTGTATATGGACTTACGATTGAAATATAAATCCATTTACAAGAGGTTTGAAGTCAAATGGATTTTGATCCATTTGAAAATTTCATATTGAAAGGAAGAATATGAAAGAGTTTTTGGTTTGATTTTTGATTTGGGTTTTGATTAAAGGATTAAAGTTTGGATTTATATATGAGCTTATAATTGTAGGATTGATTGAACCATCTGAGAAAATCAAGAGTTTGTCTTGATTTGAATTATTTTTGGTTAAGTTCAAAATTTTGACTTGAAAGGCTTAGACTTGATTTTGATTTGATTTGAGTTTGACTTTTGGAGTTGTTTTGATTGTTTGAATTTATATTTCATTTATATATGTGAATATAAATGAGAATACAAATTGATCATGAGAAAATTTCAAGGTTTTGAAAGAGTTTAATCATGATTTGGGTTAAATCCATTTAAAGGGAATTTAAAGGATTTAATTAAATTTTTAATTTGAATTTTAATTTTTGGATTGGATTTGATTGATGTATATTTATATTTCATTTATATATGAGAATATAAATTAGAATAAAATATTTTTAGAAAATCCCATGAGTTTGAAAAGGTTTGATCAAAGTTTAGGTTGAATCCATTAATGAAAAATTATGGGATTTAAGGGAATTTCAACCATTTTAAATTTAGAATTTAATTTTTGAGTTAGATTGAGTTGAGTTATGCATATATTTTATTTATATATGAGAATATAAATTAGGATATAAGTAGGTTTTGAGAAAATCCCATGGGTTTGAAGTGATTTGATCAAAGTTTGGAGTTAATTTTGGCTAAGTCCTTTGATGGAAAATTAAAGGAATTTAAGGAAATTTCATGAATTGATTTGGAATTTTGAGTTTGATTTGATGGGTTTGAATTTATATTCCATTCAGAAATGTGAATATAAATGAGAATATAAATGGATCATGAGAAAATCTCAAAGATTTGAGTAAGTTTGAATCATGATTTTGGCTAAGTCCTTAAGAAAGGGTTAAAGACTTAGGTAATTTTGACTTAGGAATTTTGATGGATTTTGATCATGGGTTTCAATTATGGATTTCAATCATGGAGTTCAATCATGGAATTGAATCATGGAATTGATTTGAGTTTGAGAAAATCAAATGGAATTGATTTGGAGTTTGACTTAAAAGAAGGAAAGTGAGGAATGGTTTAGGCTAAAGGGTAGGAGATTTTCCTAATACCCCTAAGGCATGACCTACTCCTATGACTAACTCTTTTAAGTCTTCTAGAGCAAGGGGAGAGTGTCCACCTAATCACTAGATGTATCTTAAGACTAAGGAACTCTTAAAATTTAAGAAGAATCCTAAGCCTAAGATGGCGGTGTTGACAGCTCATTCTAAAAATGAGATCAACATCCCTTATTACATGTTATCCCAAAAAATTACCCTCATCTCAAGGATCGATACGCTGAAGTACTTGATGACAAGACCAGCATTGACAGGTCGCTTGGCAAGATGGGTATTATTGCTTTTATAATTTGATATCACATACGTTCCACAGAAAGTAGTGAAGGGACAAGCCTTAGTAGATTTTCTTGATGCACATCCCATCCCTACGTACTCTTCTCTTAACAATGATTTGCCTGATGAGCAAATTATGCTCATTCATGAAAGAGAAAATTATAAATTTAGGAAATATATTTTGATGGAGCCTCATCGATCAAACAAGTCAAACCCCTAAATTTTCCAAGGCCAAGAGTAGGAATCGGAATTGTCTTCCTAACACCAGATGGAAGGATAATGAGATGATCATATGGGTTGACCGAGCTAAGAACTAATAATGAAGCTGAGTATGAAGCATTAATGGCAAGTCTTGAAGAAACTATTTTCATAGGCATTCAAAACTTGTATATTTTCGGCAATTCTTAGCTTATTATAAATCAAGTACTTGGCATCTATAAAATCAACAAGCTTGAGTTAGCTCACAAGTTCAGCTTGAAGTAAATACCAAATATCACACTAGCGCCAGTCCCTCGATCCGAGAATAGCAAAGCAGATTGCTTAGCCAAATTAGCTAAAGAGATGGCAAGTATGAATGATAATTATGTCATGATTGGGATATTTACTCGACGTGTTCTAGAGCCAACAAAGTATTAATCCCTGTAGGTAGAGGGTGTTGACCTCCATATATGTGTCATAAGTCAAGTTAAGCCCACAAATCTAATTCGATGAACTTTGGAAGTGATAGTGCACAAATCGAGGCTCAAAATGCACTAGAAGTCATCAAAAATCATCAAAATAACCTTCAATTGATGAACAAACTTTGTCATCACATTCAGAATATCGAAACTAATCAGAATATAAATATTACATAATCTAAAGATCAACTAACCAAGCGATCGAGCTACCAATGTGTCGACGCGCATATTAGAGTCGAGAAGTTGGGATGATGTCCAAATGACCTCCGTTCATGAAATTAATCATGTTGTTAGCTTCAAAATATTAAAAACTACCTAATGAGACTATCCATGCTTAATTCAGACAATTCTGTATAAATGTCAAATGATCGAAAGTGATAGCGTGCAAATCGAGGTTGAAATGCACTGGACGTCACCAAAATCAACACAAATGACATCTGATCGATGAACGGACTTTGCCATCACATTCAGACTATCAAAATTGGTAAGAATATAAATATTGTACAACTTGATGATCAACCGATCAAACGATTGAGACATCAATGCACCTACACATATATCAAAGTCGGGAAGCACCGACATAGACCAACGACCTCTGTTCTTAAAATTGATTACATCATGAGCTTTGAAATAGTGAAATCTTTCAAATAAGACTGTTCGCACTCAATTCAGACAAGTTTATGAAAATCGAGTGGTCGAAAGCGGTGATGCATAGTTTGAGCTGAAATTGGCTCGATTCGACGCCGACTTGAACCAAACGGTCTCCCATTATGAAACGGACTGCGCTATTATGTTAGGAACATCAAAATAACCTTTAATTCATATATATTTTGATTACCTAATTGTGTCAACATAAAGTTCATATTATAGAGGATTAACTAATAAAAAATGTTGTAAAATGGGCTAATAACCTAAAACCGGCTCAACCGACTCCCTAAATCCCTAAACCATATGTGACCACTCAGCCTTTCCAATGAACTTTAATGTGATTGAGCCACAAAGTCCCTCTTCCTCTTCGATTGACCAAAGTCTCCCACTTTCTCGTTTGAATGCTCACAACCTCCTCATCCAAACTGAAGGAATATGTTCTTAATGAAGAACACACAAGGAGGAATGCTCTTCTCCGATTTCTCTCCTCCAAACGGATCTTTTCTCCCTATTCAAACTAATATTTTTCCCATTCACTCCTAGTAAATCACCTTTCTTCCTTTTCTTTTCCACTCCTCCATTCTTTTTGATAATCTTTTTCCACTTATTCCAAAATGCATCTCCATTCTTCCATTTTATCCAAATCAGAATATGATTGAAAAATCCAACTTAAATCATGAATCAAAATTAAACTCGAGATTTTCTTCCTACTTTTATTTTCTCCTCTAATCAAACACTCTTCTTTCCAATATGAACTAAACTTGAATCCATTCTCTTTCTTACTTCTCTCATTCAAACATAAAGCAAGAATGCAAGGATAATTGTGGAAAATAATTATTGTAAATGGGAAAATACATATATTCTTGTGTCTCTATGTGCAATTAATGCCCCATTGGGCTAATGAAAATGAGGAAATAATGAAAAATACATATAGCCTCTTTGCGTTCTTGTAGCAAGCAGAATTGTGAATCAAAAATAAATATGCAATCTCTTTGTAGGTTCCAAGACCCCACTAATGCCCCATAGGGCATAGTGGGTGTGAAGACGGTTGTGGTGTCGCAAGGCACCACTCGCTATGCTCAATAGGGTGTACTGAGCAATCCAACATCTAGTAGATGTCACTCAAAATACTATCAAATTTTTTACAAAATTTATAGAAAAATAGAAAATATATATATATATATATATATATATATATATATATATATATATATATATATATATATATATATATATATATATATATATATATATATATATTGCATTATATTTCTCTTTATGCAAAGACTCACTAACCCATGATGTGTGTGAGAAGAAGGTGGTGTCAAGACACCACTCTTATCTCAATTGTTCGAGTAAGCCAAAACACTCCTCATGCAGTATGGGATGATCAGAGGTCAAAATTATGCTTAATTTTGGATTAAATTTCAGGCTTAAGCAAACATAAATGGAAATCATTTAAACTTAAATCAAATAAAAATACATAATAAATATGAAGGCAAACATTAAATTAAGGAAAAAAAATGGAGGATACTTAAAGGGAAACTAAAAAAAAAAGAGAAATATAATAATGAAGTAAAAAAAAACTTACTTTAAGAAGCAAATTCTTTCTTCAAAATCCTTATAGCTATAAGTTTTCTTTCAAGCAAATGATGTGAAAAATAAGACCCACCTATTTTCTAGCCTTATTTATGAAAGGAAAGCTATCTTTGTGGGACCCACTTATAATTAAACTAACAACATATGTAAAACATATCATAATAATGTTGTTCCATGTTTGTTATCAAAACAAATGCAAGTAAAACTTAAGGAAATTAATACTAAACTCATAGCAAACTTGCAATAAATTTGAAGTTTATTTTCAAATAAATAAGGAATTTGATATGAAGTTAAAAATTTAAATTGCCTAACAACTCTTGTTAGAAAATATAAAAAGTCCTTAAATGATAAAATTAGAGGCTTGAAGCTTTTTTTGGGTGAACTTAAACATATAAACTTGTATGAATACAACTAAAGTATGCCCTCGCATTTATAGAAGCTTCTTGTCAAATATTTCAAAATACATGCAAATTTTGAATGAAAATAAATTCATTACACATATCTAAAATGAATATATTCTAATTCAAATCTTGTACAACTTTCAAATGATCGATGATCTACAATTCTTTGAAAGAGTGACACTTAAATAAATGTCGATCTAATGAAAAAGCTTTCCTTCAATACAAAAAATTATTAAAATCTTACTATATATTTATAAAATTGAAAATTACTAAATATTAATTAAAAAAATCTAATAAGATACTAGATCAATTTACAACGCTTTTCATGATTCAAATTATATACAAGAACATAAGTAGTTAAGGCATTCTCAAATACATGGGCCCCAAAATTATGCTCAATGTTATATGTTTTGAGGATGCTGAGTTGCATCCCAATTTAGTCTTAGGAGATTAACAAAACCTAAAATCTATTATATATTTCAACTTAATGAAATATCAAGAGACTAATTCTATCTGATAAGAGATCCCTATTGGAACCAAATGAGTCAAAAAATCTAAAGCTCTTGAATATATTCTAATCAGTTAATTACTCTAATGATATATGTTGAATGAAGATTTCAACCGGAGGGGATATTTACCATCAAAATGTGTTTGCAAGCCCAAATTGATTTAATCAAAATCAAATATCAACCTAAATATGAAATCAAACAAATCACTAAACTATAAATGCTTAAATAAAATTCAATATGTAAAAACTTAAATCAAACTCAATTCATCCACCTTCTATAACTGTTTATCGAGGGTGACAAATTAAGAATACTCTAGATCACAAAAGAGCTAATGTTAAATAAACTATTCTACTATATTCACTATCAAAATAGAAAAGATGTGGTAAAGTAGGAATAGCTCCAGTGATAATATAGTTACAAGAGTCCTCATGTGATTTGGCCAAGCTCCATTATATTATGATCGGATCATAGTATGCTCCCAATGGCTCTACCCTTGGTGAATCATGGGTATACTTGATAGGAAAACAACTCTCCACTAAGGTAGACTTAAGATTGTCTCAGAAACACCACCCCGTGTCTACAAGGATTTCTTGGATGACATAACCCATTTGAAAAAAATCTAAAGTTGGGTCGACTTATTGGGAGAGGTAATTAACTATAGGGGCTTATGCCCATAGGAAACCTGGAACCATATCTAAAGTCCTCACCAAATGAGGGAGAAATCTCTAGGTGTCTTATTTACTATCTCATCTACCTTTTAAAAATTACACCAACACTATAACTCACACCTCTTCACCCAATATTTGTCAGAGGTGGCAAAAGGAGCCATGATCAGAGCTGGAGATTCTCTTTCCATCTTTGGCTATTCATATACATGTTATAACAGCAATAAAATATTTAAAAATTCAAAATAAAAATGGTGATTTAAAGGTGTAATAAATTCAAATTACTAATGTATAAAACTCTATGATGAATGAATTATTATGTAGAGTACATCTTTATTACACTATTATTTTGTTAGAATCTCAGATTTTGGTATGGGTGAAATAATTCAATTACTAATCCCCATCTTTCATAGAGAATGGATGAAGAGCACCTTTCATGGAAGTGGAACATCTATCTAGAATGTCATTTATGATTGAAAGCTCGACCATCGTGAACATGAATGGGAACCTAAACCTAAATTTGGCATTTATGAGAAAGAGTATTCACAAAAGCAAGTAGAAGATGAGTTTTCAATCTCTACCGAAGAAGAAGAAGAAGAAGATTAGAATGAGAAATAGATCATCTGTGTTAAAGTGTCTATATGGTTGAACCGTGAAAATGATCGGGTACACGCTTTTACTAACGCCATCTCAACCCAAAGAATATCTCTGTAAATGCACAAGGAGAAGAACAGACAAGTTCTTCCCCTGTGGATGAGCAAGGAGCAGAACAATAATAAGAAATAGATGAAGAAGAAGAACATGTACTTGTTGATGATGTGGTGCTAGCTAGAGAGCAAAGAGAAATGCAGCGTCAAATGAAAGTCAAAGACAAGAAAAGTACATAGCTTGGTACCAAGTTGAATGACATGATGGTACAAATGAATATTATGATGGAGATATTGCAGAAGAATGTCACATCAAATGTAGCACCTATTTTATCTGTTAATCAACAGGTAGCTAATAATACAACTTATATACCACCAGTCGCTCTAGTACCTTAGCCTCCTATAGTACATGTCACACCTGAAGCTAGCAATGAAGTTAACCAATTACCTCTTTAGTGATAATTCAAAATATAGCTAGCACACCGAGAACGTTAATAGCTGCTCAGCTAGAAATGATCATCAATAAAAAGATAAAGGTAGTCATAGCTTCAGAGCAAGCTGAAAAGTTGGTGAGTAAGGGTCGCCTTTACCCAACTGAATATGATCAAGTGTCATACTAGAAAGGTTACTCAATGCCAAAATTTAATACCTTCAGTGGGCTTGGTAATCCAAAGCAACATCAAGCCAAATTTAAGGCTACTTGTGACAACACAGGGGGGAATGATGCGCTTCTTTTCTGTCAGTTCATCAGTAGCCTAACTTCAGCTGCTTTCGATTGGTATGCAGAATTGATGAATGATTCAGTTAAAACTTTTGCTGAGTTAGAGACAATATTCATGAATAGGTTTGCTAGTGCAACTGAGAAAATAATATCGCTGACCTTACCTTACTGAAAAGGAGAAAATATGAGTCAATGATAAAATTTATAATTCATTGGTGTAACCTAAGCATGAAATGTGAGCAACAAATAGAAGAGGAACATGCGATCCAATTGCTAATGGGCAATATGGATGATAAAATAGCACCATTTTTATGTATTGCGTCGATTGCTATGTTCTAAATTTGAAAAGATGAATCGCCCTAAGTTTGAATTCTATGCAGATAAAGCAAAGAGAAACAAACCTTCAGACTCAACAAGAAATAAAACTCATGCCACTTCTTATAGCTCAAATGCTAAAAGCAGGTGATATATAATGTGGATAAAGAAAAATAGTCGATGTACAATGATGATAAGGGAAAGAAGCCTATTTATTCTAATCCATAGCCAAAATTAGTATTAGGAGGCAATGACAAACCTCAGACTATTCCAAGTGGTGGGCAGTGTCCAAAATAAGCAATAAGAGATGATGAGCGATGCAGCCATCTCTTAAGAAAAAGATGAACAAAGATTATTCCTTTAGAAGAGACATGTGGCCAAATTATTTTGGCAAGCAGTCAAAGCTGGTCTACAATTACAAGAAATTAAAAAACCTAAAGAAGCTGATCAAGTTGATAATCCAAACTACTGTCCCTATCATCAAATGATCAGTCATCCTATTGAGGATTATTATGTCTTCAACAATTGGCTAGAAAGGAAGTATCAACGAGGTGAATTTACACTATCCGACAACATTCTAGTCAACCCTAAAAGAGAGTCTACAAGGATTATTACGTCCTCTTCCATATTATCCATCAAAGACAAAAAGAAGGAAAAATTAGTTCAAACTGAAGAATGAGAAATAATAGTCTCCAAAAAGACCATAAAATGCTGAAATAGCTAAAAGGTGTCCATAGTGTTAAGTGAAAATCATCACTTAAACCTATTATTGGACTTAAGAGAGATTCCTAAACTAAGTATTTAGGCTTCTCAATAGCAGTTTGATAAGGCTACTTCATCACAGCATGAGACGCAGTCTACTAAATGCAAGCCTCATAAATCAAAGAAGTTGGCTAAGAAAAAGAAGATCGAGAAGAGAATTATAACTCAAAAGATCATTAACAATTTAGAACAGTATCACCAACTGGCAATACAACCATTTAGGCTTGCAAACTTTATGCCTAAACTTCACATTGCTGAATCGGATGAAAAAGATAATGGTAAATCTTGTCTAATAGAGACATGCATCATATGTGATATCGATGTTCTTGATCGCTATCCAAAAATGACATGGGTAGTCAGATAGACTCGACCAACCCATCAGAATTCTTATTAGGAAAGCAAGAAGAGCCTGAAGAGTTAACATCTGAATTTTATTTAATGACTCAACAAGATGATAACAGTTCGGATGAAGATCTATGTTTTCTCGACGGAGAAGAGTTAGACTCATCGATATCATCATGCATGTAATGTATGCAATTGAAAAATGTGTCTAGCCCTTTTGGCCAAACCTCTAGAATAATAAGGGAATTAGAAGAAACTACATTTTCAGAAGAATCTGAGCACGACAAAGTGATTTAAGTTCAGTTGATAAGTGGTAAAGTCTTACCCCCCTCATCAAAGAAGGGAAATGCAAATAAAGACAAAGGCAAACAAATTGAAGTCAACGAAGATATCATTCTCAAAAATCCTAGAATGAGACCTAAATCAAGCAAAAGATATATTATAATATTCTATCACATCTCAGAAAGATCCCTGCACAATTGAGTGTGTATGAGGCTCTCTTAATGTCAAAAGATCTCCAAGAAATTTTGATATAGGCTCTCAAAGATCCAGAGAGTTATGAAGCTTACTTTGCTAAAAATGAATGACAGAAGCATTGCAAACTCAAGATCTCCCAGTAATTTCATTTTCTGAAGAAGATCTTATGTTGGGAACAGCAGATCACAACCGTCCTCTATATGTTGTCATAAAGAGAGATGGCATCTTGATCAGTCAAATATTGATTGATCTATGTTCTTCTCTATCAATCTTAGTCTAAAGGTATTAAGAGGATTATCACTTGATATCCAACATATTGGGAGAGACAAGTTGATGGTTCATGGTTTCAATGAAAAAGGGTAGAAAACTTTGGGTTCTTTTATTCTCCCACTCAAGTTTTAAGATTTATATATAGAAGCCAAGTTTCATGTAATCGACATAGATACGTCATTTAGAGCTCTCTTGGGTCGACCATGACTGCATGAGTATGGAATAGTCTCATCAACTATGCATCAATGTATAAAGTATTTGAAAGATGGAGAAGAATTCAAAATTTTTGATAACCTACAGCCATTCTTCGTCAATGAAGCAAAGATTTATGAAGATGCAAAGTACTTCATCCTCAAAGAGCCTAAGCCAATAGAGCCTCTTGAAGTGGTAGCATCCACTTCAAGAACTAAAAAGCAACTTCACAAAGTGAAAGAGTAGAAGCAAAGAGGAAGAAAGAAGGAAATGCCGACTCTCTCTAAAGCACTTGTCTTTACACCTAAGTCAAGATCAGTTCCTCATTTTGGAAGTGACACACAACAAGAAGAAGATATTCCTATTCAACCTAAGGAAACTTATAAGCTTTCAAGAAAGGCAAAGTATGAAATAAGTGATTCTAATTTAGATTATGATTTTGAATATACTTATAAAAATAGAGTTCAGATGGTCGCATCAAGAAGGATAGCTCACTTGGCAGAGTTAGATAACTCACTCAAAATTATACCCATTCCTCAATAGTACTTCAAAGAAATCACTCCACTTGAGGTCTATAACATTGAGGAGTTGATAACATTCTATGTGCCACCATTGCACGAGAGTAGCAGAACAAAAACTCTATTTTATAAATCTAAAGAGTCCCAGTCTCACAATTTTGATCGGCCTACTCAACATGAAAATTATGATAAGATAGTTCCAACAAGAATACCAATATACTATCCACAAAAATTGTGAAGAATTATGCAAAAGCTTGGAATTCATATTGGGACTACTAAAAATAGAACTCAAATCTTTAACAAGATGTGGAGCCAAAGAAGTCCTCAGACATCACGAAGAAGTGATAAGTTTATTACTAAAGGTCTTGGGTTCATCCGCAAATCTCATCAAAATAAAGATTATTATAATATAATAGAAGCTGAGGTTGAAACTAATAGTGACCAAGAAGATGATCTCCATGAAATTCTTCTCACAAATGATGAAGAGGTAGAAGCCAAGCTTGCACCTGAAGAACTCGAAGATGGTGGACAAATAGCTACTATGGATGAACTCAAAGAAATTAACCAAGGAGCCGAGGATAATCCATGTTCAACTTTCGTCAGTTTTCTTTTACCTGATGAGAAAGTTGAAGAGTTAAAAGTGTTACTCTTTGAATTCAGGGATTACTTTGCCTGGACATATTCTGAAATATCTGGCTTATCCCCTGATGTAGCAGTTTATAAACTTACTATTAAACTAGATGCGATGCTTGTTAAGCAAGCTCCTAGGCGAATGAGATTGGAGATCGAAGAATTGGTAATTACAGAAATTAAGAAGCTGATCGAAGCAGGCTTCATCTGAAAAGAGAAGTATGGATATTGGATAGACAACATCATCTTAGTTCAGAAGAAGAACAGTCAAATCTGACTCTGAATTGACTTCTGGGACCTAAATAAAGCATGCCCAAAAGATGACTTCCTGCTTCCAATATCAGAACTACTAGTGGACAATACTTCCAACAAAGACATGTTATCATTCATGGACAGATCCTTGGGATATAATCAATTTAAGATGGCGCTTGAAGATGAGAAGCATACATCATTTAGTATGCCAATTAGTATATATTGCTACACGATCATGCCTTTTGGCTTGAAAAATACTGGAGCTACATACCAAAGAGCCATGACGCATATTTTTGATGAGTTGATTCACCAAAAGGTGGAATGCTATGTTGACGATTTGGTGGTGAAGAGCTTAAACCGTGAAAATCACTTTGAAGATTTTAGAATTATATTAGAAGAGAATCAGAAAATATGATCTCAAGATGAATCCAATAAAATGTGTATTCGAGGTATCCTAGAAAATTCCTTGGGTATATCGTACATCATAGTGGAATTGAAATTGATCCCACTAAAATTAAGGCAATTGTGGAGATGCGATCAACTTCATTCTTTACAAGGATAGCTCGCATTCATCCATTGATTCATATCAAACCTATCAGGATGTTGTCAACCATTTGCAAAGTTGATGAAAAAGAATGCTCCATTCAAATGGGACAAGGAGTGCCAAGAAGCCTTCAATAGCATTAAAAGCTACATATTAAATCCACCAATCCTTGCAGTGCTTACTCCTGGGAAGCCCCTCATTCTATACACAGCTGCATTAGAAGAGTCCTTTGGAGCATTATTGGCACAACATAAGGAAGAAAGCAAAGAGAATGCTCTTTATTATATCAGTTGAAGATTAATAGGAGCATAAATGAGATACTCTCCGATAGAGAAGCACTATTTGGCATTGATTTTTGCAGTTCAAAAGCTCTGTCATTATATGTTATCTCACAAGATTACTCTCATCTTAAGGATCGACCCACTAAAGTACTTATTGACAAGACCACTGTTGACAGGTCGCTTCGCAAGATGGGCAGTACTACTTTTGCAATTTGATATCACATATATTTCACAAAAAGCGGTAAAGGGATAAGTCTTAACAGATTTTGTTGCTGCACATCCCATCACTGCGAACTCTTCTCTTAATGACGATTTTCCTGACAAGCAAATTATGCTCATTCATTGAAGAAAAAATCATAAATTTGGAAAATGTACTTTGATGGAGCCGCATCGATCAAACAAGTCAAACCTCTAAATTTTCCAAGGGTGAGCAGGAATCGGCATCGTCTTCATAACACCAAAAGGAGGGATAATGAGACGATCATATGGGTTGACCGAGCCAAGAACTAATTATACCTAGAAGAGTTATGAATGACATTGTTTCAAAAGCAATGTACAGCCTTTATTGTAAAGGAGCCGCATGATTAGAGGAAACCTTTCATTGACTACTTTAAAGAAGGCAAATTTTCAAACAATAAATCACTAGTAGCTCAAATTGAGAAGAGAATGGTGCGCTATGCTTTTGTCAACAACACGTTATATCGTAGATCATTTGAACAAATATGGCTACGATGCCTAAATGCAGATGAAGCTAGCAAAGTGATGGTTGAAGTTCATGAAGGACATTGTGGTGCACATTAGTAAGGTCCCAAGATGGTAGTAAAGATCAAAAGGATGGGCTATTATTGGACATCTATGGTGAGAGACTATATCAATCATGCTAAGAAGTGTCATGAATGTCAAGTACATGGGAATATAATCCACCAACCTTCAAATCTACTACACCCAATAATAGCATCCTGGCCATTTGAATGTTGGGGTATAAATATAATTGGACTAATTGATCTGCCATCATCAGATGGACACCGCATCATTCTAATAGTGACTGATTATTTCTCCAAGTAGACTGAAGCTACCCCATTTAAAAAAGTTACTGTTGACCGAGTGATCAACTTCTTCACGCATAATGTGGCCTATAGATTTGGAGTGTCGTGTCGAATAATTTCTGATAATGGCATAGCTTTCAAAAGTGCAATGAATTATTGATTCGTCGGTCGACATAAAATTGATTGGTGATACTCATCAATATACAATCCATTAGAAAATGGTTTGGCAGAGGCCTTCACCAAGATATTGGTCAAACTACTTAAGAAGATCCTGGCTAAAAATAAAAGAGAATGGCATACCAAACTAATAGAGGCACTATGGGCGTATCGAACCACCTAAAAAATGCCAACTAAAGCCACTCCCTATTCATTGGTATTTGGAACTGAAGCAGTTCTTCCGCTCAAAGTTGAGTTACCTTCACTTCGAGTAGCCATCTAATACAATCTAAAGATCAAAACTCCCATATGAGAATGGAGGAACTCAACCCGCTTGATGAAGTTAGATTGCAAGCTCATTAAAATATAGAGGTTTATCGAGCAAAGATGTCCAGGGCTTTTGACTATATGGTGCAGCCTCAAACATTCCAAAAAGGAGAATTGGTCCTGGTGCTAAGAAGACCAATTATCCCTAATTGAAAATTCAGTGGCAAATTTGAGCCTAATTGGGAGGGCCCTTTTGTCAATGAGAAAGTGTAACAAGGAGAGGTGTACCAACTCATTGACTTAAACAGTGAAAACCAATGCCACCAATTAATGGTCGTTACCTGAAAAAGTATTATACATGACAAATACATTCTCAAGGTACAATAGAAATCCCCCTGCAAGACAAGGGGCATTTTTTTAGTATATCTATTTAGGTCAACATCGCGCTTCATGCCGAGATCCCTAAATAAATATACTCACTCCAGACAAAAAAACTCTTCTGTGAAAATTTTCCTATTATACAGGGGCATTTTAGATTTATATACATATATGAAATCAATGGTGTATGTTAAAACCCTCTTAAGAGCATATCAATTCAAATATTGATGTATTTGCATATTTTCATCTTGAAAGTTATTATAAATGTGCTTTAGAATTCCCCGTGCAAGACAGCAGCATTTTTTTCTTTATGTTAAGTTTATTTAAGTTGACTTCATGTTATAATGAGATCCTTGAATATATTCTGATTCAGGTTGACATCAAGGTTTACGCCAAAATCCCTAAATATATCTATTATTATCATTGTTAAGTTGTAGGTTCTTGCAAGGAATAAAAAGAATCTATTTCTATGCATGAAAAGATAGCCCTAAATATCAAAAGTTTATCTATCATATTTGTTAAATTCTAAAGATCAATTTCGGAGGCTTCAATCAATTAAGTTGGAGAAACATTAACCTCTACATCCTAAAGTCTAAGACACGGATGGGTTCTAAAGGTCGAACTCAACAAGCCCAATAATGGTTGAGTTGCTGACGCTCTCCTCACTCAATAATCCGCAAGAAAAGGCTGCAATGAAAGAGCTCATGTTCGTCAGTCTAATGATAAAACTGCCAACCCACTACATCTTAAGTCGAAGACTCGAGTAGGTTCTAAAGGTTGAACTCAACATGCTTAAATGTGGTCGAGTTGTTGATGCTTTCCTCACTCAACAAGCCGTAAGAAAATCCTGTGGTGAAAGAGCCCCTGCTCATCAGTCCAATGATGATAGTTGTTCTATCTCAAACTAGATCCAGCTTAGTGATTACAAGCAATCAAGATCCAAGAGATCTTTCTACTTGATCGATGGGTCAAGATAATTTGAGGAAACTCTTAATTCAGAGCTGCCTCAAATAAATCTATATATTGCACGCAGGGTGATTTTTATTCTCAAATGATCTGATCAAGCTCAAAGCACAAATCAAAGTCAATCTCCTCATCAAGTCTGTTAAAGCAGAAAGCATAGGACCAAGGAAGCAATTCCATAGTTCATATAAAGCTCATGGCCAAACTAAAGGAATTTCATGGTTATTTAGTCTGTTAAAGCACACATTGCTAGACTAATGACTCAACATAGACCTAGTATAAGCTGGAAGGCTGGGTCATCTATATGTACCCTTCAACGAGTCTGTCAAGATAGCAAGCATAGGATTCATGGCATACATACACTTCTTAACAAGTCAATATGAACAAATCAAGTTAGTCCTTCATGAAGTTTGTTAAGTATAAGGCTAGGACAGAAGGAATTTCAAATCCGACCAAGCACGCATAAACCAACTCCCCAGCGGAGCCCTTCATCAAAACAAATAAATCAATTCCTCTAACAAACCCAATCAAGCACGAAGCTAGGGTTGGAGGAAACTCAAATTTGCAATGACATAAAAGAAAGAGATCTTAAGCAAAGCTATTGAAGTAGATAGTATATGGTGTAAGAACTCTGTTGAGCTCATTTTTAGGATGAGCTCTTAACCCCTCCATCTTAGACATAAGTCTTCTCATAGACACTAAGAGTTCCTTAGTCTTAAGACACATCTAGTGATTAGGTGAACACTCAACCTAGCCCTAGAGAATTAGAAGAGTTAGCCATGGGAATAGGTCATGCCTTAGGGGTGTTAGGAAAATTTTCCTACCCTTAGCTTGAACTACTCCTCACCTTCCTTCCTTCAAGTCAAACTTCAAATCAATCCTAATTGATTTTTCTCCAACTCCAAATCAATCTTATTTGATTTTCTTCAAACTCACATCAATTCATATGATTGAAATCCATGATTGAAACCCATGAATGAAATTGCAAATTCACAAATCTCTCTTAAGCCCTTAATTTCCCTCTTAAGGACTTAGTATGAATCATCTTCAAATCAGTTCAAAGTCATGGGATTTTCTCATAACTCATTTATATTCACATATATAAATGAAATATAAATTCAAACCAATCAAACTAAATTCAAAAATTCAAGTTCCAAGCTCCAAAATTTCCTAAGTCTTTTAAATTTCCTCTTAAGGACTTAGCTTAAATCATGATCAAATCACTTCAAATTCATGAAATTTTCTCACAACTCATTTATATTCTCATTTATATACACATATATAAATGAAATATAAATTCAAATCAATCAAACCAAATTCAAAAATTTAAATCTAAAACTCCAAAATTTCCTAAGTCCTTTAAATTTCCTCTTAAGGACTTAGCCTAGATCATGATCAAATCACTTCAAATCCTTGAAATTTTCTCATAATCCATTTATATTCTCATTTATATTCACATATATAAATGAAATATAAATTAAAACAATCAAAACCAATTCCAAAATCAAACTCAAATCTATTCAAAACCTAACCTAAGCCTTTCAAGTCAAAATCCAACCTAAGCCTTTCAAGTCAAAATCTTGAACTTAGCTAAATCAACTTTAAATCAAGCCAAACTCTTGATTTTCCTTCATGATTCAATCAACCCTACAATTATGAATCCAAATATAAATACAAACTTCAATCACTAAACCAAAACTCAATTCAAAAATAAAACCCCAAATCCATTCATGTTCTTCCTTTGAATATGAAATTGTCAAATAAATCAAAACCCATTTGACTTCAAACTACTTACAAATGAATTCATATTTCAATCATAAGTCATCATAGTTCAATTAAACTCAAATCAAGCTTTGACCAAGCCATCTGACCCATTTAGGCTAACTTGACCCAAAGTGATGTAAAGTACCCTTTATGTGCCAAATCCTAATCCTAACCAAATTGGATTGAACTAAGCCCATCTTTGCCACTCATCATTATCAACAATCATTATGGAATGATCAATCAATCAAATTGGGTCAAACCAAGTCAAACTTAAGGGTTGACCAAGTAAACACTTAGCTAAAATAAAACCCAACATAGCCAAAATCCATCATGGGCCAAATTGATTGAAACCATTGATCTAAGTTCATTCATGATCAATATTTGAACTTGACCAAGTTAACATTTGAGCCTAACCTAGCCCAATTGGCCACTTCACCCATGTTGACCCAACTTGACCTAAAAAGTCAAAATATATCAAAACTTGATCTAAGCCAAACTGATTGAAACTAATGGGTCAAGTTCATTCCAAATCACTTGTTGAACTTGACTAAAGCCTCAATTGGCCAACTAGACCTAACCTAGCCTAATTGACCATGAATCCAACTTGACCTAAAGGGTCATGTTGAGCCAAATTCAAACTTAACCAAAATTGATTAGAAACAAAGATACCAATCCACTTCATATGACTAACCAAACCTAAACCTACCCATGACCTAGCTCAAATAGGTTAAATGGGTCAAGTTGGTCAAGTTGACCCATTTGACCTAAATGAAGTCATATGAACCAAATTCAAACTCAAGCCAAATTGAATCAAACCAAAGCCACCAAAATATTTTAAATGGTCATATGACCCTGACCCAAGCGTTGGTTTGACCCAATTTGACCAATAACTCAACTTGACCCAAGCTAACCCATTTTGACCTAAATGGGTCAACATGAGCCAAACCATACCAAATGAACTCCAAATCCATCGAAACATGTCCAAACCAATTTTCTCAACATACCCAACATATCCAAATTCAAAAATTAGCCAAATGACCATTCTACCCCTAGGCCACAGAATAATTTTTTATCAAATTCATGGGAAATTTGGTCAAACCCTCTTCATACCTACTTGATACTTTCCAAATAGGTCAAGTAAACCCTATGGAGGGTGGTGCACCCAACCCAATGGGCTTGGATCAGTCAAACTTGACCCAAAGCCAAAATCACATAGCTCAAATTGGCCATATGGGAATCATGTTCCCACTCAATTTGAATCACATGGGAAGTTACCACTCCACTCCCTAGCCCAAACTGACCATATGCAAGCTTCTAACAGATCAAACAACCCTTTCAATCTTAGCAATTGGATCAAAATGGCAAACAAAGCTTCAACCGTCTGATTGCCATATGGGGAGATATACTCCCCCTAATTCACTTCAATTCTCACTTCCTCACTGTCGATTAAGTAAGGGACCGCATCGTTGTGTTCAAAATATTAGAATAACTTTAAATTGATATATATATTTGTATTACCTAATTGTGTCAACGTAAAGTTCATATTAAAGAGGATTAACTAATAAAAAATATTATAGGCTAATACCTAAAACTAGCTCAATCGACCCCCTAAATCGCTAAACCACATGTGACCCGACCCGCTTGGCCTCCCCTTCCGAACAAACTCCCTCTTCACGTGATCGAGCCACACGAAAGTCCCTCACTGCCTCTTCAATTCTCCCTCGATTGAAGCCACATGCTCGTCCATTCAAATGTCAACCGTTCGCACGCCTCCTCGATCCAAACTGCAAGGAACGGCTGTCAGGGCTCCTTAATGAAGAACCACAAGCAAGGAGGCTAGCACTCCTTCGATTCCTCTCCTCCCTCCAAAACTGAAAAAAGGGACTCTTCGATTTCTCCCTCATTCAAAATCAAAAGGTGGGTCTTTCTTTCTTCTTCTTCTTCTTCTCCTTTCTTTTCCATTTTCCTTCCCATTCTGAAAATCACCATTTTCCTTTTTCTCTTCTTCTTCTTTTTTATTTTCCCATTCTCTCCAAAATTGAAAAGGGTATCCACTTCCTTCCTCCATTCTCTCCAAAACTGAAAAAGGTATCCACTTCCTACCTCCATTTTCTCCAAATCCCACGAGCTGATTGGTAGGATTTAAGTTAAATCCAACTTAAATCCTATTCAAATCCTGCAGGAAAATAGCCCCCGGCAATTCCCCTTCCAACTTTTCTCATTTTCTCCCCCTAACCAAACACTCTTCTTTCCAATCTGAACTAAACTTAACCCCCTCCATTCTCTTTCTCCCTCTACTTCTCTCATTCGAAACATAAAGCAAGAATGCAAGGGATAATTTGTGGATGTGGAAATAATTATTGTGAATGTGAAAATACATATATGCTTGTGTCTCTATGTGCAAGCACCAAGACCCCACTAATGCCCCATAAAATGTAGCGAGTGCGAGTAAATGTGAATGTGAAAATATATATATATTCTTGTGTATCTTTTTGCAGGTTCCAAGATGCCGCTAATGGCCAATAGGGCGTAGCAGGGGCGAGGAAATGTGAATTTCAAAATACATATATCCTTGCATCTCTTTTTGTAGATTTCAAGACCCCGCTAATGCCCCATAGGAGAGATGAGGTTACTGTGCTC
This sequence comes from Cymbidium sinense, assembly GCA_021442155.1. NCBI lineage: Eukaryota > Viridiplantae > Streptophyta > Magnoliopsida > Asparagales > Orchidaceae > Cymbidium > Cymbidium sinense. The sequence continues at coordinate 189,823,204 of CM038218.1, read as the reverse complement.
ACACCTAACATGTTGGATCTGACAAATGCTCATCAGTTTGAATGATGTCAAATTTTTTCAAGACTTAAAAAAAGAGAGAGAAAGAAATGAATATATATATATATATATATATATATATATATAATTGTATTTTCTCTTTATGCAAGTTTCAAGACCTCGCTAATGTCCCATAGGGTGTAGCGGGTGCAAGAAGAAGGTTGCGGTGTCGCAAGACCCCACTCACCATGCTCAATAGGGCATACCGAGTAAGCCAAAACACTTCCGATGCAGCCCCCTATGCCGGGATGACTTTGGGAGGCTGCCAAAATTATGCCTGATTTTGGATTAAATTTGAGACTTAAGAAAACTTAAATGGAAATCATTTAAACTTAAATCAAATAAAAAATGCATAATAAATATGAAAGCAGACATTAAATTAAAGAAAAATAAATAAATGGAGAATACTTAAAGGGAAACTAAAAAGAGAGAGAAATATAATAATGAAGCAAAATACTTACTTTAACGCAAGCAAAATGCCTTCCTTTCTTCAAAATCATTAAAGGCTATGAAGTAATCTTTTCAAGCAAATAATGTGAAAGGTAAGACCAAACCTTATTTATAGGAAAGGAAAGCTATCTTTGTGGGACCCACTTATAAATAAACTAACAACATATGTAAAACATATCATAACAACCTTGTTCCATTTTTGTTTTCAAAACAAATGCAAGCAAAAATTAAGAAAGTTAATACTAAACTCATAACAAACTTGCAATAAATTTAAAGTTTAATTTTCAAATAAATATGGAATTTGATATGAAGTTAAAAATGAATCTAAATTGGGTCTAACAACTCTTGTTGTAGAAAATATGAAAAGTCCTTAAATGATATAATTTAAGAGGCTTGAAGCTTTCTTTTGGGTGAACTTCGTACAAATAAACTTGTATGAATACAACTGCATGAAGTATGCCCTCATACATATCTTATAGTGGTTACTTCTTTGGGTGAAATATTCCAAAATACATGCAAATGTTTGAATGAAAATAAATTCATTACTAAAATGAATATATTGTTATTCAAAGCTCATACAAACTTTCAAATGATCGCCACCAGATCTGTAATTCTTTGTACAAGTAGACAGAAGGCGACACTAAACTAAATGTTGCACGAATGAAGGAGCTTTCCTTCAATACAAAAATTAAGGAACTTCATTCTAAATTATGATTTTCAAAATCAACAAAATCATTAATTATGTGAAATTATCTAAGCTATAAACACCTGCATGTGCTCGAACAAAGAGATTTCAAGTGCAAATTTTAAAGTCTCAAAAGGCTGTGCAGGCTAAATTAGATTTAATTAAATATTAATTTGAAAAATCTAATAAGATACTAGATCAATTTACAACATCTTCTATGCCACAAAATTTGTAACACATCATACCAGCGAATATAAGGCGTTAATTAGAGCATTCTCAAATACACCCGCAAGGGACCCGACACTATGCTGAATGACTAGATTCAAGTGTCTAAGGATGTTGCATGGGTTACATCCCGGTTTAGTCTTAGGATTGGGTCCGGGTTAACAAAACTTAAAAGTCTATTATATAAATTTCAACTTAGTGAAATATTAGAGAGACTAATTCTATCATGTGATAGTAGATATGTTCCTCTGTCAAGAGCTAAATAGAGTCAATAAGATCTAAAGCTCTTGAATATATTCTAATCAATTAATTACTCGATGATGGCTGTGTTGAATGAAGATTTCAACCGGAGGGGATATTTACCATCAAAATGTGTTTGCAAGCTAAATTGAATTAATCAAAATCAAATGTTAACCTAAATATGAAATCAAACAAATCATTAAACTATAAATTCTTAAAAAAATTCAATATTTAAAACTTAAATCAAACTCAATCCATCCACCTTCTGCAACTATTTGTTGGGGGTGACAAATTAAGAATACTCTAGCTGATAAAGGAGCCAATGTCAAATAAAGTATTCTATAATGTTCACTCTCAATCAATCTCTTGAAGGATGTCGCCGGTCCTCATCATGGCTTAGCGAGGCTCCACAGATGATGCAATTATGACCAGAGTCCTCTGATCGGGTGGTTTGGCCAGTCAGGCTCCATTATGTTATGATCATGATCATAGCCTATATGCTCCCCAATGGCTCCTCTGACTGCGTTCTAGTCAACCCTAAAAGAGAGTCTACAAGGATGATTACATCCTCTTCTGTATCATCCATCAAAGATAAAAAGAAGGAGAAATTAGTTCAGATTGAAGAATGAGAAACAGTAGTCTCCAAAAAAACTATAAAAATGTTGAAATAGCTAAAAGGTGTCCCTAATGTTAAGTGGAAATCACCACTTGAACCTATATTTGACTTAAGAGAGATGCCTAAACCAAGTATTTGGGCTTCTTTATGACATTCTGATAAGGCTACTTCGTCACATAATGAGAAGCAGTCTACTAAACACAGGCCTCATAAATCAAAGAAGCTGGCCAAGAAAAAGAAGATCAAGAAGAGAACTACAACTCAAAAGATCATTAACAATTTAGAAGAGTATCACCGACCGACAAGACAACCATTTAGGCTTGCAGACTTTATGCCTAAACTTTGCATTATTGAATCGGATGAAGAAGATAATGGTGAATCTTGTCCAGTAGAGACATGCCGGATCATCTATGTGATATCAGATGTTCTTTAGCATTAGTTACTCTAAAATGATAAGGGTAGTCAGATAGACTCGACCAACTCATCAAAATTCTTATCAAGGAAGCAAGAAGAGCCTGAAGAGACATGGAGTTCTTAATCCACTGGATGAGATCATACTAGCTTGGAGGAGCAGGTTCTTAGGTATTTGGAGACTTTTTATAGAGACATAGAGTTCTTAATCCACCGGATGAGATTGCCAGTATTATTTGCTCTAAAACTTTACTGATAGAGCTTTAGGAGCAGGTCAAGCTTCGTAGGGAGACGGCTGACCTAGCACATGATGAGTTGAGGAGAGTGTTGAGGCTCTACGACATGACCGTCAGAGTTTGATAGATGCTTCTTCTGAGTTAGACAGATTGATGTCAAGATTAGAGCGCAGTTGAGCAGATAGAAGAGCTCGCTATGGATTAGAGCGAACATTATCGCCTATGTCCGGCAATGGTGATGTTGAGGCTACTTTGATCGAGCTACTAATGCTTTCTACGAGAGAGTCATCTTTAGCCTTATTTAACACATGTGAGCTACTAGGCTCCCATGATGTACTTTTTTTTATCAATCATGCATCATCTTATTGTATTAGTGGATATTAGCGTTCCTCTGTTACTTCTATACTTTTCTCTTGTGGGGATTTGATGACAAGATAAGCTTTGATTTATGCTTTGGCCTTGATTTGTATGCTTTATACTTTGGGTTTAATTTGTGTGCTGGCTATGAAACTTGGATCATTTCAGCTTCGATCATAATAGCTTACGGAGCTTTGATAGGATTTGTCATTAGTATGATGCCTTATTTAGGACATACTAAATGACAGGTTTAACCGATTTATCAAAATTGACTTGTCAGATAGATAAGAGTTCTTACACCATCTACTATCTACTTCAATGGCTTTGCTGAAGATCTCTTTCTTTTATATCTTTAAAAATTTGAGTTTCCTCCAACCCTAGTTTCATGCTTTGTTGGGTTTGATGGAGAAATTGGCTTATTTATTTTGATGAAATATTCTGCTGGGGAATTGGTTTATTCGTGCTTTGGTCAGATTTGAAATTCCTTATGTCCTAGCTTTAAGGTTGACAGACTTGATGAAGGACAGACGTGATTTGTCTATATTGACTTTTCATGCAGTGTATGCACTCCATGAACCCTATGCTTATTGCTTTGACTGATTGGCTAAAGGGTACATACAGATGACCCAGCCCTCTGGCTTTCATAGGGTCAATGTTGAATCATTAGTCTAGCAACGTGTGCTTTAACAGACTGAACAACCATACAATTCCTTTAGTTTGACCATCAACTTTATATGAACTATGGAATTGCTTCCTCGATCCTGTGGTTTTTTCTTTAACGGACTTAATGAGGAGATTGGCTTTGGTCTGTGCTTTGAGCTTGATCAGATCATTAGAGGATAAGCTGAGATATCACCCTACGGGTAATATATATTGATTGATGAGGCCTGAAATTGAGAGTTTCGATTGTCTTTCGATCAAGTAAAGATCTCTTGGATCCCGGTTTCTTATAATCACTAAGCTGAACCGGTTTGAGATTGAATAGCTATTATCTTTGGACTGAAGAGCAGAGGCTCTTTCATTGTGGCCTTTTCCTATGGCTTATTGAGTGAGGAGAGCATCAACAACTCGACCATTTGGGCTTGTTGAGTTTGATCTTTAGAACCTACTCGAGTCTTCGACTTAAGCTGTAGTGGGTTGGTGGTTTTGTCATTAGACTGACGAACGGGGGCTCTTTCACTATGGCCTTTTCTTGCAGTTTGTTGAGTGAGAGCGTCAATAACTCAGCCATTTATGGGCTTGTTGAGTTTGACCTTTAGACCCATCAATGTCCTAGACTTCAGGATGTAGAAGTTAATATTTTTTCAACTCAGTTTATTGAAACTTCTAAAATTGAGAGTTCTTCTGGCTTGATCTCTAGTATTTTGGCAAATCTGGGAAATAAATTTCTTGACATTTAGGGTTGTCTTTTCATGCGTAAAAATATATTCTTTTTGTTCCTGCAAGACTCTGCAACTTAATAGTAACAATTATGGATATATTCAGGGATTTCAGCGTAAAGCTCGATGTCAACCCAAATAAGAATATATTTAAGGATCTTATCTTATAGCACGATGTCAACTCGAAACTTAACATAAACTAAAAAAAATGCCCCCAGTCTTGCAGTGGAAATTCTAAAGCACAGTTAAAAGAACTTTCAAGATAATAATATACAAATACATCAATATTTGAATTGATATGCTCTTAAGAGGGTTTTAACATGCAACATTAATTTCATCTATATATAGGAATCTAAAAAATTCCCCCTATGTAACAGGGGAATTTTCATGGAAAAGATTTTTCATCTTAAGCAAATATATTTATTCAGGGATCTCGGCATGAAGCGCGATGTCGACCTAAATAGATATACTAAAAAATTCCCCTGCCTTGCAGGGGGATTTCTACTGTACCTCGAGAATTTGGTCGTCATGCATAGTACTTTTTCAAGTATCGGCCATTAATTAGCAGCATTGGTCTTTCACCTTTCAAGTCAATGAGTTGGTATGCCCCTCCTCGGTACACTTTCTCAATGACAAAAGGGTCTTCCCAATTAGGCTCAAATTTGCCACCAAATTTTTGATTGGGAATAATTGGTCTTCAGCACTAGAACCAATTCTTCTTTCTGGAAAGTTTGAGGCCACACCATATGGTCAAAAGCCTAGGACATCTTTGCTCGATAGACTTCCAGATTTTGGTGAGCTTGCACTCTAGTTTCATCAAGCGCGTCGAGTTCCTCCATTCTCAAATGAGCATTTTGATATTTGGTTAGATTGTATTGGATGGCTACTCCAAGTGAAGGCAACTCAACTTCTAGCAAAAGAACTGCTTCAGTTCTAAATACCAATGAATATGGAGTGGCTTTAGTCGGTTCCTTGTAGGTAGTTTGATATGCTCATAGTGCCTCTACTAGCTTGGTATGTCATTCTCTTTTATTTTTAGTGAGAATCTTCTTGAGCAGCTTAACTAATGTCTTGTTGAAGGCCTATGTCAAACTATTTGCTCTTGGATTGTATATTGAAGAGTATCGTCAATCAATTTTGTGTCGATTAATGAATTTATAAATCTTTGCACTTTTGAAAGCTGTGTCATTATCAAAAATTATTCGGCACGACACTCCAAATCTATAGACCACATTATGTGTGAAGAAGTTAATCACTCGATCGGCAGTAACTTCTTTAAATGGGGTAGCTTCGGCTCACTTAGATAAATAGTCACTCATTGCTAGGATGAAGTAATGTCCAGCTAATGATGATGGATCAATTGGTACAATTACATCATACCCTAATATTTGAATGGTCAAGATGCTATTGTTGGGTGTAATGGATTTGGAGGTTGATGGATGAGATTCCCATGTACTTGACACTCATGACACTTCTTAGCCCATCCTTTTAATCTTTACTGCCATCTTGGGACCTAACTAATGTGCACTGTAAAGTCCATCATGAACTTCAACCATCACTTTGGTACCTTCATCTATATTTAGGCATCGTAGCCACATTTGTTCGAATGATCTATGATATAAAGTATTTTTGACAAAAGCATTGTGTATCATTCTCTTCTCGATTTGAGCTGCCAATGATTTATTATTAGGTAATTTGCCTTCTTATGTAGTCGATGAAGGGTTGCCTCCAATCACGTGACTCTTCCATAACAAAGGCTTCACATTACTTTTCTGAGGAAATGTCATTCTTAGCTCTTCTTGGTATAACTTCTTATTGATTTTTGGGAGTATGAGGTGCAACCTGGGTCGCATCCTGCAAGATTAGCTTTGATAACCCCTCTACCTGCGGGGATTGATACTTTACTAGCTCTAAGACTCGTCGAGTAAATATGTCGATCATGACATAATCACCATTCATACTTGTCATTTTCTTAGCTAATTTTGCCAAGCAATTAGCTTTACTATTCTTGGATTGAGAGACTCAAGTTAGTGTGATATTTGGTATCTACTTCATAAGCTCGAGAACTCACTTGTGTAGAAAGCTAACTCAAGCTTGTTAATTCTATAGATGTCAAGCACCTGATTTATAATAAGCTGAGAATTGCTAAAAATAAGCACGTTTTAAATGCCTATGAAAATAACTTCTTCTAGACCAGCTATTAATGCTTCATATTCAGCTTCATTATTAGTTATTGGCTCGGTCAATCCATATAATTATCTCATTATCCCTCCTTCAGTGTAAAGACAATGTCGATTCCTACTTTTGCTCTTGAGAAATTTAGATGTTGGACTTGTTTGATCGATGAGGCTCTATAAAAGTACATTTCCTAAATTTGTGATTTTTCTCTTTCATGAATGAGCATAATTTACTCATCAGACAAATCATCATTAAGAGAAGAGTCCGTGGAGATAGGATGTGCAGCTAGAAAATCTACTAAGACTTGTCCCTTCACTACTTTCTATGGAACATATGTGATATCGAATTGTAAAAGTAATACTGCCCATCTTGCCAAATGACCTATCAACACTAGTCTTATCATCAAGTACTTCAGTGGATCGATCCTTGAGATAAGGTTAATCTTGTGAGATAACATATAATGATGAAGTTTTGGACTATAAAGATCAATGCTAAACAGTGCTTCTCTATCAAAGAGTATCTCATTTTTGCTCCAATCAGCCTCCAACTGATATAATAAAGAACATTCTATTTTCTTTCCCATTGTGTTGTGCCAATAATGCTCCGAGAGACTCCTCTAATGTAGTTGTGTATAGAATGAGAGGCTTTCCAGGAGTAGGCGCTACAAGGATTGGTGGATTTAACAGGTAGCTTTTAATTCTATTGAAGGCTTCCTGACACTCCTTATTCCACTTGAATGAAGAATCCTTCTTCATCAACCTTGCAAATGGTTGACAGCACCCTGATAGATTTGATATAAATCAATGGATGAATGCAAGCTTTCATCGCAAACTTTTTGATGGAGGCACTCCATGATTGCCTTGATTTTAGCAGAATCAATTTCAATACCTCTGTGACGTACAATGTACCCTAGGAATTTTCCAGAGGATACCCCGAATGTACAATTTAAAGGATTCATCTTGAGATCATATTTTTATTCCTCGCATACTTAAGTCTTCAAGTGAATGATTCAAGCTTTTTACTACCAAATTATCAACATAATACTCCACCTTTTGATGAATCAACTCATCAAAAATATGCGTCATGGCTCTTTGATATGTAGCTTCAGCATTTTTCAAGCCAAAGGGCATGATCGTGTAGCAATAAATGCCAATAGGTGTTCTAAATCATTGTATGTTTTCATCTTCAGGTACCATTTTGATTTGGTTATATCTTGATTATCCATCCATAAATGAGAACATGTCATAGTTGGAGGTATTGTCCACTAGTAGTTTTAATATGGGAAGCGAAAAGTCATCTTTTGGGCACGCCTTATTTAAGTCCTAGAAGTCAATGCAGAGATGGATTTGGCCGTTCTCCGTCCTAACTAGAATATTGTTGGCTATCCAATCTGCATACTTCTCCTCTCGGATGAAGCCTTCTTTGAGCTTCTTAATTTCTACAATTACCTATTCTTCAATCTCCAATCTCATTCGCCTAGGAGCTTATTTAACAGGCGTCACATCTGGTTTAATAGCTAGTTTGTGAATAGCTACATCAGGGGATAAGCCTGGCATTTTAGAATATGTCCAGGCAAAGCAATCCTTGAATTCATAAAGTAGTAATTTTAGCTCTTCAACTATCTCATCAGGCAGAAGGGCACTGACGAAAGTTGGACGGGAATCATCCTCAGCTCCTAGGTTGATTTCTTTAAGCTCATTCATAGTAGCTATTTTTCCATCATCTTCAATTTCTTTAGGTGTGGGCTTGTCTTCTACTTCTTCATCATTTTTAAGAAGAATTTCATGGGAATCATCTTCTTCATCACTATGAGTTTCTATCTCAGCTTCTATTATATTATAATAAGCTCTATTTTGATGAGATTTGCAGATGAACCCTAGACCTTTAGTGATAAACTTATCACTTCTTCACGATGCTTGAGGACTTCTTTTGCTCCACATCTTGTTAAAGATTTGGGTTTTATATTTAGTAGTCTCAATATGAATTCCAATCTTATGCATCTTTCTTCATAATTTTTGTGGATAGTTTATTGGTATTCTTGTCGGCACTATCTCATCATAATTTTTATGTTGAGTAGGCTGATCAAAATTGTGAGGCTGAGACTCTTCAACTTTGTAAAATAGAGTTTCTGTTCTGCCACTCTCACACAACAGCGGCACATAGAATGTTATCAATTCTTCAATATCATGAACCTCCAATGGAGTGATTTCTTTGAAGCACTATTGAGAGATGGGTATAATTTTGAGTGAGTCATCTAACTCTGACAAGTAAGTTATCCTCCTTGATGCAGCCATATGAACTCTACTTTCATAAGTAAATTCAAAATCATAGTCTAAATCAGAATCACTTATTTCAGATTCTGCTTTTCTTGAGAGTTTATAAGTTCCCTTAGGTTTGACAGGAATATCTTCTCCTTCTGTGTCACTTCCCAAATGAGGAACTAATTTTCTTGATTTAGGTGCAACATCAAGTGCTTTAGGGAGAGTCAGCATTGCATTATTTCTTCCCCTTTGCTTCTGCTCTTTCACTTTATGAAATTTTTTTTTAGTTCCTGAAGTGGATGCTACCACTTCAAGAGGCTCTGTTAGCTTAGGCTCTTTAGGAATGAAATATTTTGCATCTTCATAGATCTTTACTTCATTGACAGAGAATGGTTGTAGGTTACCGAGAATTTTGAATTCTTCTTCATCTTTCAGATACTCCATACATTGATGCATAGTTGATGGGACCATGCCATACTCATGTAGCCACGGCCAGCCCAAGAGAGCTCTAAATGATGTATCGGCATCGATTACATGAAACATGGCTTCTATATATAAATCCTTGAACTTGAGATAATAAAAGAACATAGAGTTTTATGCCCTTTTTCATTGAAACCATGAACCATCAACTTATCTCTCCCAAGATGTTGGATATCAAGAGATAATCCTCTTAATACCTTTAGACTTATAAGATTGATAGAAGAACCAGGATCAATCAATATTCGACTGATCAAAATGCCATCACTCTTGCAGTAACATAAAGAGGATGGTTGTGATCCGCTATCCCCAATATAAGATCTTCCTTAGAAAATGTGATTACTGGGAGATCTTGAGTTTACAATGCTTCAGTCATGCAGTTTTCAGCAAAGTAAGCTTCATAACTCTCCGAATCTTTGAGAGTTTGTATCAAAGTTTCTTGGAGGCCTTTTGACATCAAGAGAGCCTCTTACACACTCAGCAGTGGGATCTTTCTCAGATGTGATAGAATATTATAATCTATCTTCTCGCTTGATTTAGGCTTTATCCTATGATTTTTGAGAATAATATCCTCGTTGACTTCAATTTGTTTGCCTTTATATTTATTTGTATTTCCCTTCTTTGATGAAGGTGGTTAGACATTATCACTTCTCAATTGAACTTGAATCACCTTATCTTGCTCAGATTCTTCTGAAGAGGTAGTTTCTTCAAGTTTTCTTCTTATTCTGGAAGATTGGCCAAAAGGGCTAGACTCATTTTTCAATGTCATACATTTCACGTGATGTCGAAAACATATCTTCATCAAGTATTATCTTGTTGAGTCATTAAACAAAATTTAGACGTTAGCTCCTCGGGCTCTTCTTGCTTTCCTGATAAGAATTATGATTGGTTGGTTGAGTCTGTCTGACTATCCTTGTCATTTCAGAGTAACTGATGTTGAAGAATATCTGACATCACGTAGATGATTCAGCATGTCTCTACCGGACAAGATTCATCATTATCTTCTTCATCTGATTTAGCAATGTGAAGTTTACGCATGAAGTCTGCAAGCCTAAATGCCTATCTTACTGGCTAGTGATACTCCTCTAGATTGTTAATGATCTTTTGAGTTGTACTTGATCTTCCTTTTCTTAGCCAGCTTCTTTGATTTATGAGACTTGCATTTAGTAGACGCTTCATGCTGATGAAGTAGCCTTAGTAATGCCACCGAGAAGCCCAAATACTTAGTTTAGGCATCTCTCTTAAGTCCAATATAGATTCAAGTAGCAATTTCCACTTAACACTAGGGACATTTTTTAGCTGCTTCAATATTTTCATGCTCTTTTTGGAGACTACTATTTGCCATTCTTCAATCTGAACTAATTTCTCCATCTTTTTGTCTTTGCTGGATGATACGGAAGAAGACGTAATCATCCTTGTAGACTCACTTTTTGGGTTGACTAGAACACTATCGGATAGTTTAAATTCACCTCATCAATACTTCCTTTCTAGCCAATCTTTGAAGACATAATAGTCTTCGATAGGATGACCGATCATCCGATGATAGGGACAGTAATTTGGATTGTTGACTTGATCAACTTCTTTAGGCCTTTTAATTTCTGGTAACAGTAGATCGACTTTGACTGCTTACCGAAATAATTTAGCCACACTATCCCTTCTAAAAGAATATTATTTGTTCATCTTTTTCTTAAGAGATGGCCACATTCACTCATCATCTCTTGTTGCTTGTTTTGGATGCTCCCCATCACTTAGAAAAGTTTGAGATTTTTCATTTCCTCATAATACTAATTTTGGTTGTGGATTAGAATAAACAGGCTTCTTTCCCTTATCATCATTGTACATTGGCTACTTTCCTTTATCCATATTGTATGTCACCCTCTTTTCACCATTTGAGCTATAGGAAACGGCATGAATTTCATTTCTTCTTGAGTTTGAAGGTTTTTTTCTCTTTACTTTATCTGCATAGACTTCAGACTTAGGGTGATTCAACTTTTTGAATTTAGCCACCCTATCGAGCAAGTCCTGGAACATTGCAATCGACATCGTGCATAAAGATGGTGCCATTTATCATCTATATTGCCCATTAGCAATTGGATCGCATGTTCTTCTTCCAATTGTTGCTCACACTTCATACTTAGGTTGCGCCAATGACTTATAAATTTTTTCACTGACTCATCTTTCCTCCTTTCGCAAGGTCTGACATGATTTTCTTGCACGCTTAACCTCTTCACAAATAGTTTCTAATTTAGCAAATATTTTAACTGAATCATTTGAAAATTCTACATACCATTCAAAGTGTCGAGGTCGCTACACGAATTGATAAAAAAGTAAAGGTGTCCTCCGTGTTCCACAAGTAACCTTAAATTGGGTTAGATGTTACTTTGGATTACCAAGCCCGCTAAAATTATTAAATTTTGGGAGTAATCTTTCTGCACTGACTTGGTCATATTCACCGGTAAGGCGACCTTACTCAATAGCTTTTTAACCTACTTTGAGGCTATGACTGCCTTTATCTTTTCATTGATTGTTATTTCTAGCGAAAGTAGTACATTCCGCTAGATTTTGTATTATTTCGGAGAGAGGTATTGGGTTAACTTGTTTCTCATGCGTAGCATATTAGAGCTTGAGGTACCATTGTGGTAAAATTGTATTATTAACTATCTATTGCTAGCAATAGGTGATGCACTTGATGTGATATTCTTCTGCAATATCTCCATCATGATGTTCATTTGTACCATTATATCATTCATCTTGGTACCAAGCTATGCAATCTCCTTATCTTTGACCTCCATTTGATGCTGCATTTTTCATCGCTCTCTAGCTAGCGCCATGGCGTCAATCAGTACAGGCTCTTTCTCTTCTTCTATTTCTTATTATTGTTCTACTCCCTACTCATTTTTAGGAGAAGAACTTGACTGCCCTTCTCCTTGTGCATTTGTGTGGGCGTATTGATAATGACAACGATTATAAAAGTGTGTGTCAGGCTTATCATTTCTTAGTTCAACCATATAGACAGCTTCGACACCCATAATATCTTTCTCATTCTGGTCTTCTTCTTCTTCTTCATTTTCAATAAAGATCGAAGACCCGTCCTCTATTTTCTTCTGTGAAGACTCTTCTTCATAAATGTCGAATTCAAGTTCGTTTGATTCATGATGATGGTGCGGAAAGTTCATCTATATCTCTGACCATATAGACAACTTCCACTTCTATAGTGTCCTCTTCATTATTTTATTCTTGCACACAAATTTCTTATCGATGTTTCCAGTGGATCTCTAGTTCAATGTGCGGAACAAACACTTCTTCTATTAAAGGACTACGATCAAAGTCAACCTTCTCTTGTAAGGGTGAATCTGATCGGCGATGGGATCTCCTAGAAGATTCTCTAGGGTGTCGACCATTATGTCGTTCATCAATGATATCCCTTCTTTTGGGTATTCACTTCTGATGAGTCAATTTTGAGGCAAATTTCTAAGTATATGTATCAGACGTCACACCTCTTCTATTACTCAAAGTTTCATTACGGGACCTTGGCCTCCATATCAGTTTACCCTTTCACTGGGACCTTTCAGCAGTAGATTCTTGAGCACGCAGTTCAAGTGTCACGCTCTGATTCTCACCATACGAAGCATACTAGGCTTGATGGCTAGTTTCCAAAAGAGATGGCAACTTTCTTGGTGGAGCTTTAGTATTTTTAATCACCACAAGCCTCTGAAATCTTCTTTTCATTAGGCCTCTGTCCTTGGCTACTTTGAGAACTTTATGTATCATGGTAGAGAGTGTTTAAGGCTGTCTCCTCTATGGTGGTGGAGCTTGATGTAGTTGGTTTTTCTAGAAAGACTACTTTACTTCACCAGTAGAGTTATTCCTTTTTACCCACTTTAAGTTGTCAAAGTTATGGGTAGGATAGCGGTAGTATGGATTGTTCACTAGGTCAAGGATCTGAGCCCTCACCGATTTCTCCTTCTTCTCTGCCTTCGTTAATTTGCTCGATGAGGAAGCTTCATAATCATGCTTTCTACAAGAGGTTCAATCGACAGCCTATACCATGAGGCATTAAAGACACGCTTTGCCCACTAACTTTTTTTTTTCATCACTTTGATTAGCCTTTTGAAAACTACAGTTCTTTATCGAGAGAACTCCTTGACAGCGATTGGCTATTAAACTGTTGGTGCACATGGCTAGTAGGAGCTTCAATAACTTGAGGTCTTCCAGCATGGCCTCGGATGAATGTATCACGGGTGGGTACTTCAGGAGTTGCAGCTATGATAGCTAGGAAATTCAAGCTATCGAATTGAATGGTAGTCCCGACATCTCCTATGTTGATGATGGCGTTGGCTAGGCAGATGTTCGCACCATGACCTAGTTGAATGGTGAAAGGAGTGCTTTGTAGATCCATTCTGCAAAAGTGAAAGATGAGGATTAGTAATTAGCAATTATTATTTCACCCCATACTTTCAAGATGTAGAGGTACTGCAGAACAAAATAATAGTGTAATAAAGATATACTCTACGGAATGATTCATTCTACATAGAGCCTCATACTGAATTTATTACACACTTAAATCACCAATTCATTATTTTGAATTTTCAAAAAATTTATTACTACTCTAGCACATATATGGCTAGCCAAAGATGGAAAGAGAATCTAATTCCCTAGCAGAGTCACCAGAAATCTGTGGGCTCTGAAAATTCACCACCGACCTCTCGACAAATTGACTTGGAAAAGAGTTTGGTTTAAAGAGTCGATGTAATTTTCAAAAGGCAGATGGAATAGTAGATAAGACACTTCCTAAAGATTTTCCCTCATTTTGTGAGGACTTTAGATCTGGTTCCAGGTTTCCTATAGGCTCAAGCCCCTATAGTTAATTACGCCTCTCAATAAGTGAGAGATAACTTTCAATTAAGGATAGTCATTAGATCGCTTAATGCGTAGCGTATAGTAGCAGCATGTGGAGTTTTAGAATTTAGATTATGAAATTCATCATTTCAACTTAAATCGGATGGTTCGGGGAATGATGACGTGCCTGATCTAGATCCCATGGTTCCGTCATCCCGAGCCGTCATGGTCCTTAGTCTACTTAGTTAAAGGAGGTAATCAACCTAACCTGACCGAAGGATCTTTATCAACAACACATGGGTTATGTCATCCAAGAAATCCTTATAGACCTGGGGTGGTGTTTGTCTAAGGAGATAATCTTAAGTCTACCTTAATTGACAGAGGGTTGTTTGCCCTATCAAGTATACCCTATGATTCACAACTCAAAGGGCGGAGCCATTGGAGAGCTTACGGGCAACGGTCATGATTGTAATATAATGGGGTCTGACTAGCCAAACCACTCGATCAGAACACTCTGGTCGTAACTGCTTCAACTGTGGAGCCTACTGGCCAAGCCATGCAATCAGAGGACACGGGCCACGTCCTTACTCGCGTGAGATTGATTGAGAGTGAACATAGCATAACACTTGATTTGATAATGTCTCCTTTATGAGCTAGAGTTTTCTTATTTTGTCACCCCCGACAAATAGTTGCGGAAGGTGGATGCATGGAGTTTGATTTAAGTTTTTAATGATAGAGTTTCATTTAAGCAGTTTTAGATTGCTACTTAATTTGATTTAAAAAATTGATTAATTTGAATATGTTTAAGAGCTTTAGATCCTATCAACTCTGTTTAGCTTCTAACAGAGGATTAGATCTAATGTCACCTGATAAAATTAGTTTCTTAGATATTTCACTGATTTGAAACTCTTATTATAAGTTTTTAGGTTTTGTTAACCCGAACCCAATCCTAAGACTAAACCCACACAGCATCCTCAGACACTTGATTTTAAGCACTCAGCGTAATGTCGGGGCTCATGCAGGTGTATTTAAGACTTTATGTGGTATTTATTTCTTAATTATAAGATTCATTTCACATTTTCATTTAATTCCAACTTAGCACAACCTTTTCAGACATTAAAATTTGCACTTGAAATCTCTATGTCCGAGCACATGCAGGTGTTTATAGCTTAGACAGTTTGACCTAATTAGTGATTTTGTTGATTTTTAAAATCATAATTAGAATGAAATTCCTTAATTTTTTATTAAAGGAAGTCCTATGATTTTTGTAGATTTTGATTTAGTATAGTCTTATGTCTGCTTGTACAAAGAGTTATAGATTCGGTGGCAAATTTTGTTTTGAAGCTATAGGTTCAAAGGACAATTTAGTTTGTTATTTTAAAAGAAGATTTACCCCTCAAAGTAATTCTCATTTTCCCTCTCTTTTTATTCAAACTTTCATACATTCGTTTTCCCCTCCTTTTATTTTGAAAGTAGACCATTCACTACCCCTTCTAATTTCTATAAATAAGGCCAAGAGGGAATCTCCTATTCTATTCCATTTGTTCGAAGAGTTGGAGTTGGAGCATTTAAAAGGGAATGGTTAGAAACATTAGCAGGCTTTCAACTTTACTTGAATAAATCTCGTAAGTGCTTTTCGTCCCCCCCACCCACCCCCCATTTTGTTTTGTTTTTTTTATTTTGTTTGTTGCATATTATTTTCCTTCCTTTTTGTTTGGAGTTTTTTTTCTAATTTAAATTTTAATTTTAGGTTTCATTGTGTGACATTCTTAAGTCGATTCTTTTACTTTCCATTTTTTTTCTAAGTCATGAGATTTTGATGAAATTTCGGCAGCATTTTGGCTAGGGGGACCGACATCTAACGGATGTTGGCTTACTCGGAACTCCCTCATGAGCGTAGCGAGCGGTGTCTTGCGATACTGCGGCCAGTTTTTCATCTCGTCGCACCCTCATGAGCAAGACGAGGCCTTCAAACTTGTAAAGAAATACAAGCATGTATATATCCACATTCATATATCCCACATGTTCTGACTAATCTTTCTGCGTGTTGTAATCATCGGCAAGGGAACGAGGTTGGGTATGCCAAAAACCAAGAGAAGAACCCACCTCATGATGGTGTTATTCTCTCGTTACAGCGAAGAGAAGGGTCATAAAATGGACGAAAATAAGAGGTGATGCCAGAACCTAAAGAAGAACCCACCGACGAAGTGACTTTGAAAAGGTAATGCAAGGAGTGTGACAGAAGAAGAACCCATGTGGTCTTCTTCCCAGGTGAATCGATCTGCAAAATTTGGATTGGTTTTGTGAGGGAAAGATACGAAATTTTCTATTTTTTTGTGGAAATGAGGGATTTGTGAAACGGAGAAGGAGGAAGAGGGGAGTTCTTTGTAGTTTGGAGAAGGAAGATCGGAGAAGATCTTTGCTATTTGGAGAAGGAAAAGGAAAAATAGAAAAAAAAATGATTTTTGAATTGGGGGAAAAAAGGAAGAAGAAAAGAAAGGAAAGAAGAAAAAGGAAGAAGAAGGAGAATATCTTTGCGGTTTGAAGAAGGGAAAAGGAAAAACATCTTTGTGGTTTAAGAAAATAAATGGAAAGAAGGGGAAAATGGAAATTTTGGATTGAGGTTTTGGAAAGGTGGGAAAAGAAAAATCAAAGCTGTCATGGAAAGGAGAAGATCTTACATAGAAAGTTGGAACCAGCTCTTGGAGAAGGTGCATTGAAAGGCGGAAGTCTGGACCACATAGTTAGCGTGGAGGATCAATCAATGTCGCATCATGAAGAATCAGGTTGGGTCTCTTAGAGAGGGATTTAGGTTAGGTTTATTTTCTTAAAATTGATTTTAAATGACTTTAATGTGAATTTTATGCCAATAAAATCACATGGTCAATATATATATTAATTTAAGGTTATTCCATTATTCCAAACGCAACAGCTTAGTCTGTTTCGCAATCGAAGACCGTTTGGTTCAAGTCGGCATCAAATTGAGTCAATTTTAGCTCAAAGTGCGTGTCGCTGCTTTTGACCACTCAATTTTCATGCAGATTCATCCGAATTGAGTGCGAATAATCTTACTTAATATATTTTGACATTTCAAAGCTAACAACGCAATCAATTTCATGAATAGAGGTCATTTGACTTGCGTCAGTGCCTCCTAACTTCGATATATGTGCAGGCATGTTGACAACTCGAGCGATTGATTAGTTGATCATCAAGTCATGCAATATTTATATTCTAACCAGTTTGAATATTCTGAATGCAATGGAGAAGTCCGTTCATTGATCAGAGGTCATTTAGTTTAATTTTGGCGACGTCCTGTGTATTTTAGCCTCGATTTGCATCTTGTCACTTTAAATCATTCGATATTTGCACAGACTCATCTGCTTTGAGCGTGGATAGTCTCATTTGATAGTTTTTGATGTTTCAAAGCTAATGACATGATCAATTTTGTGAACGGAAATTATTCAGACATCATCGCAGCTTCTTGACTCTGATATACGCGTCAACACACTGATAGCTCGATCATTTTATTGGTCACTCTTTAGATTATGCAATATTTATATTTAGATCAATTTTGACATTCTAAATGGCACGATGAAGTATGTTTGTCGATCGAAGGTCATTTCGACCATTTTCAATGACGCTAAGTGCATTTTGAGCCTTAGTTTGTGTACTGTTACCTCCGAAGTCGTCGAATTTGACTTGTGGACTTGACTTGACTTATGGCACATATATGGAGGTCAACAACCTATAACCATTCTCTTTCAATGAAGCAAAAATTTATGAAGATGCAAAGTACTTCATCCTCAAAGAGCCTAAGCCAACAAATCCTCTTGAAGCGTAGCATCCACTTCAGAAACTAAAAAGCAATTTCACAAAGTCAAAGAGCAGAAGCAAAGAGAAAGAAAGAAGGCAATGCTGACTCTCCCTAAAGCACTTGACTTTACACCTAAGTCAAGAAGAACAATTCCTCATTTGGGAAGTGACATACAAGAAGAAAAAGATATTCCTGTCAAACCTAAGGGAACTTATAAGCTTTCAAGAAAGATAAAGTATGAAATAAGTGATTCTAATTCAGATTATGATTTTGAATCTGCTTATGGAAATAGAGTTCAGATGGTCACATCAAGAAGGATAGCTCACTTGGCAGAGTTAGATGACTCACTCAAAATTATATCAATCCCTCAACAATACTTCAAAGAAGTCACTCCACTGGAGGTCCATACCATTGAAGAGTTGATAACATTCTATGTGTTGTCGTTGGACGAGACGATAGGAACTCTATTTTATAAATCTGAAGAGTCTCAGCCTCATAATTTTGATCGGCCTACTCGACATGAAAATTATGATGAGATAGTTCAACAATAATCCCATATACTATTCACAAAAATTATGAAGAATGATGCATGAGCTTGGAATTTATATTGGGACTACTTAAAATAGAACACAAATCTTTAACATGATGTGGAGCCAAAGAAGTCCTCAGGAATCATGAAGAAGTGATAAGTTTATCATTAAAGGTCTTGGGTTCATCCACAAATCTCATCAAAATAAAACTTGTTATAATATAATAGAAATTGAGGTCAAAACTAATAGTGATGAAGAAGATGATCTCCATGAAATTTTTCTCACAAATGATGAAGAGGTAAAAGCCAAGCCTACACCTGAAGAACTCGAAGATTGTGGATAAATAGCTACTATGGATGAATTCAAAGAAATCAACCTAGGAGCTGAGGATGATCCCCATCCAACTTTCATTGATGCCCTTTTACCTGATGAGAAAGTTGAAGAGTTAAAAGTGCTAATTTGTGAATTTAGGGATTGCTTTGCCTGGACATATTCTGAAAGGCCAGGCTTATCCCCTGATGTAGCAGTTCATAAACTTGCTACTAAACTAGATGTGATGCCTGTTAAGCAAGCTCCTAGGCGAATGAGATTGGAGATCGAAGAACAGGTAATTGTAGAAACTAAGAAGCTGATCGAAGTGGGCTTCATTTGAGAAGAGAAGTATGCAGATTGGATAGCCAACATCGTCCCAATTAGGAAGAAGAACGGTCAAATCCATCTCTACATTGACTTCCGAGATCTAAATAAGGCGTGCCCATAAGATGACTTTTTACTTCCAATGTCAGAACTACTAGTGGACAATACTTCCAACTATGACATGTTCTCATTCATGGACGGATCATCAGGATATAATCAAATCAAGATGGCACCTAAAGAGGAGAAGCACACATCATTTAGGATGCCAATTGGTATATATTGCTACATGGTCATGCTTTTAGCTTGAAAAATATTGGAGCTACATACCAAAGAGCCATGATGCGTATTTTTGATGAGTTGATTCACCATAAAGTGGAATGCTATGTTGACGATTTAGTGGTGAATAGCTTAAACTGTGAAAATCACTTTGAAGATTTGAGAACTATATTGAAGAGAATCAAAAATATGATCTCAAGATGAATCCTCCAAAATATGCATTTGGGGTATCCTCCGAAAAATTCCTTGGGTATATCGTACGTCATAGAGGAATTGAAATTGATCCCACTAAAATTAAGGCAATTGTGGAGATGCCTCCACCGAAGAGTTTGCATCAGCTTCATTATTTACAAGGATAGCTCGCATTCATTCATCGATTCATATCAAATATATCAAGATGATGTCAACCATTTGCAAAGTTGATGAAAAAGGATGCTCCATTCAAATGGGACAAGGAGTGCCAAGAAGCCTTCAATAGCATTAAAAGCTACATATTAAATCCACCAATCCTTATAGCGCCTACTCCTGGGAAGCCCCTCATTCTATAAATAGCTACATTAGAAGAGTCCTTTGGAGTATTATTGGCACAACATAATGAAGAATGCAAAGAGAATGCTCTTTATTATATCAGTCAAAGATTAATAGGAGAAAAAAATGAGATACTCTCCGATAGAGAAGCATTTTTTGGCATTGATCTTTAGTCCAAAAGCTCCATCACCATATGTTATCTCACAAGATTACCCTCATCTGAAGGAATGATCCGCTGAAGTACTTAATGACAAGACCAGCATTGACAGGTTGCTTGGCAAGATGGGCAGTGCTACTTTTGTAATTTGAAATCACATATGTTCAGCAAAAAGCACTAAAGGGACAAGTTTAAGCAAATTTTCTTGTTGCATATCCCATCCCTGCGGACTCTTCTCTTAATGATGATTTGCCTGACTAGCAAATTATGCTCATTCATGAAAGAGAAAAATCACAAATTTGGGAAATGTACTTTGATGGAGCCTCATCGATCAAACAAGTCAAACCTCTAAATTTCACAAGGGCAAGCACAAGGATCGGTATCGTCTTCATAACACCAGAAGGATGGATAATGGGATGATCATATGAGCTGATCGAGCCAAGAACTAATAATGAAGTCGAGTATGAAGCATTAGTGGCAGGTCTTGAAGAAGCTATTTTCATAAGCATTCAAAACTTGCATATTTTTGGAGATTCTCAGCTTATTACAAATCAAGTACTTGGCATCTATAAAATCAACAAACTTGAGTTAGCTTTCTATCACAAGCAAGTTCTCGAGCTTATGAAATAAATACCAAATATCACACTAACTCGAGTCTCTCGATCCGAGAATAGTAAATCCGATTGCTTAGCAAATTAGCTAAGGAATGACAAGTATGAATGGTGATATGTCATGATTGGGATATTTACTCGATGAATTCTAGAGCCAGCAAAGTACCAATCCCTACAGGTAGAGGGGTTACTAAATTTGGCATAGCAGGATGTGACTCAGGTTGCTCCTCATACTCCCCAAAATCAACAAGAAGTTATACCTAGACGAGGTAAGAATGACATTGCTTCAGAAAAGTAGTGTGAAGCCTTTATTATATAAGAGCCACATGATTGGAGGCAACCTTTCATCAACTACTTTAAAGAAGGCAAATTACTAAACAATAAATCAATAGCAGCTCAAATTGAGAAGAGAATGTTGCACTATGCTTTTGCCAACAACGCGTTATATCGTAGATTCTTTGAACAAATGTGGCTACGATGCCTAAATGCAAATGAAGCTAGCAAAGTGATGGTCGAACTTCTTAAAGTACTTTATGGTGCACATCAGTCTGGTCCCAAGATGGAGTAAAGATAAAAAAAAAAGATGGGCTATTATTGACCATCTATGATGAGAAACTATATCAATCATGCTAAGAAGTGTCATGAATGTCAAGTACATGGGAATATAATCCTCCAACATCCAAATCCACTACACCTAATAATAGCATCCTGGCCATTAGAATGTTGGGGTACAGATGTAATTGGAACAATTAATCTACCATCATCAACTAGACACTACTTCATTCTAACAGTGACTGATTATTTCTCTAAGTGAGATGAAGCTACCTCATTTAAAGAAGTTACTGCTTACAGAGTGATTAACTTCTTCATGCATAATGGTCTATAGATTTGGAGTGCTGCATCGAACAATTTCTGATAATGGCATAGCTTTCAAAAGTGCAAAGATTTATAGATTCATTGGTCGACATAAATTTGAATGGCGATACTTATTAATATACAATCCAAGAGCAAATGGTTTGGCCGAAGCCTTCAACAAGACATTAGTCAAACTACTCAAGAAGATACTCGCTAAAAATAAAAGAGAATGGCATACCAGACTAATAGAGGCACTATGGGCATATCGAACCACCTATAAAATGCTGAATAAAGCCACTCTCTACTCATTAGTATTTGGAACTGAAGTAGTTCTTTCGCTTAAAGTTGAGTTGCCTTCACTTCGAGTAGCCATCCAATACAATCTAACTAAATATAAAAATGCTCATTTGAGAATGGAGGAACTCGACACGCTTGATAAAGTTAGATTGCAAGCTCATCAAAATTTGGAGGTTTATCAAGCAAAGATGTCCAGGACTTTTGACCATACGGTGCGGCCTCAAACATTCCAAAAAGGAGAATTGGTCCTGGTGCTGAGAAGGCCAATTATCCCCAATTGAAAATTCGGTGACAAATTTGAGCCTAATTAGGAGGGCCCTTTTTTCATCAAGAAAGTTACCAAGAAGGGGCATACCAACTCATTGACTTAAAGGGTGAAAGATCAATGCTGCCAATTAATGGTCGTTACATGAAAAAGCATTATACATGATGAATACATTCTCAAGGAATAGAAATCCCCCTGCAAGATAGGGAGCATTTTTTTTAGTATTTCTATTTAGGTATACATTGTGCTTCATGTCGAGATCCCTAAATAAATATACTCACTCTAGATGAAAAAACTCTTTTGTGAAAATTTTCCTATTACATAGGGGTATTTTAGATTTATATACATAGATGAAATCAATGGTGTATGTTAAAACCCTCTTAAGAGCATATCAATTCAAATATTGATGTATTTGCATATTTTCATCTTGAAAGTTCTTCTAAATGCACTTTAGAATTCCCCCTGCAAGACAAGAGAATTTTTTAGTTTATGATAAGTTTATTTGAGTTGACATCATGTTATAAGATGTGATCCTAGAATATATTCTTATTTAGGTTGACATCAAGCTTTACACCAAAATCCTTGAATATAACCATAATTATCATTATTAAGTTGTATGTTCTAGCAAAGAACAAAAAGAATATATTTCTATACATGAAAAGACAACCCTAAATATCAAAAGTTTATCTCTCAGATTTGTCAAATTTTGAAGATCAAGTCAGAAGAACTCTCAATTTCAGAGGCTTCAATCAATTAAGTTGGAGAAACATCAACCTCTATCTAAAGTCAAACACATATTAAAGGTCAAACTCAACAAGCCCACAAATGGCTGAGTTGCTGATGTTCTCCTCACTCAGCAAGCCACAAGAAAAGGCCACAGTGAAAGAGCCCCCGTTCATCAGTCTAATGACAAAATTGTCAACCCACTATAGCTTAAGTCAAAGACTCAAGTAGGTTCTAAAGGTCAAACTCAATAAACCCAAATGCGACTGAGTTGTTGAAGCTCTCCTCACTCAACAAGCCGTAAGAAAAGGTCACGGTGAAAGAGCCCCCTTCTCGTTAGTCCAATGATGATAGCTGTTTAATCTTAAACTAGATCCAGCTTAGTGATTACAAGCAACCAGGATCCAAGAGATCTTTCTACTTGAACGATGGGTCAAGACAATCTAAGGAAACTCTCAATTTAGAGCTGCCTCAAATCAATTTATATATTGCCCGTAGGGTGATATCTTAAATTTATTCTCAAATGATCTGATCAAGCTCAAAGCACAGATCAAAGTTAATCTCCTCATCAAGTTCGTCAAAGCAGAAAGTATAGGACCAAGGAAGCAATTCCATAGTTTATACAAAGCTGATGGCCAAACTAAAAGAATTTTGTGATTATTCAGTCTATTAAAGTACACATTGCTAGACTAATGACTCAACATAAACCTACTATGAAAGGTCGTCATCGATGATGCTTCAATCAAGCAAGCACAAGATTCATGGTATACATACACTACCTAACAAGTCAATATGGACAAATTGGGTCAGTCCTTCATCAAGTCCGTCAAGCTTAAGCTAGGATAGAAAGAATTTCAAATTTGACCAAGCGTGAATAAACCAACTCCCCAGTAGAGCCCTTCATCAAAAAAAAAAGTCAATTCCTCCAACAAACCCAATCAAGCACGAAGCTAGGGTAAAAGGAAACTCAAATTTGCAATGACATAAAAGAAAGAGATCTTCAGTAAAGCCATTGAAGCAGATAATAGATGGTGTAAGAACTCTCATCTATCCGACAAGTTGATTCTAACAAATCAGTTAATCTCATCATTTAGCATGTCCTAAATAAGGCAGCATACTAATGATAAATCCTATCAAAGCTCCGTAAGCATTTGCAATCAAAGCTGAAATGATCCAAGTTCTGTGGCCAACCCAAAGGGTTAACCAATTTTCAACAAAATGACTCGCTCCATGCGTGAATCACATTTTTTTGGGGGCATTTGTTGACCTCCACATATGTGTCATAAGTCGAGTCAAGCCCACAAGTCTAATTCGATGAACTTCGGAAGTGACAGTGCGTAAATCAGGGCTCAAAATGCACTGAAAGTCAATAAAAATGGTCAAAATGATCTTCGATCAATGAACGGACTTTGCCATCACATTCAAAACATCAAAACTGATCAGAATATAAATATTGCATAATCTAAAGATCAAGTGATTGAGCTATCAATGTGTTGACACGCATATTAGAGTCAGGAAGCTGCAATGATGTCCAAATGACCTCTGTTCATAAAATTGATTACTCTGTTAGCTTCAAAATATCAAAAACCACCAAATGAGACTATCCACGCTCAATTCGGATGAGTCTGTGCAAATGTCAAATGATCGAAAGTGACAGCACGCAAATCAAGGTTGAAATACACTAGACATCGCCAAAATCAACCCAAATGATATCTAATTGATGAATGGACTTTGTCGTTGTGTTCAGAACATCAAAATTGGTCAAAATATAAATATTGTACAACTTCATGATCAACCGATCAAGTAATCAAGTCGTCAATGCACCTACACACATATCGAGGTCAGGAGGCGTCGATGTAAACCAAATGACCTATGTTCATGAAATTGATTACGTCATTAGCTTCGAAACATCAAAATCTATCAAATATACTATTTGCACTCAATTCGGATAAGTCTACACAAAAATTCAATGGTCAAAAGCTGCGACATGTATTTTAAGCTGAAATTGGCTCGATTCAACGCCTATTTGAACTAAACGGCCTCCGATTGTGAAACAGACTGCGCCATTATGTTCGAAACATCAAAATAACCTTAAATTTATTTATATTTTGATTACCTAATCATGTCATAAAGTTCATATTAAAGAGGATTAACTAATAAAAAATATTATAAAATGGGCTAATAACCTAACTGCTCAATGACTCCAAATCCTAAAACTACACAGCTGACCTCCTTTCAACAAACTCCCTTCATCAGATTAACACGAGTCCTCTCACTCTTCGACTGAATCCTCTGCGTCATTCAAGAACCATTCACTTCTCCTCGATCCAAACCACAATGAACTCTGTTGTTTTAATGAAGAACTAAAGCAAGAGGCTTTCTCCGATTCCTTTCCTCCTCCAAATCAGACTCTTGATTTTCCCTATCTTAAAACTTCTCTTCTTCCATTTTCCTCTAAAATTAATTTTTCTTCTTTTCTTCTCTTCTTCTTTTCTCCCACTTCCTCCATTCTCTCCAAAATTGAAAAGGGTATCCACTTCCTTCCTCCATTTTCTCCAATCAGAAATGCCTAGGATTTAGTTAAATCTAATTTAAACTTATTCAAATCTGACCAATAGCCTTGACATCTTCCCCGCTTTTCCCATTTTCTCCTCCTAATCAAACACTCTTCTTTCCAATCTGAATTAAACTGAACCCCTCCATTCTCTTTCTCCCTCTACTTCTCTCATTTGAAACATAAAGCAAGAATGCAAGGGATAATTTATGGATGCGTAGAAATAATTATTGTAAATGCAAAAATACATATATGCTTGTGTCTCTATGTGCAGGTTCCATGATCCCACTAATGCCCATAGGCATAGCGGGTGCGAGAAAATGTGAATGTGAAAAATACATATATGTTTACCTTCTTTACAAGTAAGACCGCTAATGCCCCATTAAGAAGTGTGAGGAAATGTGAATGTGAAAATACATATATGCTTACATCTCTTTTTCTAGGTTCCAAGACCCCGTTAATGCCCACGATGTATGTGAAGACTGGTGTCGAAGACACCACTGCTATGCTCAGGGTATTAAGAAAGCCAACATCCGTTAGATGTCACTCCCTAATGAATGCTACCAAATTTTACAAAATTCTAGACTTAGAAAAAGAGAAAAGAAATGAATATATATACATTGTATCAGATTTCTTTATGCAAGTTCAAGACCCGCTAATGCCCCATATGAAGGAAGAAATGTGGTCGCGAATAACCACTGCTACACTCAATATGCACAAGTAAGCCAAAACACTCGATGCATCAGGATGATCCGAGAGGTCGACAAATTATGCTTGATTTTGGATTAAATTTGAGACTTAAGCAAACTTAAATGGAAATCAATTAAACTTAAATCAAATAAAAATGCATAATAAATATGAAGGCAGACATTAAATTAAAGAAAAAAATAAATGGAGAATAATTAAAGGGAAACTAAAAAAGAGAGAGAAATATAATAACGAAGTAAAAAAAACTTACTTTAAACGCAAGCAAATTCCCTTCCTTTCTTCAAAATCCTTAAAGGCTATGAAGTTTTCTTTTCAAGCAAATGATGTGAAAAATAAGACCCTCCCCTTTTTTCTAGCCTTATTTATAGGAAAGGAAAGCTATCTTGTGAGACCCACTTATAATTAAACTAATAACATATGTAAAATATATCATAACAACCTTGTTCCATGTTTGTTATCAAAACAAATGCAAGTAAAACTTAAGGAAGTTAATACTAAACTCATAACAAACTTGCAATAAATTTGAAGTTTAATTTTCAAATAAATAGGGAATTTGATATGAAGTTAAAAATGAATCTAAATTGGGTCTAACAACTCTTATTGTAGAAAATGTGAAAAGTCCTTAAATGATAAAATTAGAGAGGCTTGAATCTTTCTTTTGGGTGAACTTCATACATATAAACTTGTATGAATACAACTATATGAAGTATGCCCTCACATATATCCTATACAAGTTACTCATTTGGGTCAAATATTCCAAAATACATTCAAATGCTTGAATGAAAATAAATTCATTACACATATCTAAAATGAATATATTCTTATTCAAAGCTTGTACAAACTTTCAAATTATCACCACCGGATCTGCAATTCTTTGTACAAGTAGATAGAAGGTGACACTAAACTAAATGCTGCACGAATAAAGGAGCTTTCCTTCAACACAAAAATTAAGGAACTTCATTCTAAATTATGATTTTCAAAATCAACAAAATCACTAATTAGGTGAAATTATCTAAGCTATAAACACCTGCTTGTGCTTGGACATAGAGATTTCAAGTGCAAATTTTAAAGTCTGAAAAGGTTGTGCAAGCTAAATTAGAATTAATTAAATATTAATTTGAAAAATCTAATAAGATACTAGATCAATTTACAATGTCGATTGAGACATCGCATGTGAAGGCATTAATTAGGGCATTCTCAAATACACCCACATAGGCCCTCACACTACGCTGAATGTTTAGATTCAAGTGTCTAAGGATGCTGCACGGGTTACATCCTAGTTTAGTCTTAGGACTTGGTCTGGGTTAACAAAACCTAAAAATTTATTATAGAAATTTCAATTTAGTGAAATATCTGAGAGATTAATTTTGTCATGTGATAGTAGATCTGATCATCTGTTAAGAGCTAAACAGAGTTGACAAGATCTAAAGCTCTTGAATATATTCCAATTAATTAATTACCCTAATGAGAGATTAATTTCAACTGGAGGAGATATTTAACATCAAAATGTGTTTGCAAGCTCAAATTGAATTAATAAAAATCAAATGTCAACCTAAATATGAAATCAAACAAATCATTAAACTATAAATGCTTAAACAAAATTCAATCTATAAAAACTTAAATCAAACTCAATCCATCCACCTTCCGCAACTATTTTTCGGGGTGACAAATTAAGAAAACTCTAGCTCACAAAGGAGCCAATGTCAAATCAAGTGTTCTATTATGTTCACTCTCAATCAATCTCTTATCAGGGCGTGGCACGTGTCTTCTGTGGCTTGACCAAGTGCTCCACGAGATGATGTAGTTACGTGAGTCCTCCGTCGTGGTTTGGCCAATTATCATTATAATGTATGCTCCCAAATGGCTCTGCCCTTTGAGTTGTAAATCATAGGGTATACTTGATAGAGAAAACATCCCTCTATCAGCTAAGGTAGACTTAAGATTGTCTCCTTAGACAAACACCACCCCAGGTATACAGAAATTTCTTGGACGATGTAACCCATGTGTTGCTGATAAGGATCTTTCGATAGGTTGGGTCAACTACCTCCTAAGACAAAGTAGACTAAGGATAGCAATAGCCCAGGATGATGGAACCATGGGATCTAAATCGAGCACATCATCATTCCCCCAACCATCTGATTTAAGCTGAAATGATGAATTTCATAATCTTAAATTCTAAAACTCCATATGCTACTACTATACACTAGGCATTAAGTGATCTAATGAGTAGCCTTAATCAAAAGTTCTCTCTCACTTATTGGGAAGGGTAATTAACTATAGAGGCTTGCACTTATAGAAAACCTCGAACCCGATCTAAAGTCCTCACCAAATGAGGGTGAAATCTCTGAGTAGTGTCTTATTTACTATCTCATTTACCTTCTAAAAATTACACTGACACCATAACTCACACTCTCTTTAATTTAATATTTGTCGAGAGGTCAGTGGTGAATTTTTGAATCCCATCAAATTTAACACAGTAGGATGCGACTCAAGTTGCTCCTCATCCTCTCCAAAATCAACAAGGAGTTATACCAAGAAGAGCTTACTTAAAAGTAAAGAAGCCTTTATAGTAGAAGAATATGGAGGCAACCCTTCATCGATTACTTTAAAAATGGCAAATTACCAAGTAATAAATCACTAGCAGTTTAAATCGAGAAGAGAATGTTGCACTATGCTTTCATCAATAACACTTTATATCGTAGATCTTTTGAACAAATGTTGCTACGATACCTAAATACAGATGAAGCTAGCAAAGTGATGGTTGAAGTTCATGAAAGACTTTGTGGTGCACATCAATCAGGTCCTAAGATGACAATAAAGATCAAAAGGATGGGCTATTATTGGCCATCTATGAGAGACTATATTAATCATGCTAAGAGGTGTCATGGATGTCAAGTATATGAGAATATAATCCATCAACCTCCAAATCTACTACACCTAACAATAGTATCTTGGTCATTTGAATGTTGGGGTACATATGTAATTAGACTGATTGATCCACCGTCATCACCTGGACACCGGTTCATCCTAGCAACGACTGATTATTTCTCTAAGTAGGCTGAAGCTATCCCATTTAAAGAAGTTACTGCTAATCAAGTGATTAATTTCTTCACGCATAATGTGGTCTATAGATTTAGAGTGTCATGCCGAATAATTTCTGATAATAGCAAAGCTTTCAAAAATACAAAGATTTATAGATTTGTCAATCGACACAAAATCGATTGACGATATTCTTCAATATATAATCCAAGGGCAAATGGTTTGGCAGAAGTTTTCAACAAGACATTAATTAAGCTGCTCAAGAAGATCCTCACTAAAAATAAGAGAGAATGACATACCAAATTGATAAAGGCATTATGAGCGTATCGAACTACCTATAAGATAGCGACTAAAGCCACTCCCTATTCATTAGTATTTGAAACTGAAGCAATTCTTCCGTTTGAAGTTGAATTGTCTTCACTTCGAGTATCCATCCAATACAATCTAACTGAAGATCAAAATGCTCATTTGAGAATGGAGGAACTCAACGCGCTTGATGAAGTTAGATTGCAAGCTCATCAAAATTTGGAAGTTTTTCGAGCAAAGATGTCCGGGCTTTTGGCCATACGGTGTGGCCTCGAACATTCAAAAAAGAGGAATTGGTCTTGGTGCTGAGAAGACCAATTATTCATAATCAAAAATTCAGTGGCAAATTTGAGCTTAATTAGGATGGGCTTTTTGTCATTGAAAAAGTGTATCAATGAGGGGCATACCAACTCATTGACTTAAAGGGTGAAAGACCAATATCACCAATTAATGGTCAATATCTAAAAAAGTATTATACATGATAAATATATTCTCGAGGTACAATAGCAATCCCCCTACAATACAGGGGGCAATTTTTTTTAGTATATCTATTTACGTCGATATCGTGCTTCATGCCGAGATCCCTAAATAAATATACTTACTCGATGTGAAAAAAAACTTTTTCATGAAAATTTCCCTGTTACATAGGGGAGATTTTAGATTTATATACATAAATGAAATCAATGTTACATGTTAAAACTCTCCAAGATCAAATGTATCAACTCATACATTGATATATTTTCTTAAATTATTTTAGAACTTTTTCAAAGTGCTTTAGAATTTCCCCAATAAGATAGGGGCATTTTTATATATTTAGCTAAGTTGAAATCATGCTATAAGATGAGATCCTCGAATATAGTTTGATCCAGGTTGATATTGAGCTTTATGCCGAAATCCCTGAATACATCTATGATTATTTTTATTAAAGTTGCAGCCTCTTGTAAGGAACAAAAAGATCTATTTCTATGTGTGAAAATATAACCCTAAATATCAAAAATTTATCTCCCAAATTTGCCAAATTCTGAAGATCAAGTTAGAAGAACTCCCAATTTTAGAAGCTTCAGTCAACTGAGTTATCAACCTCTACATCCTAAAGTCTAGGACACGGATGGGTTCTAAAGGTCGAACTTAACAAGCCCACAAATGGCCGAGAGTTGCTGACGCTCTCCTCACTCAATAAGTCATAAGAAAAGGCTATAGTGAAAGAGCCCCCATTCATTAGTCTGATGATAAGATCACAAACCCATCACAGCTTAAGTCGAAGACTCAAGTAGGTTCTAAACGTAGAACTCATCAAGCCTATAAATGATCGAGTTTCTGATGCTCTCCTCACTCAATAAGCCGTAAGAAAAAGCCTCAGTGAAAGAGCCTCTGCTCATCAGTCTAAAGATGATAGCTATCCAATCTCAAATCAAGATACAGCTTAGTAATTACAAGTAACCAGAATTCAAGAGATCTTTCTACTTAATCGATAGACCAAGACAATCTGAGGAAACAACTCCCAATTCAGGGCTACCTCAAATCAATATATATATTTCCTGCATGGTGATATTTCAATATATTCTCAAATGATTTAACCAAGCACAAAGCAATCAAGGTTAATCTTCATCAAGTTCGTCAAAGCAGAAAGCACAGGACTGAGGGAACAATTTCATAGTTCATACAAAACTGATGGTCGAACTAAATGAATTTTGTAGTTATTTAGTTTGTTAAAGCACACATTGCTAGGATGATAACTCGACATTATAGACTTAATATAAGTCGGAAGGCTAGGCCATCTGTACACATTCTTCAATAAGTTCGTCAAAGCAGTAAGTATAGAGCTGAAGATATACGTACATTTCCTAACAAGTCAATGTGGACAAAGCAGGTCAATCCATTATCAAGTCCACCAAGCTTAAAGTTAGGAAAAAAGGAATTCCAAATACCAAAATAAGTAAACTAATTCCTCCATCAAACCTGACCAAGCACGAAGCTAGGGTCGGAGAAAATTCAAATTTGAAATAACATAGAAGAAATAGATCTTTAGCAAACCCATTGAAGTATAAAGTAGATGGTAGAAAAAGCTCTTAATCCGACAAGTCAATCAAGACAAATCGAGCAATCTCGCTGCTTAGCTCATCTAAACATAAGGCATCACACTGATGAAGAATTTGTCAAAGCCCTAGAAGCCATTGAAATCGAAGATGAAGTAATTCAAGATCTGTGATTTCAATAAATGTGACTCACTCCATGTGTGAATCACATTTGTTGGGGTGCATTTGTTGACCTCCATGTGTGATACATTAGTTGAGTCTAGCTCAAAATCTAAATTTGATGGACTTTTGATGTAAAGCTCGCAAATTAGAGTTAAGATGTGCCAAACATCATCAAAATCAGTCAAAATGACCTCCGATTGATAAACGAACTTCGCCATTGTGCTTAGAACATCAAAATTGACCGGAATATAAATATTTCACAATCTAACAATCATCCGATCAAGTGATTGAGCGGTCAATGTGTCGATGCACATATCAGAGTTGGGAGGCTATGAAAATACCAAAATGACTTCCGATCGATGAATGAACTTCACCATTGTGTTCAGAACATCAAAATTGATCGGAATATAAATATTGCATAATCTAACAGTCAACTGATCAAGCGATTGAGCGATCAATGTGCCGACACACATATCAGAGTCGGAAAGCTGTGACGATGCCCAAATGACCTTTGATCAATAAATGAACTTCATCATCACGTTCAAAATATTAAAATTGATCAGAATATACATATTCTATAATTTAAAGGTCAACCGATCTGGAGATCGAGTCGTCAATGTGTCAACGTGTATATCAGAGTCGGGAGGATATGACAATATCCAAATTATCTCCGCTCATGAAATTGAATCCACTGTTAGTTTCAAAATATCAAAATCTATCAAATGAGACTATTCACACTTAATTCGGACAATTCTGCATTAATGTCGAGCGATTAGAACTAGTAACGCATATTTTGAGCTGAAATTGACCCGATTCAATGCTGACTTGAACCAAACGGCTTCTGATCGTGAAACGGATTACACCATATAATGAGGTCAGTATAAAATTTGTATTGAATTTGATTAAAAATAAAAAAAATGTTATTAAAAGGCCTAATAACCTAAATCCCTCAAACTGACCCCAAATTTCTCTGTCCATAGCCGAAGGAGCACGCACGACCTGAGCCCCTCATCCGTTCGACCTTGTCTCATTCACTTTGCTTTCCCTCCTCCACGAAAGAATCGCAAGCCCCTCATCTCTCGTTCGTTCGATTGAGGAACTACAAATCGCATACACGATTGCTACCCATTCCTTTCTTCTCATTTTCTCTCCTACTTCAAATCGAAAGGCTCTTCCCGTTCGCTCTCCTACTTCAAACTAAAAGGCTCTTCCCGTTCACTCTCCTACTTTAAACCAAAAGACTCTTCCCGTTAGCTCTCCTACTTCAAACCGAAGGGCTCTTTCCATTCGCTCTCCTACTTCAAACTGAAAGGCTCTCTTCCCGTCTATCTCCCCTTTGAACCACAAGCAATCATAAGCTTTCCTCCCTCCTCCTCAGATCATTTCTCCCTTCAAACCATAAGCTTTCCTCCCTCCTCCTCCGATCATTTCTCCCTTCCGATCAGATGAATCGAGTCCAATAGAGGAAACCGTAAGCTTTCCTCTTTCCATTTTCCTATTCCCCTCCCTCCTCCTTCAATCATTTCTCCCTTCTGATTGGATGAGCTGAGCACAACAGAGGAAATCGTAAGCTTTCATTTTTTCTTCTTCCTCCCCGTTTCCTATTACATCCTCCTCCCAACACATAAGTTAATCTAAGAGATTCTATTCTCCACTTCACTCTTCCATGTATTCGGCCATCCCTCATTTCCTCTAAAATCACACTTTGGTAGTCAAACTTCACTCACTATCTTATTTTATTTCCTCAAATGGATCATTCTTTGTCACAGCCGAAGAGGAACACCATTATCAGGTGGATTCTTCTCTAGGTATCTGGCATTTCCATCATTCCTTCTAGTTTACTCGTGCTTGTTGATCATTGCGTTATTCGTTGAAAAAATGAGATGATATGAGTTTGGATGTGTAGGAATGAATGTCTGGAAATGATTGTATGTATATGCATATGCATTTGTCTTTTTATAGGTTTGAATACATCATCATGCTCATTAGGGCGTGACAATATGGAAATTAGTCGAGGTGTTTCAAAACACTGACCGTCACGCTCATCAGGGCATAACGGGAAGGCCTCTAAAACCGTTAGATGTGGCACCCTTATGACGAAATGCTGCTAAAATTTTGCAAAATTTTTGGGCCTTAATAGAAAAAAGAATGACTTAACATTGAGTTAAATATAAAATGTAAAGTCCCAAAATGATGAATTTATAATTAAATTTGAAGGATCTTAATAAATACTAATATCATATAAGAGTGAATCAAGTAAAAATGGGCTCCATTCACTTAGTTTACCACCAAATGAATGCTTGAGTATGTTGCATTATATGTTGAAATAAATGAGGATATTCAAGTCAAATGCAAGTGAAGCTTGAGGAGGCTGATAATAAACTCACAAGAGACTCATGATAAATTTGAGGTTTAGTTCCTTTTAAATAAATATGAAATTTGATGTAGAGTTAAGTATAAATTCAGATTGGATTTAATAGTTCTTACATGAATATGGATGTGACTACGACGCTAGCTAATAAATATGAATATGGCTAAAGCAATAAACACTAAAATTAGTATAACTTATTAAAAGTGATTTGAATTGAACACAATCAAACTTGACGAATGAATATGAAATTCGATAACTCACCTGTGAGCAAATGTGGATTTTGATATTTCACCAGCTAACATAAAAAATATTTATCACTGATAATTCCAAATATCACTAAACAATAACAAATATTACAAACCTGCTTGATTAACAAATGAATTATGGTTTAATTCATACTAAGCAAGTTGAGAAGTGTCGAGAAAGTTTAAGTAAGGCGCATAAAGAATTTGATACATAGTCAATAACCATGAATATAATTCTTACAATGTGTCACTTTAAATGATCTAAGTGAAAATCTAATTGGATTTATAATCAAAATCACAAGACACTTATATTAAGCTTGAGAGCTAGCATTTCAAATACAAATGCAATTCAAGCGTGAATTAAGCAATAAGGCTTATATAATAAGCTAAATTGAAAAAGGTATAACAGCTTATTTATGGGTGAGAATGAAAGTTGAACATGATGATTAGCAGAGATGTAAAAGCTTATCAATGTGCATAAGCTAAATAGCCATTTTATTTTGCTATCAAATTAGATATAAGTGAAGCTGCAATATTTTGAATTGGAAATATAAAGTTGAAATATATGCCACCGGATTCACAACACATCATATAAGCAAACATAAGGCGTTAATTAAGGCGTCAATTAAACTTTTGTACATATTATGAAGTAGGATTAAAACTCAATTTTAATACCTTAAAATTATGCAAGTATTCTTAAAAAACATCCGCATGGGCTCCGACACTACGTTGAATGCTTAAACTTAGTGTCTGAGGATGTTGTGCGGGTTACTTCCCGGTTTGGTCTTCGAACCGGGTTTGGGTTAACAAAATCTAAAATCCAATAATAATACTATAAGAAATTCAACTTAGTGAAATATCTGAGAAGTTAATTCTATCATATGACAGTAGATTTGATCTTAAATTATTAAACTAATAGAGTCGATAGGATCTGAAACAATACACCTATCCCGATGAAGGCTGTGTTGAATTATGATTTCAATCGGAGGGAGTACTTTCATCAAAATGTGATTCTAATTTTAAATCAAATTAACTAAAATTAAACATTAAACTAAATATGAAATCTAATATGTCATTAAGCTATAAATGTCTAAATGAAATTCACTCTAAATACTTAAAGCAAACTCCACTGAATCCACCTTCCACAATTATTTATCCGAGGTGACAAATTAAAAAATTCTAGCTTCAAGAAGCCAAAATCAAATCAAGTGTTCTACTATGTTCACACTCAATCAATCTCGCGCTAATAAGGATGTGGCCTGTCCTCTGACTGTCTAGCTTGGCCAGTAGGCTCCACATAGGATGCAGTTACGACCAGAGTCATATGATCGGGTGGTTGCCACCAAATGTAACCATTATATTACGATCACGATCGTAGCCCGTATGCTCTCCAATGACTCTACCCTTTGAGTTGTGATCATAATGTACACCTGATAGGGCAAAAAGCCATATGCCAGCTAAGATAGACTTAAGCTTATCTCCTTAGAAAAACATCATCCCAAGTCTACAAAGATTTCTTGGATGACGTAACTCATGTGTTGCTGATAAAGAATCTTCAGTCAAGTTGGGTCGACTACCTCCTCTGACTAAGTAGACTAGGGACCACGGCAGCCCGGGATGATAGAACCATGGGATATAGATCGGGCACGTCACCATTCTCCCAACCATCCATTTTAAGCTAATAATGATGAATTTCATAAATTCTAAATTTTAAATTCTAAAATTTCACATGCTGCTACTATACGCTACGAATTCAGCGATCTAATGACTAGCCTTAATCAAAAGTTCCCTCTCGTCATTGGGAGGGTAATTACTATAGGTGCTTGCGCCTATAAAAAACTTGGAACCATTTCTAAAGTCCTCACAAAATGATGGTGAAATCTCTAGGTAGTATATTATCTACTATTTCATCTGCCTTCTGAAAATTACATCAAAATTTTAAACCATACTTTCTTCAATTGTCGAGAGTTCGGTAGAGAATTTTCGGAGCCCACACTTTAGAGCTAAAATTTTTGAAGGAAAAAAATTGAAGATAATAAAGAGTTGGTAGTCATTTATAAAGGAAGCTGTTGACCTCCACATATGTTTCATAAGTTAAGTCAAGACCACAAGTCAAATTCGACGGACTTCGGAGGTGATAGTGCGCAAATTGAGGCTTAAAATGCACTGGACGTCCTTGAAAATGATCGAAACAACCTCCGATTGACAAACAGACTTTGCCAACGCATTCAGAATGTCAAAATTGATCAGAATATAAATATTTCAAAATCTAACGAGCAAATGATTAAGCGCTCGAGCTATCAATGTGTCGACGCTCATATCGGAGTCAAGTAGTTGTGATGATGTCCGAATGACCTCCATTCATGAAATTGATCATGCTATTAGCTTTGAAACATTGAAAACTATCAAATGAGACTATCCGCACTTAATTTGGATGAGTCTATATAAATGTCGAATGATTTGAAGTGAGCACGCAAATCGAGGCTAAAATGTACTGGATGTCGCCAAAATTAACCAAATGACCTCCGATCGATGAACGAACTTAGGCATCACATTCAAAACATCGAAACTAATTAGGATATAAATATTGCACTACTTGATGATCAACCGATCAAGCGCTCGAGTTATCAATGCGCATGCATGCATATCGAGGTCAGGAGGTGCCGACGAGGATCAAACTACCTCCGTTCGTGAAATTGATCATGTCATTGGCTTCAAAATGTCAAAATCTATCAAGTAAGACTATTCGCACTCAATTTGGATGAGTCATAAAATCGAGTGGTTAAAAGCGGTGATGCGCATTTTGAGCTAAAATGGACTCAATTTGGCGCCGACTCGAACCAAATGGCCTTCGATCGTGAAACGGGCTGCGCTATTTTATTTAGAACAATGAAATTACCTTAAATTGATATATATCTTGACAATGTGTGTTTACCGGCGTGAAATCCACATTTGAACCATTTAATCCATGTAAAAATTAATTAAAAATTTTCTAAATTACCCCCATGCTTAACCGTTCCCCCACTTTTTATTTTTCAATTTTTTTTCAA
The DNA here is from genome assembly GCA_021442155.1 of Cymbidium sinense. Lineage (NCBI taxonomy): Eukaryota > Viridiplantae > Streptophyta > Magnoliopsida > Asparagales > Orchidaceae > Cymbidium > Cymbidium sinense. Next base: position 189,785,651 of record CM038218.1, on the reverse strand, counting down.
CTCCTCCAAAAAAAGAAAAAAAAAATGGAAAATCACTCCCTCCTGATTTTTCCTTCCCATTCTCCTCTCTCCTCAACTGATTCTCTCTCACGTCGAAAAAAAAACGTAGGTAAATCCTCTCTCCTCTGGATTTTTCGTTGTTCCACGCCACCGCTGCTTCTACCGCGCCGCATCCCGCGTTCAGGCCTCCCATCAAGATAAATTGTTTACCGCTTCTGCGATCCGCAGTGGCGAGACCCGACCCAGCAGCAACCGCCCAGCATCCGACCACCAGGGACGCGCTCGGCCTTCACTCGCCCGCCGGTCCAGCCCAGCGCAGACCCGGCTTTGAGACCGGTGTCTAACCGCCGCGCGTCGTCCTGTATCCGTCGGGATCAGATCGCTGTGCCGTCGTTCAGCACCTCATCCGCCAGCCTCGCCGCCATTCTCGGCTTTTCACATGCTCAGCAATCACCGCCCTTCTACCTTCACCCCATTCGCTATTAACTCCTCGGCCCTGACCCTTCAAACCTCGCCAACATACTAACCCTCACTGCCTTGACCTTCAAACCTCCGTTGACTTGCACTAACCAGATTTCCATCCAGCCCACGCTCAACCAACCTCCTTTCGCCCACCTCCTACTTTGCCCATCCGTCCCATTTCTCTTCGCCGCAAATCGGGGAAGAACATCGTCAATAGGGGAAGTCTTCTTTCAATTTTCGGCGTCGCATCTCTCGCTTTAGTCGTCCCATTTTCACTTCACTGTAATCGGGGGAAGAACATCGTCAACAGGTGAATTCAACTTTCAATTTCTGGCATCGCACTCCTCACTTTAGCCTTCCTGTTTTCGCTGCGCCGCAAATTGGGGAAGAACATCATCAACAGGTGAATTCTTCTTTTGATTTTCGGCGTCACATAACCCATCCCATTTTCGCTTCACCGTAATCGAGGGAAGAACATCATCAACAGGAAAATTCTTCTTTCGATTTCTAGATCGCACCGCTTGCTTTAGCTGTCCAATTTTTGCTTCACCGCAATCGGGGAAGAACATCGTCAATAGGTGAATTCTTCTTTCGATTTGGCGTCGCTTTCCTTGCCTAACATTCTAAATCGCATGTGATATATGAATGTGGATATATATACATATATGCTTGTGTTTCTTTGCAGGTTTGAAGACCTCGCTGTGCTTAACATGGCGTGACGAGATAAAATTCAACTATGGTATCGCAAGATACTGCTCTCTACGCTCATCAGGGAGTACCGAGTAAGCCAACACTATTTAGATGTCACTTCTCCTAGACGAAATGCTACCAAATTTTATCTAATTTCTAGACTTAGAAAAAAAAAGAGGGGTAAGGAGGGGAATGAATATATGTTGCATTTGTCTTCTTTGTAGTTTAAAGGCCTCATCGTGCTCAACAAGGCTCGATGAGATGAAAACCCGGCTGTGGTGTCGCAAGACACCGCTCGCTATGCTCAACAGAGTGTATCGAGTAAGCCAAAACACCCCTGATGCAACCCCCACACTGGGATGACGCCGGGAGGCTACCAAAATTGTGTCAAATCTTTTGACTTAGAGAAAAGGGGAGAGTGAAATGAGCTGACTTAAGAATACTAAGTGGGAAACTTATAGCTAATTCTAAACTAAAAGCGTCAAACAAGAAAAGGGGGGGGGGCTTTAAAATTTTGGAAAGAATGGAACACTCATTTAAAATGCAAGAAAAATTTGGGGAGGCTAATATTAAACTCACAAACTCTAATTGTAATTCTCTATGGCTTAAATTGAACTAATGAGTGAGTTCTCTTTTCTTGTAAATTTCTTAAAATTAAATAATCTTTAATTAGAATTTGGGGAGACTAGTACTAAACTCATAACAAACTTGCAATAAACTTAAAGTCTAAGGATGAATCTAAATTAGATTTAATAACTCTTATACGAATATGGAGGTGATTACTATGCTAGCTAATAAGCAAGAGTAAGGCTAAAGCAACAAACACTGAAATCGGCACAACCTATCAAAATTGATGTAAATTGAACATAATCAAGTTGAGAGAATTATAAAAACTCAACAAGTAAACTAAGTGCAAGTAATGTGTTAAACTACAATCTAAATCAAAATACATTCTTCGCCACAGGATCTATAACCCTTTGTATAAGCAGACAGAAGGAGATATTAAATCCAATTCTATAAAAATCATATGGCTTCCTTCAAAATCAACGAAATCACTAAGGAATTTCATTCTAATTATGATTTTTAAAATCAACGAAATCACTAATTGAGTAAAATTATTTAAGCTATAAATTCCTGCATGTGCTCGGACATAGAGATTTAAAGTGTAAATTTTAATGTCTGAAAAGGCTGTGCAAGCTAAATTAGAATCAATTGAATATTGATCTAAAAAATCTAATAAAATATTAGATCAATTTATAACGTCTTCTTCACTACCGAATCTACAACCCTTTATACAAGCAGACAGAAGGTGATATTAAATCAAAATCTACATAAATCATAGGTTTCCTTTGATCAAAAATTAAGTAATTTCATTCTAATTATGATTTTCAAAATCAATGATTTCATTAATTAGGTGAAATTATCTAAGCTATAAACACATGCATGTGCTCGAACACAGAGATTTCAAGTATAATTTTAATATCTAAAAAGGTTGCGCACGCTAAAATTAGAATTAAATGAAAATACAAAACCAATCTCATAATTCAAACATAAAACTACCTAAATTCTTAAATACACTATGTGCCCGACTTCTAATGTTTAAATTCAAGTGTCCGAGGATACTGCGTTGCTTCCCGCTTAGTCTTAGGGCGTTGATTAACAAACCTAAAACCTATAAAAAAGAGTTTCAAATCAATGAAATATCAGAAACCCGATTCTTTCGTGACAAGAGATCTAATCCTCATTAGCGTTAAACAGAGTTGACAGGATCTAAAGCTCTTAAATATATTCAAATTAATCAACTTTTTTAAATCAAATTAAGTAGCAATCTGAAATTGTTTAAATGAAACTCTATCATTAAAAAAAACTTAAATCAAACTCAATCTATCCATCTTCCGCAACTGTTTGTCAGGGGTGACAAATTAAGAAAACTCTGGCTCACGAAGAAGTCAATGTCAAATCAAGTGTTATGTTATGTTCAGTCTCAATCAATCTCACATCAGTAAGGACATGCTCGTGTCCTCTCGGCGCTGTAATCCAGAGATGGCGATTCACCATCCTCGATCGGGTGGTTTGGCGCCACTCTATTATATTACAATCATGACAGTAGTATGCTCATGGATCTACCCTGTGAATCATGGGTATACTTGATAGGCAAATAGACCTCTCAAGGAAGACTTAAGATTATTTTCTTAGACAAACACCACCCAGTCTATAAAGATTTCTTGGCGTAACTTTTGATGAGGATCCTTCGTCAGTTGTTACCACCACCTCCTCTAAGTAGACTATCATCACGGATGACGGAACCATGGGATCTAGATCGCACGTCATCATTCCCCCAACCATCCAGTTTAATTTGAATGATGAATTTCATAATATAAATTCAAACTCATGTGCTATTATACTAATATTGCCTTAATTTAAAGTTCTCTCTCACTTATTGAGAGGGATAATTAAATATAGGGGCTTGCGCCTATAGGAAACCTGAAACCATATCTAAAATTCTCACAAAATGAGGACGAAATCTCTGAGTAGTGTCTTATCTACTATTTCATCCGCCTTTTAAAAATTACACCGATACTTTCAAACCACACTCTCTTCAATTCAATATTCAAAAAAAAATTGTTGTTGAGAGGTTGGTGGTTAATTTTTTGGTTTATACATAAGCATTTCAACTACTCGTTTTTCATGCCTCCTTTATATCAAGGTAAGCAATACAAACTTCTATATGAAAAACTAAAATATCAAAATATCAAAATTAAAAATAAATATAAAATATTCTAGAATATAAGCCTTTTTTTGGATTCTAACTTGAATAATTATAATTAGATCGATTCTTTAAGTAATTGATCAACGTATTTTTAAAATCATTTCTCAAATAATCTTCTAATCGCTACTTCCTCATCTCTTCTTTTCACCAAAGGTTTTGACATTACTCATGTCATTCTTCCCATCAATGACCTCCCATAATATGATATTATTGTGACGTTATCTATTCTTTATCATTGAAGTTCAAGACTGCACATGCTACTAATCTAAATTCTTTATCATCACAATATGTTTTTAACTTTCAGATTATTGAGGGTTTCATGATAACAGATGCCACTGATTTCATCAATAGACATTCGCTAATGAGATCTCATCATCACAAACTCTCCTCTTCTTCATCATCATCAAAATTTCTCCCAATCTCATTAATGCCCTTAAATAAGATCTCATTTTATTATTCATTTTCGAGTATTTTGAGGTTACACATGCCATACAATTTATTTTTCCAATAAAATTGTAACATAATTTCGTCTTGTCTTCTTTGATATGAACCAACCTAACAAAGTAATAGATTAAATGAATAATAAATTTTAATTACTAAATATATTGATAAGATAATTTTGAGATTATATATATATATATATATCAGAGCAAATTTTCGTACCCCTGCGGCTTCTCTCTAGAAATCAATAAAAGTCGAAATCCAGCTTACCTCAGCGACCGCATTTAGACTCCTGATTTGATGGATAGAACACCAAACAAATTCTCCATCCTCTCTGTCTCTCTCTCTCTTCCCCCTTTCTCTGCCCCGGCTCTCTCCACTTCTCTCTCTATATCTCCAATTCCATGCACCCTGCCCGCAAATTTCTCTGTAGGGGCGGCCAGGCCCGAAAAAGATCGACGCAATGGTGGCCAAATTTCTCATCTAACCCTACCGCCACCGCCGGCCACCCCTCAATCCGACATGGTCCGCCATGCTTCACCCCACTCCTCCATCTCAGCCAAAACCGAATCGTCCACTTCCATATCCTCCGGCGACAGCGAGATCGACTGGCCTTTCGGTGCTCGCCTTGGCACCCTACGCCGCTCCGACCTCCGTGACATCGCCTACGAGATTTTTTTCATGTCCTGCCGCTCCTCCCCCGGCTTCGGAAACAGGGGAGCCGTCGCCTACGTCGGAAGCGGAGGAGATGTGGTGGAGGTCCAATCCTCTCCGCAGCCTTTAGCGACAGTGGGCCCGAAGGGTGGCACGGGGATGATGGTGGTGACAAGCAGGATAAAGAACACGCTCGGGCTTAAGGTGCGACGGCCGCCTCCAATGCGTACGATGAATCCGATGGCGCTGAGATCGGTACCGAATCTTTACGCAATCGCCCTAAACTCACCGGGAAGAACCCCCGTGGCCAACTCCCCCGGAAGGATCAAGCGCCCAATGACGTCCGCCGAGATCATGCGGCGGCAGATGCGCGTCACAGAACAGAGCGATAACAGGCTGAGAAAAATCCTCATGAGAAGCTTCGTCGGCCAGAATGGGAGAAGAGCAGAGACCATCATTCTTCCGCTCGAGCTACTCCGCCACTTAAAACCCTCGGAATTCAAAGACATGCAAGAGTACCATCAATGGCAGCGGCGACAGCTCAAGATCCTAGAAGTTGGCCTTCTTCTCCACCCATCCCTTCCTCTCGACCGCCTCAATGCCGCCGCTCTCCGATTCCGCCAAGTCCTATTGGATAGCGAGGTAAAGCCCATCGACACAAGCAAAAATTCCGAAGCCATGCGCAATCTTAGCAGCGCCGTGACCGCCCTTGCCTGGCGTAGCTCCAACTCATCCAACGCCGGCAGCTGCCATTGGGCTGACGGCTTCCCCGTCAACGTCCACCTCTACCTTGCCCTCCTTAAATCCGTCTTCGACATGCGAGAAGAAACCGTTGTCCTTGATGAGGTCGACGAACTCCTGGAACTCATAAAAAAAACATGGCCTACCTTAGGAATCAACCGTATGATCCATAACGTATGCTTCACTTGGATTTTGTTCCAGCAGTACGTCGTCACCGGGCAAATCGAGCCGGACTTGATCAAGGCGACGTTAAACATGCTATTCGAAGTAGCAAAAGACGTGAAGCGGGTGGTAGATCGGGAACCGAGCTACGTCAAGGTTCTCTCCGGCGTTCTGGCTTCGATGCAGGGGTGGACAGAGAAAGGCTACTGGACTACCACGAGAATTTCGACAAGGGAACACTCGAAAACATGGAGAAAGTTCTCTCTCTTGCGCTCTCAACAACAAAGATCATCATCGATGATCTTCGCGGAATGGCAGGTAACACGCCGGGGCTTGTAGAGAGGGAAACCGCTGCTGGCTCAGTTTCCAACCGAGTTGAATTCTATATTCAGAGATCTCTGCGCAATGCCTTTACTAAGGTGTTCGAGACAGGGAATGGGCGTGTCGATAGCATGATCGTGGAGGTGGACGAGGATCCCAGCGATATCTTGATCCAGTTGGCTAAGGACACCGAGGCTCTCGCCGCGACGGAGACACAGAAGTTCAGTCCTGTGCTGCGACAATGGTGCCCAGCGGCTGCCGGAGTTGCGTTGGCGACGCTGCATAATTGCTTCGGAGTTGTGCTGAAGCAATACCTGGCAAAGGTGAACAGCCTCACCAACAGCCTCGTGCGCGTTCTGCATGGTGCCAGCAGGCTCGAAAAGCTGCTAATGCAGATGGTTGCTGATGACGCCGCTGCTAACGATGACGGAAACAAGAATAACCTTCTTAGAGAGATGATACCGTACGAGGTTGACACCATTGCCGTTGGTCTCTTGAAGAGTTGGGTGGATGAGAGACTTCGAATTGGGAGGGAGAATGTTAAAAGAGCCAAAGAAACAGAGGTGATTTAGCTTAGCTTGTGGAATTGAAAAGAGAATTATTATTAATAACAAAAATACTAATTCTCTTTTGCTAATTGATTTTGAACTGAAATTTATATGATAACAGAACTGGACGCCGAAATCCAAGAGCGAGCCATTCACACAATCGGCGATAGATCTGATGAAATTGGCCAAGGTGACAGTCGATGAATTCTTCCAGATTCCAATGACGGCAAGAGATGAATTGGTGCACGATTTGGCCGAGGGTCTTGAAGCCATCTTTCAGGAATATACCAATTTCGTTGCTTCGTGCGGTGGGTGTTGTTTATTATGATTTTTAGGGTTTAGAGTTTCTTCAAATTTTCTGATTTTAATTTCGTCGGCAGGGAATCGGCAGAGCTACGTGCCATCGTTGCCGCCGTTGACGCGATGCAATCAGGACTCGAGATTGACGAAACTGTGGAAGAAGGCGAAGCCGTGCACAACTGGTATGGAGAACCAACAGGTCGTGGTCGGCGCTGGAGGCCCGGCTGCGGGAACTCCGGGGAAACCCACCACCCAAGGCCGTCGACGAGCCGAGGAACGCAGCGGCTGTATATCCGGATTAACACTCTCCACTACCTCTATTCTCACATTCACTCCCTCGATAAATCTCTCACCTTCTTCTCCCGCGGCGGAGCCGCCTCAGTCCCCGCCCACCCAGGTCCTTCACCCATACTCCGCCAACACCAGCAACAGCTTCAAGCCAACCGCCGATTATCCCCCGCCACCCACTTCGATCTCATCCGTGCCTCGATTCAGGTCGCCATCCAGCGCGTTTCCGAGGTCGCCGCCTACCGCCTCATCTTCCTGGACTCCGGCCAGTCCTTCTACGGTAGCCTCTACGTTGACGACGTCAGTGAATCAAGAATCAAGCCAACATTGAGGATTCTAAAGCAGAACCTGAATCTCCTGCTCACAGTGCTCACCGACCGAGCGCAGCCGACTGCGGTGAAGGAGGTGATGAGAGCGACGTTCGAAACGTTCTTGATGGTCCTCTTGGCCGGAGGTTCGGAGAGAGCCTTCGTCCGAACAGATTATGAGATAGTGATGGAAGATTTCCGGAACCTGAAGAGAGTATTCTGCGCCTCCGGCGAGGGTTTAGTGTCGGAGGACGTGGTGGATAGGGAGGCGAGGGTGGTGGAAGGGGTCATCGGACTAATGGGTCTCCCAACGGAAAAGATCGTTGAGGATTTCACCACTGCTGCCTGTGAATCATCGGCGTGCGTTATCTCGCCGAAGGGCAGGGGCTGATCATGCCGCCGACCACCGGAAGGTGGAGCCGATCAGACCCTAACACTGTGCTCCGTATCCTCTGTCACCGGAATGATGACGTGGCTAACAATTTCTTGAAGAAAATTTTTCAGTTGCCCAAGAGAAGATGATCCTAATTATTATTTTTTCTTTATTTTAATTGAATCGATAAAATATTTTTAATAAAAGTGCATAAAAGACAAATATAACAAAACGGCTTACTGTTTTTCTGCGTTGAGGAGAATTACAAGGAGGGGTATGAATGTCTTTTCGCTGATTCGATTTTTGTCGTTTTTAGTATAGGAGCATGCAATAAAAACCCTAATGTACATAAACTTTTCATCAAAAATACTCCTTTTCCGATATATTATAAATTTTCTAAAAGTTATTTTATATTTATTTTAATTCAAATCACTTTAAAAATAATAATAATTTAAAATCCACTTTTGTTTTATTTAATCTCTAAATTATATATATCAAATAAATTTTATTATTTATGCTATTTAGTACTTTGTTAATGACATGAAGATATCATCAAATATCTATTTTTACTACTTAGATTCATGAATGTCTTCTCTTAAGTTAATCTTCATCGTTATTGATCTCATTAGCACTTAGGTGCAATGTTTACAATCTTATCATCTCCTGATGAACTTTTGATAAAGCTAAGTAAGCCAAGACAATGATGATGGCAGATGGGGGGAGCTAACAACAAGTGCAAAGCTCGCCAAAGCTCGGAGGTAGCAAATGGCATCGTCGATAGGTGAGTGCGAAGAGCTTTGAGGCAATGCAAGCAATGGCTCAAAGGAGTGGCATAAGAGGACTAAGGATTGTAACAAAGGGGTGTTTTTTTTGTGTTATGAAACCATCATATAAACAAATGTATTATATTTCACTTGCAAGGGTTTACAAAATTTTTACTTTTGATTGGATGTAAAAGAAATTTCAATTGAAATTTTGATGTATTTGAAATTTAACCTTCTATTCATTTTGTGAATTTAAATATAAACTATTTGATCATTTTTATGAGCCATCATTGACCGTCATCATAACTAATTATCAACTGTCATCACTGTTGTTTATCATCTATCATAATAAATATCTATTGTTAGTAGTCAACAACCATCTCCAATAATTTATATTGAATTAATTATGATTTAAATAAATAATATTTAAATTTTTAATATTATATCAAAAATAATATCATAATAAATATTAAATTTGAAATATTAGATATGTAAATACATACAAATATGCTATGTGAATCTAAATTTTCTATAATTTAATTTCTAGTATTCCACTTGCAAAAATTCACCTTTTGGAGTTATATATTTTTATATTTCACATCTGAATTTTTATAATTATTTATATTAGAGATGTGCATTAATTTAACTGACTCGAATATATTAATTTGATTTAATTCGGTCTGTTAAAGAATGATTCAATTTAGATTGAAATTTTTAATTCAATTTTTTTTTAAAAAAAAGTTAATTTAACCGAAAATAAAAAAATGTTATAATAATTATTTAATTTCAAATTACCGACACGCCAATAATACATTTTAGTTTAGTTTGATCTGTTTGTTAAAAAACTTAATTCAATACATCAATCAATTAATTAATTCAATAAAATCGAATACACTCTTATTTATTAATATATTATTTTAATGAAGTAATTATATCAAAATATATGAATAAAAATATATTTCATTTTAAATAAATTAGAAATTAATAGTATTTTTTTATCTGATTCAAAGATTAGATTTATATATACATTTATATAAAGATGTAGATGATGTTTATGCAAATAAATAAAAATTCAGTACTGAATGTGTAAAATTTCTATATATATTATTATAATAATAAAAAGGCATAGATAGAGTATTTTTTTTTATTTGCAAAAAAAGAAGTCAAAATTTATTTGGCAATTAAAAATAAAAATATTATATATATGGATTTAGGCTATTATAAATTATAATTTAACATAGCTAAAAATTATAACTACATTAAAATCTAAGGGCATTGACATATATAACACACAATTTTTATATATTTAAGATTACTTTTATTTTGTTTTTGCTTTTTGTTTTATTTTTTTATTTTATTTTATTTATATTTTATTTTAAAATAAAATATATTTGATGATAATTATTATTTTTAAAATATTCAATGCATCTAAAAGATGTTTTAAATATTTTTAAAAATAATATTATTTATTTTAAAAAATAAAAATATATTAAATAAATCTATTTTTTAAAACTAGCATAAAATAAAAACAAAAGAATACAAAACAAAATTAATCCCAAACAACTCTTAAGCTTTCATATTTATATTATTAGTACTCAAATTTTTAATATTATATCAAAGATAATATTATCATTATTTTTTTAAAGTAAAATGCTGTTTTTAATATATAGAAAAAGTTCTATAATTATAAATATCAATATTAAAACTAAATATGTAAATGATAAAAATTGGGTGTTAGGTATTTAATTTAAGGTTTGTGATCTCCTTAATCATCCTTCTACAATAATGTTAATGTCACTCTCTCCTAATTAAATCTTATTTAAGTCATAATTAATTTAATTTACTACCATCATAACTAATTAGTAGTATCAAACTTGTTTTAATTACTACTTTTTTTAGATATATTAAATTAGCCAAACTAAACTTGATTAATATTTTAATTAAATCAAGCTTAAACAATCACCATAAGGATATTAAGCATCACAAAAGACATTATTTTACTTTTATTATAAACAATAAGAATAAATATTTAATTAATTATCTCATGCCTATTGAAAATAAGTCAAAACATTAAAAAAAAAAAATCTTAACGATGTAAACAATACGACCGACCCTTATTTAGTATAAATAAATATTTTTTTTTCCATTATGCATAAAATAAAAATTGATTAATCACTACAAGTTTAATTGCAATAATAAACTTAATTTAATATTAACTAATCTTGAACAAGCATAAATGATTATTCCGTGATTACAAATAACCCTGCGGCTCTTAAGAATTTATCACCCTAATTACTTTCTAAATGGCTATTATCTATATAAATAGGGAGAATTGTTTTAATAAATTAAGTAATTATTTTGGAACTAATAAGTATTATAAAATAACACTAAAATCTTAATAATATTTACCATAATTAATCTAATTGATTGAAACAAGCACCTCACCTTTGTTTCAAACAAATGACTCTACAAGTATTTACATAAGACAATATTTAACTAACTGATGTGGCATCAAATTAAATTTAAATTTATTTGAAGAGTATAACATGTATATATATATACTTCAAAAAAAAAACTCATTCATACTGTTTTAGAACTTATATTATAAATACAACATTATTTATAAATGAAAACTATATATATATACTAATGAGTCCTAATTAATTTACCTACAAAGGATCTTAGAGGTTGTCAAAATCTTATGTTCATATCCCACTACACAAATAATAAAATTTTGAGGCAATTACAATGATGTAAAAGTGCAGTAATAGAATTGTTAAAGAAGTTGTTATCAAAAAATTGCAATAGATATTATAATTTTTAAATTTTAAAAAGTTAAGTCGCAACTTTCTTGAAGCTATTGCGGTCTACGAGATCAAGTTGAAAAATAGAACTTTTACCTTACAGATTTTCTAAACACGGCAAAAACATAATTTTCAAACCCACCTGTGAGTGATGCTTTTTGCAACGCACCATACCGTCGCCCCAAATGCACTCTTAGTTGGGCAAAGCACACACATAAAAATATATTCAAATACAAAAGCCTTGATTATATGGATAGCAAAACATACATATCATTGATCATTGGCTCATTGCAAGCAAAATTGGCCCCTGCTGAGTTACAACAACACTCACGGCTCAACATTTTGCAACAACATACACAGCAACTCCTGTACAGAAAGGAAATACATAACCAAAAAAACATTAATTACTCAATTGCTTTTATGATTGTAAATTCTATATCTAACCTCTACTTGAACATTATAAGTATGCTCCAGTTTAATCTAACAAGAGAACATAGTTCACATTACAGCTAAAAGCTAAAACTAGACATTAAGAAGGCTACTACTGATGCAAGTTTGAATTTTGATCCAGTCCATGCAATGTCATATCTTCCATAAAACAATATCTAGTCAAAGAAATATTTGACACTTATCTCTTTCTTAACCAAAAAAACTAGTAATAGTTATGCAGATCAAGACACTATCATAAATTATATGCAACAATAAAAGTCATAAGCACAAAAAATAGTTTTCAACCACAAAATATAAAAATTACATATAGCTAGTCTAGCATTGACGAAGCTAGAGGTTACTTCACATAAAGTCGTGATCAAAACAGTACTAACCAAGCAGTAACCATGAAAAAAAAAACTGTGCGTGCGAGCTATATATTACTCTACACAACTAAAGTTATTATAGAACCAAAAAAAATAGAGAACCACTGATCTACTAAAGATAGAGGCATTCGAACCCTTCCTTAAGAATCTCTCTCTTCGGTAGGCAGAAAGATGCAATCGAGAAAAGTTACAATGATAATAAAGTCATCAACTGAAAGAATTTTTCATCATTATCACTGCTGCTGTGCCTGCCTTGCTTGAGAAGCAGCATATCCACCATTATACCCAATAGTCCCACCAGGAGCATTCAGCTGACCAGCTCCATAGCCACCTACCAGAGCAGGGTCAGACCTCCAAGCATTTGAATAACCAGCGTTTCCACTGCCGCCATCGCTATATCCTCCGCTCATAAAACCAGCACCGCCTGCACCACCCTGTTCTCCACCACCACCTACAAAATTTCCAGCTAGACTGCCGCTGCCACGACCTCCAACGACGCCATAACCAGACTGATTACCATAAGGTCCTTCGCCCCCACCATACCCAAATCCCTGATTTCCATAGCCAGCTGCGGCGCCAGGTGACTGACTGGTATGTCCTGAGCCGGGTCCTCCACTACCAGGAGTGTTCCAAGATCCAGGACCTCCATATCCAGCATTTGCACCATAACCAGCAGATCCATACCCACTTGGAGCTTGAGTATTCCATTGAGTCCTTTGAGCACCTGAAGACCCACTTAAATAACCTGCTCCAGGGCCGCTCGGATTTCCATAAGCTCCATTACTTCCATAGCCACCAAGTCCTCCGTAACCAACGCTATTGGCTGCTGCACCGTAACCATAGGCAGGAGCACCATATCCTGATGAACCATAGGGATTGTAACCAGCACCACTAACTGCCGGCTGCATGTACCTACCAGCCTCCATTCTACTGTCATAAGAACTTGCATTTGCACCTGAACCACCATAAGACTGATAACTTCCGCTGCCACCGGAACGATTGCTGTTGCTACTAGGATTTGCGTCTTTCGGAAGGGCGCGTTTGACCTCTACTGCTTTGCCTCCCACATCATGAAACTGCTTCTGCACCACCCGATCAACAGAATCCTCCGTCTCAAATGATACGAAACCAAAACCTCTAGGCCGCTGGGTGTTCTGATCATACATCACAACAACATCTGTAACGACGCCAAAAGCTTCGAAGTATTCACGGAACTCCATGTCTGAGAGGGTTGGGGGAAGCCCTCCTACAAATATTTTTTTGGTCCTAAAGTTGCCACCGCTACCTCCACCACTGCCGCTGCCACCTGTATTTCTACCCATGTTGTTGTTCCCTGATCTAAAAAGAGTATGCTGTTCCTCTCTTGACATTGCCCTCTTAGCTTCCACCTAGATGAACAAAACAGAAGCTAAAAAAAGAATGTGTTGTAGAAACATGCTCAATCCTCAAAACTGACCTAGTGTAGATAGAATGAGCGCTCTATGACACATTCAGAGCCACATAAACTATTATTGAAGCAAATAGAACTAAAAATAAATACCAGGAGATCAGAAATTAATAGTTCATAGTACAAAAAAAACATACATCCAAAATAAACGCCAGGCCATCAACATTAGTGAAATTAAAATACAGCAAAATGATCATGTGCATGATGATGGCAGCATGCATTGACCTTCTAAAAACATCCTAATAAAAGACATACTTCTTGATGCTGTTAAGATCTAGACAATAGTTAATGTAGATAGTCATAACTTCACATTAAATAAAAGAAAGAAAGAAAACAAAAAAGTAGTGAAAAAAAAAATGACAGTGATGATAACAACCACATATCGAACTTACTGAAAATGACTGTGATGATAACAACCACATATCAAACTTACTGAACAACCTTTATGACCAAAGACAAACAAATTGAATGAATGCTAAAATCAAAATATCAAAAAACAATAGAATTGCAAGATATCATTAGAACTAAGCTTCAGAATAATGTACATGTAAGGCTTGTAAGCCAATAGAATACAATAACAATGAGGATAAAAGAATGAAAATCAAAACAGAAGAAGCTGCATAATTGCTAAGGATATATTAAAAGACAATAAAGGTAAAATGTAAGAAGACAGAAAGAAAACATAGACAACAACAAGCCTTTATCCCACTACGTGGAAAAAAAACACGGGCTACCAATAAATAAAAAACAAAGCAAATCTATTCATGGATAGTCAATAGAAATATAAACAATATGAATTTAAAACAGAAATTTACCACCAAGACAAAAACTAATAACTACAAATTACAGGCCAACATAAATTAGCATGAATGAAACATTGACGTTGAATTGTAAATCATCATAAAGAAACCAAAAGGATTGATAACCAATTAATAAGATGATTTTTATTGCAATTTTCATTCTGAATTTAATCATTTAAGAGATCATGCAACAAAATACTGACAAATAAAGCAAAGCTTGAATCTAATTCTGAAGAATATGGGCATATGAATAGACTGACATAACACAATATATTAATGAAGCGATAATGGGTTGAGAACGAGCGAGATATGTGGATGAAATATTTATTCGCATTATATATATATATAGAGAACTTTTCTCGTCCTAAGTGGAGAATTATCATTCTCCACAAAATTAGATATTTAATTTATGACATTTAAAATCAAGATCAAAACTTTTCATCCTCTTTAATAACATTAAAATTAGTGGCATGCATGACTTAAAATTTTTTAAGATCAATTGATCATTATCAGATGCATCAAAATTGTACAAAGGATGCCATCTATTGCATGGGATAATAATTGTGACTTCAATGTGAAGATATTTTCAAATTTCTTAAAATCAAACAAATGGGCTGTTGGTGATATTTCGCATGTATTTGGACAGAATTAATTGTTGGAATACATGAACACATGAATACAAGGATAAAGGTATGTGCGTGCGTGAAGAAATCAATTTTTATTATGAGTGAATTTAAATTCAAGTGCAAACATAACTCAGCCCTTAGAGTGGCAACGAATAAGACTAAACGTAATGTCATTCACGAGCTAGAAGCCTATGAACAATTCATCATCCAAAATTTTTTTTAAACACGGGCATGAACTGAATATACAAAACATAGACATAAACTTAACCAGAACGCCAAGAATGAGGATCTACAAAGTACATCCTTTCAAAGTTTCACGCTCAAGCAAATCCATAGAGAAGCCGGGAATCATCCGCGGGAAAACAAAAAACATTATAGCTACAACCAACAGAAGCTTCATAAAATTGGCAGCAAATCGAAACTGATCAACCTTAAAAACTAGAGGTTTTTACATGGCAAACTACCTATTTTACTCATTTAACACATAAAACTTTATTAACGTATGAAATTTGAAACAACATCAATCAATTGATTAACACATGAACACACAGGCTCCGAGACCACATCAAGCAAACTCCAATGGCCATAGAAAAACATTGTCAACAAAAACTCTAGAAAATATAAAGGATCTCAATAAATTTTAAAAAAAAAATTTCTAGGAGAAAAGAAAATGTAGAAAATGGTCCTCACCGTGCGGCCATCAATGGTGTGAGTATCTTGAACGACTCGGTCGACAATGGAAGGATCCGCAAAGACGACGAATCCGAAACCCCTTGGCTTACCGGTGATTTTATCCCTCATCACCGCTGTCTGCAGGACATCTCCGTATTGACCGAAGTAATCGCTCAGCTTGTCTTCCGTTGTTTCCCACGAAATTCCCCCGACAAAGAGCTTTCCCTGATCCGAATCCATCGATCCCTTCTCCTCTCACCAAAAAAGATCTGGAGGAGACTAGGGTTTTCAGGGCAGATATAGCCGCGGCAGCGGTAGGTTAAAAATCTGAGCGAAGACAAGAATAAGGGGAGAAGGCTAGAAGAAGATTATGAAAAGCCTGCTATTGAGATGGTGGCATGGACGGCCGTGATGCTCCCAAGCGTGACGATTACAAGTAGAACTAGCGTTTGCTTTTCTAGATGGAGGTCTCGAATTTATGTATTTATTATAATTCTTTTTAGGGAAGAAATTCAAAATTATAATAATAACTTTTCAAGCAAAATTTTAAACAATAAATACTTAAGAATATATATATATATATATATAATCATATTTTATTTATTCATATCATGTTTATTGATGACAAGGATGATAATCATCATGATGAGTGATGATTATAATAGTTATTTTAAAAAATAATCAAAACTCATAATAGTTATTTAAATATTTTTTAAAATAATTTATTTTATTTTAAAATAAAAATAGTTAAAAAAATATACTAAACTCTCATCTCTTTTTTAAAAATAAAAATTAAAAATGATTCCAAATAAATTCTAAGATATTTCTTTTGAAAAAAAAACATTTTCTTTTTGACAATAAAGAAGATGGGACCTTTACCAATAAATAAATTATCTAATTTAGTTCTCAACAAAACTCATAGTCTTTTCCCTTAAATAATTCCTATTTTTTAATTATCTTTTTTTATATGCAAAATAAGCAAAATTCGATCTTAGAATCATTCAAAAAATTTCTAAAAAATTTTAGAATATATAAATTTCAACAAAACTGTTAACAGATATGAAATTTAAAAACACAAATTCAAGCCCAATCAATATCCACCTCATGCTTACAGCTCCATTCAGATTTCCATTATGTGGCTGCTGTGCTCCCGCCAGGAAAAAAACCAAAGCCTTCTCCCCAACACAGCCCCCCCTCACACAAACCGAACTCCACAAACCTCATCTCAATCCTCTCCTTCTTCTCCAACAACAAGGAGAAGAAAAGAAAAAAGCCATTCTTTCTCCTCTCCTCACACCATATTACCATCATGTCGACCTCAGGCCTCGGCGGCGGCCTCTTCTCGAGCTTTCATGGGAGCTGGGCTGCACCACTCAATGGAGAGGACAGAGCTGCTCTCAGCAAAGCATTCGCGTCGCCGGTTCGAAGCTCGAAGCCTTCGAGGCTTCGCCCGATGATGAAGAATGTCAACGAAGGCAAAGGCATCTTCGCTCCGGTCGTAGTCCTCACAAGGAACATCATTGGGAAGAAGAGATTCAATCAGCTTAGAGGAAAGGCCATAGCTCTTCATTCTCAGGTATGTCTTCTTCAACTGATACTCAGAGAGAGATCATCTGTGGGCATGAATTGAAAGTCTGTGTTTTGTAGGTGATTACTGAGTTTTGCAAGACAATAGGAGCTGATGGAAAGCAGAGGCAGGGGTTGATCAGGCTGGCCAAGAAGAACGGGGAGAAGCTTGGTTTTCTTGCTTAAGAGGAATGGGAAAAAAAACGAATTTATTTTTAATTTAAAGAGTTCTCTTTCTATTTTCTCTCTCTATCTCCCTTCGAATTGAGCAGAGGGGAGTGAATGTACTGAAGGATTATATGTAGGTGATAAGGTTCAAGTGCTTAAGATGTGTAAATTTATAGTATGGGAGCATAGCTAATAAGGTCTGTGGAAGCTCATTGCTTCAAACTCTTGAAGTGTGAGGAATTAAAATCCTTAAAAGTAGTCAATTTGTTTTGCGAGATATGCAATTGTTGTAAGAGTACTAATTTGCATTATAATCGATTTAACTCGCCATTAATTATATGATCAAATAGTATTTATCATTGCCCTGTAATGATACTATTGGAGCCAAGTTCCAAATCATTTTGAGAAAAAAAAACTACTAGATTGACAACAAAACCTAGTGATATAGAGGATTATTTAGTCGTTCTATGATATATATATATATATATATATATATTCATAGATATAAAAGCTAAAAAAATAAAGAAAAACTTATGGTCCATAATGATGCTAACTACACTCATCAAAATGATGAGGAACAATAAATATCATCAATTTTAAAAAAATCAAAAGCTTAATCAGCCTATAGGCACCAATACAAAAACAGGAACAATAACACATTTCAACTGATTTATAACATTATAATATACATACATATAGATACAAATATATATATATATATATATATATATATATATATATATATATATATATATATATATATATATATATATATATATAATAAACAGTGTATGTTAGACATTGAATCTTGCATAATTTAATATTATTAAAGACAAAATACATACAACCAAATACAGGTGTAAACAAATAAAGAATAAACAGAGCTCAAGCCATCCTTAACTTGAACTTGATTAATTTATCAGATTGGAACAAACTCGCAAGCCAACTAATTTAATGTGAAAGACATAAAATAATTATTATAATAAAAATAATAACAATTTTTTAAGATAAGAAAATATAATATAATTTTTAAATATTTTTAATATTTATAAAATAAGCTTACTCATAAAGAATCAACTCAGAGCTAACTTGAACTTGATTTATTAACTCATTGAGCTCAACTCGATCATCGAGCAGAATTCGAGCCAACTAACTAACAAGACAACTTGCTCACCCCAACAAGCAAGCAAAAATGCTATAAATAATGCGTCACAAGTCATAACGAATCCTCTACAAATAATCAAATAATACCTGCACTCAAACTCAACAAAATCTTCCAAAACCCCAGGATTTGAATGATTTTAAATACACGTACAGAAACTGATTTATTTGAAACATCACATACTAAATATAGAAACAAGAAAACTAATAGTTTGAGTTCAGTAAATCACAACAATGAAAACAAAAACATAAAAAAAAAAAAAAAAGGATCCCAAGCAATGCAGAAGTTACTAGCAAAAAAATAAAATCACAAAATATCCAAGATTGCCGAAGAAGAAAATAACTCAGAACAGTAATCAAAGTTCCACAGCATGTTTTAGAGAGACCCAACGGTCAGTTCTCTTGTCTTCTACACACTATAACGGCCTCCTCTGCTAGATTTGTCTCTCCTGGAATCATCCTGCAAAATAACATAATAAAGCACAAGATGAATTTAATCAGTAACAATTTTTTGAATTATTGAATGATGCTGACTGCTAACATACATGATAACTGTATAAGATCTTATCGGTGGTGTCGATAATCTCTTTCCACTTTCTTCCGATGCTCATCTACAGATATAAAAATTTGATTGATAATTAATAAATCATAAATAGTAACAATAAGCATATGCAAGCTTATACGCTGCACCTTTAATGGCATTCCATGATTTTCCTCTACGGTGATGTGAGTAACAATCACTACAATAACAACAACAAAAGCCTTTATCCAATCATATGGGGTCGGCTACATGAAGCCTTCTTCTCTATTGTGTACTATTAAGTATCAAATTATCACTAGATTCTAATAAAATAAGATCATCTGGGTAACAATCACTGTTATATAAAATTAGCGTGTAAGGACTAGGCATAAGATGTATATTCAAATATCAATATCTACCCTTTGGTGAATAAAAGGGTCAATTTGCATACTCAATTTAAGAGTTATACCCAAAATCATTGTAGCATTTTTCTAAATATTATTTAAAATTTACAAGTCTTGCATCTAAACATAATTGTCTGTGAAGTGTTCTGTTGTCATTTGACAATTTCATCAGAAGTTTTAGGTGATAGCTTAAAAATAAATTAGGATTTTTCACTAAAAATATCTGAGATTTTATATAGATTTTGAACGCTGAGATATCATGATCATTATGAGATGACTACCACACTAGATGTTGAGATATATACGTTCAAAAAAACATCTATATGTTGGAGTCTACAGCAACAATGAGCAAGTAGAATGTATTAGACTACAAGATTAATGGAATTGAAAAACAAAGGATGAGGAAGTTGACAAGAATTTGGACTAAAGAATGTTTTGGGATACTAGGATTTAAGTTTTATTCTATTAAAACTTAAAATTTAGATTACAATTTGAACTCTTTTTATATAGATCCAAAAGACATTTAGAAATTTATTCATATTCTAAACAAGCTAAAAATAAAATAATTTTTTTTGCTTGAAGAGTAGTGTGCCTAATGCCAAAAAGAGAATTTGATGTAGTGAATTATGAATACTTTTTTTATTCTCTCCACCTATATTTTTCTCTCCTCTCTCCTCGATCCTCGATCCTCGATCCTCGATCCTCGATCCTCGATCCTCGATCATCCCTCCTATTTTGAATTTCAAATGTGAAATTGCAATTAAATCCTTCCTAAATTTATATTTGTACTTCAAAAGATAATCTTACAAAAATTCTTTATAGCCTCGTAAATTATGACTCCACATTTTAAGCAAATTTTCTTCTACAAAAGAGAGCTTGTTTTTTGACATTGGACCTGTTAAGCAAATCACAAATATGATCCAAAATCTTTGACTTAGGTGTGGAAGGCTTACGAAACTACTAAGAAAAAAATTAATTCAAGTACTTAACATTTTTCTAATGAATAACTTCACTACTCATATTAAAAAGTGAAATATTCAAAAGGTTTTACAGAATTATGGAAACTACTAGAATATTTATGTGACATCCAAAGACTTTCGATGTCTTCCATAATCTTTTGAATGAATTTAGACTTGTACATAATCTTTAAAAACTTTTTAGCGTCTGGTGAATCTACTTCAATATGGCCCTAATAAAATCTCTTGGCCACATTTGTCATGTTACGCCCAAAAAATTGTGGCTAAACTCTTGACACTATTTGAAGGTATGGCATTCTACCCAACTACTCTCATGACCCTCTATTGTAATGCAAGATCTCATCCTTAGATTGTCATATGTCCTACTTAGATGTTCAACTATCCCCAATATCAGATGGTTCCTTGACTTGGACTTTCATTGTTGATAGACAAAGGACTTATAGTTCCAATTGTTGGCTTGGCACATCCACTATCACACTCTCCTCGCTTTACTCTAACAAGTCATCTTGAGGTTCCTCAAGGACTCCTGTTGCTCTCTGTCCTCATCAGTCTCTGACTCCTCATCAATCCTACTAGGAAGAGTTAGTTGACCATCCCCATCCATCTAGATTTCTTACATTGAGTTACAATTCCTCATCCCGTATAATGTCCTCTTCAAGCTCTTGTGGCAATTCCATCTAAATATCCCTTATGCATGTAACTCTATTGCCATCCTCATCTTATGTCTCCCTATCACAACTTGTGAGGAATTAAGTCCATTGCCTTGTCAAATGCAGACCCTTGCAGAAAAAGTAGCCAAAGTGGGGCTTGCCTAAGCCCATGTCATTCCTTGCTGAACTCCTCTCCTTGCCCTTTTCCAAGATAATGTCTTGGAGATCCTCCTTACATTGACCCAGATCAGCAATAAGTTGCTCGAGCCTCCATGGGAAGTGGTTAACTTCCCAAGTATTGTGTGATTCCCCAAAATTGTTAGCTTGGTGATGGATGACATCATGAATGCACACTTGCGCAAGGCCACATCCCCTTCTGCCTCTTTAATACATGTAAACACTTCACACATCTTCGCCCTGTAATCTTGCTGCCTTCTATAGAGTTCTCTCATCAACTCCTCATGCATCATTGCCATCCTGTCTCTCAAGAACTCCTTTGAACAAAGCAGCATGCTCCTTATTGCAGATTGGATGGTGGAACCTCTTCCGCTAAGTTAACTATTCACCTCTGTCATCCATCTGGGCTCTTGTGTCATTCATAGCCTCCTTCTCCTAAGGAAAGTATGAACCAAAACTAGAAATCACCTCCTTAGACTTTCCACATGGCTTGGACGTTACAAGATCGTATTGCTCCTCACAAGCTCAGCCTAGATGCAATAACTCCACACATGCTATGCCAAATCCATCGCTGATACCACTTGGCCTTCAGTTTGTCCAAAAATCAAAAGGATTTGATATCAACTATTATGGGATAAATTTTATTGAAACTAGTTGGGACGGTTTAAAGATGACTGGGAGCATGCGTGATTTGGGTGTGGAGAGAACCAATCAGATGACGTGAAGTTAATATTTCCAATTAGGGCTGTCAAAAAAGCTCGTTGTTGCCGACATGTTACTCGTTATGTAGCTCGTGTTATTTCGTTCGTTAAGAAACTATCTGACATTTCAAGCTCGATATATAAACGAGCGAGCATGTCATTCGTTGTTCGTGTTATTTCGATCTTCGAAATAAAAAAATTATATTATATTATATTATATTATATTATTATTATTATTATTATTATTATTATTATATATACATGAACACAATTATTTATCACAAATACAAGCCGTTTGGTAGTTAACTTTGTTATCAAAAGATTGGCGTTGAATCCTCCTTCATACTGATTTTTGGATTATTGCATTTTACGATTTGAAACACAGTAAAACGAAACAAAGCGATTTTCAAACAAACGAGCGTGAAATTTATTTATTTCAAAACAGAGCTCCGTTGCTCAAGTTACTCGTTTACACCCCTATTTCCAATTCCACATTAAATCTAGACACCCATAATTATGGAGGTTGTGATAAAAAATAAGAAATCAAATTGAACAACAAATTTGCACTATAGTTTGGCAGGATTTATAACATTTTAGTCTCCACATCCTACCCTTATGTTTACCTACTTTCTCTACCTCTTACATAATCGCCAGTTAAACATTAGGCCATCAGCTATGAAAAATACTTTTTTATTGACAATTCGCAATCAGGTGAATATAAATAACCAATCAAAATCACGAACTAAACATGCAAAACCAAATAACTCCAAAAGATAAATAATATAGTTCATAAAAGGATGAAACCTGAACAGCTTCATTGCTAGCATTCTTAGTCCAGAGAGCAAGTTTATCTTGTCTCGTACGTACACTTGCAACAACACCACAAATCTCGTCACTGTCATCAAACTGCTCTCCAATCAGAGCCATCACCTACAAATAGGCATTTGCATTTCATTATTACAAGCTTCTAAAGACAACACGACAATAAATAAGTAGAGACCAAAATGGACCATCAACATAACTAGACCAAAAGAAAATTGTAAATTTAAATTAAAAGACTTTTAAGTAACTGATGTTTTTTTCGAAAAAAATTTGGGGGATGTAAATTTTTACCGTCTCTAACCACATGCTGTCGAGATTGGCCTTTCTACTACTTGAAATAGACCACTTCCCCCCATTCGCACATTCAGGATCTTCCCATTTAGGCTCTATCCCAGCTTTAAAACAATGAAAATCAGCATTTGATGGCAACTTGCTAGGACGAAATATCTGATCATATAAACTGCATGAGAAGAGTATAAACAACATAAACTAAATGCTATTTGCCAATATATTTAATCTACGAAAATCTATTTGGAAGAATTTTTAGAACACACTATTGGATACAAAAATCAAATCATCAGGAGTTCATAGGTGAAGACAGATCAACAATTATAAATCAAATGAGAGACATCAATGCCTCTAAAATTGTACCATTATATTGAAATCTTAGTCCCAACAAATAAGTTTTAAATTTTAAACTTATTTTGGATAAGATAGTATTTTGACTATTAAATTCTAAATAAGATTCTCCTTTTCGTGAAGTATAGAAAGAATTAGATTTCTATGAAGTTGTGGAATTGATTTAGAAGAAAACTCAATTAAATTAAAATTAATTCCTACCATAACTAACCTATTTAAAGGCCTTGATTCATGCAACAAAAAGCAATCCTAAGATTCTCATAATCTCCCCCACCCCACCCTCACCCTTCACCAAATAATTCTTAGTTTAACACTACAGCAATTACTGTCACAATCCACAACAATGTAATGATATGAAACAACTTATAATTAGTTTAGTAGTTAACAATGAATTTAATAGGATAAGTAATTATTTTCATGAATTGTAAGTTTATAAATATCATCCATTTAGGTAGGATGAGGCATGAAAACAAGAATGAATGATTTCTGCTTCTCCTATCTTATTATTATTTGATTCTTTCTTTTGGGAACTTGAGCAAGCTCGAATTGATCCAATAATATTGGGTTCATATCAGCTCCTTCTCTCCAACCACTATGTGAATGTCGGTAAGACCAACATCGTGCCAATCAATTCATCCTGTTCGCGACAATTTTCGCAGCTACTCTTCCTATTTTCTTCTAATGGAAGATAAAAAAGTATTTCATTGAGTATTGTTATACAAGAAATGGTTAATTTAAATGAAAAGGTGAAGTCTAATATTGTTATCTTAAAACAAAATTCGTTTGAAATTAATGAATATTGAAAAACACTTTGGACTACCTATCCAATCAAAGCATTGGCAATGCTCATAATATCCCAAAGTTTTTTCAATTGCAGGTGATCAACAATTCCAATGATACAAAAAACTATAACCCAGAGAAATCAATTAATTTTTCAATTATGATTCACATTTAAATGAGTTGGTAGAAATAACATTTATAGAGTCCAAGATATCTTAAGTTGACATCACACTTATTCTTTTAGGTTATGCTCAATGCACGCAAGCCCTCGAGTTGTGCTATATGGATCTCATGAAGATGGTTACCAAGATTTCTTATTTGCTAGCATTCCAAAAGATTTCATTTGTCCTTTCACTTAAGGAATACAACGCATTGGAGCTAATCGCTATTAAAATGGCATTTGATCAAAGAAAAAAATTATATCGTAAAAAATTTTGGTTGAATGGATAGTTGCCGCCTCCATTGGATCAACTTCAAGAGTTAGCCCTTCAACGCAAGGTCATTAGGGGAGGGGGAGTAATGATATGAATCCAATTATAATTAGTTTAATTGTTAATATTGTTTAATTAAGATAAGTGATTAGGTGCCCGTAATACAATTAATTCTATAAATATCCCCATTTAGAAAGGATGAGGCATGAAAAAAATGAATGAATAGTTTCCCCTTCTTCTATCTAATTTCTATTTTATTCTTTCTTTTATGAGCTTCAGCAAGATCGAATAGTTCTTATATGATCGGGCACCTATCATTTAACATCTAATATATCAGTCATGCTGCAGTCCAATAAATTTCCTGCGATTCCAAAAGCCATTGACACATCTAAATAATAAATCAATATCCTAAATGTCACAAGTTAATTTGTGCAACGCAAGAATATGCCATGCATGTAACTAAATCTAAACTCATGATAAAATGGATATTCATATAAATCCTAGGATCCCAAAATTTAGCATGGAGAGAGAAAACTAAAATAAAAGCCCATCCAAGCTATGGAATATCAAGAAGAGTATGATTTTATAACACAGATGTATCATAATTTAGAGAATTTTTCGAAGTAAAGCAATACATTTAATTTAATAAAGGGAGATCCCTAGATAAAATTTCTTCCACACCATATTAATGGTCAAAGGCCAAGCATGCATGACTAATTTTTTGTCCATTAGAACAACTTGGATGATGGGAAACATCTGCATTTTATCTAAATATATGATTGCACATTAGACTAGCAGTGCTAATCTGTCATATTCCGTGCAGATGGCAATGCAATCCAGATGTTCGCATAGCAAAGGCACACTTGAGAAAGCAAGAGCAATACAATTTTTTCTAAAAGGAAAACTAATTTAAAAACATAATGATTGGCCTAATCAGAGGAAAGAAGAAATGCTTGTTAATTTTTCCAACAATAAAAAGAGGCATTTACATACATACCACATTATTATTATATTTTAACATAGTTAATAGCTAGACTTTGATATTTCCATTCATAACAGAAATCTTTAATATAACATCAAAATATCACTATTATTCTATTTTTAAAAGTGGATACATCTTTTCATGCATTGGTAAGGTGTTAGATATATAAATATCAAACTTTAGGTGTTCAGTATGTAAATATATAAAAATTGTGTGGAATGTATGTAAATCTTTCTAAAAATAGATGTAAACTTAACATAAATGCTGATAACCTTCCATTAACTTGAAAAGAAAAAGAAAAGGATGGGGTTGTTGCTTCCAAAGTATTACAAGATGGGGTTAATCTTTGAAATGTATTTTAGTAATTGGGACCATTACATATAATGATAATATTTTTGTAAACCTCTCTTTGAAATGTATCCACCCACCAACTTGTAGAATATGCCCATTTTGATTTATATCCAATAGTACTAGCAATTTGTGCAAATCAAGGAGGATTATGTCCTCCATCATAGTCCAATTACTAATAAATGGGTCATTGCCATCTTGGAAGCAATTTGACCCAACATTAGAATTAATCTTGCAGCATATCTAGAATCATCAAGATTTGAGGTTTTGTTCAATAAATGAAGATGTATCAACATATCGTATTAGAGGACAAATGACAACATACAGTTGCAATGTTAAGTCAAACATTTGCCCGACATTAAGGGTTGAGAAGCAAACCACAAATAATATTTCTAATAATCTCAACTTTGTGAAGATGCATTAGAAGCACGTCTTTATTATTATTTTTTTTCCCAAAACCCTCAAAATGAAAGTTTTTAATGCCATAGGTGAGGATCAAATTCAAGATCTTGGAAAAAAACTTTTAATGCCCTTACCAACTAAATTAACTGGCAGCCATAAAGCATATAACGATCATTCTTTAATTGACATAAGGGAAAAGACCTGAGGCTCTTGCTACTTCTCTAGATCAAGCCACTTAACTGAAAGATAATAACATGCAAAATAATCTCCTTCAGAGTTATTGTCTATGTATTTGAAATCCAAAACTATGATATTTTACCACAAACCTTCGGTTCAACATAAAGTAATAAGTAAATTGACCAATCTTCTTTTTAAAAATAGGATCATCCTCTTTTTTGTGCCTCATAAATTATATAATCTCTGCCTTTGAATGCACATGAACAGTGATTTTTCTTTGATATTCCACACAATCAGGCACTTGGCAATGCAACCACTCACCAAGTCCATTGTCATCATTATTGGATTTGAAGGAAGGAGAAAAAGTTTATTGGATTAGAAGCACTACAACAAACGAGCACAACTCTAAAATAGAGTACTTATTGAATGAAGAGAAATGCAAATGAGGTTGTCAACCATGAATGGGTAAAAGTGGAAACCAGTGAAAGAGTAAAGATGTCCTAGGTGGGATGGGAATGGTACTTATAAAGATGCATGAATTCCACCTAAATAAATGGTCTCATCTTCACCAACCTAGCGATTGCATAGCGCCTTGCTAGCAAGTCCAAGTTGAGGCACTATAGCTTTAAAGAATATAAATAGAAATAGATGTCTTCCATGTTCCAATCAACATAAAATCTATACTAATTCATAATAAAAGAAATTCAATTCATTCAAGATTTCGCTCTTCTTTTACACAGTGCAGATTTGAAGCCATGTGGTTTTGAATTTTTTATTCATCATTCCTAGAAAATCTGGGGTAAAATTGGCCACCCTGCTGAGACTTGTGATACTTATGTGCCAAGGGATCACTATTCTAAATATTTAGCAAGGGAGCTCCTTTGAAATTAAGAAAATAATTATCTTTATTAATTCATCGTCGGTAACACGTTAGGTATGTTAAGATAAACTTTTAAAAAGGACTGGATACTCTAATAAAGAAATAAGAAAACAGAAGAGAAACATAGGACATAGCCAATAACAGATCAGACGATCATCCCACCTCTGAAGAATTATGCCCGAGAATTAATGACTTTAAGTAAATACACCATCAGGTGCAACAATCTACAACTAGCTTGCTTCTCATGAACTCCATGCCCACAAGAAAGTGTTAATTCAGCAGTTGACCAAAACAAATCCTGCCAACTGAGATCTAAAATTCAATATAACTAGAATAGACTCTTAATCCCAAAGTTCTACAAGAAATAATCGACAGCAGAAGAAATCGCACAAAAATAACCATCTAATGAAAATAAAATTGATCGTGGCACGAGAAGAACAAAGTGTCCAATTTGATTCAAAGCATCAGGGAAATTATCTCTTAGGGAAATAGGGAGAAGTGATAACAGACCACCAAAATTCCTCAACCGTGTCGAAGGTGTAGAGCTTGCGAAGGGATGAGCCCCAGGCAGCGCCTTGTTTTACCTTGGACTGGTTATCGAACCAAAAGGTCCACTTCCTCTCCAGTTTGTGCAGTTGCCGGTTTGAGACTCCACCCTCAACCTCCTCTCTGGCCTCCGTTGGCGCCGCCACTTCCACCCCTATCTCAGCCATACTGCTTTGCTGCTTCTAACTCGTTCACCTTTTTCAAGAGAAATAGGCAGGATCCGGAGAGGATGCCCTAAGCAGGCTGAACTCACGGGAAAATTTTACGTCGGACTCCGGATACAGCAGCACGCCAATTAGATTTTGGACATCTGCTCAATATTGGCTTTTGACTTCAGCTCATTGAATTGATGGGATTGTACAAGCGCATTGCTGGACGCCGTCATGATAAAATCTAAATTTATATATTTTTATTTCTTTACTGCGTTATTCGTGTAGAGTGTGTATTCAACTTCATCCTAGCTTATATTAGTAACCGCATCCGATCTTTCTGACAGATTGTTCTGATTCTTGGACATTAAAATTGAAGTATTCTCATTTTTTTCATCAAAATAACTCCTTGAGGTATTATTTCATGTATTCTTGAACTTTAGAGATTTTAGGATTTTAAAATTTATTCCAACTATTATCATCTCACCTAAATTGTCGAATATGAGATCACATAAGGTATTATTATATACTCTTATCAAGTTTAGAGCCTTTAGCTTAGTACATTTAGTACAGTCAAGATTGTTTATGATTATTTTATGTTTATACACTAATATATTGGGAGAATTATGAGATTTTGGCTATTTTCTACTTGTTCTTAAGGTATAAACTCTAGAGTGTACATCATTTTTTTATAGTAAACGATTATGGGATTTGTTATATCTTTTCTAAATGCTATTATAAGTTGGTGTGAGTTATTTCAGGTGGATTTGAGTGATTTTAGAAGCGATTTTTATGTATGCCTTTTACTATTTTAAATCATTGTGGGACTTCCTATATCCTTTCTAAATGCTATTATAAATTATTGTGAGTTCTTTCCAGAAGAATTTAGGTGATTTTGGTGCATTTCTTTATGTATACACTCTGGACTGTATACTATTTTTTTATTTTAAACCATTATGGGAATTTCAATATCCCTTCTAAATGTTATTATAAGCTGCTTTGAGTTCTTTCTATGAGAATTTAAGTGAATTTTTGAAGTAATTTTTTATGTGTATACTCTGTACACTTTAGAGTGTACACTCTTTTTAAAAAAAAAAATTAAACCATTGGGATTTCCTATGTCATTTCTAAATGTTATTATGAGTTATTTTGAGTTCTTTCCAAGTTGATTTAAGTGGTTTTGGAATAATTTTTCATGTGTACACTCTGTACACTATGAAGTTTACACACTTTTTTTTATTTTAAACTACTATAGGACTTCATATATCCTTTCTAAATGTTATTATAAGTTGCATTGAGTTCTTCCCATGAGAATTTGGGTGATTTTTGGAGCAGTTTTTCATGTGTACACTCTGGAGTGTGCATTCTTTTTTTTTTATTTTAAACTATTGTGACTTCCTATTATGGATCTCAATGATATTATATGTTGTATGGAATGCCTTGCAACATGATTTGAGTATTTTTTTTTTATCAGTTTTCTAAAGTGTATAGTCTGTACACCTAGAGTGTATGTTCTAGAGTGTACACCTTTTTTTTTATATTAAACCACTATGGGACTTCATATATCCTTTCTAGATGCCATTATAAGTTGTTGTGAGTTCTTTGCAGGTGGATTTGGGTGATTTTTGGAGTAATTTTTTATGTATACACTCTGGAGTATACAATGTAGAGTGTACACCCTTTTTTATTTTAAACTACTGTGGGATTTCTAATTATTGATCTCAATGATATTATATGTTGTATGGAATGCTTGCAACTTGATTTGAATATTTTTTTTATTTTTTTTTCAGAGTGTATAATCTATACACTCTAAAATATACACCTTTTTTATATTAAACTATTGTAGGACTTCCTATATCCTTTATAAATTCTATTATAAGCTGCTTTGAGTTCTTTTCAAGAGAATTTGGGTTATTTTTGGAGTAGTTTTTTATGTGTACACTCTGTAGACTCTGGAAGTGTACACCTTTTTTATTTTAAACCACCGTGGGACTTCCAATTATGGGTTTGAATTGTATTATATGATGTATGGAATGCCTTGCAACATGATTTGAGTATCTTTTCATCAATTTTCTTAAGTGTACAGTCTGTACACTCTCGAGTGTACACTTTTTTATTAAACTACTATGGGACTTTCTATATGTCCTTTCTAAATGCTATTATAAGCTACTTTGAGTTCTTTTTAGGAGAATTTAAGTGATTTTTGGAGCAATTTTTATGTGGGACTGTGGGACTTTCAATTATAGATCTCAATGGTAGTATATGCTGTATGAAATGACTTTCAACAAAATTTTAATATTTTTTATCAATTTTTGAGAGTGTACACCCTTTTTTATTTTAAACCACTATGAGACTTCTTATATCTTTTCTAAATACTATTTTAAACTATTTTGAGTTCTTTCTAAAAGATTTAGGTGATTTTTGGAGCAGTTTTTCATGTGTACACTCTCTACATTCTCGAGTGTACACTCTTTTTTTTATTTTAAATCACTGTGGGACTTCCAATTATAGATCTCAATTGTATTATATATTGTATGGAATGGCTTGAAACATGATTTGAGTATTTTTTTATCAATTTTCCAGTGTATAGTATGTATACTCTAGAATGTACACCCTATTTTTATATTAAACCAATGTGAGACTCCCTATATCCTTTTTAAATATTATTATAAGCTACTTTGAGTTCTTTCTAGGTGAATTTGGGTGATTTTGTAGCAGTTTTTCATGTGTACACTATTTTTTTATTTTAAATCACTGTGGGACTTCCTATATCCTTTATAAATGCTATTATAAGCTACTTTGAGTTCTTTATAGAAGGATTGGTTGATTTTGGAGTAATTTTCATATGTACTATGCACTCTAGAGTGTACACCCTTTTTTTATATTAAACCTCTGGGACTTTCTATATCCTTTCTAAATGCTATTATAACCTACTTTTAAGTCTTTACAGGTGAATTTGGGTGATTTTGTATTAGTTTTCCATGTGTACACTTTGTATATTCTAGAGTGTAGACCTTTTTTTATTTTAAACCACTGTGAGACTTCCTATATCGCTTCTAAATGCTATTATAAACTATAAACTGCTTTGAGTTCTTTCCATGAGGGTTTGGGTGATTTGGAGCAATTTTTCATGTGTACACTCTGTACGCTCTAAAGTGGACACCATTTCATTTTTATATTAAACCAATGTGGGACTTCCTATATCTTTTCTAAATGTTATTATAAGCTGCTTTGAGTACTTTCTAGTGGATTTGGGTGATTTTATAGCAATTTTTCATGTATACACCATATACACTCTGGAGTGTACACCTTATACACTCTAAATTTTAGGGCATTGGGGGACTTTTAATCTAGTTGTAATGATCTCATTAGTTCACTTTTCATTTGAAGCTTAAAATGTCTGTGAAACAGATAACTTTCAAATGCAAGCCATCCACTATCAGAGCATTGCTTGATTCCATTTCGGAACACTTCAACGAGAAAGTGGTTGTAATTTTAAGAAGGCTACATATTTATCAATTCATTAAAATGCTTGTCATTCAACAAGATTCGATAGCTATCACTTCACTCATGTCTTGCTAGAAAATAAAAGCAAGCTTTATATGTTGGTGGCCACTGCCTTCCTTTCACACCGGATGAAGTTTCTTTAATCATAAGGATGCAAAACAGAGGGGAGAAGGTCACATGACAGAAATCGCCATGATCAAAGTCTAATTCAATAGATTTTAAGAATAAAAGTGAGAAGTTTGATCGTCGATGAGCTCAGCACAGTTTGTGCAATTGCATATACAATTTTTACTTTTAAATTTATTTTTTATATATAACGATCATAGAGTGGTGTCAACATGATCTTGTATGCTGGAAATATAGAGAAATTTACTGATTACAATTGGCCAGAAGCCATATGGAGCCTCCTGGTTTTACAATTTGATGTGATTACATCAAAAATCTTGATGCAGAAGGCAGGTACATGAGGGCTTTGTCACTCTTTTGATGGTATGTGTTATATTTTCTGATTAATATTGTGTTATACATTGAAGCTAACATATGTAACTCTTTGATGCAGATTTGGGCTACTAATCACACAAGAGTCCTTAGCCCCACAATTCCTTCTACAAAGTCTCCGTATGTTACGGTGGCCAAAAATAAAGTTTACAGAGGACTCTGTTAATGATTTGCAGAGACACCAGTAATGCAAATTAGACTTATTTCATTTACATCGATATTGATTTATTCCTATTCTTACTTATCAAGCTTTCTTTTTGGTGTAACATAGGTCTTCCAAATATTTGAAGACATATCAGAAGAGAAGACCTGCTTCCTTGAAACAGTGCCCTCTATCTCCAAGTCCAAGGAGTGAAACCCCAAGTGGATCTCCTTACATCTCTCATAGATATTCTCCTCCATGTGCATCCAACATGCCATCTACTACTACCCCTCCAGAGAGTGTTGAGAAGGAGAAGTTACTTTCATCAATCAAAGACCAGGAGGATAGGCTATCATTTTTTGAAGCAACAATAACTGAGAGAGTATATGGTATTATTGTGCGCCTTACTGTCATTGAGGCGATGGTTGGTGGACATGAAGGTCCAAGCATGGGAGAAGCTCCTGAGGAGACTAGCATAGGGACAGCCATTGAGGCCACACATCCATCAGAGCCTTTGGAAACTACCTTAGAAAAAGGTGAGCAATTGATCATATATGAAGGCCCCACATCAGAAAAAGATACTGCTCAGCCTTCAATGGGTAGCATAGCACGCGGTGTGAAGGTGAGACAGGTTAGAAAGAGGAAAATGGTCTTATCACCCTTCACATGGGTGTATAGGTAGACGCGAAGGATAGAAAGCTTATTGTTGAGACCACACCAGATGCAGACAGAGTGGAAAAGATATTTCTTATCCATTATACCACTTTAAACTAATAAAGTTGATTTTAGTAATTTTTTATGTAGGTGAATGTTGACCTCACTTTTGGACTGAGTTCTCAATCTCTTCATCAAAGACTCGGGACTTTTATAGACACTAAGAACTCCTTAGTCTTTAGACACTTCTAATGATTAGGTGAACACTTAACCTAAGGCTAGAGACTTAGAAGGGTTAGTTATAGGGAGACTTATCCA
Organism: Cymbidium sinense; assembly: GCA_021442155.1. NCBI lineage: Eukaryota > Viridiplantae > Streptophyta > Magnoliopsida > Asparagales > Orchidaceae > Cymbidium > Cymbidium sinense. The sequence continues at coordinate 189,752,066 of CM038218.1, read as the reverse complement.
CCCTATAGCCTAAACCCGATTCATGTTCTTCTTCTTGTTGACCTCATTTTTAGAATGAGCTCTCAACCTCTCCATTTTAGACATAAGACTCTTGCACTAAGAGTTCTTAGTCTTAAGACACTTATAATGATTGGGTAAAACTCAACCTAATCCACAGAGACTCCGAAGAGTTAGCCATAGGAATAGGTCATGCCTTAAGGGTGTTAGGAAAATTTGCCTACCTTATAGCTTGAACCAACTTCAACTCCAAACCAACTTCAAACTCAAATCAATTCCAACTTAACTGATTTTTCTTAAATTCAAATCAATTCTAATGAATTTTCTCAAATCATAAATCAATTACAATGGATTTTCTCAAATCATAAATCAATTTCAAATGATTGAAATCCATGATCAAGTCCAAATCTAAAATCTTTCCTAAGTCACTTTGATTTCATCTTATGAATTTAGCTCAAATCAAATTCAAATTACTTCAAACTCAAGAGATTTTCTCATAACCCATTTATATTCTCATTTATATTCACAAATATAAATGAAATATAAATTCAAATATCCTAAAATAATTCAAAACTCAAACCCAAATCTAACCAAAATCCAACTTAAACTCTTTCAAGTCAAATTCTTGAACTTGGTCAAATAAACCTCAAATCAATTAAAACCTTTGGATTTTCTCTCCAAACAATCAATCCTTCAATCACAAACTAAATTCAATCATAAACTTTAATCAATAAACCTAAAACTAAATTCAAAACTCAAACCCAAATCAAACCCATGTTCATCATTTGAACTTGAAATTATCAAATGAATCAAAACTCATTTGACTCTAAATCACTTGCAAATAGATTTATATTTCAATCATAAGTCTATATGTGAGTTCAACCAAACTTAAATCAAGCATTGATCAAGTCAATTGACCCACTTAGGCTCATTTGACCCAAAGTGATATAAAACACCTTTTTGAGATAATTTCTAATCCTACCCAAATTGGATTGAACTAAGCCCATCTAAGTCTCATATTATGAGCAAAATCATCATAAGATGATCAATCACTCAAATTAGGTCAAACCAAGTCAAACCTAGCCTTTGACCAAGTCAACATTTGACCCAAATGAAACCTAAACTAGCTAAAATCCATCATAGGCCAAATTGATTGAAATCATTGATTAAAACCAGTTTATGATCAATGATTGAACTTGACCAAGTCATCATTAGGGTCTAACCTAGCTCAATTAGCCACTTGACCCAACTTGACCCAACTTGACCTAAAAAGTCAAAATGGGTCAAATCTTGATCTAAGCCAAATCAATTGCAACTAATGGGTCAAGTTCATTCTAAATCACTTGTTGAACTTGACCAAAATCTCAATTGGCCAACTAGACCCAACCTAGTCCAATTGACCATGAACCCAACTTGACTTAAAAGGTCAAATCAAGCTAAAATCAAACCAAACCAAAATTGATTGAAACCAAAGCTTGCAAAATATTTCAAATGATCAACCAAATATAAACCAATCCATGACTTAACCCAATTAGTTCAAAATGGTTAAATTGGTCAACTTGACCCATTTGACCTAAGTGAACTCAAATGAACCAAAACTAAATACAAATCAAATTGAACCAAACCAATGATACCAAACCACTCCAAATGGCCATATGAACTTGACCCAACCCTTGGTTTGACTCAGTTTGACCAATTGGTCAACTTGACCCAAGTTGACCCATTTTGACCTAAATGGGTCAACATGAGCCAAATGATATCAAATCAACACCAAATTCAATGAAAATTGGCACAACCCATTTTTCAATTATTCCAAATCTTTCTAAATCAAAATCAAAGCTAAATGATCATTTTACCCTTAGGTCAAGGGGTAACCTATGGCCAGGAATTTGGTCAAATCCTTTTCATGGCCACTTGGCACCCTCTTAGTGGACTAAATGGACATTAACGAGTGTGATGCACATGACCCAATGGTTTAGGTTAGCCAAACCCAACCTAAAGCGAAAACTGACCACCCAATGAAAAATGAGCACATTGAATCACTCACACACTCATTTTAGCACATGGGCAACTCCTCCACTACACTCCCCTACCAAAACTGAACCATGTGAAGCTCCTAACAACTTAAAAAACCCATTCCATCTCATCAATTGATCCAAAATAGCAAAGGAGCTAACGACCGTATGATCCAAGTAGGGGGAGATATACTCCCCCTAATTTCATTCCAATTCAGATCACTTGCTGTCGATTGAACCCTAAGAACTTAGAGGAAGCTCCCCAAGCTCTCTCAAGCATTCTTAAGCTCAATTGAATTCTCCATTTCTCGATTTGCCTAGTCGAAAATGGGGGAGGTGAGTGAGAATTCAACTTTGCTCAACACTTCACCAAAGTCCAATTCCTCTTGCAAGCACCATTAGGGAGGCAAGTCGAGCTCACCCAAGGTGGTTTCCAAGCAACCAAGTCACGGGAAGGAGGAGCTAGACCAAGTCACAAACCGAAGGGAGCTTTGGCCAATAGGAAGTTCCACTTCTTCTCAAGCCTTCAAACATTCAACAGGGGTTCGTCTCCACTAGACAAAGCTACCTCGATGGTTGGGAGCACCGGTGATAGCCTCCGATGAGGTATGCTTCAAAATCGAGCATAGGGAGAATTTTCTTTGGTCATTTGTGAAAGAAAGTGTCATCCCAATTGAAATTGATCATTGGATGTTCTTCCCCACACCTCTTGATGGTGTGGGTTGAATCATAGCTCAAGTGAGCTCAAATTAAGCCATGGAGGATGGACGCTTCTCCCGCAGGCAAGGGCAGGGATGAATCACAGACCATCCATCCCACATGTGTTTGAATAGATGATCCTGATTAATCCAATTAGATCTAATGATTAATCCTTTAGAAACTGTAGGTTTAATTCATCGTCCAATCAAAGATCGGACGGTCCAAGGAGAAAATACGGACCGTCGTCAGCTGACGTGACATTCAATTTGACTACTTAACTTAATAAATCTATCTACATGGAAGTGTATAGCGCCGCTCACGGATTAGTTATATAATTAGAGAATTTAATTACCTATTAATCACTAAAACTTCAAAAAAATATAACTAAAGGTAGAAAAATCAGAAAAATATAAATGAGGGCTCATTTTAAAGATAATTCAGTGAGGAATAATATAAAATTATTTTTAATTGATTTTAATAATGATTTTTCTTAATTATGGTTTATTTGAAATCTTAATAATCCTAATCATTTTATTAATTAATTTCCAAACTTCCTAGGCATATTTAGTGGGATACCTCTGTCTCCCCTAATTTTCTTGGAATTTATTAATGAGTTAATTAGGAAAATCAATTAATAAATTTCTAATCACTCTTTTAATATAATTAAGGGTAATTAAGTATGTGAATAGTGGTTTAATTATTTAATTAAGGTAATTAAATATTGTTTAAGTGATCAAAAGGTTTATGGAATAATTTTGAGTTATTTTTTGTAAGTTATTCCCTAAACCCCTTTTCTTCCTTAATCCAAACCTAATTAAGGATTAATCCACTAATGATCTTCTTATTTAGCTTAATCAAATTTTCAAAATTATTTTGAACCTAATCAATCATTTGTTGGGTAGATCCTTAGGTGTTCAAAAGCCTAAGGTAAATTTAAAAAAGTCATTTCCAACCCACATGTGTGGGAATGTCATGAAAGTACTTAATTAAACCTTTTAGCTTAATTAATCAATAATTATGAGCTAATTGAATTAGGCCACTTTCTTTCCTAGGTGCATTGATGAAAAATTCAATGTGGTTGCATATCATATGTTGGCTCATAATTGTTAGGTTAATTATGTTAAAGAGTGTAGGTAAGGGGTAATTAATGAACTTAATGTATACCTTAACCTAAGCAAAATATAAAATCAATCTAATGGATCTAAAAATTAAACTAAAATAACACACACATGTGGGAGATGGGTTAGGGCCAGCAAACCTTTTATATTTCTAAAATCAAACCAAACTCAAAAATTAAAACAAAATTTATTTAAATAACTTTTGATTCACTTTAAATGATCTTATTCCATAGGATTATCTTTAGGAATTAATTAGGGTGAATAAAATTACATGCTTTCATCACTTTATTTATTTCATAGCATGATAAATGTGGTATGTCATATGAAATCATGCATTCATACTTTTTAAAAAATCAAATTAAAGTGAAATATTTTCTTTATGTCAAATTTGCATGTTTTGGCTAAAGTAAGAATATGAATAGCTATTATCACTATTAAATTCAAAATTATTTTCAAAACCTATAAATCAAAGATTAGAAATGAAAGATATGCTACTTATAATTACTTATAAGCTTGCATGTGAGTATAACATAAGATGTGCATTATGTGACTTTTTTTCTTATCTTCTCCTTTAACATAGTTTGAATAGATTTGCAAAGTGTATAGTTCATTTGAAAAGAACACAACACTTGCTTAAATCTATTTTTATTCATTCCTATGTTATCATTTAAGAAGGATCTTCACATTTACACATGCAAATTGCATAACCAAATCAAACATAAATTTTTTTTGCTTGCCTCTTTTTCCATTCATCTCTTTTTGTTCATGCACATGTATTTAAGAAAAGTGGTATATTAGTCTGAACATCCGGGGTTGCAAGGCATTAAGTAGCCCTAAGAAGGTCTTATACCTTATACCCTTGGTGTAGAAAATAAAGGCTACCATTTATGTCTTTCATACATATAAATGTGTATTTTATTAATGGATAAAAGAATCCCTCTCTTTTCTACATAATAAAATCATGCATCATGAAGCATCTAAATTTCTTAAGCAACATCCATTAGCATTTATCATTAAGGTATACTAAATATTTACATTTGTATGTACAGTTATGTTTAGGATACATTCATATGCATGATACATATGTTGGAAAGAAATAAAATATTGTGTGTTTTGTGATAGAAATTTACTTTAATTAATCCTAAAATTCCTTTCTTATTTGAATAGGTTTATTTGGAGCAAATTTAAACTTAGAATTAATTAAAACACATAATAAAATATTTACTAAACAAAAATTACTAATGAATCCTACCTTAGAAATTACTTAAGGTGGAGAAAAAAGAGAAGTTCTCTTCTCTTTTTCTCTCTTTATAACACTTAAAAATTAAGTGTGTTCATTCAAACCAAATCAAATCATTAAATAAAATTAAAAAATTAACTAAATCACTTAAATGAAACCACCCTCTAAGTTGAACCCTTTCACACTTAGAAAATTCTAACCTTAAAGCCTAGCTAAGACATACCACACAAGCCTTAAATGACACACATTAAAATCACAATTTCTAGCTCTATGTTAGGGCGGTGCATGGTCTGATGCTTGATTTTATTTTGTGACATGATATTTTAGTCTGGATGTTAGGGTGTATTACGTAGACTGAATTATAGGGTGATCTTAGTCTAACCATTGTCTTCTACAGGGATTGTGCTTAAGGGATGCTGTAATAAAAATATAAATACTATTATTGTGCAGGTTGCTTATACCCCTAAGCATAATCCAAAATAGGCCAAGTGGACTTGGCTACCCATGTGTGGGGTGCTAAGTCTAATTTATTCATATACATGCTTGGGATTGTGTGGTTTGTTTAGCTAATCTCTCTTTTACAGATTTTAGTTAGATTTACTTTTCCTATTTCTGTGTAATTTTTGCAATTAAGATTTGGGATGAATGCTATGGGGGATTATGATGAATATTGGTCACAAGAATATATCTTATGCTCCATGTGAAGCCTTTGGAGCAACCACATTTCAACCAACCAAAAGAAGACAGAAGAAAGAAGAAAGAAATGAAGAAATGAAGAATGAAGACCCCCATAACATGAATTCTTTGTTATTGTAATTAATTCATTTATAATTCGGGTTGTCTAAGGGTAGAGCTCGGCTACCCAATTTCTTTTTGAGTTTATTCGGTGGAGCCCGACCACAAAAGGCATTTTATTCTTTTACACTAGCTTTATAAATTATTTGATGTTTGTTTAGCTTGTGGCATTAAGATGGCATCTTTATCATAGTTTCTTCCTTACTTTGATGAATGGCCTAGATGTGATTAGGCTCTTAGAAAAAATAAATTTCTATCCAATTAATCAACTCAAACTAAAATTTTACAACTCATAACCTCACATAAAGCTTAAGTTATAAATCAAGATAAAAGATTTAACAACCCCTTAGCTGGATGTTGTATGTTTTCACATCATGCATAAAAAAGCATCTTGCTTCACTCTTGCTTATGGAGGGCTTCCACCTTTTCCAGGAAGCTTGGCTTGACCTTTGAGAGCCATGGTAAAAATACACCTCATTCTTGCTATTTTTGGCCCATAATCAAATTTCTCATGCATTAGGCATATGAATCCCATAGCCTGTGTCAAATCAATTGTCCAAAAATGAAAATAAAATATAACCAAAATTTGCATTAAATTTAAGTCATTAATCATGCCCTACATGATCTAGTCTCTTAGGGAGTGTGTTTAAGGACTTAGTCTCTTTCTAAATAAATAACAGCCTAGCTATCTTGCAAGCATATGACTTGCCTACATGTATTTAAAATCGTAGGAGGAGTTAGTTGGCATCCACCCCTAGGCGATTGTAAGTCCAATAGTCGGGTGATTTATCCTTTCTTATGGAGGTAAACCAAATAATCATTTTCTCCTTAGATTTATGTCGTGCCTTGGCTCTCACCAAAGCTCCCTAGATTTATGTTCAAAGGTTTTTTACTTCCTGCGGGCTACAAGCATAAATCCTCACATCTTAGGCATTTCTATGATCTTGTGTCATGGAATTGTAAGTCCTAGATTTAATAAAAAGTCAACTCAAATAAATAAATCACTTCAATTCCAAAAATATAAAGCCCAACCATATGATAGTTTGGGATGCTTACTAGGCTTCTGGTATCATAAGCATTCACTTATCTTACTTTAGTTTCGATAATAACTCCCTTCTCTTGATCAATCCTGCTTGATCTTTTAAAAATAAACCAATCAATTAATAGTCTTATCTTTGAAATCTTTGGAGACAATGATCATATACCTTAATCGAGAGTATTCTTGAGAATCTCATTCTTTAAGATGTAATTAATTATGGGCTTGCCTCCATTAGGAACTTAATGAATCCAATTTAAAAATAAACTCTACTTTATTTGTCCATGTAAAGTAGGGGAAGAATCTGGTATATACGAAGATCCATAGTCCTTAAGAGTTTTATTAAGGTGATTATATCCATTGTAGGATGGTAACTTTTATCTCTTGAGATAGTACATCATTCCTCAATGTCATATCCGATCACCTAATAAGAACATCTATGGATCTATGTGGTGTCCAACATAAGAAAATATTTTATTTTTGTTCTTCATTTATTTTTCCTCTCAAAAAGATAGATGAATGATGAAAATATATAAATTTTACCACAAATTTTTCTGGCTACTCCATCGGGGATGGTTCCTCTACCCATTTTTGGTAAATGATCATTGTCTCCAAGTATCGATAGTAGATTTATACTTTGTATAAGTCTGAAACTATCTTTCTTTTTCGTTGGCACTTAGTTTATTTCATCCTTAAGCTAAGCTAGCCAACATCCTTTAGGCTTTAGGACTTCACTCCATGAAGGTCTTAAAACCCCTGTTGGGTTTCCCAATAGGAGAAAATAATAATTTAACAAAGAGAAATAATTGAAAACTTCCTTCTTACCATTTTCATGGTAAGGTTTCATTCCAAAAATAAAGAAAAATAAATCTTTTATGAAAACAACAATTTCCAAAAAAAAACATTTTTTCAAAATGCACATAATAAAATGTTTGCACAAAAATTTTCATAAATCAACCTCATCTAACAATCTTCATGATTGTTATATGTAGGATCTTTTCAAAAATAAAATCCAAAATCATATTTTTCAAAAGCACAAATGAACATCTTCACTCAATTCATTTTGATGAAGATTTCATTTTCAAAAACAAAACCCAAAATCTTATTTTCAAAAAAATACAAATGAACATCTTCACTCAATTTATTTTAAAGAAGATTATATTTTCAAAAACAAAATCAATAATCATATTTTTCAAAGTACAAATGAATATTCTCATTCAGTTTATTGAATGAAGATTTCACTTTCAAAACAAAATCAACAATCATCTTTTCAAAAATAAAATCCAAAATCATATTTTCCAAAAAGCACAAATGAACATCTTCACTCAATTTATTTTGATGAAGATTTTATTTTTGAAAATAAAATCAACAATCATATTTCCAAAATCACAAATAAATATCCTCATTCAACTTATTGATTGAAGATTTCATTTTTAAAATAAAATCAACAATCATCTTTTCAAAAATAAAATCTAAAATCATATTTTCAAAAATCACAAATAAACATCTTCACTCAATTTATTTTGATGAAGATTTCATTTTCAAAAATAAAATCAACAATCATATTTTTAAAAGCACAAATGAACATCCTCATTCAATTTATTGAATGAAGATTTTATTTTCAAAATAAAATTAATAATCATCTTTTTTAGAAATAAAATCAACAATTATCTTTTCAAAAATAAAATCAACAATCATCTTTTCAAAAATAAAATCAACAATCATCTTTTCACAAAATTAAAACACATTTGAATCCCTTATTTAGCATACCCAAATTTGTTAAATGAAGGTCCTCTTTTCAAAATAAAAAATCAAACAACATTTGGATCCTTTATTTAACATACCTAAATTTGCTAAGTAAAGAATTCTCTTTTCAAAAATTTAAAAAAAAAACACATTTGGATTTCTTTAGGATACCTAAATTTGCTAGAATTCTTTTTTCAAAATCATCAAAAATCAAAACACACATGGATCCTTTATTTAGCATATCCAACTTTGCTAAGTAAAGAATCATATCTTTAAAAATCAAAACAAAACACATTTAGATTTCTTTAGCATACCTAAATTTGCTAAGAATCCTCTTTCAAAATCATCAAAAATCAAAACACATATGGATCCTTTATTTAGCATACCCAACTAAGTAAAGAATCCTATCTTCAAAAATCAAAACAAAACACATTTGGATTTCTTTAGCATACTTAAATTTGCTAAGAATCCTCTTTTCAAAATCATCAAAAATCAAAACACACATGGATCTTTTATTTAACATACCTAAATTTGCTAAGTAAATAATCCTCTTTCAAAAATCAAAGCAAAACACGTTTGGATTTCTTTAGCATACCTAAATTTGCTATTAAATTATTCTAGATTTACCCTAAATTAATTGTGAATTTTAGGTCTAATCGATTCTACTCATTGAGTTGAATCCATATAATCCTCAATTGTATTTTTTGGATTTATATTTTATTTTCTATGGTTTTTTTTTGGGTTTTGCACATTTTCCTAAATTTTTTATTAATTAAAATGAGAATTACCTTTTTAAAATGGAAGCATCGATGTGGCCTCGACATGGTACAGTTGCCATGTGGCCACTGTGCCATGCAGAATCCATGTGGCCACCACGTCAAAAGCGGCTCCACGCAGGATGGATCTCGACCATTTGATCGAAGATGGATGGTTCTGATTCATTCCATGGTTTTAAGGGGTTTAATCATGCAACTAAATCTCAATCATCCATTCCAAATAGAAGGAATGGAAGATGGAGATCATTTCATGAGCATCTTTAGCAAAAGACGGACACCGTCCATCGAATCTAATGGATTTCAGTGATCTGAGGTGATTACAATGTGATTTTGATTGTAAATTCATCAAGGATCGATTTACATTTGATCTATATAGTTTGATCCACATGGAGATCAATTTCTCTTCAAAAATTACCAAAATGAAATGTTATATATGTCGATTGTGAGGCATACCTCAACTCCAGTGATCTCTGATGGTGGGATCGACTCAAACACCTTGCCTCGATGGGACAATGTCATGGATGTAATCTGGTGGCTTGCCTTCTTGCCAAATGACATAGATACCAAAGTGTAGCCATTTTCCATTGGGTTTAATTATTCTTTGACTAGCTAATGGTGGTGAGCCTTGGTGAGGATTCATTTAAGGTTGCCTTGACCTCTAGAATGTGTTGGGACATTTAATTTGAGATGAAACATACTCTCTATCATTTTCCATTGGAGGCTAAACATTTGGTCACCAAATTTGGCTAAAAAATGGCTTAACGGCAAGAGGTTAGGGGAATGGTCTCCTTCTTCTTCTTTTCACTTTGTGGATGTTTTGAAATAAAAGAGGGAGAGAAAATGGCCTTTCTCCCCTCTTTCCATACATGGTTGAGAGCCATGTATTTGAGCTTTTGGGTGGCCAAATTTCAGCCACTGGTGGCTGGAGGTTTGGCCAGAGGGTGGGTTTTGTCCCCCTTGGTCTTGTTAGTGTATTTGGATAAGAAATTACAGTGGAGGAAGGCATCTCCTCCCCTTTCCTCCTTTGGCTGAGAGCTAGATCCCATGGACTCTCTCTTGCTCTCTCCTTCCTCTTTTCCATGGAGGAGACAAAGTCCTCCTTTGCTTTCTTCTTTTAGAGGCCCTCAAGCAATTGGAAAGAACATAAATTACTTCAAGCCAAAGGTGGATGAGGTATGGAGGAGGGGAAATGAAACTTGAATTCCTTTCATGGATTCCAAGTATTCTTCTCTCATAATTCCACCCCTTTAATTTATATATATATTTTTTATTTTTATGAATTTTGGCATCACCATTAAAACCCCCAATGTGAGTTTGAAGCTAAATCCAAATCCATTTGAATTAGAATGGACATTTGAACCCAAATCAAGCATTTGGATTCAAAGTATTTTTGATTTTGATTCATCTAATTTTGGATTCAATCATCTTTAATTTATGATTTGTTAAGTTTTGATTTAATTAATTTATTTAGGATTTGAATTAATTTTGTAATTTCATTTCATTTCAACCAATTTTTGGCTTAAATGGGTTAAGATTGATTTCAATGGAGTTCATATGACCCATTTGGCTCAATTGAATCTTGTTTGGACTCAATCATGTTTAATCACATGTTTGAGATGATTTTGAGTGATTAATTTTATTTTAATTTGAACCCATTTTACCCAAATTGAGCTTTAATGGGTTAAGTTTGAGTTCATTTAGATCAAATAACCAATTTGACCAAATTGGACCCAATGATGGGTTGAATTATGTTTGATTATCATTTCCAAATGATTTTGAGCAATCAAATTGAGTTGGTTTCAATTTGATTTGGGTTTGAACCTAATAGGACCCATTTAGGTTCATTTATATTAAGTTATCTGATTAACCTAGGTAAGGCCTAAATAAATTTATATTTCTTTTTATTCATGATTAAATATGTTTATTTTATCATTTGGAATATTTAGAAAGATTTCACTTGATCAAATTTTGATGGGTTGATCTTTGACTTGGTAGGACCCACAAAAGTGAAACCTATGGCAAAAGTGTTGACTATATTTGACTTTGATTTGGATTTGGATTCAATTATGTTTAATTTGAATTTATTTTATTTTAATTCAAATTTTTGTTTGATTTAATTCAAGTTTGGAATTTGGGTTGAGTTTACCAAATCCATTTGGTTAGATCAAACCCAAGAAAGGTGCCTTAGGTCACTAAGTATAATGTCCTAAGCACTTAATTATTTATTTCAAAAGTGATGTTATCCTCATCTAAAAATGAGGTCAACAAAAGCTTCCATCTATGTTTATCTTGGATATGCCATGGGATGATTTGTTCTAGTGAATGATATCCCATCTATGTCTCAACACAAAAGTCCTAGGATGTTTGCATATTACATCCATCTAGCAAATGAGACTTTCGAATTGCTCCATTATGTATTACTTTGTATAGATAAGTTCTATTATTTTAAGTGATAATAGCTATTGTTATGTTCTCTCATTATGCTTAATCTCATTTATTGCCATCCAAATGAACCATATGATAATCAGAGGGGTGATCAACATAATATTGATCTTCTAGTGATATGTGGGCTACTAACTAGCTATTAACTCATATATAGATAAGGCTTATAATTCATGTCAATCTAGAATAGATCAAAAAATACCTTTCATATCTATATACTGAATTTATAATTTTTGAAGCAATGTGGTATGCTCTCTTCTTCCTCTTGGCATAATAGACATATTGAAGGTATTTTAGGGCCTTTAAACTTGAGGATGTCATCCATTAGCATGAAGTTGAGAAATAATCTCCAGCAAAAGAAAGAGAATGATGGTATAATTGCTAAGTTCCAATTTACATTACCCCATGGAAATTTTCTAGATATGTCCCACCATTTCATATATATATATATATATATATAATTTTAGTAATGGATGGTGTCTTTGATCGACCTTTAATGATTAGCTTGTCCTTTTTGTTGTTTTCCATTGGTATATTGTAGATTTCTTTGCATATATGTTATGGAAGTTACTTTCTTAGCTTAAGTTCATCCCATTGTGATTTTATCCAAAAACCAGAATTCTGTTGTGAGTGTTTTGGTCTCCCTTCAAACTTCCATATGAAAAGAACATCATCCCCAATCCAGTGATCATTCTAGAAGTAAAGATGATCATATTATATGATTAAGTTGATTAATTATAATTTTGCCTATTTTGATTGATCCTACATTATGATGTATATCATATAGTATGGATTTATTTGGTAATTATTCTATTTGAATCTTAAATTTGAGGTATTCTATGAAAAGAACTTTTTCCTTATTGAATTCATATTAAACCATGAAATTGTATAGGTAGAAGTAAAGAGCTACAATATGACCATTAGTGGTATATCATGATTATGGTTGATATTGAGATAACCATATCATCAAATTTAGGTAAATAGAAGAAAATTTAATTAATTATATAGTATGATTGAAACATTTTAAATATATTTGTTAATTTCTTATTTACCATTCTCCCCATAAATACCCCTTTCCGGGAGCATAACTTTTAAAACTTGAATGTGAGAGAGCTTAAGGGAGACTTAGGGAAGGGTGTTCTTGTGGTGATTAAAAAAACTAATGAGAACACTACGTAGACCATGGGGTTTTTATTTAGGTGATCAAACATCAAAATCAAGGAATGATGTACTTTCCTAAAAGGTAGAGATATCACCTTTGGATAGATTCAATTACTTACTAACTCCTGAGGTTGATGGGTTTATATGTTCCAGAGATTTTCTCCCAACCTTACATGTGTGAAGTAAGGCAAGATTTATTTTAACATGGGTTACAAATTTTTTATTGGAGCAATCTCTTATAGTTAATTACATCCTAAGAGTAGTCTCCTAAAAAACTCTCGATCAAAGTAATCAATTATTATCTCTATAGATTTTATTGTTTGGATTAAGGATTTCTAAATTTTTCGTAATTCAATAGAATAGCCCAAATAAGAATAATTCTTTTTGGATTCCAAAAGAAGATGAGTAAGAATTGCATGAATACTTGAAAGTCTATAAGAACTTTATTCTATCCTATAAATGGTCAAAAAAATTTGAAAAAAAGATTTTTTTTGAGTTAATAAATTATTAGAATATTATAGATTATATCATAATAGCACTAGATAGATAGAATGCTTAAAATGTTGGATTTATATTGGTAAAAAAATGAGAAATATGTTTCCTCGATCCTAAATAAAGGCACATCAACATAAGCTAAAAGATGACCTAGTCTAATAAGGGAAAATTTTGGATGCATTAGTTCGCTCCATACTGTGGAGAATAAAACCATCCCACTCTTTTGGACCTATCACCCTCATATATTAGTTGCCAACTAACACTTCTTATGTTTTAAATTCATGTGGTTCTTTTTATGTAGTGCAAAATGGAAAATTTTGGATGTTAATGTTTCAAGCCTAAGAATCTAAACTCACTCATTAAATTCTAAGATCAAGATTTGTATGAAACTTTTTCATAAATAATGCTATAATTTTCAACCATTATACATTTTTACACCAAATTCATATAGAGGCTTGCGTATACAATCATGCCTGCATGCATGATATGTATGTAGTTATGTGATAAATCATAACAAAAGGTAGAATTCCCCAAGTCGGTGGCTCACATGCTCTTGTCTATAATGGGAATAGTGCATAATTCAAGTGAGATGAATAAATATGTAACATGGTTCACAAGTTCTATGGGTTTCTAGTTACTTTTAATATTTATGGATAAGGCTAATTATGAATTATATTAATTTTACTTTACATTGGTTAATAAATTATGTGGAAACTTTTTTTCCTAAAGAGCCTAGTCATCACAAAACAAAACATCATATAAAATAAACCTAAAAAATCATGCAATTTCTAATGCATAATCCAAAGTAAGCACATCATCAAATAATCAAATTAATATGAAAAGGCTGGTGTGGTTGAGTTTTGCTATACACTGTAGAAAAAAATGAAACCGGGCAGTCGAGCTCTTCTCATAAATAGCCCATCTTAGAGCTAAGTAAATAAAAGAGAAGCCAAAATGGGTCTTCATTTTAATCCCCGTGGTGAATTTTTCAGGCTTCATAAGGTCTCCCAAGTCTATGGCTTCTAGCACTACTCATCCTAAACCCCACAGCTCTAACCTAGTTTAAGTGGAAATTATATTTTAATATTCCAAAACATAATTCTAAGGTAAACTTACAAAATAGTGGTTAGGTAAAACTTATTAGCTTGTGTAATTTGTCAATTTCCATAAAATCTTGGCAACATAACTACTTAGTAATGCTAGGTTTCAAAAAATTTTAGTGCAACACACACTCTTCTCTCTTGTTTTAGATCCAAGATCAATGTGAGGAATATTTTCATCTCACTTGAACAAAGTTCGACGGCGAAGATCTTGAAATTTCAATTTTATGTTTTAGTAAATTAAACCTCAATTTAATCTTGATTTTGGCAGAGTTCTATCTTAGCAATGCCTAAGATTTTGTAATTACTATAATCGTACTCTTTTCCTCTATTCTAGATCCAAGATTGATGGAGGAGGATCGTCATTTTGTTATGGATCCAAGATCAATGATAGAATCCTTTAGAATTTTTATGGGGAGCCAAGAATTATATAAAAGAAACTTTTTATTTTGAATTTTAACTAGAATCAACGGTAACTTGGTTTCAATCTTATCTCATACAAGAAAGAAAGCATGTGTTGACCTCCACATATGTGTCATAAGCCGAGTCAAGCCCACAAGTCAAATTCGATGGACTATAGAAGTGACAGTGTGCAAATCGAGGTTCAAAATGTATTCAATGTCATCAAAAATTGTCGAAACAACCTCCGGTCGACGAACGGACCTCCCCGTTGCATTCAAAATGTTAAAATTTATCAGAATATAAATATCATAAAATTTAACAATCAATTAATTAAGCACTCGAGCTATCAATATGTTGTCACGCATATCGAAGTCAAGAAGCTACGACAATATCCGAACGACCTCCGTTCATAAAATTTATTGCATTGTTAGCTTCAAAAAGCCAAAATCTATCAAATAAGACTGCTTACACTCAATTTGGATGAATCTGTGTAAAAATCGAGCGGTTGAAAGAAAATGGTGATCGCATTTAAATAATTTCAATTTGGCTCACTCAAACTACCTCCAGCAAATGGGTTGTGTCATTCGTTATATATATATATATATATATATATATATATATATATATATATATATATATATATATATATATATATATATGCATTATCTCAGAAACCCAAATTAAAATTTGTTGAATAAATTTAAAATTAATTTAAAATTCTCAAATTACTCCTATTTGCCTCCTATTTTAATTTTCTAAAAATGAAATTTTTTAAAAAAAAACTACTCTCTTATATTTTTGGGCAGATTCCCTCCCACTCTCCCTCATTCTCTCCTACCCTCTCTCCCACTTTTGGCAATTTCCCCTTTATCTCCCATCAAGAAACGAAAAAAGAAAAGAAAAAGTAAAAAACTCCTTCTCTTTTTTGAGATTTTCCTCCCATTTTCACTGTTCATTGGCCCATTTCTGGCATCCCGCTGGCCCGCTTTTTCCTTCCTCGAGCCCGGCTCTGCCTTCATCCCGCGCTCCTGATGTTGCGGCCCGACCGGTCGATCCTGCGCCTCCGGGCTCTCCCACTGAGCCGCCTCAGATGTGTGCGTCCTCGGCCCAACCTGCTCCGTGCTGCCGACCCGCATGAGCTCAACCGCGCGTCATACCACCTACAGCGCCTCTCTGCGGGACCTTCCATAAATCTTGAGCTCCACGCGGCCATGCGACCGCTTCCCATCTTTCCATCAACTGGCGACCCTGAGCCTTCCGATCTTTTGTGCCACACTCGCTGATCATTTCGGCCTGCTTGCAGCCTTTCTAGCCCGTTCCAGGGAAAACCGCTGGCCCAGCCGCCATTCCAACCCATTCTGTGCAAAACCACCAGCTCAGCCTCCAAATTAACCCAAACTTGTCCCATTTTTGTTATGCCATAGTCGATGGAAGAAAATCATCAACAGGTGAATTCTTCCTTCAATTTTTGGCATCGCATCTCATTTTAGTCGTCCTGTTTCTGCTACGATGCAAATCAGGGAAGAATATCATCAATAAGCGAACTCTTCCTTCGATTTTCAGCATCGCACCCTCACTTTAGCCATCCTATTTTTGCTGCGCTGTAAATCGGGGAAGAACATCATCAATAGGAGAATTCTTCCTTCAATTTTTGGCGTCGCACCCTCACTTTTTAGCATGTTTTATATGCTGCAAATTGGAAAGAACATCATCAAGAATTCTTCTTTCATTTTAGCGACTACTTGCCACATTCTAATTACCCAAACCCATTTCTTCACCTAGCCTTGTCAAAAAATGTCGAACATGTGATTTGTGAATGTGAATATATATACATGCTTATGTTTCTTTACAGGTTTGAAGATCTCGTTGTGCTCAACAGAGCACGATGAGATGAAAAATATGCTATGGTGTAACAAGACACTGCTCACTACGCTCAACAGGGAGTACCGAGTAAGCCACCACTTGTTAGATGTCGCTCCCCTAGATGAAATGCTGCCAAAATTTCGTCTAATTTTCACACTTAAAAAAAAGGAGAAGGAATATATATTGCATTATACGTCTTCTTTCAGGTTTAAAGGACTCGTAGTGCTCAATAGGGCACGATGAGATGAAAATCGGCTGTGATGTCACAAGACACCACTCATTACAAGGGGTGTGAGTAAGCCAAAACACTCAGATCCACACATGGGGATGATGTGGTCAAATTTTGTCTAAATTCTAGACTTAAAAAAAGAGGGGGGGAATGAATATATGTTGTATATGCTTTCTTTCAGGTTTAAATGCCTCGTGCTCAACAGACACCAGAGATGCTTTGTGGTGTCAGATCACCACCATTCAACGGCGTCGAGTAAGCCAAAATACCCCGATGCAACCCTCTACAAGGGGATGACGCTGGGGGGCTGCCAAAATTGTATCAAATATTTTGACATAGAAAAACGGGAGAGTAAAATGAGCTGACTTAAGAATGCTAAGTAGAGAATTTGGCAACTAGTTTTAAACAAAAAGCATCGAACAAGAAAAAAAGGGGGGGAGCCTTTAAAGCAAATTTTTTTTAAAAAAAATAATAGAATATTCATTCAAAATGCAAGTGAAATTTGGGGGAAGCTAATATTAAACTCTTAAACTTTGGGGGAGATAAATATTAAACTCATAAACTTTGGGGAGACAAATATTAAACTCACAAATTTTAGTGGAGGCTAATATTAAACACACAAACTCTAATTGCAATCCTCTATGGATTAAATTGAAGTGGTAAAGTGAGTTCTCTTTTCTTTCAAATTCTCAAAATTGAGCAAGCTTTAATTAGAAATTGGGGGGTTCTAATGCTAAATTTATAACAAACTTAAAATAAACTCAAAATCTGAGGATGAATCAAAATTGGGTTTAAAAATTCTTATACGAATGTGGAGGTGATTACTATGCTAGTTGATAAGCATGAGTGAGGCTAAAGCAACCAACACTGAAATAGGCATAACTTATCAAAATTGAGACAAGTTGAGCATAATCAAGTTGGGAAAAATACAAAAAAAACTCAATAAGTAAACTAAGCGTCAATAGTATTTTACACACAATTTTAATTCCTGCCTTTGCTCATGCAGCCTTTGTATAAGCAGAAAGAGATAGTAAACCAAGATTTACAAAATCATAAGGCTTTCTTTAATCAAAATTAGAGAATTTATTCTAATTATTGTCAAAATTAACGAAATCACTAATTAAGTGAAATTATCTAAGCTATAAATTCTTGCATGTGCTCAAACATAGAGGTTTCAAGTGCAAATTTTAATGTCAAAAGCTGCTAAAATTAAATTAAATAAAATCAATTTCATAATTCAAAAATAAAACTATTTAAATTCATAAATACACCGATATGCCCGACACTATCTGCTTAAATTCAAATGTCAGGATCTTTGCTGGCTTAGTCTTAAGACTGGGTCCGAATTAACAAAACCTAAAAACCTATAAAAAGAGTTTCAAATGAGTGAAATATTTGAAAAAAATTGATTTTGCCAGGTGATAGTAGATCTAATCCTCTGTTAGCAACTAAACAGAGTTGACGGGATCTAAAACTCTTAAATATATCCAAATTAATCAACTTCTCAAATCAAATCAAATCAAATAAACTTTCAAATATCAATTGAAATTGCTTAAATCAAACTCTATCATTAAAAACTTAAACCAAACTCAATCTATCCACCTTCTACAATAGTTTGTCGGAACTCTAGCTCACAAAGGAGCCAATGTCAAATCAAGTGTTTTGCTATGTTCACTCTCAATCAATCTCATGTCAGTATGGATGTGGCTCATGTTCTCACTTTTGCTTGGTAGAGGCTCCACGATGAAGCGGTTATGACCGAGTCCTCGATCGGTGGTTTGGCCACTCCATTATATTACATCACGCCGTATATGCCCAATGGCTCTGCCCTTTGCATTGTAAATCATAGGGTATATTTGATAGGGCAAATCGCCCTTTATCAGCTAAGGTAGACTTAAAATTGTCTCCTTAGACAAATACCACCCCAGGTCTACAAGGATTTCTTGGACGACGTAACCCATGTGTTGCTAATGAGGATCCGTCTGTCAAGTTGGGTTGACTACCTCCTCTGACTAAGTGGACTAGGGACCGTGACTGCCTGGGATGACGGAACCATGGGATCGATCGAGCGTAATCATTCCCCAACCATCCGCTTTAAGCCATAATGATGAATTTCATATCTCAAATTCTAAAACTCTACATGTTCTTCTATCGCTTGCATTGAGATTTAATGACTAGAATCTAAAGTTCTCTCTCACTTACTGGAGGTAATTAACTATAGGGGCTTGCGCCTATAGAAAACCTAGAACCAGACCTAAAGTTCTCAACAAGTGAGGATGAAATCCTTGGGTAGTATCTTATCTACTATTTCATCTACCATTTGAAAATTACACCGATACATTTAAACTACTCTTTTCATCAAAGAGGTCGGCGGTGAATTTTTGGAGCCCATAGCATGCAACGGAGAAAAGAGAGTAGAGTTTGTAGTAGAGAGAGAGAGAGAGAGAGAGAAGAGAGTGGCTAGAAAAAGATAGAAGAGAGTGGCTAGAAAATGAGAGAAGGAATAGGGTCAACCCCTCCCCAATTTTTATAATAAATTGCTTCACATACCTATTCCGGCTCTCCTAACAGCTCCTACTCTCCCCTTTGGGAAATTATCACTGATGGGGATGACAGTCAGTGGGTATAGTTAGTGTTTTCTAGATTCTTTAAATGTAGGGGTAGTGATGATAGTTCTTATGTGCTAGGATTGCAGCACCGTGGCAGTCTAACTTGGAATATTTCTTTTTTGAGTTTTTTTAGTTGCAAACAAATTGCACCCCAATGAATGTGTCATGTTAATTTAGACATGATGCATTCATTGCTCACCTTTTTATTATATTCTAAAAAATGAAAGAGAGAAAGCGTACAATATTTAATAAGTTAATAATCATAATATTCATTTATCATGTAACCATAAGAGATAATTACTATAAGAAATTTTAGCTGCAGGTTATTGGTCTGAATTTCTAATACAAACAAAAGCAGTATGGGCTTGATAAGCCATATTGGCCTACCTCTCTCATACATCATGGAGTTGATGAAAAGCAACTTCTTGATTATCGATTAATGAAGAGAGAGCCTACTCAAGCTCGGACACCTAAGCATTCATCCATGAGTAATATTCTTCTATAACAATGACAGCCTGTCTCACCATAGATCTCTTCTCTAATAAATACTATATGTTATAGCTCTCTTAATTCAATAGATATGTCAAGATGCTCGATAATGCTCTGGAAAGCTCTTTCTGATATGACCTTAAGTCTTTGAGGTTATGCTCGAGATCTTGGTAGACTATAAAGCTTGATGCAAAGTTGTGTTAAGCAAAGTCTCTACATCAATGTGTATCTGATAAGAATTTTTGGTACATAGTATGTAATGAGAATAATCCACACTCAACATCCCATCTAAGAGACACTCACAATTGTAACTCTCTTACTTCCAAACCCAAAGCAGCAACACAGTCCAACAAAGGATTCACCTCTACACTGAAGCTAGAAAGCTCAAGCAAAACTTTTAAGTCAACACTTAGAAGTAAGTGATATTATGCTATCACTATATGGCATAAGCTCTTTGAAGAGCCATAATATGATGATCCTGAAGTCTAAAGTGTATCCTAGAGATGAAGCATGAAAATATTAAATCAACTAAATGCTTCTTAATTAAATCCCTCAAAGTAAAAGTAGGGTGCCTATCTGCACAAAAATTAAGCTCTGCTGAGGAATCATCTTGGTGGCACTCATCATGAGGCAAGTCGAGCCTAATAAGAGTGATTCATAACTAATCATTAAAGCACCAAATTCTTATGTACATGGATCCTTTCTAATATGCATATGATCATCACTAACATGCTCGATAGAATGAAAATTTTGGGAAGTCACATTGGCATCCATCAATAATACCAAAATGACATCACTCTATATTTGCTCTATTGATGGTTCAACCTCTACTGGTGGAATTTTTCTTTGAGATTAAAATATTCTTTTCATACTCAAATGCTAATAATGATTTATCATTTTAATCAATCAATTTATAGCCAATTTTAACTCTTATATTTATAAAGTATAACATCATCAATAATTATGCATAATCTCTTTTGCATCAATGAGTTGATAAGCTCCCCCTTCATATACTTTTTTGATAATGTAAATTTCTTCCCAATTTGAATCAATTTCTCTACTAATTCAATGATATAGAATGATAGGCCTTCCAGGTACAAATACTAATTCACCCACTTTGAGGCTTCTTGGGCAAACCATACAATGAACTTGGGCCAACCTTGCTCTATACATTTTTAGATTTTGCTAGGATTATAACCAAACTTTGCCTAGAGGTTCAAGCTCTCTAAGTCTTATTAAATCATTTTCTTCTATTATAAGTTTTTTTTTTTACTGTAATATGAAGTGATGGTAATTTTATTTTAAGAGGGAGTATGGCTTCCACCCTAAAGACCAATGAGTATGGTGTTCTCTGTGTGGTAGTTTTGTATGTGGTATGATATGCCCACAAGGCTTCTATTAATTTATCATACCATTCCCTTTTATTTTTAGAGAATTTTTTAAGGAGTTAGACCAATATTTTTTTAAATGCCTTTATAAGACCATTGGCTTTGGAATTTTATATCTAAGAATATCATCAATCTATCTTGTATATCTCAATAAAGTGATTTTAAAATTTTGAAGGTAGTGTCATTGTTAGATATAATTTTATAAGGTACACTAAATTGGTAGTCGATATGATCTTAAAATAATTTCATAAAATTATTTACTTTAACTTCTCTTAAGGGAATTTCTTTTGTCCATTTTGAGAAGTAATTAGTGGAGGCAAAATGAAATGATGTCATCTAGATGATGGAGGGTCTATTAGACTGAATATATAAGTTCTCCAATTTTCAAATGGCCATGATGCCATTATTGGATGCATGACATTAGGAGGCCGGTGTAACATATATGCATGTATTTGACACTGATGACATCTTTTAGCATGTTCAATGCAATCTTGAACCATGTTAGGCTAGTAATATCACCTTCCCTTGATTTTAATTTTCATCTTAAGACTGAATTGGTGTGCACCATACAACCTCATATAGACTTCATCCATTACAATCTTGGCTTCATCTGGTCTTAGGCATCGTAACCACATTTGGTTAAATGATTGACAATATAGGATGTCATTCATGAGAGCATATCGTAACACTCTTTATGATATTTGATGAGATTTTAATTTTTCTTTTGGTAGTCCACCACCTTTAAGGTAGACAATAAAATACTCTCGCCAATCATTGTCTTCATTTATTATTAAAATCTCTTAATTTTCTTTAGCTTTAAAACCTTGGAGAAGAGTTGGTGTTAATGCTAGCTTGCTTTGTACTATTTTTATAATTAGCACTCCTTGAGAATCAAGCATTTCTTTAGCTAATTTAGCTAATGCATCAACTTTACTATTTTCTTTATGTGACACCCTTATAATTATTTCTTTAGGGATTATTTCAGAAACTCTAAAATATGTTAATGATAAAGTACTAATTTAGGCATATTTATTTTGAAAGTTCAAATTATTTATTGAATTATAAGTTGTGAATCACCATAAATATGAAGCTTCTTAATTTTCATATTAATTGTTAGCTCTAGGCCCATAATTCATGCTTCATTTCAGCCTCATTATTGGTTTGAGGTTCAGTTAGGCTATATGAATATTGAAGCATACCACCTTATGGTGTAAAAATATTAGGCCAATTATAACTTAAACCATAGGTAATTTTAATGGTTTAGTTGACTTAATTGATGATACTCTGTCAAAGTAAAGCTCTATTTTAATAATTATTGAGCCTTATTCACTTTGAAAATTTTCTCAGAAATTTTCATTATGAGTGGAGAATCTATAAGTAAAGGATGAGTAGCTAAAAATTCAATCAGAGCTTTCCTTTATAGCCTTTTGTGGGTCATATGTTATGTCAAATTAAAGTAATAAGAATTCCATTTAGCTAAGTGACCCATTAGGGTAAGCCCACTCATTAAGAATTTGAGAGGATCGACTTTCGATATCAATGTACTATTCTACATACATATGCATAAGATCATTGAAGATGTCGGTCAGTGCTCTTTAGTATATAAAACTGGCATTTTTCAAACTAAATGAAATCACTTTTTAACAACAAATACTTATCAATGCATGAAAGGATGTATGTTTCTCATCTTTTGAGGCTATTTTAATTTGGTTGTAGTCTGATGAACCATTCATAAAAGAGAATATGTCATAGTTTGATGTATTATCTACCATAAGTTCTGCATTAGGTAATGGAAAGTCAACTTTTGGCATGCTTTATTTAAATCCTAAGTCAATGCAGACATGAATTTACTCGTTCTTTTTTTCTTATTGGGATAATATTGGCAATTTAGTATATTTCTCTTCCCAGATGAATCTAGCTTCAATAAGCTTTTTGGTTTTAGGGATTACTTGATATTTAATTTCAAATCACATTCTCTTTGATGCTTGCATTTCATATGGTAATCAGATTTAATGATAAGTTTATGTACAACTATGTATGGCAATAAACTTGGCATTTTTCTATAATATATTAAACAATCTTTGTATTCACAGAGTAATGCTATTAATTCCTCTAATTATTTTGATGTGAGGTTAGCACTAACTAACGTTGGCCTATGCTTTTCTTTAGTAAGGTGTGGTGTTTTAATTTGGAGGATCGTTGTGGACATCACGTAGATCTTAGAGGATACTTATTGAAGTGAACGGGTATGACATCAATGTATGATATACCATCTCAAAAGATGAACATATTACCCTATAATGGACCTAATCATCAAATAAAAACTCCTAAGGCAGATGGGTCTTCGTATATATATCAAAGATATTTCCCCTACTTTACATGGAAAAGGAAAGCGAGGTTTATTTTATATCAGGTTCTTCAGTTCCCTATGGAGGAAAACCTCCATAGTTAATTATTTCTTAGTAAATGGGGATTTCTTATGAATACTCTCGATTAAAGTATTCAATTATATTTCTAAAGACTTCAAGGTTAGACTATCAAAGAATTGGGTATTTTGAAAAATCAAGTGGAATGTCTAATTAGAAGGACTTATTTTTGGATTTCAATGGAAGATAAGTAGGGAGCACTCATGATACTAGAAGCCTAGTAAGCACTCCAATCTAGCCTATGGTGAGGCTTTATATGTTTGAAAGAGAGATTTATTTTTGTTTGAATTGAATTTTTATTATATTGCTAGGGCTTACAATCCATCAACACAAGATTATGAAATGCCTAAGAGGTGAGGATTTATACATATAGCCCAAAGAAAATAAGTAACCTCGAATCCTAAATCTAGGATTGCTTTAGCATAAGGTAAGAGCTCCACCTAAATCTAAATGGAAAGGGGATATTATGGTTTAACTCCACAAGAGAGGATAAAGCCATCCCGACTCTTCCGGACTTTCAATTGTCTGGAGTGGTCACTAACACCTCCTATGCTTTAAATCTATGTAGGCTGGTCTTATATAATTGCAAAATAGTTAGATATTATTTAACATGAAAGAGACTAGATCATGACTAGCATGAGTATATGACTTAATCTAAAAATGCAAAATTTATAATTTTTATATCATTTGACGTAATATTTTGGACAAAGGTTTGGGCTATTTTATGCCTAAATGCAAGATGAAATTGGATTATTGGCCAACTCAGATAGAGGAGGTGTTCTCCACCATGAGGGGGTGCTCTCACAAGTTAAGTGTTCCCTATAGTGAAAGAATGGAGACCCTCCATATTCAAAAGTGAAATAAGATGATATGCATGATGTTAAACATTCAACATTCAGCTAAGGTGTTGCTAAATCATTTAATTATCTTGATTATGACTTAGGCTTTGAAATTTGATTGAAAGTTATTTTAAAATTTAGTTATGACTTATTAATTGGGGTATAAAATTTAATTTTATCCTAAAAACCTACCGCATCCAGGCCACTCATTCAAACATCAAGTTTAAGAAACTATCAAGAAGATCCAATTTCTATTACACAATCTAAACATGGCATTCAAACTTTTAGATTATCATAAAAGAATAAAAGGCTGGTGAGGCTGGGTGCCACCGTACACCCCAAAAAATGAAAGAAATTGGGTAGCCGTTCTACCCTTATACAACCCGGATTATAAATGAATATTATAATTGAAATTGAATAGATGTTATGGGGATCTTCATTCTTCTTTCTTTTCTTCTTGATTTGATTATGCTCCGAGGCTTCACAGGGCATTCCAGGACTATTCTTTCTAACCACTGACCACCCTAAATCCATAGCACTAATCCTAATTCTATTACAAAATTATAATTTTATGAAAAAAAATAAATCTAACTACACCTACAAAATAGATATTAGCTAAACATACACACATCCCTAAGTAGTTATATTTAGTAATTTAGACTTAGCACCCGCACATGGGTTACCAAGCCAACTTGTCTTAATCATGGATTATGCAATGGGGCATAAGCAACCTGCAAATAGAAGCATTTATATTTATTTTAGTGAGGCCTTTAGCATAATCACCTACAAAAAAAAATATTAAGCTAACAACAGCCTAACATCTAATCTACGTACCACAATCCTACATTCAGTCTAAAATATTATATCATAAAATAAAATACAAAATCATTACATACATTGTCCTAACTTAAAGCTAGAAGTGGTGGCTTAGCATTCTAATATGTGTGCATAGGCTTGGTGTAGTATGTCTTAGTTAGGCTTTTAAACTATGATTATCTAAGTTTGGAATTATTTAATTTAATCATGAGGGTGGTTTAATTTCAAGTTATTTAGAGAATTGATGAATTTTAGTTTATATTTTCTTTTGTTTCATTTGGTACTTACTTAGCATCTAAGTATTATAAAGATAGTAAAAAAGCTTAACCTCTTTAATCCCAACCTCAAATTATTTTCTAATGGTATATTATTATGACTTGATTTATTTTAATGAATGATTTATTAAATATTTTTATTAATCTTAAGTTTGGGTTTATCTTAAGAATAATGAAATTGAATTGCCATCACATAGATAATGTTGCACCATTCCTTTTCATCATCAATAATCATGCATATGATTTAACACTTAACATACATATACATGCGATGTATTTTGGGCACACTTAAATGATTATGAATGCATATATTTTTAGTAGAAAAGAGGAATTTCACTTCTAAGCTAAGTGACACACACACACATATTAAACATGTAAGCAAGTATGTGTCGTTGTTTAAACCAGTGAAGTGAGATAATCTACGACCTCCTTGGGGTTACTTAAAGCCTCATATTCTCGGGATGTCCAGACTATATACTTGTTATCTTAAATACATATGAATGTACACACAACTATGTGAATGAAAATCATGAAAAATATTATATTTTAGTTGAATTATTTACACATGTAAAGTAAAGTTTTATCCAAATTCTAAAATAAGTACACATAAGAATGAAATTAAATAAGTACATGCCTTTGTTAACCAGAGGAGTGAGATTACCTCCTTTAGGCTACTTAAAGTCTCATATTCTCAAGATGTCCAACTATATACTTAAAAATATTCAAACATATGTAAACACATGAATCATAATGATAAAGCAATACTTTAACATGTTTAGATTATAAGCACATGTAAATCATATGTAGTATTCATAGCTAACATTCATCCAAATTTTCAATTCTCAATGTATAACTTTGAAAATAATTTTGAAGTTTATTAGTGATAATAGCCACACATATAAAAAGATTAATTCAACACATGCAACTTTCACATAATTAAATTCAATTGATTAATTTTATTTGAAAGCATGAATGCATGATATCAAATGGCATACAACATTTATGATGATTAAGAAGGAATAATTGAAGACCTCCGCATAATTCATTCAACCACATTAATTCCTAAGGGCAATCACATTAAATAAAATCATTTAAGATTAACCATAGCTTCTTATGGAATTTGATATTTGATTTTTGATTTCGAGTCATTAATCTTAAAGAGGAGAAACATTTGTTATTTTTGTCCCATCCCATATGAGAGATTTGATGTGCTTAAAGAAAACATGATTAAGTGATTTTTATGGATTAATCAAGTTTGAATCATTAAGCAAATGATTTATTTTCTCTTTCATATGCTTCTTAATTTGATTAATCATTTAACCATAAGCCTCCAATGATATGCAAATGAGAAATTAAAATTGCAATGCACTTAGGGACCTAATGGAGTGAGGCTTATAATTAAATATTAATTAAATTAAAGAATCTAATTAAATACTTATATGGTTTTACCATACCCATGGGTTAATCATAATTTCTTAAGGGTCTTTATGTTATTAAACACATAAAGAGGAACCCACAAATTTAAATTATATTATCTTGTCTAATTATCATTTTAGTTCGATTTAATTTGGCCATTTATTCTTAATCATTCCTTAGTTAAATCATAATTTAATTAACCCTCACATATGAAATGAATTTAGATAAATAAATAAGAAAGAGGTCTTAATCACTCTCCCTCATCATTTCACTGTTAACAATGCTAAATCAAGTTTAATTAATTAATTTTTACAATTTGAAATTTTTAATAATTATTAAATTACTTAATTATAGTAATTAAGGTTTGAATTTCAGATTCCCCTAATTACCTGGTCAATAAATCCCAAGAAAATTATGGGAGGCATAGGACATCCCAGGAAATCAACACATATAATTTGGGACTCATTAGCAAATAAATTAGGGCTTAATTAAGCTAATTAAAAATTCAAACCATAATTAAGCATTCACTATTCCAAACATAGAAAAATTATTTTTATTACAACTCCTTTATTTGCCCTTTCCAAAAATGGGTTTACTCATATTTTTAAGATTTTTATAAAATTAGTTACCAATTTTTAAAGTTCAGGGCAATTAAAACACATTTTAATCCCAAGTTAATTCTAATCTCATTGGTGCCATGCGGGAGCCAACGTGACAACGCTTTCCATATGACACCGTGGGATTGGCCACTTAAACCATCTAACGCATCTTTGAGTCGTATGTGACTGGTCCATCGATTGATCTAGAATCGGACGATGGGGAGGTTCTTAAAGGATAAAATCAGATAAAACTATAGGATTAAATTATGGTTATCCATTCTAATCAAGCAGAATAGATGGGAGGTGATACTTCATCCCCTGAGAGCCAAAAGAAAGGCACCTTCCACCCTCCTCTACTCGATCTGAGCTCACTAGAGCTCTTAAGGCTTCAGGATTGACTCCAAAAGATTCAACAAAGAGATCTAAGGAGATCATAGTAAAAATCACACAAAATTGCAAAACACTTCACAAAAGACCAACTCCTAAGGACTTTTTGATAGTTTGCCAAAAAAATACCTCATATGAGTTCAAGATCGATGATGACCATGACTTCATCTTGAAGAGATAAAGCTTCTTGAGAAGCTCATGTGCCCGTGCTCTATGGGAAAGCGCCACCATTAAGTCTTCGAAGTTGGTCTATGAGTGGTCTTCAATGATGGGAGAATCGCTTCATTTTGCCTGCTTGAGCAGGAAGGTGTGGGAGAAGTTAATTTGAGTTATGTGGAGTTTAGGTGAGGTTAGATGGAGTGAGCTATTTCACTCAAGTTTGGTGTCGTCGGCGATGGGAAGCTAGAGGAAAGTTGAGAAGGCTCTAGGATGTTTGTCTCGACTCTATATCTCATTTGAATTTAATGGGGATGAGTATACTCTCTTCCCCGATTGATTCAATGTCTAGAATCAATCAATTTTTTTGAGGAGTCCTGCAGTGGTGGGGGCGTCAAGAATGCGTGAGGTGGATGGCCTAGAGGGGAGAGTGGGCAGCCATGTGTACCCCCAAGGGTTCCAATGGGATGGCTTGGGTTAGCTCACCTCCACTTGAGCAATGGCTGACCCAACCAACTTTCGGTCAGGTTAGCTAATGTCCTAGTGTCTAAATGGAGCTTAGGGTAGCTGCCAAGGGTAGGACAGTGGGTTTGACCATCCAAATGAGGGTTTTTTTCCATTTAAAGAGGTTAACCCAATTGGTTTTGGGCTAATTTGGGTCCAATATGAGTTAAGTTTGATTTGGGCTGACCCATGGTGACTCAAGGATGGGTCATGCTAAGTTTGGTTGGGCTTAGTTTGAATGAGTTTGACTAATTTGATTCATATAGGTCAAATTGAGTGAAATTGGGTTAGGTTGACCAATTGGTCAAATTGGGTCAAACTAAGGGTTTGGACACCCACATACATCAGTTCCTTATTAAATGAAACTAAAACCAATGACTTAGTTAGGCTATTGACTGAGTTTAAGGACTGTTTCACATGGAGTTACAAAGAGATGCTTGGTTTATCTCCTAACATTGTCATCCATAAACTAGCAATAGAGTCTAGTGTTAACCCTATCAAGGAAGCTCCTAGACGCATGCAATTAAACATCGAACAGCAAGTCATTTCTGAAGTCAAGAAAATTATCAATGATGGTTTCATCCAGGAAGAAAAATACTCTGCCTGGTTGGCCAGTGTCATCCTAGTTAAGAAGAAGAATGGCCAAATTTGCATATGCATCGATTTTTAGAACTTAAATAAGGCACATCCAAAAGAAGAATTTTCACTACCAATGTCAGAGCTGATGGAGAACATTGTCTCATCTCATGCAGTGTTCTCCTTCATGGATGGCTCATCTGGATATAACTAAATAAAAATAGCCCCTAAAGGTGAGAAAATACTACTTTTTGAACCCCGATCTTAATCTATTGTTATAAGGTCATGTCTTTCATATGTGTCATACCAACGAAGACTCAAATCTTCGATGAACTAATTCATCAACAAGTCGAGTTATATTGATGATCTCATGGTCAAAAGTGAAGAAAAGAAAATAATCTCTTTGATTTGAGAATAGTTTTTGAATGGTTAAGATAATTTAACCTCAAAATGAACCCCCTAGAAGTGTGCATTTTGAGTAACTTCAGGGAAATTCCTTGGGTTTGTTGTCTGACACTGGGGAATCGAAATAAATTTGAAGAAGATCAAGGTGATTATTGACCTTACTTTTAGAGTGAGTTATCAACCTCCTCATCATAGATCTAGGACTCTTATAGATACTAAGAGCTCTTTATCTTAAGACGCTTCTAGTGGTTAGGGGAACACTTAACCTAAGCCTAGAGACTTAGAAGGGTTAATCATAGGAGTAGCTTATGCCTTGGACTTAGGGAGACTTTTTTACCTTATAGCCTAAACCCAATCATGTTCTCCTTCTCAAACCAAACCCCAAATTCAAATTGAAAATCAAATTTCCATAATTTACAATCAATCCCATCATCAAATCTAAGCTCAAAATCCTCCCTAAGCCTTATGATTGGATTCCATGGACTTGGCCCTAGACAAATCCAATTCAATTTAATTCAATTGATTTTTTTAAGATCAATTCAATACCTAAATCATTTATCAAATTCAAATCCAAATTTAACTCCAAATGACTAAAACCCAAGATCAAATTCAAGCTCCAAATCCCTCTTGAGTCATGTTATCCACCTTCAAAATGCTTAACCAAAATCCCATTCAAATCAAGTAAAACTTAATTGATTTTCTTACAAATCAATTATTACATCAATTATCTTTCTAAATATAAATAAAATCTATATTCAAATGATAAAAACTAAATCTAACTAAATCAAGTCAAGCCAAGACCCTTCCTAAGACCTACTTCCATGAGCCTAACTAAATCATAACCCAAATCAACCCAAATCAATTGATTTTCTCATAAATCAATTATATATCCAATCATCTTTACAAATATAAATGGAATACATATTCAAATGATCAAAACTAAATCAACTAAAACCAAACAAATTCAAATTCCCTTCTAAGCCCTTTGGACCTACCTCCATGAGCTTCAAATTTGCCTTCAAATTACTTCAAACTCAAGTAATTTTCTCATTAGTCAATTATATATTCAATTATCATTCCCAAATATATATGAAATATACATTCAAATGACCAAAACCAAATCCAAAATCAAATCAAAACCCAATCTAAACCCATTAAGCCAATTCCTTGGACTTAACCAAAACCCATCTAAATCAAGCCAAAATCAATGGATTTTCTCTTGAATCAATCATTCATTCAATCACCTATCCAAATATAAATGAAATCTACAATCACCAAGCCAAATTAAAATCAATCCAAGTCAAACCCGACTTAGCCCTTTTGACTTGAAATTTCCAAATGAACCAAAACCCATCATAGCCCAAATTGATTGCAATTGGATTTATATTTCAATCCTAAGCTCATATATAAATTCAATTGAACCTAAGTCAAACCAAAACCCATCATAGCCTAAATTGATTATAGTTGGATTTATATTTCAATCCTAAGCTCATATATAAATTCAATTGAACATAAATCAAACCAAAACCAAGTCAATTAACCCATTTAGGTTCACTTGACCAAAAGTGGCCTAAAGAACCCATTTGAACCAAGTTCTAATCCAACCCAAATTAGATTGAGCCAATCCCATCAAAATCTCATACCATGACCATTGATCACCCTAGGATGATCAATTATCTTAAATTAGGTCAAACTAAGTCAACTTAGTTTTTTGACCAAGTCAACCCTTTACCCATATGAAACCCGAACTAACCAAAACTCATCCTGCACAAAATTAATTGAAAGCATTAATTCACACAACCCATAATCAATGATTGAACATGATTTCACCATCAATTAAGCCCAATTGGCCTTTTGACCCAATTTGGGCCTTTAGGCCAAATTGGGTCAAATCATGATCTAATCCAAACTGATTGCAATCAATGGCTCAAGTTCATTCCAAATTGATTATTAAACTTGACCAAACCCATAACTGAATCCAATTTATCCAATTGAACCCAGTTGACCAACTTATCCCAAATTGACCTAAAAGATCAAATTGGCCTAAAACCAAATTAAATTCAAATTGATTTGAAGCTTACAATCCTATACAATTGACCAATTGAACTTAAACCAACACCTAACCCAAGCCAATTTGTTAATTTGGTCAAATTGGTCAACTTGACCCATTTGACTCATTTGAATCAAAATGAGCCAAAATCAAACCTAGGTCAAACTGATTGAAACCACTTGAACCAAAACACATCAAATCATCATTTAAACCTAACTCAAGCTTTGGTTTGACCCAATTTGACTAATTAGTCAACCCAACCTAGCCTAATGTGACTTATAAGGGTCAAATTGAGCCAAATCTCTTGAAACCAAGCCTTGGCCACTTGGACCTTGACCAAACCTGACCCAAACCCATCTTGGGTCAACCTAAAATCAGCCCAAACCAAATTGGGGCTAAATCCAATGAGATCTCCCTTGGATATGCCACCCCCACATAGGGTTTTGCCAAAAATAGTAAAGTCCATTTCCCCTTTCACTTGGCAACCCTCACACACCCCAAATGGGGCCTAACCTAGCCACCAGCCCAACTCATGTGGGTTAGGTCTGCCATGGACCAAAGAAGGTGAGTTAACTTACCTCCCTTACAAATTGAGAACCCAAAGGATCCAAGGAGAGCCATTAGCCCAAATCCTACCTTGAGCTCCTTGTTAATCCTTCCTCCAACCAAAATAAGCCAAGTGGACTTAATGGAGACAACTTGCACTCAGCGGTGGCTAGCCATCCAAAAATGAGGAGCTCAATCTAACTATCCATCACAAGCAATCAATTCAATTCACACAGAAAACATGAGCTTCCTAAGTGAATTATGAACTGCCTAGTGAGCTCCCAAGTGTTCTCAAAGCTTCCCTCATCGGGATTTCTCCTTCCCAAGCGAAGCTGATATAGGGCACTCATTTCTCTATCCAAACTCCATCAATCCTCAACCGAATTCAAATTCCTCTTATACACACCATCCTCGCACCTCATCAAAGCTAAATGAATCATTTCTTGAGCTCCAAATCCATCGAAGGTCAGAGTTCAATCGAAGCTGAGCATCTAAAGAATGGGAGTTGGCCTTTGAGTGATCCATGTGGAATTGATCCAATTGTAGCTCAATAGTGCTTCATCTCAACTAGATGAAGCTACCTCGCGTCCGAGCCACTAGTCTTAGCTCCGGTGAGGTAATTCCATGAAAATTGACCTCTAGCTAAAAATGTGTTGATCTTTTGCATGGAATGTGTGTGTGAGCTTATCTTAGCCATTCGATCCTCCTAGATCCTTTGTGCCATGGTGTGGGTTTCATTTGGAGCCAATCCAAGCTTGAGTGAGCTCAGATCATGCGAACAATGGAGGACAAATGCCATTCTCCCTCGTTAGCGTGATGATGGATCACGCACCATCCATTCCATGTGATTGAAATGGATGGTCATTATTAGATCCTATTAGATCATCTGATTTTATCCTCTTTATGTCGTGGGATTGATCTACACCATCTGACCAGAGATTGAACGGCGGATATCAAAAGTGCATCCCACTACCAGGTGACTCAGTGCAGATGTGACAACTTAAATAGCCAATCACGCAGTGCCACGTGGAAAGCGCATCGTATCAGCGCGCCATGTGGCGTTGATCGTATTAAGGCTTAATTAGGCTTAAATGATCTATATTTGAGGTTGAAACTTCATAAAATCATAAGAAATCATAGAAAAATTTAAAAAATTATAAATAAATATTTATTTTGAAGGTACTTCAAAGAGGAATTCATTAAAAATATCTTTAATTAATTTTAAATAATAATTAGGCTTAATTAAGGTTTAATTAAAATTTAATTAGCTTAATTACTCTATAATTAATTAATTAGTTAATCTCAAAATTTCTCAGATCATTTAAAGGGATGACCACAACCTCCCCTAATTTTTATGGGATTTATTGATTAATTAATTAGAGAAATTAACCAATTTAGCTTTAATTACTTTTTTAATTTAATTTAAGGTCAATTAACCATATAAATAGTAAATTAATTAATTAATTGGGTAGTAAGAGACATATGGAACTGAATTGGGGCCTCTTTCCTATTCTTTTCCTAAATTTCCTTTACTTTTCAAGAGAAAACTAATTAGGGATTAATTGATTAATTAATTACTTAATTATTTTAATTAAAATATAAAACACATAAGATCCTAATTAATTAATTCATGGGTAGATTTTTAGGTGTTTAATAGTCTAAAGAGAGTTAATGAAATTATGATTTATCCATATATGTGGAAAAATCATAAAAATAATTAATTTAATTTCTTAATCTAATTAACTAATAATTATGAGCTAATTGCAGTAGGCCTTTTTATTTCATAGGATCATTGATAATTTTATTTTTCAATTCATTTGCATATCATGTTAGCTCACAATTATTAGATAATTACTTTAAGGCAACGGTAACAATTATTCCATAAAATGAACTTAATCACATCTCATTAAACTAAATTAACTTACACACATGGGGATGGGGTTAGGATTAGCAAGATTCTTTTTACATTCTTTAAATCAAATTAAACATGAAATTAAAAATGACATTAAAAGTTTTGGTTTACATTAAATGATTTTATTTGATATGATTATCCTTAGGAATTAATTTGATTGAATGAAGTCATGTGTTTATGTTCACTTATTCCTTTCCAATCATATTAAACAATACATGTCATTTGATCCATACATCCATCTCTTTTCAAAATTAATTAAATCAAATGAGGTTTTTTTTTATGTTAAGCTTGCATGTGTTAATTTAATTTAATATATGTGTAGCTATTATCACTATTAAATCCATATATGTATTTTTCAAAAGCTTATAAATGAATGATGACATGTGTAGTAATGATAGTTATAAATACATAAAATATGCATGTGCTTATAGTTTAAAGTATGTGAACTAAAGCTTTCTTTTCCATAATTCATGTGTAGTTTTACATATATTTGAATGTTAGTAAGTATATAGTCGGAAATACTAGACTTTAGTTAGCCCTGAGGAGGTCATTTGATTACCTTACTTCCCTGGTTAGCAATAACATATACTTATTTGATTTCACTCACACATATTTCTACATTATAATTGGTATGGGACTTTGCTTCATATACATAAATGATTCAATCAAACAAAACACACAATTTTTCATGATTTTATCCCCCTTATTTGCATGTACATTCATGTGTAGTGAGATAGCAAAGTATATAGTCTGGAAATCCTGGGAATATGAGGCTTTAGCTAGCCACAAGGAGGTCATTTGATTACCTCACTTTCCTAGTTAACAATGGCATGTACTAGCTTATTTCTCTTTACATGTGTATGTATGTATGGCTAAAACATGAAAGTCCTTATTTTATACTAAAAATGCATGCATTCATAATTGACTAAGTGTTTGGATTAATTAGTCATGTGATTTGGAGCTTTTTTTCTCATATTCATGTATATAAATTTACATATGCTTGAATGCAAATGAGCATATAGTTTGGACATCCAGGGAATACGAGGCTTTAACTTCCCCAAAGGAGGTCATTTGATTACCTCACTTCCCTAGTTAATAATGACATGTACCTATTTAATCACATCTTTATGTATTTTTGTATAAGAATTTAGATAGAGATTTAAATTAATATGATTAAATAATTCAATAACATAAAAGATTATAAACTCCAAATTCACATATATACATTCATTATGCAAGTGTGCTAAAATATATTGCTTGTATAGGTATACTTAAATTAAAATCATATGTATGTTACATGTGATAGAAAGGAATAGATTAACATATGTCATGTGGTAGTAGTTCAATCAAATTAATCTTAAGATTGTTTAAGGTGTACCTAAATTTAGGATTAATTAAAAATGTGTAATAAGTCATTCATTAAAGAGAACTAAATCAAATTAACATGCCTTAGAAAGTGGCTTAAGGTAGGGATGAAAGAGGGCAATCTTCTTTCTTCTCTTTACAACACTTCATTACTAAGTGTAAATCAAATAAAATAAAAGAAAATACAAAGTAAAATCTACAAATCAATTAAATCACTTCAAGTGAAATTCCCCTTTCATGTTAAATTGAATATTTCCAAATGAAAATATAACACTAATGCATAATAAGATTTACCTCACAAGCCTTAACACACTCATTAGAGCTAAGTCACCATTTTTAGCTTTATGTTAGGGCAGTGCATGGTATGATGTATATTTTATTTTGTGATTTATTATTTTAGACTTAATGTTAAGATGTATACTTTGTAAATTAGATATTAGGCCGTGATTAGCCTAATCATGTTTTATGTAGGAGATTATGCTTAAGGGTACTTAAAAATAAATGTAAATGCTCTCTTTGCAGGTTGCTTAAACCTCTAAGCATAATTTAAACTATGACAGGTGGGCTTGGTTACCCATATGAAGGGTGTTAGTCCAAATTATATATATATATATATATATAACTGCTTGGGATTATATATGTATTTAGCTAACAATTATTTTTTAGG
The DNA here is from genome assembly GCA_021442155.1 of Cymbidium sinense. Taxonomy (NCBI): domain Eukaryota; kingdom Viridiplantae; phylum Streptophyta; class Magnoliopsida; order Asparagales; family Orchidaceae; genus Cymbidium; species Cymbidium sinense. The sequence goes on along the minus strand of CM038218.1, from coordinate 189,715,527 downwards.
TGTAGTTAGATTTACTTTTTCTACTTTTAATATAATTTTGCATTAAGAATTAGGATTAGTGTTATGGGAGATTAGGATGAACATTGGCGAAGGCTTAGTCCTGGGGTGCCATGTGATACCTTAAGTCCACCAAATCAAAGGAGGAAATGAAGAAAATAAGAAGAAGAATGAAGATGTGAAGACCCCCCATAGCATTCATTCATTTGTAATTGTAACTATTCTTTCATTATCTGGGTGGTATAAGGGTGGAGCTTACCCATCTTTCCTTCTTCTGACATCACCCGGCCTATTATTCTTTTGTGATAATTATAAAATTATTTGATGTTATGTTTTGCTTGTGCCTTAAAAATAACATGCTTTTCTTAGTTTCTTAAATATTTGATGCTTTAATGTATGGCCTGGATGCGATTAGGCTCTTATGATAAAAATAAATTTTCTACCCAACTATAACTTATAACAAAAGTTTTAAATAATTCATAACCTCATCATAAAGCCTAAGCATTAAATAAGGTAATTAAAAATTTTAACAACCCTTTAGCTGAATGGTGTATGGCTCAGATCATGCATGCATAGAATTTCACTCTTACTAAGAGAGGGTTTTCATCCTTGCACGATAATGCTTGACCTTTGAGGGCCTCTTCTGTGTTTGAAAACACCTCTTTCCTGCTGATTTAGCCCATAATCCATTTTCATCTTGCATTTTGGCATAAGAAATCCTATAGTCTTTGTCAAAATGAAGAGTCAAAAATCAAATAAAATTCTAAAAGATTTCTCATTAAACTAAGTTATTATTTATACCACTCATGCTCTAGTCTCTTAAGGAGTGAGTTTAAGAATTTTAGTCTCTTTATAAATAAATAATAGTCCTAACTAATCTTATAATTTCATATGATTGAACCACATAGATTGAATGCATGAGGAGTTAGCTGGCTCACTCCAAGCGGTTATAAGTCCAACAATCGGGTGGTTTATCCTCTCTTGTAGAGGTAAACCTTATACCCATCTTCACTTAGAATTAGGTTGTGCTTTAGCTTGTGCTAAAGCTCCCCAAATTTAGGATTCGAGGTGGTTATTTTCTTTGGGCTACAAGCATAAATCTCCACCTCTTATGCATTTTCCTAATCTTGTGTTGGGCCCTAGTAATCTAATAAAATTTCAACTCTAACAAAATAATTCTCCTCACTTTCAAAATTATAAAGACTAGCCATATGATAGATTGGAATGCTCACTAGGCTTCCTAGTATCATGATCATTTCCTACCTATTCCCTTTGGTCTCCAAAAATAAATCTTCTCCTTGATCTTTCCCATTTGATCTAATATAGCCAATTTATTGATAGTATATCCTTGAAATCTTTGGAGATAATAATTGCATACTTTAATTAAGAGTATTCCTAAGGAACTCATCTTTCTTAGTATGTAATTTACTATGGAGGCTTTCCTCTATAAAAACTTTAGAACCTGGTTTAATATAAACCCTACTTTATTCATCCATGTAAAGTAGGGAAAAATCGGGTAAGTTCGAAGACCCATCATGCCTTAGGACTTTTTATTAGATGATTAGGTCCATTGAAGAGTGATGTCTCTATCTTTTGAGATAGTACATCATCCCTTAATGTCATATTCGATCACTACAATAAGTACCCCCTACGATCTGTGTGGTGTCCCCCATATACATTTAAAAATAAACACCACAGTGATATTAGAAATGTCACCCCCTAAAAGGTTAACTCAACTTAGATCATTCCAAAGGTGGTTGGCATATCTAAGATACTTCATATCCAACCTATTAGGAAGATAATAACTATTCTTAACACTTATCAAAAAAGACACCACATTCAAGGGGGATGATAAGTACTAATATGCCTTTGAAGATATCAAGCACTACCTGATGATGCCGCCAATTCTAGCAACCCCTATCTTAGGCAAGTCGCTTTATCCTTTACACTGCTGCATTAGAAGATTCCCTTGGGGCTTTGTTGATCCAATCCAATGATGAAGGGAAGGAAAATGAGCTCTACTACCTCAGCCATCATTTAATTCTGCAAAAGCAAATTATCCACCTATTAAAAAATATTACCTTTAATCTTCACATCACAAAAGCTACGGACATTACATGCTTTCTCATAAGGTGAACTTGATCTCTAAGATCAATTCGCTAAAATATCTCATGACACCAGGCACATTGGTCCAAGATTTTATCGCAGTTTGACATTACTTTTGTACCCTTCCGTGGTGAAAGACAAGCACTAGCGAATTTCTTAGCAGCACACCCACTATTTGTTGACTCCCCACTTAGTGATGGCCTCCCTGATGAACAAATCATGAACCTAGGGGACACTATCATTCGTCATTGGGAGATATATTTAGATGGTGCAGCTTCCTCTCAGAGAGGAGAAGAAACCACAATCTACTATCATAGGGAAGGCAGGGGTGTGAATAGTTCTCTTAACTTTAGCGATATGATGAAATTCTCATATCACATATTCAATCCTTGCACAAACAACGAAGCTAAATATGAGGCTCTAATTGTCAGTCTGGAGTTATTCATTACTCTAATCATCTAGAACATCAACATCTTTGAGATTCTTAGTTAGTGATCAATCAAATCATTAGGTCCTTCAAAGTTCTAAAGCCTAAGCTCCATCACTACCATAAGTACACCATAGAGTTATTGGACCAAATCTGAGAATTACCACTTACAAGATTCCTTGAGGAGAGAACATCATTGTGGATGCTTTGGCCAAATTTGCCAAGGAGTTGGCATGTCCGAAATATGAGTCCATATCTATAAGGGTCCAAAATAGATAAGTCTTATCCCTTATTGATATTGAAAATCATCGAGAAATACTCTCTTGAAGGGGAGGTTGCTATTGCAAAAAAAAAGGATGATGAGTTAGATTTGAGGCAACCCTTCATGGATTACTTAAATAGAGGAAAACTATCTTAAAAGAAGTCACTAGCACATCAGATGAAGCAGAGAACCCTTTCCAATGCTCTCATGAATGGCACCCTATGCCGGCAGTCCTTCGATCATATGAGATTATGTTTCTTGGACAAACACAAAGCGTAAGATCATAATCGAGGTACACTCAAGATTATATGGAGCACATCAATCTAGTTTGAAGATGAAAGCCAAGATCAAGAGACTAGAATATTATTGGTCATCGATGATCACATAATCCATGGATGTAGCTAGGTGATGCCACTAATGTTAGGTACACAGTGTATACATCAACCACTCAACATTGGCCTCATGGCCATTTGAGTGTTAGGGTACCGACATAATGGGTTTGATTGACTATCCTTCTTCTAAGGGTCATTGATTTATCATAGCTGCTACTAACTATTTTTCCAAATAGGCAGAGGTGATCCCACTCAGAGAGGTCACAGCTCAACATGTGCTCCAGTTTTTCAAGAACCATATCGTATATAGGTTCGGGGTGCCCCCATGAATAATTTTTGATAATGGTACTACACTCAATAGCACCAATATCAACAACTTTGCCTAGATACACATTAGAGATTGGAGATACTCTATTATCTATTATCCGAAGGCAAATAGCTTGGCAAAAGCCTTCAATAAAACTCTCATCAAAATACTGAAGAAGACACTCGACAATAACAAATGAGTAGTTGATTGAAGCATTGTGGGCTTACTGCACCACCTATAGAACTCCAACTCAATCTACTCCCTTCTTCTTAGTGTATGGGTCTGAATCCATTCTACCTTTAGAAGTCCAACTCCCATTACTAAGGATAGTTGTGGGTAACAAGATCATAATGGAGTAGAATGCCAAGTTGCAATTAGAAGAGCTCAAAGATTTTGAGGAGAGATGCCTACGGGCATGCCAAAATCTCGTGTTATACAGAGCCAAGATGATTTAAGCTCACAACTAGTTGGTCTAGCCTAGAGCTTCTCAAGTATAAGAGCTTATTTTAGTTCTAAGGAGATCAATTGTTGCTTGTCGCATGATGGGAGGCAAGTTTGAACCCACTTGGGAAGGCCCTTTTGTTATAAAAAAAGTTTACCAAGGAGGATCATATAAGCTTATCAACCATAAGGGAGAGCACCCAATGCTTCCAATCAATGGGCTTTATTTAAACAAATATTATCTACGACATCATATTTGAAAATAATTATCATCAATAAAATTATGTTTCAAATTCACATATCTGCCAAACTGAAAATATTTTATTCACAAATCTGTCATGACATGTTTAAGGTAGAAGTAAGAGTACCCAAGCGGCATCCTATCATCCATCAACACAAGCACATAAAACATACACATCTTTTATCTTGGGCTACTTTGAATTAGGATAACGCCCCTAGGCACTCACTTAGTAGTTGCTCCAGGCCAAGCTGACGTACTACCTTATTAGTATGTCATCTCAATGGTCCTTTATTTTGGGAAGATGTAAGTTTGTTATGCTTTCCTCTCTTACTTGGTTTACACATCGATGAGCGCCTTGTTAGTATGGTAGGTCTTACTATGTGGTCGGTAAGCTACCTTATGATGACTTTGTTTAAGAAGATATAAGTCTGTCATGCTTTCTTCTTGAACTAGCCATCATGCACTAATCGAGTTGAGTATATTTGAGGATTAGGATAAGTCCCACAGCGGCTCCTTTTCTCCTGACTACGTCAAGTCTGGGTCCAGTCCTTCTTCGGGACTCCATACTTAGTAGTCATCCTTAAGTCAGGTTGACTTATTGTGCCAACAATGGGTCACCCTAACGGTTATTCCTTGCTTTAGAAGATGTAAGTCCGCTACGCTTTCTTCCTAACTGCGTTGCACACCGGTGGGCAGCCCTAAGTTGGATAGCACTTGTCGAGCCAATGACAGACTATCCTGATTAGTTTCACTTTTGAGAGATGTAAGTCTCAACGCCTTCTTCCTAGATTGATCATCACACACTGATGGACACCTTAGGTCAGTTGGTGTTCACTATGTTGACAGTGACCCACCCGGTGGATACACCACTCATTGAAGACATAAGTCTACTATGCTTTCTATTTGAGTTAGCCACTGTACACCTACAGGATTTTTATTTACAAGTTCCAGGATAATGCCCTTAATGGCACCTCCCCTGTGGACACTCTATTTGAATTACATCCTTTACAACCCCATTTGGACACTTCCTGAGTTACTCTTGGATTTGACAGTCCCCCCTTTTCTGGTGACTACCCTTGTGGTTGGAGATTATGTTCTGTGGATGCACAGATCCTCTCTTGGTCTAGTAAATCTGAGATAGGTCAAGGTCGACATAACCCCTTCTCAATGTGGTCCCTCACACACAAACAGGGTCCATGATAACAAATAAAACAAAATATATATTTGCTTGTGGATTAAGAACACTCCTAACGACACCTTTCTAAGTAGGCATCCTATCTTTAGGATAGTGTCAGCAAAACTTCCTATAGGAATCGCCTAACTACCTTTGAGTTAAGATAAGTCCCCAGTGGCACTTTCTCAGTAGTCACCCTTAGGTCAAGTTCATTTGTGCCACCAACAGGTCACCCTGGCGGTCATCCTTGCTTTAAAAGATGTAAGTCTGCTACTCATTCTTTCTAACATGACCGTTTCACCTAAGTCAGGTTCAATTTGTTATGTTACCAATAGGTCACCCTAGCAGCTATTCTTTACTTTGAAGATGTAAGTCTGCTACGCCTTCTTCCTTACATAGCCAATGCACACCGAAAGGCACCCCTTAGGTCAGATAGTCCTACCCTCCGGCCAGTAGATTACCCTTTTGGATCAGTAAATTTGAGATAGGTCAAAGCTGACATAGCCCCTTCTCAGTGCGGTCCATCGCACACCAACAGGATCCATCAAATGAAACCAAGATAAACAAATCAAATGAAATTAATCTTGACTACTCTTGAGTTGATGTAAGATCCCAGACTCTCTTAATAGTCTCCTTATAACGGGTTCGATGTGTTGTGCATCCAGTCACTGCTCTTTTCTTTGAATGATGTAAGTCTTCTTCCCAGCATAGTTGTTTTGCACAGAAGGCCCCTTAGGTTGGATAGCCCTACCTTGTGGCTAATAGACTAACCCTCTGGACTTGTGAATCTAGGATAGGCCAAGGCCCCTGTGGCCCCTCCTTTGTGGGTCCATCGCACACCGGCTAGGTCCATAAGCCAAATCAAAATTAAAACTTTTCAAATTTAACTGAGTTCACATCTCCAACAGATATTCCCTCAATTCAAAACCATCCTCCCCAGTGGATCCATAACAAATCAAACCCATCTCTCCCTAGTAGAGCCAATCATATTTCAAATCAAATTCTTATCCTTAGTTGATACATCCAAAATAAATCATATTTGAGATTAAACTTTTATCCCCAATGAATAGCCCGAACCTGCTTCCTTAGTGGAAGGTTCATGTACCCAATCCCTAGAAGATTTGAGCCCATGCCCTAGTGGATACATCTCCAAACAAATCATATTTAAGATTAAAATTTTATCCCCAGTGGATAGCCCAAACCTGCTTCCCTAGTGGAAGGTTCATGTACCCAATCCCTAGCAGATTCTAGCCCATGCCCCTAGTGGATATGCCTCCACATCAATCAAAATAAAATAAATTAAAACTAATTCGATCTTGATCCCTGGCATTATAGATTCTTATCCCCAACGGATCTTTCTCCTGCAAATCATATTTCAAATCAAATTCTTATCCCCGGTGGATAGCTTGAACCTGCTTCCCCAGTGGAAGGTTCATGTACTCAATCCTCAGTGGATTCCTCCTTTCTCTCTTATGCCCATGGCATAAGTTGAGCTGAATTGCACTAGGACCATGATTTAGTCTACATCTTGGGTTTAAGTATAAATCATTTTCGTTAGTCAATGCCAATACGTGCGGTGTGCCTTGTCAGTTACACCACACCTATTGGAGGTCCATTTTTTGACCTCACTTTTGGAGTGAGATTTCAATCTCCTCATCATAGATCTAGGACACTTCTATACACTAAGATCTCTTTAGTCTTAAGATACTTCTAGTGGTTAGGTGGTCACTTAACCTAACTTTAGAGACTTAGAATAGTTAATCATAAGATTAGGCCATTCCTTAGGACTTAGAGAATTCATATACCCTTTAGCCTAACCCTGATCTATGCTCACCTTCTTAATTCATAACCAAACCTCAAATTCAATTCAAACATCATATTCAAATCCTAAATCTAAACTCAAAATCCAAATCAAGTGATTAAAATCCATGATCAAATTCAAAATTAAAATCCTTCCTAAACTCAAGATTTTATCTTATCGACATAGCTCTTAGCCAAATCCAATCCAATTCAAATTCAATTGATTTTTTTTAAGATCAATTCAATCTCTCAATCAACTTATCAAAGTCAAATCCAAACTCAACTCCAAATGATTGAAAACCAATATCAAGTTCAAACTCTCAAATCCTCCTTAAGCCTTATGATTGGATTACATGGACTTAGCCAAATCTTGATCCAATTCAATCCAAACTCAATTAAATTTCTCATAAATCAATCATATGTTCAAACATCTTCAAAAATATAAATGAAATCTACACTGTAATAATAAAAACTAAATCAAATTCTTTTCTAAGCCCTTTAGGTCTACATCCATGAACTTAGCCAAATTTACCTCTAAATCACCTCAAACCAATTGATTTTCTTATAAATCAATTATACCTTCAATTATCTTCCCAAATATAAATGAAATATACATTCAAAAGACCAAAACTAAATCCAAATCAAATCAAAACCCAATTTAAGACCCTTTAAGCCAATTCCTTGAACTTAGCCAAATCCTATCCAAATCAAGTCAAAATCAATGGATTTTCTCTTGAAACAATCATTACTTCAATCACCTATCAAAATATAAATGAAACCTACAATCATCAAACTAAATTAAGATCAACCCAAGTCAAACCCAACCATTTTGACTTGAAAATTTTAAGTGGACCATAACCTATTGAAGCCCAAATTGATTGCATTTGAATTTATATTTCAATATTAGACTCATGTATAAATTCATCTAAACCTAAATTAAATCAAAATCAAGCCAATTGACTTTTAGGGCCACTTGACCCAAAGTCATCTAAAGGACCCATTTGAGCCAAATTTTAATCCAACTCAAATTGGATTGAATCAAGCTAACCTAAGCCTTCCATCATGATTGATGATCACCCTAAAGTGACCAATTGCCATGAATTTGGTCAACCAAGTCAACCCTTAGCCCACATGAACCCAAACTAGCCAAAACTCATCCTACACCAAATTAATTGAAACCATTTATTCACACCAACTTATGATCAATGATTGAACATTACTTGACCATCAATAGAGCCAAACCATACTCAATTGGCATTTTGATCCAAGTTGACCCAAATTGACCTAAAAGGCCAAAATAGGTCAAATCATTATCTAACATAAATTGATTATAACTAATGGCTCAAGTTCATTCCAAAGTTTTTTGTTGAACTTGACCAAGGCCATAATTGAACCCAATTGACCACATAGCCCAAATTAACCTAAAAGGCCAAATTGGAATAAACCCAAATTAAATATAAATCAATCCAAACCAAAGCCTACAATCTCATCCAATTGATCAATTGAATATGAACCAATGCCTAACCCAAGCCAATTTAGTCAATTTGGTCAAATTGGTCAACTTGACCCATTTGACCAATTTGAATTAAATGAGCCAAAATCAAACCTAGGCAAATTGATTGAAACCACTTGAACCAAAACACTTCAATTATCATTTGAACCTAACACAAGCCTTGGTTTGACCCAATTTGACCAATTGGGCAACCTAACCCAACATGACCCAAAGTAACCCATATAACCCAAACTGAGCCAAATCACTTGAAACCAACTCATGGCACCTTGGGAGCTGACCAAACCTGACCCTAACCCACTTGGGATTAGCCCAAAACTAGTCCAAACCTAATTAGAGCAAAACCAAAGGTAAATTTCTCTTGGATTTGCCTCCCCACATGAGATTTTGTCAAAATTGGCAAAGTCCACTCTCTCTTTTTCTTTGGAAACCATCAAACACCCATTTTGGGGTCTAACCTAACCACGTAGCCCACCCTAAGTGAGCTAGGCTTCCATGGACCAAAGGGAGGTGAGTTAACTCACCTCCCTCACAAGCTGAGAACCCAAGGATACAAACCAAGCCACATCTACCTTGAGCCACCTCCCAAGCCTTCCTCCACTCAAGTCGTACCATGTGGAGGAGATGGCAACCTCTCCGGGTGGCGGTTGGTCAGGAAAAATGGAAGATAATCCTGTTCATCCATCATAAAAAATGAGGGATATACCCCCTTAGTTCGCATGGCAAACTCACACATTCGATTCGTGAGAGCTTTCTAAGGCAATTCTGAGTCCCCTAATGAGCTCCTAAGCCTTCCCAAAGCTTCCCCTTGTCAGATTCCTCCTTCCCTAGAGCTCATCTGAAATAAGGCAAGCCTCATTTGATCCTAACTCCCTCAAACTACAACCAAAACCAAATTTCTCTTACACGCACCATCCCCACATATCGTCGAAGTTATATGAATCTTCCTCTGAGCTCCAAGCTAACCGGAGGTGCCACTTCAATCAAGATCGAGCCCCAAAGGATGAATCTTGGTCTTTCAAGTGAACCACTTGGAATCAAACCAATTGCTGCTCAATAGGGCTACATCTCAACCAGAGCTACCTCAAGAGTACAAGCTTGCCAGTCTTAGCTCTGGTGAGGTAAATGTCATTAAAACTTGAGATTCCTTGAATTTTTTTGGAGCTTTTGAAGAGAATGTGCATGTTCATCGATCATAACTATTGGATACTCTAAGATCCTTCATGCAAATGTGTGGGATCCATTTGGAGTGAATTGAGCACGGGTGAGCTCAAATCAAGCAATTACATACGTCCTTCATCTTTCATTGCTCACGAGGTGATAGATCATGTACCATCTATTTCACATGATTGGAATGGAAGTAGTGATTAGATTTATTAGATTTATCCCACTTTATCCTTTGTAATCGTAGGATCGATCTATGTCGTTCGATCCGAGATCGAATGGCGGAGATCGAAAGTGTCACCGTCGACCATGTCGGCAACTTGATTTAATAGCCAATCTGATACCATGTGAAAGTGCACGCACGTCGTCATGCCAATAGTCGATAGAATTAGGCTTAATTAGGCTTAAATATTTGAAATTACTAGAAACTTGTAATAATCATAACAAATCATAGAAAATCTATAAATTATAAATAAATACTCATTTTGAAGGTATTTCAGAGAGGAACCTATTAAAAATATCTTTAATTTATTGTGAATAATAATTAGAGCTTAATTAGGGATTAAATAAAAAATTAATTACTTTAATTACTCCTAATTAATTAACAAATTAACCTAAAACTTTTTTTGAGATTATTTAAAGGGATGACATCAACCTCCCCTAATTTTTTTGGAATTTATTGAATAATTATTAGGAAAATTAGCCAATTAAGCCTTAATTACTTTTCCAACTTAATTAATGGTTAATTAATCATATGAACATTAGCTAATTAATTAATTAATTATGCTCATTAATCATTGTCTAATAGTGAGGGGACTTGTGGAAAAGGATTGGGACCTCTTTCTTAGTCTCTTTCCCTAAGTTCTTCTCACTTTTCAAAAAGTTAATTAAGATTAATTAATTACTTAATTAGTCAAATTAAAATTTTAAACCACATCAAATCTGGTTTAATTAATTGAGAGGACTCATGGAATAGGATTGGGACCTCTTTCCTAAACCGTTCCCTAAGTCCATTTCATTTGAAGGATAATTAATCAATTTGTCAATTAAGTAAGAGTTCAATTAATTAATTAATGATTTCATTAACCAAATTAAAATTTACAATCACATTTGATCTTGATTAATTAGTTGAAGGGTAGATCTTTAGGTGTTTAATAACCTAAAGATATTTTAAGAAAATTATGGTTAATCCACTTGTATGGGAAAATCATAAGAGTACTTAATTAAGTATCTTAATCTAATTAACCATTAATTATGAGTCAATTGCATTAGGCCCCTTTCATTTCCTAGCATCATTGCTAATTTACTTTTTTCAATTCATTTACATATCATGTTGGCTCACAATTATTTGGATAATTATGTTAAGATAACATTGAAAGGGTTAATTAATGAATTTGATACATATCACAACTTAATTAATCCATAAAATCAACTTAATCACTTTTTATTAAATCAAATTAACTTACAAACATGGGGATGGGTTAGGATTAGCAAACTTCTTCTTACATTCCCTTTAGTTAATCAAACATGAAATTAAAATGATGCATAAAGAACTTTAGTTTATTTTAAATAGTGTTATTTGATATGATTGTCCTTATGAATTAATTTGATTGAATGAAATCATATGTTTATGTTTAGTTATCCCTTAAGTGTATGACTTAAAGCCTCTTTTCATTATTCACATGTTGATTTACATAAGTATGAATGTAATGGGTATATAGCCTGGACATCTTGAGAATATGAGGCTTTAAGTAACCCCAAGGAGGTCATATGATTACCTCACTTCCCTGGTTTAAATAATGGCACATACTCATTTGATTTCATTCTTATGTATCTTTAACATAAGAATTTAGATAGAGCTTTAAACCATGTACCTAAATAATTCCATCGAAAGAAATACAATCTTTGCATGATTTGTATCTTCTTAATTATACATATGTATGTGTTCAAGAAAAATGGTATATAGTATGGACATCCTGGGAATACAAGGCTTTAAGTAGCCCCAAGGAGATCATTTGATTATTCACTTCCCTAGTTAACAAAGGCACATACTTTTTTATGTCTTTTGTTCATGCATGTGTATTTAGTTAGAAAATGATAACCCTCTTTTCTATTTTAAAAAATGCATGCATTCATAATTGCTTAGTCATCTTATTAATTAATCATGTAATTTGGAGCTTGCTTTCTTATATTCATATGTACGAATTTACATAGCTGTGAATGCAAATGGGTATATAGTTTAGACATCTTAGAAACACAAGGTTTTTAAGTAGCTCCAAGGAGGTCATTTGATTACCTCACTTCCGTGATTCATAATGACACGTACCTATTTAATCTCATCCCTATGTATTTTTGTATAAGAATTTAGATAGAGATTTAAACTAATATGATTAAATAATTCAATTACATATGATCATATAAATTAATCACTTAAAAAGAATGTAAATTCTATATACACATACATACATTCATCATATATATGTGCCAAAAATGTATTGCATATGTAGGTAAGATTAGGATTAAAATCTTATGCATGATATTTGTGGTGGAAATGAATGATTTGATATGTTTCATATGTTAGTAATACAATTAAATTAACCTTAAGATGACTTTCATATTAAATATAATTATTTAAAGTGAACCTAAACTTAAGATTAATTAAATCATTTAATAAGTCATTCACTAAACAGAATTAAATCAAATTAACATGCTTTAGAAAGTGACTTAAGGTAGGGGTGGAAGAGGAAAATCCTCTTCCCACTTTTTAACACTTAGTTGCTAAGGTAATCATATGAAATAAAAGAAAATATAATTAAAATTCTCAAATCAAACAACTTCAAGTGAAATCAACCCTTTATATTAAATGGAAGTCTTCTACACTTAGAAAATTATAACACTAATGCTTAGTTAAGACATACCACACAAGCCTTAACACACACATTAGAACTAAGTCACCACTTCTAGTTTTATGTTAGGGCGGTGCATGGAGTGTTGTATATTTTATTTTCATGATGTATTATTTTAGACAGGATGTCATGGTGTATGTTTCGTAGACTAGATGTTAGGCTAATATTAGCTAATCATATTTTCTGCAGGGGAATATGCTTAAGGGGTGCTTAAAATAAATATAAATGCTCTCTTTGCAAGTTAATTAAATCACCTAAGTATAATCCAAGTTAGGATAGGTGGGCTTGGTTATCCATGTGCAGGGTGCTAAGCCCAAATTATAAATATAACTGCTTGGGTTGTATGTATGTTTAGCTAACACTTATTTTGTATGCATAGTTAGATTTACTTTTTTTCTATTTTTAATGTAATTTTATATTATAAATTAGGATTAGTGCTATGGGTATTAAGATGAGTAGCTAGAAGGCTTTGTCTTGGGAGACCCTGTGATGCTTTTGAAGCAAGCATATCCAAATCAAGAGAAGGAAGAAAGAAGATATGAAGAAATGAAGGAAAGAAAACCCCCCATAGCATTTATTCACTTGTAACTTGTAATTATTTTTTCATATTACGGGTTGTATAAGGGTAGAACTCGGTTATCCATCTTTTCTTTTTGAGTTATAAGGTGCAGATCGCACTGACCTCTTATTCTTTCATGATCATTATAAAAATTGATTGATGATTTGTTTTAGATTGTGTATTAGAAATTACATCTTTTTCATAGTTTCTTAAATGTTTGATCTTTTAATGTGTGGTGAGGTGATTAGGCTCTTAGGAAAATTAATCTTTATACCCCAATTAATCACTCATAATTAAATTTAAATAATTCATAACCTCACCATAAAGCTCAGGCATTAAACAAGATAATTAAAATATTTAACAACCCCTTAGCTAAATGGTTGAATGTTTCACAACATGCATATCATATTATCTCACTCTTAAAAATAGGAGATTTTCATCCTTACATGATAAGAGAATGCTTGGCGAGTAAGGGCATCCCTCATGGTGGAAAACACCCATTCTTGTTGATTTAGCCAACAACTCTATTTCATCATACATATATGAACAAAAATTCTAAATCCTTTGTCAAAATGAAGTGATAAAATTGAAATAAGAATTTAAAAAGATTTTTCATTAAATTAAGTCATTATTCTTACCACTCATGCTCTAGCCTCTTAGGGAATGGGTTTAAGGGCTTTAGTCTCTTTATAAATAAATAACTACCCTAGCTATCTTACAATTTATAAGACTTTCCTACATGATTTTAAAAGTGTAGGAGGAGTTAGCTAGTAGCCACTCTATGTGATCGTAAGCCTAGTAGTAGGTGATTTATCCTCTCTTGTGGAGGTAAACATTATACACATCTCCTCTTAGATTTTGGTCATGATTTAACTCATGTTAAAGCTCCTTAGATTTAGGATCTGGGATATTATTTCCTTTGGGCGATAAGCATAAATTCTCACCTCTTAGGCATTTCATAATCTTGTGTTGTTGGATTATAAGCCCGTGATCTAATAAAATTTCAACCCAAAACATATAATTCCCTTCACTTTCAAATATATAAAGCCCAACCCTAAGATAGATTGTAATGTTCACTAGACTTCCTAGTATCATGGACATCCCCTACTTATTTTCTTTGGATTCCAAAATAAGTCTTCTCCTTGAACTTTCCTAATTGATTTTCCAATATAACTAATTTATTGATAGTCTAGCCTTGAAATCTTTGGAGACAATAATTGTCGACTTTTATCTAGAGTATTCCTAAAAAATCATCTTCCTTAAAATGTAATTAACTATGGTGGCTTGCCTCCAAAGGAACTTTAGAACCCGATTAAATATAAATCATGTTTTATTCATCCATATAAAGTAGGAGAAAAATCTCCAGTACATTTGAAGACCATCATGCCTTAGGAGTCCTTATTAAGTGATTAGATCCATTAAAGGGTAATTCTTCTATCTTTTGAGATAGTCATACATATCATACCTCATTTTAATCACTTCAATTATCTCAGTACCCCCTTCTGGTGTCCCCATACATCCAAAAATAAACACCATAGTGGGTCTTCCAATTATGGATCTCAATGATTTTATATGATGTATGGAGTGCCTCTCAAGAATTGAGATTTTTTTTGATCTGTTTTACAGAGTGTACAGTCTATACACTCTAAAGTGTACACCCTTATTTTTTTTGGTTCGATATGATTAGATTTAGTATAAATTTAAAGTGTAAAAGAGATTTTATATGTAAAAGATATAAGACAACCTTTAATTTAAATTATAAGGCTATAAATAAATCACATATTGTAAAATTCATTTTGAATTTATTCAAAAACACAACCTTAAATCTATCTCAATTGGTTTATGAAATAATACAAATTAAATTTGACCCAAAAAATAATCAATTACTTGGTAATTTAACTTTTTTTTCATCTCTACTTTTTGATATTGAACTCTAACTACTTTGAAAATAGCAAAATGAGCTGTTAGAGAAGCATAAATTAATTTAGTAACATCAGGAAAAAAATTCCAACAAAAGATACCTTCAATTTTTTTATAAAAAATAGATAAAGAAAAGGTAATTTATCTATGCTTATAGAAATAAATTACATAATATTCTTATTTATTCATCTAGCTCTTGCCATGTTCTTAAGACTTCACAGTCAACATAACATAAAAGTTCATAAAATAAGCATTTGGAATATTGTACTAGATAATTTATTTCACTTCATTGTAAATATGTTAAGTTGAGCTTCAAAGTACAACATAGTAATAATGGATTAAAATACTTTCAATCAAATTGTGTAAAAAATCAGACATTTATATGAACATATAAATATTGGGCTTCAACTAAACATAAAAAGCTGTAACTCTAAAATATCTTTGTCTCTCTCTTTCATGCATTATAATGCCTCCCTATAATGATATCCATCATCATCTTGGTGTATCATTCTCGATTGATTTACTGTTGGGCTAGAGTGAAATTCCTAGAAATATAAGAACATCGTATCAGTTGTTGAAATCTAATAGCAGTAATAAAGTATTATACCTGCATACCTCTGAAAACCACTCTAGCATTACTAAAGAAGGTGTTGCAATGGGTTACTCTTTATGTTCTGAAGTTGTTGCTACTTGTTCATTCTTCTCTGTAACATTAAAAACATAATATGTAAAATTATGACAGTAATATTTAAAGTGTAAAATTTTAAAAACTGGTAGAAAATTACTCTTGGCTTTCTTATTTCTCTCCCAATATCCTTTCAACCTTGCATTGGAAACACCCTTTTGCTGCATCTTAGTTGGGTCCTTTAGTAAGTTAGAGTACATTTGAAATCTCTTATGGTAGACTTCCTTTTTTATGTTTTGTCAATTGGATATGAATTCTCACTTAATATAGAATCAACATTATCATATAATTTCTTTAAAGAATCCAACATGTATTGCTCAGCTTTCTTATTATCTTGTGCTCTCGTGCTTATTTGATATGAATATATACTTATGTGATTTTGAAAAATAATGGCAGTCAGATTTCCATCATTACCTTATAAATCTTTAACGTGTTTGTAAGCACTATCAAAGTAAATATCCTTTTTTGCTCTACAAGACAATCGCATGAGAAGATACTTCTTCAGGATCCTCATAATATCTTTCAAACTAAATACTCTAATGCAATGGGCACAGAGTAATCTCATCATTCTAAATTTTTTACAATTACAAGTAATATTCAGAATGCCTTGTCCAAATAAACAGTTCATGTCTTGGAAATGCTAGTTTTCTATGAGTTTCTTATGAAATAGTCCATGGGATTATCATCCAAGACATTTGCTACTAATCCACCAACTCCATGCGAAAATTCTTCTTCAAAAAATTGTAAAGCTTTCTTGTGTAAAACATAGCAGTTGATTCGATATTGGACTAGTTCTAACTACTGGAACAATTGCTTACTAGCACTAGAAATCTTCATCATATTCATTTTGTCGCCATGTGTCCATAACCTTCTCCAATCCCAAAAAATAATCGGTGATAGAGCTTGTTGGTTAGGAGATTCCATGCCATACATTATTTGTGGACTCACTACAATGCATTGATAAAATACTCATGGAGAATGAATCTTTATTAAATGTGGTAGACCACTTAACTTCTAATTCTATATAGCTCAACTAGCCAAGCATGATCCTACAAATTCCCTTCCTCTAGCATCTTAGACCAAGCCTCATCAAACTCTTCTTCTGAATCACATTTACTCATGCAAGTATAGAAAAGACTTTCTACAGACTTAATACTATTAAAGCAATGTACCTTCGAATGAGCTTTCTTAGAAATATGTCATTAGCACAATCTATGAAAAGTATGAGGTAATGCAATTTTAATGACTCTCACCATTGCTTGATCTTGATCAATGAATATTGTTATATGGTGCCTCTCATTCATTAGCCAGAGAAATATTTTGAATAGCCATGTAAATGACTCAATTATCTCTTCAGATAGAAATGCTACTCTAAATGAAATATTTTTCCAATGATGGTTGCCTCCAATAAAAGGTACACAGACTAGATTATATTTATTGAGTCGATAACTTGTATCAAAAATTATGAAATCTCTTAAACAGTCATAATCTATCATTAACATGCCATCGGCCCAAAAAAATTTTACCAAGCTATCCCACTCATCAACTAGGACATCCCATGCAAACATTTTGTCTTTCCTTGAACAATTGTGGTAATGCATTGGTATCACTATTCACAATCCTTGATATTTTTTCTTTTTTAATATAATTGAAAGCATATTTTTTTGTAAATCCAACATTCTCCACTCTACCAACTTTCTCACTAAGATAGTTGAATGCATCAGTTGCTCTAATTCCAACCTCTATCATTGATTGTAACACAACCGTCTTCTCTTCACTGATGTCTCTATAATATCTAAGCATATGTAGGTCTCTAGGATTTGCTAATGAATGATTGTGACTCTCTATAAATTTTTTAACCTTCTAATTCTCATCTAAATCAATAAAAAATCTAATCATGACAGGGCAACCAGTCCTAGTATCTATTTTCTAAAATTTAATTGAGCAGTTTAGATTGAGACTCTTTTTCAAACCTGCTTTTGCACATAAAAATCTTTTGATTTCAAATTCTTTGAGTTCAGCCAATAACTAGTAAGATCCTTCTGAGCACTGAATCTAATTTGATGTACATAATCACAATATAGTCATATGTCTCATTTTCACTGTGAACGGTGGTGTCAAGGAGTTTGTCTATAATTTGGTCATGAGACATAATAGCTTCATCATTACACTGATGATTTGCATCATTCACCTGCTTCGACACACACTCATATTATGAAAATCTGTATAACATGTATAACTATGAACTCAAACTAGCTTATAATAGCATTTAGAAAGAATATAGGAAGTCTCACAGTAGTTTAAAATAAAAAAAAAGGTCTACAGTCTACAGTGTATAAAGTGTACACATGAAAAAATTGCTCTAAAATCACCCAAATCCTCATGGAAAAAACTCAATGCATCTTATAATAGCATTTAGAAAGGATATAGGAAGTCTTATAGTTGTTTAATATTAAAAAAAAGGTGTACACTCTAGAGTGTATAGAATATATACATGAAAAATTGCTCCAAAATCATCCAAATCCTCATGGAGAGAACTCAAAATAACTTATAATAGCATTTAGAAAGGATATAGAAGTTCCACGGTGGTTTAAAATAAAAAAAAGGTTGTACACTCCATAGTGTACATATGGAAAACTACTCCAAAATCATCCAAATCTACGTGGAAAGAACTCAATGCATCTTATAATAATATTTAGAAAGGATATAAGAAGTTCCAGTTTAAAAATAAAAATAAAAAGGTGTACACTTTAGAGTGTATAGAGTATACACATGGAAAATGGCTCTAAAAATCACTCAAATCCTCTTGGAAATAACTCAAAGCAGCTTATAGTAGCATTTAGAAGGGATATTGGAATTCCCACAATGGTTTAAAATAAAAATAAAAAGTGTACACTCCAAAGTGTATAGAGTATACACATGGAAAAATATTCCAAATCATCCAAATCAACCTGGAAAGAACTCAAAGCAGATCATAATAGCATTTAGAAAGGAAATAGGAAGTCCCGGTGATTTAAAATTTTTTTAAAAAAAGGTGTATATTCTAGAGTGTACATATGTACACATGAAAAATTATTCTAAAATCACCCAAATCAATCCGAAAAGAACTCAAAGCAACTCATAATAATATTTAGAAAGGATATAGAAAGTCCCACATTAGTTTAAAATATAAAAAAAAGTGTACACTTGGAAAACTGCTCCAAAATCATCCAAATCAACCTGAAAAGAACTCAAAGCAACTCATAATAGCATTTATAAAGGATATAAGAAGTCTCAGAGTGATTTAATATAAAAAAGGGTGTACAGTTTAGAGTGTACACATGAAAAACTATTTCAAAATCACTCAAATCAACCTGGAGAGAACTCAAAGTAGCTCATAATAGCATTTATAAAGAATATAGGAAGTCCCATAGTATTTTAAAAATAAAAAGGGTATACACTCGAGAGTGCACACTTGAAAAACTGCTCCAAAATCACCCAAATCAACCTGGAAAGAACTCAAAGAAGCTCATAATATCATTTAGAAAGGATATAGGAAGTCCCATAGTGGTTTAAAAAACTACTCAAAATCACCCAAATCCTCCTAGAAAGAACTTAAAGCAACTCATAATAGCATTTAGAAAGATATAGGAAGTCCCTCAATGGTTTAATATAAATAAAGGGTGTACACTCAGGTATGCATGAAAACTACAAAATCACCCAAATCAACCTAGAAATAACTCAAAGCAGCTTATAATAGCAATTAGAAAGAATATAGAAAGTCTCATAGTATTTTTTTTAAAAATAAATGGTGTACACTCCAAAGTGTATAAAGTGTACGCTTGGAAAATGCTCCAAAAATCACCCAAATCCTCCCATAAATAACTCAAAGTAGCTTATAATAGCATTTAGAAAGGATATTGGAATTACAGTGGTTTAAAATTAAAAAAAAAATACACTCTAGAGTGTATATATGAAAAATTACTCCAAAATCACTCAAATCCTCCTCGAAAGAACTCAATACAATATACAAAATTGTTTCTTGTTAAAAAAGAATTTCAAAGAAGATCAGTAAGTGTTTCAAAATAACTATATATATATAAC
Source organism: Cymbidium sinense (assembly GCA_021442155.1). Classification (NCBI taxonomy): domain Eukaryota; kingdom Viridiplantae; phylum Streptophyta; class Magnoliopsida; order Asparagales; family Orchidaceae; genus Cymbidium; species Cymbidium sinense. The sequence continues at coordinate 189,695,613 of CM038218.1, read as the reverse complement.
TCTATAGGAAATTTACCAATGCATTTATATTTATGTTATCATCTACTAAATTGGTCATCATATTCATCTTCACAGTTTTTTTATCAATTGAAATTGAAAGATTTTTGTCTCTCTTCTCTCCAATTCGTCTGAAAAAATTTTAAAAATGCTTATTTTTGTCTGAGTACCCTAAATCCATTTATATCTTGGACATTTAAATTTTTCCCGCAAATGGAATCTAAAACGACATCCAGCAACATATGCGAAAATGGCATCCAGCATGTGCAATCCCTTCAATTTAATGAGCTAGGTCGGGTCTCAATCACGGTAACGGTAACCGGTCCCATCGTTACTGCGTGATAAAGTCAAAAATAAATATTTTAAGAGTGGACATGTGTCCAAATCTAATTGGCATCCGGATGCAAAGCTGCATCCGGACTCCGTATGTAATATTTTTTTTTTTCTTTGAACTCACAGACGAGGGATTATAATTTAAGAATTTTGAAATTATTTTGTCTCTCTCTCTCTTTCTCTCTCTCTCTCTCTCTCTCTCTCTCTCTCTCTCTCTCTCTCTCTCTCTTATTATTTAAAAATTTTCCTACATATTATATAATTTTTATCTATTTATATATCTAACATCTAAATTTTGATATTTAAATTTCCAACATTTTATCTATATATAAAATTATATATTTATTTTTAAAAAGATAAAAATAGTGATATATTTGATGTGATGTTAAAACTTTAAATGTTATATATATATATGTAAATATATAAGAATTATGTGGTATGTAAATGCCCCATTTTTTAAAATCTTATAATAAAAAAGACTTGTCGTCACAAATTTAAGTAGTATACAGATAATTCTAAATTGCACATGAGAGAGAGAGAGAGAGATAAATTTGCTCTATATTGAGAATCAGCATTGAACGAAGATCAAAGACAATAAAAGTGTTACTTTTAGATTTTAAAAAGATTTTGTGTTATATAAATAAATAATAGATTTTATGTATTAGATATGCAAAAATGAGAATTTTAAATATGATTAGGTTGACTCATAAGATCAATACAATACTGTTAATAGTTTGCTCCTAACAGGATTTGTGCTTGAATAAGCTAATCTAAATGAGCTTAGGACAAATCTACGAGCTCATTTATTATTTAAAAACTCAAATATAACACATATCAATTATCATCTAAACTCAAATTTTAAATAAAATAATATTTAATGTGTGATTGAACTTACAATATCTTATAAACATACATAAATCTTACTTGTAGACCACCTACTCCCTAATCAATCTTTTAATTAGGCTATTAGAAAATAAAAATTTTAAATAATTTTGAACTCAATATTTATACTTCAACTCAACAAAATTCAAACTTAATTTAAGTAAAAAAAAGAACATCAAACGAGTTTCTATATCAATTTTTATGAAGAAATTCATTATATTTTAAGAATTTTATATGGACCTTAATGGTTAGCCATTATATATTTGAGCTAGCTCAAATTTATGATATGCTTTGGATGGCATAATTAAATAGTCTTAAAAATATATTTTGTCTCCAATTTGAGATAACTATGGCATCATCTCACTAATTTACAAGTATAAGATATAAAAATAAAGGAGAACAAGATAAGTGCAAACCAATTTTCTTATGTGATTCAACCTAAACTTAATTAAGGTCATAGCTCAATACTCATGTCTTGAAAAATCTTCAAACACTTCCTCTAATAATTGCCAAGTAATTGCAAGAGGAAAATGAGATTCTATTTCTTGATTCTTGGTGATATATATAAATAACATAAAATTCTAACTTTTATGAGATTAGGTAAATTATATAATTAATAAAAATATATTAGGAGAGAGAGTAGTTAGCTGGTGCCCATTATTTAAGAAAAGAGAGCTATGTGGCTACCAAGCTTGCCATTCTTTCTCACTATTTTCTCCCCATTTCTTCCTCACTAATATCTCCCATATCACTCTATTACAGAATGAAATGGCCGAAAGCCATAATCAGTAGTGGACTTGAGAACAGTACTACAGAAATTAGTACAAATCATTGAAGAAGAAACCATCGTCAAAATTTTGAGAATAGCTCTCAGGATCGTAGCCAAACCTCTTCCTTCCTTTCCTGGAGCTCAAGACCTGCTTCAACTGAGACCTGATCTTCCACAACACTTGCCTTAAGGAGATGGGTCGCCATGTCTTCCTCACAAGGATCGCTCTGCTCTCTCCGATTCCAAACCTCTTCGAAAAGCTCATGGCGTGGATTCTTTGCTTGCAGCCAAGGCTGAGAAGCATCGTCGTACCAACTTCCAGCGCGTATGTGCCCGTTGTTGTGGTCGCCATTGACGCTCAAGAGACAAGCTTAACTATATAGGCGTCTTGGCCTGATTAAAGCTACCGAAAAGAATTGGCATCAAAGACTTTGTGACCATTATGAAAGAAAGTTGATGCATTTACAGCTTAGAAAAAGTTATGCCTTTAGCTTTATCCTCAATTTAAAAAATAAAAAATAAAAAAAAAATCTTTCAATTTCTTTCATATTTACAAAAGAAAAAAAAAAAGCAGATAGATATTTTCGAAGTGCAGTTCTAATATCACTTGATGACTTATTGCTTTATTTGAGAAATCCATTGAATGGAACAAATCAAGATGTGATCAGATGATTATCTTTCGGTTCAAAAAGCAAACTGACTTTCATAAGATAACATTTAAAATATTTAGATATTTTTGGTCCCTCATCCAAATTTATTCTTTTGATATAAATCAAAAGAGGTAAAGCCATTCCATAATGAGTATGTAAAAATAAATATTTTGAATTTAGGGAATGTTAAATGGCATAAAAAATTTAAACATGTGTCAAAATAAACCAACCAGTGGTGTTAAATGGGTTAAATTAGGTCATGAGTTAAATGGGTTAAATTAGGTCATGAGTTAATTAGCTCCGACTCAACTCGATAAATTAGTTATGAGCCAAAATCAATAAATTAAGGAGCCAATTTTGATTAGATTAGTTAGCTAATAAGTTAGCTCTTTTAAAAAATATAATACAGTTAAAAATATTTGATATCAATATTTTAAATATAATATTATTAATTATATTTAAAATTTCTATTTCATATTCATATATCAAGTAATTTTCTATTATTTTTCTTCAAATTTCTCATTATTTTTTTATCATTTTTTTATGATAGTTGGTTAAATTAGCATTATTTTCTCTCTTTTGTATAAATAAATTGGCTCATTAATTGACTCAAACTCGTAGAATTAAGTTTAAGCATGAACTCAAACTCAATTAGTTAATTAAGGTTAAGCTAAATCAAAGAATGACCAGAGCATAACTCAGACTTTTGTACATATGGGCTTCGAAAATTCCCCACTAACCTCTCGACATTTTAAATTGAAGAGAGTATGATTTGAATGTGTCGGTGTAATTTTCACAAGGCAGATGAAATAGCAGATGAGACACTACCCAGATATTTCATCCTCATTTGCTGAGTACTTTTAGATCTGGTTCCAAGTTTCCTATAGGCGCAAGCCCCTATAGTTAATTACATCTCCCAATAATTGAGAGAGAACTTTCGATTAAGGCTAGTCGTTAGGTCGCTTAATGTATAGCGTATAATAGCAGCATATGGAGTTTTAGAATTTAAGATTATGAAATTCATCATTTCAGCTTAAACCAGATGGTTAGGGGAATGATGACATGTCCGATCTAGATCCCATGGTTCTGTCATCCTGGGCCGTCGTGGTCCCTAGTCTACTTAGTTAGAGGAGGTAGTCGATCCAACCTGACCGAAGGATTCTTATCAGCAATACATGGTTACGTCATCCAAGAAATCTTTGTAGACCTGGGGTGATGTTTGTCTAAGAAGACAATCTTAAGTCTACCTTAGTTGACAGAAGGTTGTTTGTCCTATCAAGTATACCCTATGATTCACAACTCAAAAGGTAAAGTCATTAGAGAATATACTACGATTGATAATATAATGGAGTCTTTCGCCACGTCGAGGCACGTATGTTACATCATCATGAAGTCTCGCCAGTCGTATGGTAGAGGACACAATTCGCGTCTTCTAACAAAAGATTGATTGAGAGTGAACATAGCAGAACACTTGATTTGACATTGGATCCTTTGTGAGCTAGAGTTTTCTTAATTTGTCACCTCCGACAAACAGTTGCAGAAGGTGGATGGATTGAGTTTTACTTTAAGCCTTTAATGATAGAGTTTTATTTAAAAAGTTTTTTTAAGTTCATATTTAATTTGAGTTAATTTGATTTGAAAAATTGATTAATTTGAATATATTTAAGAGCTTTAGATCCTATCAACTCTGTTTAACTGCTAACAGAGGATTAGATCCGTCAGGTAGTTTCTCGATATATTTTCGAAGTTGAGATTTTTATAATAGATTTTTAAGTTTTATTAACCCGGACTCAGTGCTAAGACTAAATTGGGAAGCAACCCGTGTAGCATCCTCAGACACTTGAATCTAAACATTTAGCATAGTGTCGGGGCCCATGCGGGTGTATTTAAGAATGCTTTAATTAACACCTCCTATTCGCTTGTACAAAGTATTGTGAATCTAGTGGCATAGAGTACATTGTAAATTGATCTAATATCTTATTAGATTTTTCAGATTAATATTTAATTGATTCCAATTTAGCCTGTGCAGCCTTTTTAGATATTAAAATTTACACTTTAAATCTCTATGTCCGAGCACATACAGGTATTTATAACTTAGCTAATTTTACATAATTAGTGATTTTGTTGATTTTGAATATCATAATTTAGAACAAAATTTCTTAATTTTTGTATTGAAGGAAAGCTCCTTCATTCGTTTAGTATTTAATTTAGTGTCGTCTTCTGTCTGCTTGTACAAATAATTGCAGATCCAGTGGCGAAATGTATTATTGAATTTTTTAATTCTTAGATATTATTTGGCTTGTAGTCTTTTATGAGCTTTAGTTATACTTACCAACAGGTTACTCGTCTTTAGTGAAAATCTCTTTTGAAATTCATTTGATTTTTATTTTAACTTGAAAATAACACTTAATTAATCTCTTATGCTTCAAACCTGACTTTAAGCACAATATCCCAATTATCCTTTTAAAGGCCACATTCATAGGTAATCATGAGTTGCCTAATTGAATTCTTATTTATAGGAAAGCTATCAAATTTCTTGCACACTTTATTCTCAATTTGGAATTGAACATTTAGACTTCGTCAATCATTTGTCATTTTTTATTCAATTGAGATCTTTATTTCATTTGATATTAAATATGATTTGTTCTCACATAAGAATAAACTTCAAATCCAATATGAATTTATCCTCAACTCCAACTCCAGATCAAGTTTTATATTCATGTGCTTAAAATATTTTGTAAGTGATCTTCCTCTTCTTTTCTTTGACTTGATATTTATTGTTATATTTATTATGTATTTTTCTTTTATTTAATTTGAGTTTAGATGATTTCTCTTCTTTTAAATTCATTGTATTCATTTGCTTTGACTTTCCCGTAGAGGTTTTGCAAGTTCAATTGCATTTCAAGTGAGATTTAATATTTTCATTTATCATCTATACCTTAATTTTCCTTTGAGTTTTGATTCAAGCTTGTTTATGTAAGTAATGGTATTTTAAATGATTTTCATTTAAATTTATTTAAGTCCCGAAAATTTAACGAAATTTCGACAACCTCCCGACGTCATCTCCACGTAGGTCATCGGAGTATTTTAAAATTTCGATATCTTTCTGAGCATGGAGTGGTGTCTCATGACACCACAACCTTTCTCGCTCTACATGGGGCGTTAGCGAGTCTTAAAACTGCGTAAAGAAATGCAATCATATATATATTCATTTTTTTAAGTCTAGAATTTTGTAAAATTTTGCACATTGACAATACTCAAATACGTCCGTAAATACATCTAACTATTTTGGCTTCGCCATGTGAGTGTGAGTGGTGTTTATGACAATAGTCTTCCTTGACATTCTGTATAATGGGCATTAGCGAGATCTTCGATCACATTTGTATAATCGACACTCCACAAAGTTTCTTGTAGAAGTCAACCCCAGTATACACTAATCTTGTTGGAGTGACCACCTGCTTCTCAGTAAAAGGCAAATGACCAAGGCCATGCTCTACCACCAGCTGAATAAGTCGATCAGAATAAAAGACAAAGTCCGGTGTTATTATATCCCTATCACAAACTAGAGTGTGCATTCCTCTTATATCAGCATACTTCCTTGAAGGCAAGACAAAATCATCAAAAGCTAGTTTGACAAATTTTCCATACTGTTCGAGTACCGAGTTAACATCCCAGCCTCTCTCAACTGTATCACTTCTAATTCTTCTAGCAAGCCTAACATCATCATCAGTATCAACAAAAATCGTCATGTCCATTAGGTTGCAAACATGCGAATCATGGAAAACTAGAATTCCCTCCAAAATGATAACATCTGATGCATTCACCTTTTGGAAACTATCGCAGCATCGACGATGATTTTTAAAATCATATATGGGAATATTGACAGATTGTCCACTTTTCAACTTGGTCAAGCATTCAATGAGTTGATCTGTATCAAAGGCATCTGGATAATCAAAATTATAATCATTGGCTCGCTCAGCTTCCTCTGCAGCCAGACCTCGATAAAATGAATCCTGAGAGACGAGAACAACCCGCTGATCATGAAGCTGCTGAATGATCATATCGCACACAGTAATTTTCCCTGAAGCCGAACAACCCGAAACCCCAATAACAAAGGGCTGTTTAGGTGCTCGGCCATCGCTCCAGCGACAGAGGCCTTAGCGGAGAATGGCGACAAAGGGGCGGGAGAGGAAGATAAGCGGAGTAACTCAAGGCGAAGGCCGCTGAAGTGTGTGGCTTGTGACTGGAAGGAACGGAGGCTTGCCGTTTTTGGGAAGATCGGCCGAGAGTGGCTTGCGGCTCGCCATTTCCTCGCAGTTGAGGGAGTCGGACCAAGAGGGAACGGGTGGAAGTTCGTGCCTTTGCCGTTTTCTGGAGAAAGGAGGAAGAAGTGGAAGAGTAAAAACCTGCCCTTGCGGTTTTCTGGAGAAGGGAGAAACCGAAAATGGGAGGGATCGGTTTGGAAGAGTGCTTGCGCTGGAGGAGCGGTTGCCGTGAAGGGGGAGGTCGAAACCGATCGAATGAGAGATTAGGGCTTGATTTGGGTTATTAAGGTTAAGTGGGAATTTTAAATTAATTCTTTTAGCATTTAATTAAGCCTCATATGAACTTTATATCGATATGATTAGGTACTAAAAATATATATCAATTCAAGGTAATTCCGATATTCCGAATGCAACGGTATAGTCTGTTTCACAATCGAATGTCGTTTGGTTCAAGTCGACATCAAACTGAGTCCATTTAAACTCAAAATGCACGTCGCCGCTTTCGATCACTAGATTTTCCCGTAAACTCGTCTGAATTGAATGCGAGCAGCCTTACTTGATATATTTTGATGTTTCGAAGCTAATGACACAATCGATTTCACGAACGAAGGTCGTTTAGTTTGTTCGGCCTCACATATATCTTGCGACGCGTTAACGACGACGATCGCTGATCATCAAGTTGTGCAATATTTATATTCGACTAGTTTGATGTTCAATGGCATAGTCGTCAGATCGAGGTCATTTGGTTTAATTTTGACGGCGTCAGTGTATTTCGTCGATTTGCGCGTTATCACTCATTCGACATTTTCGCATCGCTCAGTTATGGATAGTCTCATTTGATAGTTTTATATTTGAAAGCTGGTGAGATTTCATGAGCGGAGGTTGTTTGGATATCGCTTCGACTATCGCGTTGGTTTTGATAGCTGACGGTTCTTCATTGGGATTATTGCAATATTTATATTTCGATCAATTTCGACATTCTGAACGCGACAGCGAAGTCCGTTCGTCGATCGGAGGTCGTTTCGACCATTTTCGGTGACGTCAAGTGTATTTTAAGCCGTTGTCATTGTCGACAAATCAATTGAATTTGACGAGACTTTCGACATGACACATATGAAGGTCAACTGTACATACCTAAAATCAACACAATAACAAAAAAAAATAACTCAAAATAGGAAGAATCCTAACATGTAGATAAAGACATAAAATTAGAATTCAAATAAATATAATAATATTGTTGAGTTAAAGAACCCACTCAAAAGAAATGAAAATTTGAGCGAACAATAATATTTAAAAATTTCATTTTGAGATATTTGAACTGATTTAATCAATAATTCACACACAATATATATATAAATAATTGATCTTAAAACCTCTCGATTAAAAATCTTAACTCTTAATCACTAGACTAAGATAACATGCACATAATGTTAAAAATTAATGTAAAATAAAATAGCATCAGTAAAAAAATTTAAAAAATAAAATTGATCCTAAACAAGCATTTAATTTTTTAATAATTTTTAATCAATAATTAAATTTTTTAAATTTAATTACTTAAATTTAATAATTTTGTATAATGTTAAAAATTAATATTTATAAAATTATTACATTATAAATTACAAATGAAGGAATGACAAAACTATGAACACAAAATTATCATTAATACACATTAAATTTGTTGTTTGATTTAAAATAATAATAAATAAATAATATGATACTTGAAGATTAATAAGAGATTTCTAAATTTCAAAGAGAATTAAAATACATCTCAAAATATTAATTAATTTAAATAACTCGTTTAAAAATGTTTAATTTTTATTTATTTCAAAGAAAAATAAAATGTATCATTATTTAACTTAAATTATATATAATTTATATAAATATTTACAAGATGATGTAACTTGATATATGCTTTTTGCCGATGATATTCTTATTATTGATGAGATTAGAGAGAGAGTACAAGAAAAACTTGAATTATGAAGATTAATCTTAGAGTCTAAAGACATGTTTAAATATATCAAAATTGAATACATTTAAATGTATTTTTAATTATAAAAGATCCAATGGTGAAATAGTGATAATGGGTGATCAAGTCATTAAAAAGAGTAAATATTTTAAATATCTTGGATCTATTGTTCAAAATGATAGTGATATAGATGGAGATGTTATTAATAGAATTCAAGTTGAATGGGCGAAGTGAAGGAATGCAGGAGTTTATGCCGCTTATACTCAAGGGAAAATATTATAATATGATGGTAGAAGAGAAGTCTAAAATTAAATTAAGTGTTGCATAGATGAAGATGCCCAGGTGAATGAGTGGCTTTATACGTACAGACAAAATAAAAAATGAATGGAAAATTTACATACACACACAATTCTTATACATTTACATATCTAACACCTAAAATTTTATATTTACAAACATAGCATCTTTTTTATGTTTCAATTTAACTTCAAAAAAAGTAAGTGTTATTTTTGTTATAATAATAAAGATTTAGGTGCTATATATATATATATATAAATATTTATGTTTGAGTGTTAGATATGTAAATATATAAGAATTGTGTGCTATGAGTAAATGCCCTAAAATGAATATATATATGATAAGATTGGAGTAGCTCCAATGGCAGATAAGATCAGAGAGAGCCGTCTTAGATGATTTGCTCACATTAAATGCCAACTATTCGATGACCCAATTAGGAGAGTAGATGTATTAAATTTAGCCTGTATTAAGAAAGGTAGAGATACACCTAAAAAGACTTGGTTATTAAGTATAAAAAATGACCTAAATTTATTAAGATTAAATGAAAATATAACACTTAATAGGACATATTGGAGAAAAAGGATTCATATAGCTCACCTCACCTCATGGAGTAGGATAAAGGCTTGTTGTTGTTGCCATAATTTATATAAACATTATATTTTATTTTATTTTTTATATTCCAAACTCCTCAAATGTTCTTAAACTTTCTAAAAAGTGATTCCATTTTTCACACTCAAAATTAAATAAAAATAAAATCATTATTTCCTAAATGCTTCCATCAGCAAACATTTAACTGCATTTCATATACAACAGCTGAACAGAAAACCAAGCCCTCATATATTAACTCTTAAATCGCTGATGAAAAAAAATACATTGTGAAAAAAAACACACGTATGAAATTACTTACAAAGCCTATTTTCTTCTCTCTCTGGAAATAGATTAAAAAAAACCAGCTTTACAGCGCTAGAAAGCTTCAAAACCTCAATCGCAACTCATAATTTGGGCAAGAAATTAGCAACTTTTGTGGATGGCAGCAACTGCAGTAGAAAAAGATTGAAGAACTGAGAGGGAAGAAGATTGGAAGGTAATGGAATAGAGCCCTTCAGCCATTTTCAGCATACTGATAGTGGGACTTCCCCTACTTTTTGTGCCCTGAGGAATACGAACAGAATTTAAGTCACTGAATGCTGTTTCAAAGGATAAACAGACGTAAAAAAAGAAAACTTTGTGCTGAAAAAGCTGAAAGAAGAAAGGTAAAGTGGATCGCTTTCATTTTTCTGAAAATAATAATCTGCATTCAAAGCGGCAGAACAAATGAAGAACATAGCTTATTGGTGAGCTAAAAGAGCAGCGTTGAGTGCGTTTTTCTTTAGTTAAACAGTTGAAGATATCAAGAAACATATAACCACACAGTTGCATATGGTATTTTACTTTTTATCGTAGTATATCGATAGGAAAATAACTTCGTTTTTATCACAGTAATGCAATAACTCAGACGTGATAAAAATAATATAATAATTTTTGGGAGATTGAAGTGGCAATGGGCAGTAAGTTGATTTCTCATTTAATTAAGCTGCGTTGATAAATGAACAGTTTACCAACTATAATGTGAATTAATGTTGTTAAATGCTATTATGTATCACAATTTGTAGCTTCTCACAAAACCTGTGTTACAATGGACAAAAAAAAAAACATTTTTTGGCTTTCAGATGAACAGCCTTGCCTCCATGATTAATCAGAAGACAAAAAAAAAAATTTTGAAACTGTATATTATTAGGAAAATCTTTTACTAATATAAATTTGTGAATTCAAGGGATACGTTGAAACAATGAAAAAAACATAGCCTGAATAACATATTAACATTGTTCATTGAGGGGAAACAAACAAATAAAAATTAAACTAAATAGAGATATGAGCAAATGATGCACATCATGACTATCCGAGTTGCCGATGAATTTACATTTTTTCTAAAACAAACTTGCAATTAAATACTATTTAATTAGGAGTATTTCTTCCCTGAAGAAATTTTTTTTTTTTAATGGAGAATTCATCTTGATTCCCTTGAAAGGAGTTGCATGATATAACAAAGATTTGTAACAAATCTCTAATAATTTCATTGATGATATACCTTTCTAGCTAGCATATGATGAACTAACTTAAACCAGAAAGTTGTAATAGATTAAAAAGTGCTCAAATGCTAAAAGAGTTCAGACTTAACCTCTATAAATAGATTTACTGGTTTCTTCTCAGCGTCCTTAGTAGAAGCACTTGAATAAATGGAGCTATGGCTCAGTACTGTTAAAGGACATCCAATGTCCCAACCACCACAGTCACAGTGCCCGCCAGATCTCCATCTGTCAATAATACTTGCCGGGCCGCCATCCTGGGTAACCGGACCACCATGAAGATCAGCTGGAATTATAACATTCATGCTCCTGGCAGATTCATCTCTGTTAGAGGGATTCTTACTGGAACATGGAAGAAGATAAGGCTCTGAAGATGTCTCATTGTGACTAGGTTTCTCAAGAAACTTCAGGCCCCAGCCACCAGACATCAAGTCATTGGTGGCATCTTGGAAGCTCTCTTCCACAATTATAGCAGCTAACTCAAGATTAGGTAGAAGACAATCAAAAGAATCATTAGCAAGACTAGATTCATTAATATCACCAAATGCATGAAACTTTTGCTCATTAGCCTTATCCTTTGGCTTAATCTTTCCTATATTGGTCTGTCTAAATATATCTGAAAATTTCCGAGGAAGAATCTTATTTCCAGAAACAACAGATGATGATTTTTGTAGCTTCTTTGAAAGTTCCTCCTGACATCCATATAAAACAAACTCGGTCTCCATGATTTTCACCCTGTTTGGTGTGAGAACTATAGAACTCGATGCCTTCATTTTAGCAATCAAACTTGTGGAATTCATACTATGCTTCCGGGAATCACTACTTCTGCAATCTTTAATATAAAATAAATACATACTATCGATCGCCTTCTCAGCAAAAGATTCAATCTTGTGAGGAGTAGCCATGTATATAACTTGAGGGGCATCATCCACTGAGAACAGAAAATAAGGCATCCCACCCTTTTGAAAACACTGAAGCTGTCCTTTGGTAATAGAACTGTTTGCTGATGAAGTGGACTGGCATGAGAAAGTGGAACTGGAGCTCGGGCAAGAAATGAGCTTCGTCTTCGGAAAGTTTACTTCGGAGGCTTCTTTGCCTGATGGATTCAACTCACTTTTGGACTTCTGCAATGAAGGATTGCCAGCCAGTAAAGGTGATTCGCTTGATTCGGATGTTCTCCACATATGGTGGTTAGGTGATCTTGATCTAGGCTGGTCTATTGCATCATCTAGAAGACTTGAACGAGAAAATAGTACTCTTTTAGAAAGAGATACTGCCTTATCATTTTCCTGAAATGCATCAACTTTCCACCATTCAGAATGACTCAGAACTGCATTCCCTATGCTATCTGTTACTGACCTTCCAGAGAGAAAGCTACCAGGATCATTCAAGCTTCTTGTTTTCCTCTGATATATTAGATCTTCAAAAATGAATTCTGACAATCTCAAGTTCAAGGGAGAATTAAATAAGGATAATGCCTTATTAAGCAGGTTTAAAGAAAAAGAACCTTTATATTCTCCTGAATCATTGGAGTGCAATTCAAGATTCTTAATAGAATTAAGTAAACTAAAAAATTTGCAAGATCAAGATCACTTCCACAAGGACAAGAGTCCAGCCAGCATCTATTAGTTCTTTTCCCACATATAGCATCTAAAGTCAAGGGCGATTTTTTGCTCATCTTCTCAAACTCCATTTCAAGTTCTGATATAGTAATATCACTGTCACTCTCTTTTTTAAATTCTTCGATGTTCTTTTCTCTATCCTTTGCAGCCTTCTCATCTGGGTTTAGTTCTTTCCCATTCAAACAGGTGACTCCCATTTCATTAATGGAGAAAGTAAATTCAATCGCATAAACCTCAATAGTCCGTTATTTATATCTGTTTATTACTGCAGCACGTTGAATCTGCATGATAACAAAAAAAATATATAGGAAAGTTAACAATTTTCTATAGAATAGGCAGTTCAAGCAACCATTTTTAAATAAAAAGATTAGAGGAGGCATAAATCACAAAAAACATGCAACAATTGCGGGGAAAAATTCAAATGTAAATGAAGCAATCTTCAAATAAGCACTTAACAAGCAGGCAGCTGCTTCATCCTCATCGAACAGATCGGACAACACTAAAACAAAGAGTTCTAGAGACGATGCACAAACAAGAATAGTACACAGAACTTCCTTCTAGACCAATAGAATTCCCAAAGGGTACAGTTTACAGCTAAATCATGCTGTATAAGTATTAGAAAAGAAGCATAACAATATCTGATGGCAGCTAAAAGAAATTGAGGGAGCGAACTGAAGAAAAAGGCCACACGGCAAGACAAAACAAACATTCGTACAGCTAATTTATTGTAACTTTCTCCCTTATTGCAAAACAATAATTTTCTTTCAGCTGATAACCAAATTGTACTTGTTCAATAGAAATAGTATCATGTGGAATATCAATAATGAGATATTTATTGCCCCTTTAACTGAAAAGCATGCTAAACTTCTACGGAACTCTCAGGAAACAGTCCCTAAGCATGTAATAGAAGAATAAAACAAGAGGTCCACCAAAGTCTTGAATACTAGATTAACCAGCAAAAAAAAAAAGAGGAAATAATTAAAATTAGGATAAAAAAATAACTTCCAGAATTAGCTGTTAAGCATTCCCTGCAACCATTAAAGAGAAAGGCCTATTCCAGGTAAAAAGAAAGTACCAGAGAAATGTAACGGATTCCTGACCTAGATGATCGTTCAGACTCGAAACTTCACTGAACCAACACAATTGATTTATACAAATAACAGTGAAATGCGAAGCAGACTCAACCGCGTAGGAGTTTCTTTTCACCCTTCTCCCGTGCTGATCTCAAATATCTTCAAATAAAATAGAACAAACAGGAAGATGATCGATCACAAAGAACTAAAAAAAACACTCCTTTGCTTCAGTTCAAACTCACTATTTGGCGGATACATTGGAAGAAGAAAATATAAGAAATTAGGAAATCAGATGAATGAAAGCAGTGTTACAACGCGGAAAAATGGAATCTTTCCTTATCATAACCATGAATGGATGCCAGGCAACCCCTCGAAGGCCATGACTTCTAGTGCTTGTGGAGACTTTAATAAGGAGAGTAAAGAAATCCCTTCAATAAGTCGTAAACGGCTATTTGATTGGGGTTTCCTTTCTCCCAATCGCTTTCAATGTTCTTTGTTACTGGCTTCGGTTTCTTTCTTGCACTCCACCACAAGGTCGCCACTGCTGGAGGAGGATTAGTGGAATCGAGACCAGAGCCGGACCGAGGTGGGGCCTTTCAGCTGTCAACCAGAGGGAAAAGTCAAGAACTCGTGGAGAGAGAGCATAGTGGAAACAACGCGATAAGACGCACTCCTATGGTCATTCGCTCTTTACTTTCCTTATAGATCTAGCTTCCAAACTGCTGTGCTCATTTGTAAAACTAGCAAATTTATGTAGGGATTAACAATTGGTTACATGTAGAAATATGATTTGGGTGGAAATAAATCAGTCGATATCATGCTGTCCATATGAACAATAGATAAAGAGTGAGAGTAATTATCATCTTTCCAAACTAAAATAAGGAGAATATTTTCTAAATGGTTACGTAATATATTTTTTAAAACACATCTATCAATTGTACTCTACTTTAATTACTATTTTCCTTCTTAATAAATATCAAAACTCGTCTCCATAATATACACTATTTATTTATTATCTATTCTTCAACACTATCATTGTCCATCCGTGATCTGAAAAGTGGAGGTTGCATTAGGTAGTCGACAGATAAAATTTATTGAAATAATGTAGCATTAATCCTTTATGTTAATGTTAGGTCCCACAGAAGCGCGATGTATACTGAATACTGATGAAAAATGTCTTAGAAGCATTGCATCGGCGTCGTGCGGTGTTAAATAGCGAGGTTTTATATGAGATCTGAGCAAGTTAGTCTAAGAAATTAGAAGGATCTTGGAATATAGGTACTACGTAAATTAATCGAATTAATATATATTATGGTTGTAGAAAGATAAATATTTTATGTATTCAAGCTAAATGGGTTGGTGAGAATGTCAGGAGATTGATAGTTTAGGTTTTAAACTTTGGCATTTAGGTAAAACGAACTAGAAATGGTGTAGATGTGATTATAGATAAAAGTTTGAAGGATAATGTTATAAATATTAATAGATGTGGAGATAGAATTATAAACTTTAAAGATTGTTGATCAAGATTGTCATGTTATAAGTGTTTATGCTCCTCAAGTAGGTTTGGAGGTAAGCTCAAAAGAAAATTTTGGAATGAATTAAAAGATTAATACTACCTTGAAGAAAAAATATTTATTGGGGAAGATTTAAATGAATATGTTGGTAGAGTGGTAGAAGATTTTAAAAGTATTCATGATGCTTATGGATTTGGAGTGACTAATAAAGAAGGTAGGACTATATTAGATTTTGTCTTAGCTTATGATTTTGTAGTTATTAATACTTTATTTAAGAAAAGAAATGAACATATTATTACTTATAAAAATAGATCTAATAAAATACAGATTGATTATTTTCTGATAAGAAAAATAGATGGTTTAGATTGTAAATATTGTAAGGTCATTCCAAGTGAAATTTTAAGTCACTATTATTAGTTTTAGATTTTAAGATGAAAGGTTGTAAGAGAAAAATAAACTAAATTATTATCCTAGATTAGATGGGGACACTTAAAGAACACAAATAAAAATATTTTTAAGAGCAAAACTAGAAATTAGAATTTGGGATGTTCATAAGGAAATTGCGTTATGTGGGAAAAATATCAGTGAAATTAAACAAGTTACTAAAATGTGCTTTGCGAATCAAAAAAAAAAGCTTCTTTTAATAAGAATAGTTGGTGGTAGAGTCGAGTGTCAGAAAAGATAAGAAATAAGAAGCGTTGTTATAAAACTTGGTTTAGATGTAAAATTGAAGAATTAGGAAAGATATAAAGTGGCCTGTAGAGATTCTAAGAAAGCAATATATGATACAAAAAATTTAACTTTTAGTAATTTATACAATAGATTAGATACCAAAGAAGGTGAAAGATATATGTATAAGTTAGCCAACCAAAGAGATAGGAGAAGTAAAGACATAGTTCAAGTGAGGGGTATTAAGGATGAAAATAATAAAATACTTTTCTTAGAAAAAGATATTGAAAATAGGTGAATGAGGTATTTTGATACAACCTTAATACCCTAAACAAAAATAGAGAATTTCATTTTTATCGTCGTATTAGTAAATATGAAGTTAGTGAAGCTTTAAAGAAAATGAAATGTGAAAAAACAGCAGGATCGGATAATATTCCAATATATGTGTGGAAATAATTAGGAGATTAAAGAATTTCTTGGATTACAAATCTTTTTAATGTTATTTTAAAGACTAAAAAGATGACATATGAGTGGAGAAAGAGTTTGTTGGTTCCTATATTTAAGAATAAAGGTGATGCACAAGAGTGTGCAAATTATAGAGGAATTAAGTTAATGTGTCATACATTAAAATTATGGGAGAGAGTAATTGAGCATAGGTTACGATGTGATACAGAAGTTTCTCACAATTAGTTTGGTTTCATACCAAGTAGATCTACTATGGATGCTATACATTTGTTAAGAGGTTTGATGGAGAATCATAGAAAGTAAGAAGGATCTACATATGATATTTATTGATTTAGAAAGCTTATGATAAAGTCTCAAGAGATGTTCTTTGGAGAGTTCTAGAAACGAGAAAGGAGTTAATATTGGTTATATTCAAGTCATTAAGGATATGTATACTAGAGTCATTGTTTGTGTCCAAACACAAGGAGGATTGACAAAATATTTTCCTATTTTAGTTGGATTATATCAAGGATCAACATTAAGCCTTATCTTTTTTTACTTTAGTTATGGATGTTCTTACGAGGCATTTACAAGAAGATGTACCTTGGTGTATGTTTTTTCGATGACATTCTTCTTGATAAGACTAGAGAGGAGTCCAACGAAACTTGAATTGAGGAATTGACTTTAGAGTCTAAGGTTTTCATTTAAGTAGATCTAAAGCGAATATATGGAGTGTAATTTTAGTTGTAGAAGTTTTAGTGGTAGTGTTGTGACTTTAGGTGATCAAGTCATTAATAAGAGTGAGTGATTGGATATTTAGGCTCTATTGTTCAAAATGATGGTGAAATAGATGGAGATGTTATTAGTAGAATTCAAGTTGGATGGTTGAAGTGGAGGAATGCATCCTATTATGTGATAGAAAAGTTCCACTTAAACTTAAGAAAAATTTTATAAGATGGTGGTAAAGACCACTTATGGTGCGAATGTTGGCCAATAAAAGAAGCATAAGACTAAGTTAAGTGTTACGGAGATGAGGATGCTCAGGTGGATGAGTGGCTTTACTCTTAGAGATAGAATGCAAAATGAGTATGTTCGGGAAAAGTTGGAGTAGCCCCAGTGGTAGATAAGATTAGGGAGAGTCACCTTAGATGGTTTGGCCACATAAAGCATCGGTCGTCCTATGACCCAATTAGGAGAGTAGATGCATTTGATTTGCCTTATGTTAAGAAAGGTAGAGGTAGACCTAAAAAGACTTGGTTAAGATGTATAAAAATGATCTTAGTATACTTGAATTAAATGAGAATTTGACACATAATAGGACACATTGGAGATGAAGGATTCATGTAGCCGACCCCACCTAGTGGGATTAAGGCTTGTTGTTGTTGTTGTATTCTCCAAAATCAATATAAAAATCATAAAAAAATTTCTCTGGTTAAATCAGTTTAAAATTTCCTTTTAATTGTTTGATATAAAACTATAATGTCTACTAATATTTATAATATAGCATACAGTGAGAAGTTAATTTAAAAGTAATGCAAGTAGGCGTGAATTTTGATGTAAAATGCTTGCCAATTAAACATGTAATTTTTTAAAAAATTAATTAAAGGACCAGATGAGCTCTCATTTTAGTAAAGTTGTAATCAAAGCTATAATTCCAATAACATTAAATTTAAGAGAATTGGAGCATATTCCATAGGAGTTTGAGGATTTGTTTGGGATAATTGCAGCGAAATGAAAAAATAATTGTGGAGCAGTTGTATAACAAAATTATAATGGATATATATATTATTTTATTTTACAAAAATAAAATTGTGCTTCTTAGATGTCATCAGAGGCAACCAAATTAGACTAAAAAATGCTTTTCACCGTAGATTTCTTAAAATGCAATCAAAAAGTAGTTCTCAAATAGTGTAGCGGTGTATTTTTGCACTGCACCACTGCCGCACTACTCCCCCAAATGCAGCCTAAATTTGGCCAAGCTAATTAGTTTTTTTTTCCAAAAAAAGGATAATTGCGTAATTATAATAAAGCGATATGATAATTTGCAATGGAAGTTACACATCAAGAATGTTTGCAATTTTATTTGGCTTTAATTTATATATGTCTATTGTAATGATAATTAATGTAATTTGGAATTTAAACAATATTTCCATATTTGACTATGTAGTAGCATTAGTTAGTATATGTTTATAATGATATTAAAAATCTTGCTCACATGATTAGATTCATCAAGCTCAAATTCAAGTGATGGCATGATTGAAGGCAATGATTTAATTACATTAGAATGTATTCAATTTTTTTGTTTTTCCATGCAAAGGTGGCGCATTTCATCATTATAGAAGAGCATTTCTTGTGGATGGTTAGCTAATTTATGAACCAAGAACAAAGAAGAGGCACCCTATTTTAAATTTGAATAAATGTAATGGCTATATATAAGAAAAAATAAAATAATTTTAATGAAATTAATATTTTGAATTTGAATTATCATTGAATTTAAACATCTTGAATTTATTTGAGCTTAATACAAGTCTATTTACTTGAGCAATTTTGCAAAATTGAATAAAAAAGTTTTGAATTTGAATTGATGTGTAAGGGAGAAGTCCTTCTAAAACTATTTTTATTACTCAAATTAGAAGAATTTCTTTTATTTTTTTAACCTTTTATATGTAATTTGACATCCAAGTGAAATTTATTATTATTATTATATGTTAGGAATCCACCATCCATCCACTTGACAAAAATGTTCAATAAGTATCAAACCAATATATATATATATATATATATATATATATATATATATACATATATATATATATATATATATATATATATATAGAGAGAGAGAGAGAGAGAGAGAGAGAGAGAGGTAGAGAAACAAACTTAAAGCTATAACTTTTAATTCTCTCTACCATCATAGTCTCTACTGAATACTTGCCTTTCTAAATTTCTTATCAAACCCATTTGTACGTAACATCATCAAATATTTTTCTTTTATGCAAAGCTAAGTCTCTTCCTTTTTTATAGTTTTCATTTTTTTATTCTTACTTCAACATATATTTGAAACGAAAAGTCTGTTTTCAGCACAGGCTACAGCCTTCTTAAAATTTCACTTTTTTATCAGCTTCATGCAATTCAATGTACAGCGTAACAAGATAAACATAGATAATATAACAACCAGTAGCATTTTCTTAATCAGTTTTTGCTGATTTAAACAATTAAGAGAAACTCGATTTCTGAATGCCGAATTCAATGACCATTCATGGCTGACTGCACGCATTTTTTTGCTTCTTTTGTCTCTCTTATGAGCATAGCTAAGAAACATAATATTATATTTGCTTTTCTGATCTGTACGTCGGCTATGGATAATTTTCTTATGCTGCTTATAGTGGAATTTGTGGTTTGCGCCATGTGAGCTCCCTCTGCGAGTTCCAATATGCAATGACTTGCCGAAGCATCGTTAAAGCAACAAAGAAACAAAGGAATATGAACTTGTTGGCGTATATTTGTTTATTGGTCTATCTAATCATGAGATATGTGGTATGAGTACTTTTTTGTGTATATTATTTTGGAGATTATTGTTGGATCATAAATTATTTGTGTTACGATCGATTCTAAGGTCTTATCAGATAAATAGATTGAGAAAAAGAGAGGATTTGATAGTAAATCTTAGAGTACATTTGTTTCATAAAAATTCAATCAAAAATATAGGAGGATCTCTTAACAACTACTTGATCCTTCACACCATTTATTCTTCGTAAGAAATTTTATTTGCCACCATTTATTCATAATTGGGTGTGCATAGCTTAGGCTTCGTTTGGGAGGGCTTTTTAGTGCGCTTTCAAAGCAATTCGATTTTGATACTCGTTTGAATAATGTGTTTTTTTTGCGTTTAAAATTCAGCGGAAGTTTAGTCCTTTTAAAAGAAAAGAATAGTTTTGAAGCAAAAAGCTTTTCGGAATCAGAAAGGCACAAACTAGTCTTGTTTACTTAAATAATTTTTTGAGAGGCAGGGTATTACGTAGTTCATACTTAGAGAACTACTTTACTATGATTTATCACTTATTTTATTTATTATAAGAGTTCATTCTAAAGCACACTCTAATGAAAACTATGATGTTGATTATTTTTTTAGTGAAGAGAAATTAGCTCCTTTGTGGCCACTTATACAGCTCCAAAATCCTGATTCCTGATTTGTTTTTCTTCGAAAATTCATTAAATCCTAACCGTAGGATTCAATCATCTTTGTACATAAGAAGTCGAAGAAATATTAAACCTAATAAAGACGTTAGCCGAACAGCTTATACCTCATTTAAAATATTGGTGAAGGGTTGAAATCTCTCCCCAATAAAATTATTAAAAAAAAAACATAAATAAGATAATATAAACTAATAAGAATAAATATGACAACGAAAGGAAATGAGGAGTTTTTTTTTCTTTATATCACTGTCACATATTAATAAAAAAAAGAACTTATAGAAATTAAGATTAGGTGAAATAGTTACGCGAACTCTTAGAAGTCTCCCTGGTAGGTTCTATAATTAAATTAAATTAAATTGTTGTGTTCTCTGAATTTTTAGTAAAGCTTAAATTTTCAAATAAATTCATCAAGAATAATATTACTTTTCAGTTTATTTAAAAGAATAATTCAATATTCCCTCAAATAAAAATGAAATAAATTCTCTTTAGAATCTATTTGGGGTAGTTGTAGTTGCCTAAAAACATTGATAGAGCTGATGCAAAAAAATATTGTATAAAAAATAGCAATAAATATTATAATTTTTTATTATTTAAAAAAAAAGTAAGTTTCTGATAGCCACCACACTTTATCAGATTATATTGAGAAATTTAGCTTTCTGGTCACAACTTTTCAAAACACATTAAAAATAGGCACCTGTGTTGCGGTGAGAACTACACTGTAGGCAGAAAGCTGCCTTAAATGAAGCTTTAGGATTTGTTTAGGTTAGTTGTAGTTTTTTTAAAAACTAGTTGTAAAGTTGTTATGGAGAAAATAATTTTTTGAATAATTCAAACAATAATTTTTTTATAGCCACCACACTCTAATAACTTTAATTCTCAAAAACATCTTTTCATCACAAAACTTTCTAAAAAAAATCTAAGTTTGATACAATCTGATTGATTGATTTTTAAAATAAATATGGGCCTCTAATATACTTAGTTTAATAGATTTATACCGGTAAAATGTATCTCTTTTTTATTTTTATGTAAATTTTTTTAAAACGTTTAATGCTTAAAATTTAAATTATTAAGTTCTTAGTCTGTGTAGTCCGTGTCTCATCGGAGGTCGGTAGCCTGAATAAATAAAATTTAACATTTAATTTATATCATTGATAAAGCCATGTATGTTGGATTTTCAACAAAATATATATATATATATATATATTTATCAAATTAGTATCGAATTAATTATAAGACCAGCTCCAATACCAAAGCCTATATTTTTTTCATTACAATTCCTTTATGATATATATTTATATTTAATATAATTTTTTTTTTAAATTAAGTATTCACTTACTTCAAGTGATCATTAAATTAATAGGTAATTTTGAGTCTACTTATTTAAACAAATGTAATTTATTTTTACTTTATTTTAAAAATAATTTTGAAAATATTTTATTTTTTAAAAAAATTAATATTAATATAACAATCACATATTACTTGTCTAACATCTAAATTTTGATAAATATTTATAATATTTTAATATCACAATCATATTATATACTCATAAAAATGCGTATCCTATCTTAAAAGAGTGGATATTAGTAGGATGTAATGGTAAAATTTTATATATCACATAAATAAATATTAAAGTTTAGTTATATATTAAAACAATAATATATATATATATATATATATATATAGATAGAGAGAGAGAGAGAGAGAGAGAGAGAGAGAGAGAGAGAGATAAGATAAAAGTATGTAATCCCCTTGAATGAAAAGGATCACAATAATTTGATAAAAAATATTTGACAAAAAAATTTATTTTATTTAATATATATTAA
Source organism: Cymbidium sinense (assembly GCA_021442155.1). Lineage (NCBI taxonomy): Eukaryota > Viridiplantae > Streptophyta > Magnoliopsida > Asparagales > Orchidaceae > Cymbidium > Cymbidium sinense. Next base: position 189,672,986 of record CM038218.1, on the reverse strand, counting down.
ATAAAAAGAGCACTGCTAATTAAATAGCAAAATCAAATTTGACCACGTATTCAAAGTTGACACTTTTGCACCTCACTAATTCAATGATCACACCATCTTATAGGAAAATGGTAAACGTTAGGTTTACCTACTATTGCAAAATTTTAGTTTGGTGGGGTTCCATGAAATTTTTTATTAGCTAATTTCAAAAAATGGGTGATTTGAGAATGTGACTTGAACCTAACGAGATTTTATTATGTATATATATATATATATATAACCATGAATTTAGAACACAAAATCAATATAATCCCTTGGAAAATGGAGAGATTGGGCCTAGTTTTATAATAATTGCATATAAAATTTGTTTTTTGCAAAATATTTTATGTAACAGTATGTTCTCAAAGTCAGTGAAGTGAAGTTAGACTTTCATAAGTAAAATATCGAATGAGAAACATGGAGTTAACTATAAAGAACTGTTAACATGAATATAATATTATGTAGCCATGAAGATATGATTTAATATTAAAATTAAGTCCCAGCATATTATAAATATAATATTTTTATAAATAAATTATAAAAGAAATGCATATTTAAAATACTAATGTTTATCTTTTCTAATTAACAAAAGAACTACAAAAAGAAGTATCATATACTCAAATGAATCACAAGTAAATTCAAGGATAATATATATATATATTAATTTAATTATAATTATATTTTGATAATTTGCAAGTATTTTTTAATATTTAAACGTCGACAAGGAGCATTTAGTTAGGATCTTACATATTTCTATCTAGTCAAATCAATTTTTGTGGTTAAGCTGAAAATTTGAGGCAACCAAATTGAATAAGGATATAATTTAGGCTTTGTTTGGCTTAGATTTTAGTTTAGGAAAAAATTGGTTTAAAAGTGATTTTTGCTAAACTTTCGTTCTTCCAATTAGGAGAGCAGTGCGGACGGAATCCTTGTTTCGCTTTCTGAAATCAACCATAAACGGAGTTTTATTTAAACGTCATTTAGTAAAGCACCATATTCAAATAATTAAAAAAAATTAATTTTCACGCTCTCAACATCGCAATAAGCTTAAAACGATTCAATTCACCAATATAAGTGATAGATCTCAAATGATACGGCTCAATGAATGATTGAAATGATTGAATCATAGTCACATCAAATAGGTCTAACCAAAGTAATTAACCTAATTTTGATGAGAAAGCTCGCTTAAATAAGATGGCTTCTTCCTCTTTGTATGTTTGTGCATATGAGAGCCTTTCCAGTGAGATTAGATTTATAATTGCCAAAAGATTGACCGACCTTAGGACTAATCGCGAGCAAGCAACATGCTAGCAATCTCTATTATCATTGACTTATGCTTAAGCACATCCAATTGTCTTGGAAGTTCAAGAATTCCTTAAATTACAACATCTCTTATATTCCATTGTTTTTGAGTCATTCATCTCAATAGAGGATCTTATTTATATGAAATTGTTTTTTGAGATTGGTTCCTATTTATTTACCACTTTGTACAAAGAGGGAATGATAATTCTCAAATTTTAAATCATAAAAAAATTTACTATCTAGCAATAATGTACTTATTGTATCATTTTAATGGTGTTGTATCAACATATTAGTGATCAATAACACTATTTATGGGGCTGCCAAGTATCACCTAAACTACCATTTGTTTGGGTGAAATGGTTTAGGGACAAAGTAGTTTGACCTCATTTGCTAAAGGAAAGGCTTCAAACTCCTTGGTTCACTATAATAATAATAAAATTAAAATCAAATGATATCAAAATAGAACTTTTAACGATGATACATAAAGATAAATTATGCTCATTTTAAGAAAGATTATTTATAATTCAAAGAGGTATAGATGTAGTTTTTAGTCAGTTTATCAAGAGAGACTAATCTCTAGCCTCCTTAATGTATGGGACTAAAAGAGGATTTATGAGATAATGTAATTTACAAAATATAGGATAAACACATATGAATAATTTAAATTTAGGCCAAATCTTCTAAACAATCAAACAAAATATTATAGTTCTTATAGCAAATGGTTAATATATGGGATAATTATATGCAAGTGGGGGTTTTGATAAAAATTAGGATTTATAAGTAACCGATAAAAACTTAAAGAATTCATTAACCTAATATAATTAGCCTTTTTTTTCATATGATCTATGATTTTATATATGTAATTAATTAGCCTTTTTTTTCATATTTTGACTTTCTAGATTTTATTTGGTCTTTATTTCATCAGATTATATGGGAATAAACTATAAAGAGGCTCGTATATGCCCTCCTCATTTGATCCTCTTAAGGTTTATATGCTTTCTAAGCCACATTATTTCATTAGCATTCTGGAGATATCAATTCTCATAGCTCTTAAACCTTTAAATGCATATTTTATTATATAAAAAAAAGTAAAATCAAGGTTTTATTATATCATTTGTTCAAGATGTTGTGCATGCATCATCTTTTATTCAATCATTAAATCATTATAAGAATATTTATTATATTTAATTTTTAGATTTATCTTTTTTTATTAAATTTTGACAAGTCATTAAAAGATTTATTTATTTTATTTTGTTATGATATTTATGTTTGATAAAGCTCACCTTTGATGTGAGTTTAAGATTGTCAAGACATTTTTTTCCCAACTTAAAGAAGCAACACTAAGTTCATACTTATTACCATTTGACCTTAAGGAGCACCAAGGCCAACCCTAATCACCCCATCCATATTGAATGAAATAAATTTTTAGAAGTTTATTGTTAACTTAACTAATCAAAATATAGATCCTTTGTTTAATGATAAAAATAATTAAAGAATAACTTTATAAATATTTTAAAAGTTTAAATCACTCATATCACATTTAAAAATTGTACAAGTTATTTTTAGAGTTAATTAGAGTATTTTTTAATTAGTATTTAAGTTTAGGAGGGTTTAAACGCATCAATGTCATACGAAGCCTTTTTCGAATCTTCTCCCTCTCTTCATAAATATATAAAAATCATAAAAATTTGTAATCAATTTGAATCTCCATTTATATTTTTTAAAATATATTTGGAACACTAAGAAAGTATTAAACTTATTATGTTAGGTGTTTAAACTACCTAAATTAATTTTCACCATTTACAAATAATCTTATTGATTATTTTATAAGAGTAAATATTAATATAAAAATATCAAAATTATGAAAATCACTCATTTAATGGTTATAATTTATTTTTAAGGCAAATCACACCTATAGTTTATAATAAGTCATTAAGCTATTTTATGATTAGGTATTTAAACTCGGTTTGTCTATTTATCAAAACTCATAAAAAGATAAAGAATTCAAAAAGATGCTCAAATAACATCTAAGTTGGATTTTTTCATTCAAATATGCTTCATGATCTCCATTGAGTACTTCGATATAATTCATCATCTTAAGGTGGTACATTGAGGCCATTGAGCCCTAAGACTGATACATAGTTTAATGATCCTTAAGATGAATTTTGTTCATCCTTATGATCCATCACTCGCTTTGATTCTCTTGAATATATGATCAAGGATTTTGATATGTATTACCTAAATTTCTTTGTTTTTGCTAGAAAAGATCAAAACCCTGAATATAAGAAATATGGACTAAAAGTTGGTGGCCTCTATTCCTTCTATTTTCTATAACATAAAATTTCTCGAAATATTGGCTATAAAACTTTGGAATGATATGATACATCCTTTGGCATTCAATTTTTATTTCTCATTGTTTCTTCAAATTTCTTACCAATGAAATTTATAATGTAGAAAATATAGTAAGAAATCTTCTCAACCATCAAAGCTTAAATTGATGTAAATTTTGATTAATAAACTTATACACTCTCACTCTCACTTGTAAATTAAACATCAAATTTTTATTATATGGCTAATCAAATTAGCTTAGCACATTCTTGATTATATGATTGGAACACCTTTAGGCATCGTATGATAAAGGTGTAAATAGGATTGCTTTTTTTAAATCACTTGGTTGAGTGAAGTATTAGAGGGTTGGCTACATTATTTAGCTCTAATCATGTGCATTATATTAGAAATACAATTTTTAATATGTTCTTTATTGTGCAATGTCCTAAAATACAATAAATATTATGTTTGGCCTATATATATATATGGCCCTAATTTTTCATATAAACTTATTTTTTTATGTATTTTTAAGTTTAGGAAAGATTTTTAGGCATGTAAGAAGAACTAAAGTGATTGAGATATAAATTCTAACTATTCAAAGCTAAACATGAAGATCTTACATGCCATCTCTCATTTATGTATAAAATTAGGTCTAATTTTTAATAAGTAGCACTCATCCTCGTTATTATTTTTTGCATTCCATATGGTGTATTACAAAATCCAGATGCAACTAAACTTTATTATTTTGATATTCATTTTAATCATAATTACTTTCTATATTCTTTATGTATTATGATTAGCCAAGATAATTGTCAGGTTCTAAAAGATTATAAATTTTTTATCTACAGTCTTTCAAACAACCTAAAATCAACAATATAACTGATTTCTCAAAAAATGCAGAACCTCCTTAAAATAAAACATATTATAAATTAGGGTATCTTTTCTTATAAAATATTTCATAATAAAATATAAGAAAAAAGTCAATGATGTAAGACCAATAAATCTTCTCTCAACTTGTATAAAAAAAAGTCGTGAAATGTCATTTAATTAGTTTTAAATTTTAAATTTTAAATTAAATAGAGTATGGTCCTTTAGTCTTTCAAAAGAAACTGATGTGCCCTAATATTATAACACTTGAAGTAAATAATTATGATTGAAAACCCTTCTCAAGAGGCTTAGAAAGCTGATGAAAAGTTTGGTGAGCTTAGATATGACATGGAGTTCAAAATTAGGGCATAAAAGGGGTTGGACTACACTACAACTATATTTAACTTGAGAGTATAAAATTCCGCTTTTATATTTTAGTGTGATCAAATAGAATAGCTTAATACTTGAATCAAGTTGAAAATTGTAGAGTTAAGAGTTTAGTATCAATCTAAAAAACTTTCCAAAATTTAAAATATTATTATTTTTTCTTATAGGGACTAAGCCAAGAGAAAATATAGTATAATTGAAGAGACTATAGTAGCTTTAGAGTTTTAATGGACTAACTTAATGCATATAAAATATATGGAAAATACTTGAATGTGGTAGAAGAATGTCTTCAAAATAGTTTTAAATTTTTTGTAGAATTTGGTAATGGTCTAATATAAGTAATTATAGTATTTAATAGTAGATTAGGTCTAATTACTTCACTGGGTTGGCCAACCACCTTTATAAGTTTTTAGAATTAATTTTATGGGTGTTTTATTATGCGTGCTATGGGTTTAGTTTTCTAAGGTATATAAAAGATAAAAGAAAAGATTCACTGCAATATACATTAAAAATGCCAACATAGAAGCCAAATCAGTCACTTAATTGATTTGTGTTGGAGAGTTTATCAACCCCTCCTTACCAATCTTTAATTTCCTATCTTCAATTTGCTTATGGTAAATAGTCCTTCATGCTTAGCTTTAGATCTCCCAATTTGTGTTCTTGTAATCAAACTATTTCTTTTTATATTGACTTTAAAGAGTTGAAGTGTCATATAATAGTACATAAATTGTAAGTAGGGAGCTCTCTATTTCTTAAAAATAGTTTAACAAAAAAACATTTTTTAATATTTATCACTATTAGAGTTTTTATAATAAGATGTTGACCATTTGGTATTTCTATAAATAGAAAAGTTGTTTTGAACATTATTTATATTAATTAGAAGAGTTGCATGGGTAGAAGTGTTGGCAACTATGTCAACTTCAAAAGTGATTTAGGGATTAGTTTCTCGTGGCTTAAATTTAATATTATTTTTTAAGTAACTCATAATTAATTATAAGTTTCACTTTTATTATTTAATTTTTTAAAAATTTTAAAATTTTAAAATTTTTTATGAAATTTTAAATTCATCTCTCTTATGTTAGCGAACACTTCTTTAGTATTTTGCATTTGAATCATAATTCCATGTATGAAGAGGTATTATCATCAACTAGAAGCATTCTGATTTGCATACCATATGTGTAAGTTTATTTGAAATATTCAATGGTTAAATGCAAATATTGAAATATATTAACATGGATTTAATAAATGAAGTTATTACTACCTCGTTACCTATTTGAAAACTTATCACAATCCAAGATTTGCTCTATAACTAATATTTATGTGGTTTGATATTAAAGTTGAGTTTGGGACAGCTTGCTGCCTGCGGTGTGGCATCGTATCTCAGGTGGCGTTTCAAAAATTGCATTTTGAGTACATTTTAAAGAAACTATGGTGAAAAAGTTACATTTTTTTAACTTTATTGACAGAGTATGATGACAATTAGAAAGCTCTTATCTTACTTTTTAAAAATAATAAAAAAATATTATACTTAGCATAACTTTTTAGATAGGAGCTTCTTCAGCAACAGCTCTACCACTACTTCTTCAAATAGCTATTACTATCCCAAATTGACCTTAAATCTTATGGAGTGAGTAATTATGATTGAAAACCTTTTCCAAGAGGCTTATAAATGTGATGAAGGGTTTGGTGAAGCTTGATTTGATGTAGAGTTGGAGATTAGAGCATAAAAGGGATTGCCCTACATTGCAACCTTGCCCAACCCAAGAGTATAAACTTTTATTTCAAAAATTTTATGTGAGTAAAAGAGAGAACTCCTAGACTTCAATTATGTTAGAAATGGTAAAATTAAGAGTCTAATATTAATTTAAGAATAAGTACTTTTACCTTATCTTAATTAATCACAAGGCTTACACAAGTAATATATATATATATATATATAAATTAAATAAAATCATAGAGGGTGCATAACATTCATATTGATTTGCCTCTCATTTTATTATGCCAAATAGCTTGCAAATGCCTTTTGGACATTTTATTATTAGTACATATCCACCACATAAAAGAAATTAGACTATGATTTTAAGTCACAACTCTTATAAAAGAAATTATATCTATCTTGATGTAAAAAATTAGTCTAATATTATGCAATAAATAGTTTATCTAATACATAAATCTATGCACCAAAAGGAGTTTATAACATGTCAACCTAACTACACTTAATCTCGGGCAAATCATGCATCTATGGGTTATATCATACTACAACACCTACTATGTGCTAAAATCACAATGAAATTAAAAGTAACACATATGATTGTGACAAAACTATTAAGCTAGCATGTCTAAAAAATCTTATTAAATTAAGCCTATCATCTTAATCTTATTATATTTTAAAATATATGTTTGAAAGATATAAATTAAATTTTTTGAAAGTGTTGGCATTCCATATAGCTTAAGTAGTTGGTTTGATTTAAAAAATTAATTAAAGTGATATGCCCTAGATTATTTATATCCCTAAATAGTTATATGAGGTATAGATATAATAGATTGATTCTCATTGCGATGACTTAGGTTGATTGTACCTACTACTTAAATAGATGTGATTAAAAAAAAGCAAAGCCATCCAAAAAGGGTTGAAAAATTTAACTTCTTATAACCCTAATACTCAAAACTGGAGATATATGCTAGTTGCTTATTCTCTTGAAGAAATACAACAATTTTTTATTTAGATAAATTTACCCTTAATGAAGAATAACCTCTTGTATATTGATTTTATTGTTAATAAAATTAGAACTTTGTTGAAATTTGATTTGAACCTTATTCAAATAAGATTTGAATTAGTTTGATCTTAGTTTGAACATTAATTTGAATTAAGATTCAAACGCTTGTGCACATTCTTGCTTTGTAGGTGTGAGGGAGAAGGGGAGTTTGCGATTGGAGCTCTTCGGGACAAGTTTCTATGGCCTCAATAGCGTGTGAGGAAAAGAGAAATCATAGATGAAGCATACTAGACATGTATTTAAAATAACGGCTTGTGAAGAAGAAAATAAGTTTATGATGAAAGCTCGCTAAGGATATTGATATGAGATGTATTAAAAAAAATTATCATGATAACTTTTATAATCATGAAATAGTTTTTTCATAACTTAGGTAATCAATGGGAGAATTATTGTTTAAGAAAAAGATGATTTCATGATGGTAGCTCTCAGAGTGCGTCAATATAAGTGACAACTTATGGAAAAGAATAAGCTTTTGCAACAAGAGCTTATTGAGGGCATTACAAGGTAGTGACATGTGAATGAGAATAGGCATTTATGGTTTGAACAAATAATTAAATTATGATTAAAAATCATACCACACATTAAACTTAAAGAATGTGAGATTTAAGATTCAATGGTTCAATCTAAAGTCAAATTGGATAATATAATAAATATTAAAATCAATTTAATTTGATTTAAATAATGATATTTTTATCAATTAAATATACAATATTCAAATATACAATAATTTATAGCACTTTGCTATCGAACATTTTAAATATAACTCTAAATCAAATTTTTAGGATATGTAATTTAATAAATATTTATTTTTTAATATTAATTTCTTTAGCCATGTGATATATTAAAAATAAAATAAATAAAATCAATTGAGGCTCTCTAAAAAATAGATTGGGTCATTGGTTCAACTATGTGCTCTGGTTGGTTTCATGCATATAGATAATTTTTGACCTAAATTGAAATGGTTGAAGGGTTGGTCAATCTGATTTAATTTCTAAAATCATAATTTGAACCAATTTTGAATAAAGTTTCTAATTTGAGATATATTTCTTTAATTTTGAATATTATAAGTCATATGAACAAATTGGATATTGAAAATGAGAAATTTTACTTTTTATAATGGTAATTATAAGAATTTTAATTAGATGTTATGCCGAAGATGAATAATAACATTAAGTCGGCGCAACACATTTTTTCAACAATTGAGTCAGATGATTCTTTGCTATTCAACAATTGGATTTAATCTAATGGTTCAACTCCTCCTTAAAAATGCAAATATAAGCAAGATTAGGTTTTACTTAGAATCATTTCTTTTTTCGATTTATATATTTAAGAAAAAAATTTAACAATTAGATTCTATCTAATGATCGATAATGAAGCTTACATAATTCAAATTGAAAATACATGTTATCCAAACTTATTTTTTTTTAGAATGGGTATCACAAACATTTCTCTAATATTATAATCACAAGCGTCGCATTTATCCTTACGTGTGGTTCTTTCAAATAAATCTCAAGAGGAATCGAAGGCAGGTTGGGAGGTTCAATCTAACAAAACAGCTAATGGGTTGTTATTCGAACTTTGATAATAAAAATTATATATGAGATAATAGAAGTCCATGAATAAATATTTTTTAAAAGATATTTTTTTGTTAAGAATAAAATTGTACTTTTCAAATAAATCTATATTTTAGGCAATATTATTTATTTATATATATACACACATAAGGATTTAGAAATTTTCAATTTTTTTTTGAGTTTAATATTTCTCTCTGTTGTGGGTCAGAAAGGAATTAAAAAATAAAAATTATAATTTTTTTTGAGATATATGAGCGATTTAATTATAAATTAATTTACATGACGAATACAAATATTTGAATATAAGATTTTTTTTTGATTAAAAATCTAAAATTTTAACAAGTTAGGATGCCTTGTAGAAAATTAAAAAAATTCGAAGTTTTATCTATTTTTTTCTTCATAAAAGAAGGTTCAATGTTTTGCGGGGCGTCTCTCCTCTGTTTTCTTTAATAAACCCTAGCTTCCTCGGTTGGTCGTGTTTCCTCACCTCTGCTTTTCATTTCTCGCCTCCTTCACAAATCTACGGTCTTTTACTCGTCGCTCTATCCTCCTACGGTGGAGTGAAGGAACCTTAGAAGGCGGCAGCCATGATCTGCGCGAGTATGCTTCATGCTACCATTATTTACGCTTGTTCGCTTCCGTCTTATACTAAACGGTTGCTTGTTACTGTTTCTTTTAGTTTCCGGCGAAGTGCCGGAGGATCCAGTAATATCCAAGAAGTCCGGGCTTCTGTATGAGCGCAGGCTGATCGAGCGCCATATTGCTGTATGTTTTACGGGACCCTACACTCTACTTACCGCCTCGGAGTATATTCTATGTCTAGGGTTTTATAGTCTCGATGCTCGGTTTAGTCTTAGTTTATTCTACAATTTCCTTAGTTGTATTATGAGGTCCGTTGTCCGTTTGCATTGCATTTCGCATAAAATTCTTTCATTTCGCAGCTATACCTGATTCTTGCTTGCTGTTTATAGGATTATGGAAAGTGCCCTGTTACAAAGGAGGAGCTTGCGATGGATGACATCTTACCTGTGAAGACTAATAAGGTGCTCACTGTCGATGCCCATGAAATTTAGTAGTGCCCTAGTGGTGTGTTGAAGTTTTGTTTTTCTGGACAGGCCTTGAAAAAACAACAAATACAATTGAATCACTCTTAGTATTTTTATTTCCAGTTTATTTATTTTGCACTTCAACTCTGCCCAAGGATGGCATATGTCTCAGCTAAGACTTGTCGGGGTTATGATTGTGTAATTGTTGTTCCGGTTTGGGGAATGCATTTATCTTCGGAGTCAGGTTTTCTTTTCTGTTTCTAAAAGAATTAGATGAAAATATGGTTATGATTTCAACTGTTCATTTTCTTACCTATTGTTTTTTTTTGCCTTGGAGAACGTTCATGGCAATAACGCTCTTTACTTGCTGGTCGGCCTTTTTACCATATAAGTGCTATGCAGTTATATGCAAAAATTGCATTTTTTTTTGTTAGCATTTTCATGGACTATGAGCCACTGACATGCACTAAAGAAATCCTCAGAAAACTATAGTGGGAGGCTACTGTATTTATGTACGTTATAATAATTCTAAAAGTGAGAAGAAAATGCTAATTTTTTGAATTCCTCCATCATGAGTTATTGAAGTTATGAGAATTCAAGATTTTCTCTCAAATTTTTTAAATTAATTTTTTTTTTGTTTTAACTATCTGGTAGATAAGGCCAGCCCTCTCAAAAGATGCTAAAAATGGGCTAGAGAGACATAAAAAGGAATTGCTAAACAGAAACGGTTGCAACTATTGCACTTTTTGTGTTTTGAGCCTAGTGTCGGCATGATCCATTTGAGATTCATGATTCCCACAACTACACCATTATGACCTCTCTTAAGTTTTCAACAATTCTAGCATCAAATTGCTCCCTTTGAGGCACACAATCCATACAATGCCAACGTGCTCCTATCATCTGTGATGCCGACACCTAAGAAATGACATTATCCCACTTAAATTTGTGACTTGCCATTTGTGTGCTTCCAATGTCCTCTTTGGCATCAGTAGTTTCATAGGTGGTTGTGGTGCTCCATTAGTGTTGAGTTCTAGCTTGGATAATTTAGTTTATAAGATATGCAAGACCTATTTTTTCTTTCTTATCCTGGCTTGATTTGGAGATTCATAGGCCTTTTCTTTGTCTTATGGGAACCGTGGAGATAACGTTGACCTTAATAAGGAAGAGAGGAACTATGCAAAAAAGAAGACACGAACAATCACTAAAATTTCTACTTCATGCAATGGAGCCAATCATTTGCAGTATCCTATGTGAATAAGTATTGTCTGTAGCTCATCAAGGTTCAATCATTTATGCAAAATAAGGAGTAATTGTATGTTCATGTTGGCATTGGACTCCTATGTCTTTGAGTTCCTACTCTTATGATGAGTTCTATTGGCAGCCGGTGCTTCATCCGTTACTAATATACTTGCTTTGATTCCATCAATAATTGTAGTCCTCTCCAACATGTTTTTGGTAATGTGCACACTTTGAAGCAATATATTTTTATGCTTGTTTGTGTGTGTTGTGAATGGCCACTGCAATAATTTTAATTATAAACTTATGGTCACATTCACAATGATTGTCCTTGCAATCCACTGTTTGATGATCAAGTTATATACATGCATGCATATATATGTATGTATGTATGTATTTGTATATATACATATGCATTTATGCATATATATAAACATCCCAAACTTTATAGTTTCTTTATAAAAAGGCTTCACTATGTTCGCACAAATTGGACTCATTGGAGAACTTAAAGAGAATGAAGGCTTTGTAAAATTGATTTGTTGATGTGAAGGCTTGACCAAAGAAAAAAAAATGCCAATGGTGATCACATTTCACAATTTGGATGAAGGTTCCATAAAGCCAACCTATCCACTATCCACAATGGAGTAAGATAAGTCCTAACATTATATATATATATAAGCATGGGGCTTCTTCTTTATACTATAGTATGATCTATTACCATTCAAAAAGTGGCTCTTGGTTGTAAATATTTTAGGAAGGTTAGAGCACGACTGTGGTTACAAATGGTTTAGCCCTTGAGGATGGGAGTTTCTTTTTAGTAACCTTGGGCCTTGGCATTATTTTAATTTCTTTTAACTTGGTGGTTGAATAAAGATTATCTACATATCTTGATATAAAATTATAAACTTGAATCTTTAGTTAGGGATATCAATGCAGGCATATTTGTTTGAATTTAGTTTCAGTTATATTTTTAGGTTTGTAATAGCTTGTGGGAGGATCATGTTATTGAAATTTTAGGGCTTGTGTTAACTTAATTAGTATTGAGTGATTTAGGAGGATTCAAAATCAACTAGTCAAGGCAATAGTTAGGTCTAGATCCAAGCCGAAAGTTAGACTTAAGGTTATGCACAGAGAACTTAAGGTTACATAAAGGCTACATGATAGTCTATATTGAAATCCAAGGAGGAATAAAAGGAGTTCATAAAAAATACAGCATATTTCTCTTCTACATGCAAGGCTACGTCCAACCCATCAAGAAGGAGTGGAAAAATTGTGGTTATTAAGATAAAAGAAGGTTCTACTTCGATAATCTATGGAATGCCAAATTCAAGGAATGAATTAGCTCTAATATATAATCTTCTTTTATCTGAAGCCATAAGGGAGAAAGATAATTTGGGAATATTTAGGGAGCAAGAAGGAGGCAAGTAGAGGACGAATAAGAATCAATCAAAATAAGGTGAAGATCAGTGAAGAATTAAATGAGAAGAAGATCTAAAGGCTTCAAAGTCAAGGAATCCTCAAGAGGTTTGGTATGGGATATCTTTATCTAATATTGTCTGCTAATTTCATTACATTAATCCTTAATGCAGTCCCTCTTTATTTTTAATAAGCCACATACTGCTAATCACATTGGCCATTAACATACAATATTGGAAGATTTTATTATATTCATTTATTATGGAGTCCCATCTATACAATAGAATATATAAGATCTTATTTTTATCTTCTATGCTCGATTTATTAATTAAGGGTGCCACAATGTTTTTGGCTTGTGAGTTGAGGTTTTTAAAAATAAGAACAACAAGATCATCTCTTTTTATTGGTGAAGGTCATTAAACCCACCACTATAGATGGAGACGCTGATGGCTAATTAGCGAGGTTTAGAAAGTAGATCGAACAAGCTAAAAAGTTTTATGACCATTGTCATTGAATAGATGACGTATTGAAGACACCAAACCCTCTAAAATAGAAGGATGCTACTATTTAGTTTGATCTCATAGAAAAAGAGCTATGTTTGTGATCTTATAGAAAAAGAGTCATGTTCTTAAATGGAGAGGAAGGAGTCTTGAAAGCTTCTTTTGATGATGAGGAAGAGAAGAAAATAATTCTCTTCGCTTTAGACTCTAACATTCATTTAGGGTGGATGCAAAGTATGACGTTCTCATGTTTTGACAAGTCATCATTTTTACAGAATGTAGATGATTTGGTTGATTATCGTGTAACATACTTATTCGTTTATATATCAAATTATGTGTAGATAATATCATTTGTTTGACATAAAATATCTCCAAAATGGATATGTGTGGTGGAATGCTGACTCTTGGAACCTCTTTTAGTTTATATTAATGTGTGTTGAGTGTTTGCTTTGGTCGTAATTTTATCCCATTTTCTAGGGGAGGAAAAATTGGCTGATGCAACAATGAGGCAAAATACACTGGTTTGTGTTGGAGTGTACACCATATATTAGTAGGAAGGCTTTACCTTTGAATTTTTCTTTGAGAAGTCCATTTTTTAAAGTGTAAAGTCTCGTAAGAGAGCTAAAATTATTATTCTCAATGAATATTTCAAAGGAAAGCATGGTGGCTATGGATATTGAGGAGAAGAGCCAAGAATCCCAAATGCCAAAAACTCATTTACAATAATAAGTTTAATGGGGAGTTGAAGGAAGAGAAGAAGTAGAGTCAGAGACTTCATTGCAATCACTACAAGATCAAAGGTCACTTAGATCATAACTATAAATCAAATTTGGTGAGGCATGAGGAGGCTAAAAGACTCTTATTACCACAACCGATGAAGTGGTATAATTGTCATTTGTGGTAAAAGAGTATTATCATTGTTGGAAAATGATAATGATTATCAAAGGAGTTTTCAATTTAAATATTTAGCCTCATGTAATTATATCTCATGATGGTGGTAAGAATTTAATTTTTGTCACCCTAATTGAGATAATAGGGTTAGTTACCACATGCCCCCTACTCCTTATGCTTTAAGGTGGAGGAAGAAAGATTTTTTGGTTTAATAGTAAGAGAATTGTCTATGAGATATGTCATTCTTGATAAATTTGAATGTTGTAACTACGATGTAGATTTCTTGGAATCTATCATGTAATCCTAGGAAGTCCACATTTATGGGATAAATACTATATGTAGAGCTGGAAATAAAATTATATTTTTAGGACGCATAATTTCACAAGTGCATTATCAAAAGGAAGTGTATCAGGCACAAAGAATGACCATCTTTCCATTACTATAAGGATTTCTACATCCATCCCACATCTAACATCATTCTAAGAGCTTCAAAGTAAATAAAAAAAAAAGAAAAGAAAAATAGAGAACTAAGAAAAAAAATCTAAGAAGCACCTCATTTTTCTAGTTGATGTAGGAGTAAAAATAGTAGCATTTTGCCAATCTAGGTGAGCCTTATAGTCGAGACACCCTTATAATGCTAACTAGCACAAATGACTCACAAAAGGAAAGAGATGATTTATGTCTTTTACAATTTGAAAATTACAAATGATTTCTAAAAGGCAAAGTAATGATCTATGAGGTTCTAACATGAACTAGTCTTAGTCAAATGTTAGGCCGAATCAAAGGCCAAAGTTAGATCCACTATTATACTCATGTCAGGCTCAATCCGAATAGGCGTATGGAGCATGTATGGCTACTAGATAAGCTTACATAAATTTTTTTGGAAGGATAGGAACATATTTAAAATATTTTATTAATTGCAAGTAGTGTAGAAGGCTAATTACAAATAACTAGGGTATTATGTTAATTATAGATAAGGGTGTCTCCAGATTAGTTATATACTGAATTTCATACATAAGCCGAGGCATACTTTGCTGAAATTATGGTACAAGACAGATTTGAATCTACGACAACAATTCTAAGAATTGGGGAGCATACTATTTTAGCTAAAGCTTGTTTGTATAATGGGCTTACATTCAAATCCAAGGAAAAATAAAAAGAAGCTTATTAAAAATACCCACAAATTTCTCTTAATTGCATGGTTAGCCACTTGAAGAGGAGAGATGATGCAGTTACAAAATAAAATTCCTAAATAAGGGGTTATGCATATCAAATGCACAAATCAATGGATTAGGTCTTTTTACTTATTTTGTAGGGTTGTTATCTATTGTGTTTGTTTTCTATAAATACCTAGGCTTTATGCATGGTTATTCATTCAATCATTTATTTAAATGCAATATAATTGAATCTAAGGTCTGCCATGTACTCTCTTTCTTATCTATCCTATTCTAGGTTGCCAAGGGTCTCCACTCCAAAAATTCAGTCACCTAGCTTTCTCTCCCTAAGGCTGATCCTTAATTGTTCTCTCCATACTACCACCTCTCTATATTCAATCTCTTTTTGCTTGAGAGCTATAAAGGAGAACTGCTTCATTCAAGGAGCAAGGATGAATCTATTAAGCAATGAAGAATAAGGAAGAAGATGATCCAAATGATTCATGATCAAGGAGTTTTTAAGAAGTTTGGTAAGGTCTACCTCTTGCAAGTTTGAATTATTATTCTCTTTAGCAATTTCCTTAGTGTATGTCCTCATTGTTTTTTCTACTTGATATCCTACAAATTGCTTTGGTCAAAGGAAAAATCTAATTAGGGTTTCTTTGGAGATGCTCACCTATAAACCTTATAATCTATAGTAAATTATTTTATGCTCCAACATTTAATAATCAATGCTAACCCTTGGCCTTGGTTAGTAATCATTTGGTTTTTCAATAATCAATGCTAGATTATTGACTTGGTCCTTGATTCACACACTCCTTTAGCAAATAGTATTGCAAAGAAAGGTTCACCAATAATCAATCATCTTAAGGTACATTTGGGAGGGTGTTCTGTTTGCGGTGTGGTTCAAACTGCACCGTTGAGGTATTTTGGGAACAACGGAATAGCTACGCGATGATGTTGCGGAAAAATGGGAAAGGCTGTTTTCCAACCCACCTTAGCTATCTATGGTGGCAGCCAGAGAGTTGCGGTGTGATTTATTTTAAATAAAAAAAATTGTATACCTATCGCAGCTTCTTCATACAACAACTTTTTCTACAATAGTTCCACCATTATTTTTCATATAGCTGCAGCTGTCCCAAACAAACTCTTAATCTAGGATCATGGGAATGAATAGGGATTATTTATTTAAATTATAATTTGTTGATGTTCAAGAAGAATTTTTCCCCGGTAACTTTCTTATTAATTGTATCATTTTTGGTTTGCTAAACCACTATGGAAGACATGAATGATCTCCATTATTTATGTTCCTTAGGCCTCATTAAATGAAGGAGTCTTGTTGGTCTTGTTCTACTGCTCAGTGCATCTATTCTTGGCTGGTTAATTGGATTATTGAGGTGCTTTCTGAAATTTAATTTGTAGATCATGATGCAGAAGTGCCTATTATGGAAACTTCTATAATTAACATAATTAGTTTTTAGTTAATATTGCGAAGATCTTGAAACATGATTTGTTTTGGTGAATCTCTTTTGACTTACACTGGGAAGTTAAGAATGAAGGCTAGCTGTTTTTTTAGTTCATTTTTGCAAAATCTACAATAATTTAAAGAATTAATTTGGTTTAATTTATGCTAATAAATTTAAAGATTAGGCTTGCGCTTATTAAAAAAATGTATAACTAAAGAGCTTCCTGAATGTTTTGCAAAATCTAGGCTAAGGATATTACATTTTTTATAAAACAAGTGAGGCATAAATTGTATTCCTTTTTGGTTTGCACACAATCTATAGGCATTATCTTAGTCACATATATTATTTAACTTATTCTCAGATTTGTGGAAATCAAAAAATCATATTGTAAACAAAAAACAATGTAAGGCACTTAACAACCTAGTTTAGTTCAATTATTAGGGATTGTGAATTGTATTCTTTCTGGTTTGCACACAATCTATTAGTAGCATTATTTTAATCATAGAGGCTATTTAATTTATTCTCAGATTTGTTGAAATAAAAAAAAATCATATTGTAAACAAAAAACGATATAAGGCACGTAACAACCTAGTTTAGTTCAATTATTAGGGATTGTGGTCCTCAGAAATAAATACTGACAAAATGAAGCTCTGCAGAAGAGTTTTTGAACTCTGGTGGCTGTCTATGCTGATTGATGAAACTCAAGGAAAGTTAGTGCTGGATCCTTGTAACTTTTTCTGTAAATTTTTGTAGGCATAAGTGGTAGCTTTGTGCTTTACTGGTATTTTTAATCATTGTTTACTATTGGTCATTTGTTATTTGTCAGATAAACTAGCAAAGGACTTCGGCCTTCCTATCTGTTTGTTGGGCCTATAATTGTTCTTTTTTGATATTGTTCTTTAGGTTTCTAAGCAGTCATAAAAGGTTATCTTTATATGGCTGTTAGCATCAACATTGCCTTGTTTTGAAAATCAAATTCATACTGTGATTTTTGCCAACAAGATCAAACTCAAGATTTTGTGTGACAGGAAATGCTCTTTGAGTTTGTATATTTTCTTCTTTGTTTTTCTCATCATAGATGGGGAGTTACACTATTTTTCATATTGAAATTTATTCTTAAGTGAATCAAATCAAGCGACATTCTAATTCATTAATTTTCTGCCTACATTTATAACTTGTAGGATTAGAATTATTAAAACTCAATGCTCTGACTAAAATAGAACTATCAGCATTGTAGGAAGTGTTTAATTAGCATTTTTTTGGAGTTGTTTTTATTTTGGAGCAAATAATAGAATGAAGTGTGAGCCACGTGAAATAAGCACATTAAAAGATATGAACTTACATGTTTTGATATTTATTCAAGCCTTTGATCATCAAAAGTTTTATGCTTTGCCATGTTTTGCGCTTCTCGATCATTTTCTTAGAAAAAAATGATGATATGGTGATAGTTGTCTTGAGTTATTATGAAGTAGCCATGTTTGAATTTAGTTTCATCGAGATGAGCTAAATCTAAACCTATTTTTATGTATACTTTGTAATTCTGAGACGACGACCATGTCATCAGCTTCTTGTATGTAAGGTAGACAAGGGACATTATTAGATTTCAGTGAATAGGTTGTCGAGCACCTTCTATCAATATTGACTCTTGGGTACTTATCAATTGAAATGTATTTCATTTAGATTAAAAGTTGGTAATGTTAGCACAATTATGTGAAACCCACAACAAGCTATTGCTTGTATATTATCAGAATAATTTAAAAATCAAATATTCTTTATTTTTATGTTATGCTCTGATTCAATGTCGTTGTTCACAGGTGGTGAAGCCTAGACCATTGCAGGCTGCAAGCATCCCAGGATTGCTAGGCATGTTTCAGAATGTAGGCATTATTGAATTCTGCTTGTTTCATAATGTTGTTTTTGTTTCTCATGCTATAATACTTTCATATGATATATTTAAATTCTTTTTGTGTATTTGCAATCATAAATTCTTTTTTCTATTAACATGCACTTATTCAGTAGAAAGCTATAACCTAAAATAGTTAGGATAAAAGGCCAATGATGATGGTGATAAGATGATTCTTGCTTCGTTTTCTAAATTTTGATTTTTGATGAATCAATTTGCAGTCTTTTGTAATTTATGTTTTTTTAAATGTTTTTTTTATATCAAACTGAGTGGGGAATTTCTGGTTGTGCTTATCTGCTTGCTTGGTATAACCATGAATTAACATCAAATTCTCACTTAGGCTTTTCATTAAAATACTCTCCCTGTTAAACACTTTGTGATACATCTGGGCTTATTATGAAATTGAGAAAATGGAATATGAGACTTCAGACTTGTATATATGAAACTGAGAACTGCAGCAGTGTGGGTTTTTGGTTTATAAATCTGCATCCATCACAGATGGTGGTGATCATGATCATCAAGAACTCCTTATCCACCTATTTCTTTTGTGTTTTTAGATGAAACTACCATATAGAAATGGTTTTCTTATTTTTGAAACTTTCTTTGAGTTAGGCCCTTTCAATGTGATTAGTCGCTAAGGTTAAACTTATCTTTTCTCAAATTGGTGCAACTATTTATATTTTTGATTGATGCCAATTCTGGCATTTCTTCATGATTAATTCATGAATTCAGCTAATCTTGTCTCTGCTCTGATGATCTGGATTAACTTTTAATTTGCTGGATTCATATGCTTTTGTGGGCCCATATGACAACAATAGTATTATGGCAGGAATGGGATGCTTTGATGCTATGTAATTTTGCGTTGGAGCAGCAGTTGCATACTGCAAGGCAAGAACTTAGTCATGCCTTATATCAGGTATTCTGTTTTTCATGTAGTTTTTTGTTTTCTTATTGAGGAACTTAATATACTGCCACTTTTTCGTGTGCTTCAGTGAGTAATACTAGTGATGTTACAAACTTGTAAATTATTTAAAATAATATGTTATCTATTTGATGACAAAACAAATGTACTGAGCATATCGACTTTTATGATTAATGATTCAACGCATGAGAACTAATAATTGTTGAAAATTTTAATTGTCATGATAGCCTTACATGATTTTTAACATTTCTTCATTAAGCTCATAAGAAACTGTTGTTGTGAGATGCGGTGTTGTAATTGGAGATGAGCATTGCAAGTAAATGGTTTTTTGAGTACATTACCTTTGATGTAAATGTTCTGGTATGAATAACTGCAGAAGTGCAGAACTCTTATTATGGGTTAGTGTTTGAGTTATTATAGATGCATTTTAGTTTGCAAAGGCGCCTGAAACTCATTGGAAAAATGTAGGTTGTTTCTAATGTATGTAATTGATAAAGGAAATATTCATTGTTGATGTTCATGGATTTTACCATTTGTCCTGCACCTGTAGAGAAGTTCCCAGATTGCTTCCTCCATCTCACCAATTCTGTTTGTTGTTTCTTCCCTTTTTATGTGTTACTGAATTCAAATTGTCTGATCACGTCTTGTTACTTTTTTTTTTTTCGTTATTTCTATTCAGAAAAAGTATTTTTGCTATCCATGGGAAAATTGTGGATTATCTCTTCTAGTAATATACCTAGCTTGTACTTTAAAATATTTATAGAATTGAATCAATAAAAATTTCCACATTTTTATATGATATTAAAGTATTTCCCTTAGCTCTGTCCCATATTTTTCTCTCCTATTTTTTTTTTTTTTTGCTAGTTCTTGCTTAACCCCTTCTTAAGATTTGGCAGCAAAGAAAGCATCTACTACTAGGTGATATCCAGTTCTAGTCTATATATTCTAATCAAAGGCACCACCTTATTAGAGATCTTTGCCATGTTTGTTATCTGCCACAAGCTGGCAGAATTCTATCCATGGTTTTAATTTGTAATGTTGTCTTTGAGAAAGCAATGGAGATTGTCTTATAGGAGTGTGATTCATGCGCCAAATGAATAAAATCCCAAGTTTCATCCATGGATGATGAAAATTTGTATGATGATGTCTTGCCAAGTAAATTTCATGACAAATGAAATTGAAGAAAAAAGTTTACGTGCTGCAAAACTAGCAATGGTTGTGGGAGAATATTAAATATAAGGCATCTTTTTTTGCATTGATGAAGCCTTCTTTGTGATTTGATTGGAAGAAAATTTGAGAAATGTAAGGTTGGAGTGTGCCTAATGATTCTTATGATTTTGACAACTTTGCTCTTGCAATCCATGTAATTAAATTCAACTATGGTGGTGATAGGGGCAAGAAAATGAACAAACTTTAGTGCGGTTGTTATCACACGATAAGACACACTCATGACAATTGCTAGAAGATACTAAAAAAACCTTCTTACTACAAATCATGAACAACAATAATTTGAGAAGTTCATGGCACCCCTATTAATATTGTGACTTGAATATCATTTGTCTCAATTCCATTTAATGAAAGGCAAATTTAATTTTTTTCAATGTTGCCATAACAATCACCATAGTCTCAACAAATCTGTCAGATCAATGGACTTGTGAGCTTAGTTTTTGTTACTGAAAAAGGTAATCCTCTAAACAGTTCTATTGTTACATCTAGAAAAGTAAGAAATAAGATTATCAATTTAGATTGATCTCATAATTGGCGATGCTCTGATTTTTTGAGTATAAGCCATACTTTAGAAACCTCATTGTTCAAACTGTTGATGTATTCTTTTTTGCTGTTGTTGGCATTATCTCTCACTCATTTTCAAAGGACATTGTTCTTAAATTTGTGATTCATGTTCTAAAATTTGATTGGAACCTTTTTTTCCATCATTAAAATTGTTTTTGATCTTAACTCAAAAAATATGTGAATTTTTAGTCTGGTCAAAAAAGAGGAACATTGATAGTATTAAGATGGTTGTTAGTCTTTACTTTCCAAGGAAACAAGATCATGATCTCTACTTTATAAGGAAAGAAGACCACATGTATAGTTTCATCTTTTAGCATAGATAACGATAATGCCCTTATGGTGTGGCACTATTGCTTATGCCATCTAGATTTCTTGTATATGAAAAGATTATTTCCTACCTTGTTCAAACTAAATTCTAGATCTTATCAATGTGAAACTTGTCAATTATCCAATGTCCAAACCCACTAGAACTCTTGTGCTAGTTATGGGCACAAACCAACCCATCAATTTTTCTCTTTTCATAGTAATGTTTAGGGCCATGTAGGGTCAACAATATAATTTTTTTTAGATGGCTCTTTATATTTGATGATGATCACTTCAGAGTCATGTAGTTGTTCCTTATGAAAGATAAACTTGAAGTTAATACATATTTCAAAACTTTTATAAGGTGGTACAAACTTATTTCCAAGCTAAAATCCAATTATTTTTATTGGCACAAACCCAACCCATCAATTTTTCTCTTTTCATAGTAATGTTTAGGGTCATGTAGGGTCAACAATATAATTTTTTTTAGATGGCTCTTTATATTTGATGATGATCACTTCAGAATCAAGTAGTCATTCCTTATGAAAGATAAACTTGAAGTTAATACATATTTCAAACCTTTTATAAGGTGGTACAAACTTATTTCCAAGCTAAAATCCAATTATTTTTATTGGGTTCTACAATTCTATTTTTTGGATCTCGGGATTGTTCATCATAAGCACATGTGATAACACTTAACTACAAATTAGAGTTGCGGAAAGGAAAAATGATAATTTGATGGAAGTGGCTCGATCAATTATGCTTGCAAGTTTCAAAATATTTTAAAGGAGAAATTATGCTAAATGCATTTCTTATCAATCAAATGCCCTATCAAATTTTAAAGTGCCAAAATCTTTATCAAACTCTCTTTTAATTTTATCCTCATGCTTGAATTGCCCTGTTCATTTCAACCAAAATCATTAATGCATTACTTTTGTCCACATATGTTGTCAACTTCTATTTTCTTGGGGTACTCATCTAACAAAAAGTAGTATAAGTGTTATTCACCACAGACAAAAGTTTTCTAAACTACCATATATGCCACCTTCGAAAATGAAATCTTTTACACCAAAGTTGATGTAGAGGAGAATTTAATGAAATATCATCTTTTGGTATATTGAGCATGCTATTGATGTATTCTTGCTTTTGCCATCAGTCCAAATTATCTCGAACATCATCTTGCAAACTCCTCTGAATTCAACAATCACTATTTGGGCTCAATGCACAATGCCTCTACTAAAGAAATGATTATTTATTTCTAGAGGTTGAAAATTAAGGAAGGAATATTGATCCATGCACCTTTTCAATCAAACCATAATTTTGAACTTAATCTAGAGACCATTCAACTCCATATTAATAATAAAACCATTGAACCAACTTTATGTTATCTCAATCAAGTAATTGATGTTAAGAAAGATGTTATATCTTGTGCCAAGCATCCTATTAGCTTTTTTAATCATATGACAAGTTAGATCCTAACTATTTTCCTTGGTTATATCATTAATGAATGTTCGAATTCGAAACAAAATTCAAGTTCTTGGGCCACCTCATTGGAAGCTGTTGTAATAGAAGAAATAAAAGTCCTCGAAAGAAATGGCACATGGAAAATCACTTAACTTTCAAAATGAAGGATACTAGTTAGACGTGAGTGGATTTTCTCTAATAAATACATCCTTGATGAAATTTTGAAATGATCTAAAGCTTGTTTGTTCAATGAAGGTGTGAAATGATTTAAAGCTTAGTTGGTAACCAAATGTTTCACTTAGTTTTGATAAACTATGCATAGATATTTTCTTTGATTGCTAAACTTAAATCCATTTGTGTAACGCTATATTCCTTGCGAAAAAGTTGGGTAGGCCTTCGCATCATTTAGATATTTAAAATGTTTTTTTTTGAATGGTGATCTTGGAGAAGGGTATGTGAATGCCCCTCTTCACTTTAGATTCAATTCAATATTGGCAATGCGTACTAGCTTAGGAAATTGTTGTGGGATCTAAAGCAAGCACTACACATAATTTGACTAAATATGATGTTTGGTTTAGATGCATGAATTCTTTTAAGGTTAACTTAATATCATTTTATTCATAAAATATATCTTAAGTTACAAGATTGCCCTACTGGTTGTTTTTCTTGATGGCATTATCCTTACTGGAAGTATTGAGGGAAAATAATTAACGTAAAGTATCTTTTGGCACAAAGAATTAATATTAACAATTTTGGACCCTTTTGATATTTCTTAGGTAAAGCACTTGATGGAAGGGTGTCATTTATATATCTCAGTGAAAGTATGATCTTGATCTCCTTGAAGAACTTGAAATGTTGCAATGTAAACTAATGGACATTGCTATAGATTCAAATGTTAAGATGGACACTGAGGTTGGAAGTTCTTTTAATGATAAAAAGAAGTCATTTGAGACTTGTGAGAAACTAATTTATTTTATATATATATATATATATATATATATATATATAGACACACTAGACTAGATGTTTGGTTCTTGGTTAGCATGGACAAGATATTTATGAATAATCCCTCCTAAACATTTCCTGGCTGTTTTTTGGAATTTTCAATTTATGAAAATGAATCTTGGTGACGGATTATATTGTAGGAAAACTCTAACAAAAATTTGGAAGTATTCAGTAGCCCAGATTGGGGAAGTTCTATTATTAATAGAAGATCATTTATTGGGTATTACACATGTATGGGGAAATTTAGTCATATGGGAAATATTAAACAAGCTGTTGTGATACAAAATAGTGCTAAAGTGCAGTTTAGGGCCATATCATATGAGATTTGTGAAGGAATTTGATTGAAGAGAATGCTACAAAAATTAAAGTAATCCAATGTTATAACTATTGGCATCAATGCAAAGAGGCCAATAGTTCATGATTAGATCAAAGTTACATAGAATGATAACATTTGCATTAAGGAAAAATTGATAACAATACTATCAAAATTTTTTTACATTCCTTCAAAGCTTGAGGCAATTGATATTCTCCCTAAGGACACACCTTTCATCAATTTCAAAAGTTTGAGCTTCATGTTAAGTATGACTACTGTTTACTTATCAATTTGAGGGGAATTCTTATTAGCTTTTTATATTTATGAATTCATGAGAGTCCACATAGTTCATCTTATAACATCTTTCTAGGAAGTTTCTAAGATTGCTTCATCCACCCCATTTATTTATGACAATGGTCATTTTTCTTTGTGAATTATTAAATGTAATAAAGATTTGTATTCATGTATTCGATCATGTCTTATTTTTTTATTTTTACTTATTTCAATTTAGGAAATTCTTTTCACTTTGCATTGAAATATTATTCATCACTTATATTTTTACTTGTCAAAAAATTCCTGGTATGAATTTTTTAATACATTGTGTCAATGCTAGGGTATTTCTTAGAAACAACACGTTATTTGACTTGAATATAATAAAAAGTGTGCAAAAGCTACTGTATCGATGTTCTGGTGCAGTGTTAAATTTCTTGTATTATAGATGGATCCAAGCGGAAAACCTAGTCTCTGAAACTAGAATTTGGATAATAACTTGGAATATAAATACTCTTACAATTAAATTAGTGAATTAATAGACATTATGGTTCATAGTGAGATAAATATTTTATGTATTAAGAAACTAAATGAGTTAGGGAGAAAATGAGATGTATGCGTGATTATATATGAGAGTTTGAATGATAATTTTGTGGAAATTAATATGATCGAATGTAGAATTATCATTTTATAAATTATTGTTGAAGCTAAGATTATTAATGTTATAAGTGTTTATGTTCTTCAAGTAAGTTTAGTTGTATGCTCAAAAGAAAAATTTTGTAGTGATCCGGAAAGATTAATATTAAGGATACCTCTTGAAGAAAGAGTATTTATTGGAGATTTAAATGAATATATTGATAGAATGGTATAAGATTTTAACAGTATTCATGATAGCTATGAGTTTAGAATGACTAATGAAAAAGATAATACTATATTAGATTTTTTAATTGTAATATTTTATTTTAAAAAAAGAGATGAACATATTATCACTTATAAGAATGAACTCAATAGAACGTAGATTGATTATTTTCTTATAAGAAAAATAGATCGTTTAAATTATAAAGATTGTAAAATCATTTCAAGTTAAAATTTAAGTACTTAACATTGATTATTAGGTATGAATTTTAAGATGAAGGGTTGGAAGATGAAAGATAAATTGAAATGTTGTACTAGGATTAGATGGGGATGGAAGAATGCTAATAAAAATATTTTTAAGTGCAAGTTATAAAATTTTAGAATTTGAGATTTTCATGAGGAAGCTAATGTTCTGTGAAAAAAAGTATTAAGTGAGATTAAGTAAGTTGCAAAAAACGTACTTGGAGAATCAAATGAAATAGCTCTTATTAATAAAAACAATTAGTGATGGATTTAAAGTAAAAGATCAAAAATAAGAAGTTTTTTTATAAAAAAATATTTAAATGTAAAAGCTTGGAGAATTGGAAAATATTTAGAGTAACCCATAGGGATTTTAAAAAATAAAATGTGATGCAAAGAATTCAACATTTAGTAATTTATATAATAGATTGCATGCTAAATATATGTATAAGTTAGCCAAGTGAGAAGTAAAAGTTTAGTTCAAGTAAAGTGTATTATGGATGTATATTAAAATATGCTTTTATTAGAAAAAAAATATTCATCATAGGTGGATGATATATTTTGATAAAATTTTTAATGCATGTTATGACAATTCGACTGACTTTAGGGATCTTAGAATCCAAATGATATAGAATTTTTTTTATATTGTCATATTAGCAAAACTAAAGTTTCAAAGATTTTAATGAAAATGAAGTGTGAAAAAGCAATAGGATCAGATGACATTTCAATAAAAGTGTGTTAGGAGATTTAAGGAATTTTTTGACTTATTAATCTTTTAACCTTATTTTATAGACAAAGGATGCCATATGAGTGTAGAAAGAGTTTGTTGGTTCCGATTTTATGAATAAAGGTGATGCATAAGAGTATGTAAATTATAGAGAAATTAACTTAATGTGCCATATACTAAATTTATGAGAAAGAATAATTAGCATAGTTTATGATATGATATAACATTTTCTCAAAATTAGTTTGGTTTCATGTCGAGTTGGTCTACATTAGATGTTATACATTTATTGGAGAAGTATAAAGAGAGTAAGGAAGATCTACATATGATATTTGTTGATTTAGAGAAAACATATGATAAAGTGCCAAGAGAAGTGCTTTGGAGAGTTCAAGAAAAGAAAGATGCTAATATTGCTTATATTTAAGTCATTAAGGATATATATACTGGAGTTGCTACTTGTGTTGAACACAAGGAGGATTGACCAAGTATTTTTCTATTTCAGTTGGTTTACATCAAGGATTGGTTTTGTCCATATCTTTTTGCTTTAGTTATGAATGTTCTTACTTGACATGAGGATGTACCTTGGTGTATACTTTTTGCGGATAATATTCTTCTTGTTGATAAGACTAGTGCAAGAGAAACTTGAATGATGGAGGTCAAACTTAGAGTTTAAAGACTTTCGTTTGAGTAAATTTAAAGCCGAATATATGGAGTATAATTTTAATTGTAGAAGATCTAGTGGTGGGGTTGTGACAATGAGTGATCGAGTCATTACAAAGAGTAAATGTTTTAGATATCTCAGGTCTCTTGTTCAAAGTGATGGGAATGTTATGCTAGAATTCAGGTTGGATGGTTGAAGTTGAGGAATGTATCAGACCCTGTTTTATGATAGAAAAGTATCGCATAAATTTAAGGGAAAATTTTATATGATAGAGGTGAGACTTACAATATTTTTTGGTGCAAAATGTTTGCCAGTAAAAGCGAAGCATATAATTAAGTGTTGCAGAAATGAGGATGTTCAGGTGGATGAGTGATTTTACACTTAGAGATAAAATGCAAAATGATTATACATGTGAAATGATTGGAGTAGCTCCAATGTCAAATAAGATTAGAGAGAGTTGCCTTAGATTGTTTGTCACATAAAATATCAACCATCTAAGGTCTCAGTCAAGAGAGCAGATGTATTAGATTTGACTTGTGATATGAAATGTAGAGGTGGACCTAAAGGACTTGATTAGGAAGTTTAAAAAATGACACTCAATAGGACATAATGGAGAGGAGAAGCTTATGTAGCCGACCCCAAATAGTGACATAAAAATTTGTTGTTGTTGTGCTTATATCTACATGCTACTTATACTGTATAATCTTTGAAGAATTGAATCAATAAGCCATTTCATATATTTCTAATGGATGCGTAATTATTAGACACTATAATGATATTCTCTATATTGATTTCTGTGAGCTGCACTCTGAATTTGTGATGGACATGGGAAGCTGAAAAAAGTTTTGATGGATTTGTTGTTTTAGTTGTAACGAGAGATACTGCTCTAGTAAATTTGAATAACTTAATATTTGTAGGGGTGTTCAAGATTACAATGGTGGATTTGTGCTTGATCATGGTGATTATTCAAAATTTGCCGTAAATGCATTTGTACCATTGAAAAGTACACCATCCAAATGTTCTCAGTTCATGGAAATTTTGCTTTGTTAGAAGGAAATTGAAGAAGTATTATTAAGATTATAGATTGCATTTGAAGATTTAGCTTTTTGTAAGATGTGTTAAATGCACAAATAGATTATACATTCCTTGCTTGGGCTTTCGGAGAAAAGTCTTTTTTGGTGAGTTCTATTAGAAATGAACAATTGCAAATCTTTGTCCCCTATCAGGGCTTTACCTGTATTTGTTTCCATTGCAATTCTTTCTACATCATTGTCTTTTTTTAGTTGTCGACATTATCTTGTAGATTAAGATTTGTGGCAAGTACTTTTAAACTTGTATTATTTTTAATTTTTGATGAAGTGCTGGATCAAATTTCTTCACAGTTGCTTATTGTGCGCTAAGAAATTTCTTTACAGAGGCCACATTAACATACAAATAAAATGCATCTTTGTAATATAGTTTTATTGCATGTGATAATGCTAAGAAAATTCCTGTTGTCAAAGTATCGCATGTGCTTTTGTGTTTTAATTTGTCAACAATGGATTGTTTCAATACCACTTAAACTTAAGGGAAAATTTTATAAGATGGTGGTAAGACGCAATGATGAGATTTTACCAATATAAAAGAGACTAAGTTGAGACTGTGTTGCAGAGATGAGCATGCTCGTGGATGAGTGGCTTTACTCTTAGAGATAAAATCTGAAATGAATATGTTAAAAAGTTGGAGTAGCTCTGAGATAAGATTAGAGAGATTGCCTTAGATGGTTTGGACATATAAAGCGGCCGTCCAATGACCGATTAGGAGAAGATGTATTAGATTTTTTATGTTAAGAAAGGTAGTAGACCTAAAAAAACATGGTTAAGATGTATAAAAAATGACCTTAGTATACTTGAATTAAATGAGAATTTGACACATAATAGGACACAATGAAGACGAAGGATTCATATAGCCGACCTCACTTAGTGGGATAAAGGTTTATTGTTGTTGGATGGTTTCAGGAGGTTGAGTATTTGAGTTGCCATTAAAAATACTTGTTTTTACAAATTGTGTTTATATATATAAGTCTTAATATTTGGGTGGTATTTTTTTTCATATCGAACATATTGTTTAATACCGTTTTGATTCATTACTAAGATCGCTGTTTCTTATGCACATTTTTTCTAGTACACTCAGTATTTTGGCAATCTTTACGGTAGTCATTACTGTTTATGACAAGTTTCAATTGCATTTGATTAATAACTAAATGTGCTTTACTAATGTAATTTTTTGTCATGCATTCCTACAGATGCGGTATCCATTGGCATTTAAGACATTTTGCAACACTATTTGACATATTTCAGTCATTAATTTTTGTGAAAGTTGCCCTTGATCTGATTACTTGAAATCCCCTTGATAGTTTAACAACCTGGTCCTTTCCATCTTTCCTACTACATTTCTTGTTTCCACGTTTAGTTTTTTATTTTTATTTAATATTTTTAAAATAACACTGTGAATATTGTTAGCCTTTTCACATAACTACTGTAATTAAGTGTAACTACACTTTTAGTAAGAAGTTGCATTGTTTGTCAGCATGATGCTGCCTGCCGTGTCATAGCAAGATTAAAAAAGGAAAGGGATGAAGCTAGGATGTTTTTAGCTCAAGCTGAGAGACAAATTCCTTTATCAACTACTGTCACAGCAAATGATAATAGCATTGTTAGCAATGGGAAAAGAGGTTTGTATTCCATCATGGTTGAAATCTAATATTCAATGGAAAAGTAAATGTTTTTTGAACTAGTTGTATACTACTGTTGTAGCTGCAGAGGATGAATTTGGTCCTGATGGGAAAAGAATTCGTCCGGGCATCACTTCTACCATTATCACTGAACTTACAGAGTGTAATGCTATGCTTTCAGGACAGAGGAAAAAGCGCCAGGTACTTTGTCTTTTTAGTTAAATGTTGTTTTCAGGAATACTGATACCAAGTTCTTTCAAATTTGTAATTCATATTTTACAACATTTGTGGTACTTATATTAAAAGGTTGAAATACAAGATCGGTGAATATATTTTGGAGGGATGAAACTCCACTTTTGTACTGCAACAAATCTCAATTATTGACAATGCCTTTGCTTGTTTGCAGCTGTCATTTAATCTCTCATTCTCTTTCTTCATTTATATATTTCTCAGGTTCCTCAAACATTAGCATCCATTGATGCTTTGGAAGGATATACCCAAGTATCTAGCCATCCCCTTCATCGAACTAACAAGCCAGGGATTCTTACTGTGGATATCCATCCTTCAAAGGTAAACGTGTTGATATTTCTTCTCTTTCTGTCTTTTTATTTTGTTATTAAAACCCTTCTTGAGTCATGTCTTGCCACATTTGTTAGAGGATGCAGCGTATTTTCAGAAGACAGGAATTTGAGAATTTATTGAATTTTGGTGGGTTTCATGACAAATTTCATGAATTAGAGCGATTTCACTTATTTGTAGATTATTCCTTTGAGACTAAACGTGTAGTTTAGTGGGATGTTATGGGGTTAATTGAATGGAGTTTTGGTGACCTTAATGTTGTCGGGTCTACAAAGGATGGCGGGATCAATGGGTTGGAGAATTTTAGAGGAAATAATTTTGAAATTTTTTTACTTTCTTTTTTTCTTCCTTTAAGATTCTTTTCTGGAAGCAATATTTATTTTTGAAGAGGTAACATTCATGGATACCAATACTTCTCCTTTACTATTTTGATTTTCCTTATACTCAATAATGATACAAATGAGGGCTTTGAGACCAAATTTATTTCTGTTAGGTTCATTATTGTGAACAAAATATAGGGCACCCAATGACTTCAATGAGATAAGAAATAATGTGAGTGTAAGGAAATCATCTGGAAAGCACATTAATTAGAGTTTTGAGTTGAAGTATATTCATATGTAGTTGATTTATAAGGTAGGAGGCAATGAGGATATTATCACTCCAATAACATTTAGGGGTATTAGCTAGTCACCTCTAAAACTTTATTTTTTTGTTTAGCTATATACCAATTGGTTTACATTGCATTCGTCGAGTCCCAAGTCTCTGATGAGAAAAGTGGAAGGTTGAATTAGGTAGTTGACAGACAGTGTAAAATTTGTCAAAAAATCATGACATGAATCCTGTTAATGCTAGGGTGTTCCATGAAAGCAACGTGCTATATGACCTGAATGTAGTGAAATTTGTGCAAGGGCCGTTGCATCAGGGCCCAAGTGAGTGTTTTTATTTATTTATTTATTATTTATTTATTATTTATTTTTATTTTTTTATTTTTTTTATTTTTTATTTTTTTATTTTTTGTGAGTGTTAAATAAACAAGGTTCTCATATTACGGATGGATACTAGCAAAAAAGTTCTCCATGAAACTAAAATTAGGATATGAACTTGAAATATAAATACTCTTATGGGTAAATTAATGAAATTAATAGATATTATGGTTCATAAATAGATAAATATCTTATGTATTCAAGAAACTAAAAGTGTTGGATAGAAGGCTAAATGATTGATAGTTTAAGTTTTAAACTTTGGTATTTTGGTAGTACTCGTACTAGAAATGGCATAGGTGCGATTATAGATAAGAGTTTGAAGGATAATGTTGTGGAAATTAATATGATTGGAAATAAAATTATAGCTTTAAAGATTATTAATGTTATGGTGTTTATACTTCTCAAGTAAGTTCGGATGTATGCTCAAAAGAAAAATTTTGAAATGATATTAAGAGATTAATATAAAAGATATTGTTTGAAGAAAGAGCATCTATTGGAGGAGATTTAAATTGACATGTTGGTAGAGTGATAAAAGATTTTAAAAGTGTTTATGGTGGCTATAGATTTGGAATGATTAATGAAGAGGGTATGATCATTATTAGATTTTATTTTAGCTTATGATTTTATAATTGTTAATACTTTGTTTAAGAAAAGAGATGAGCATAGTATTACTTATAAGAATGGACATAGTAAAATATAGGTTGATTATTTTATGATAAGAAAAATAGATTGTTTAGATTGTGAGGATTGTAAGGTCATTTCGGGCGAATGTTTAAGTACTGAACATTGACCATTAGTTTTGGACTTTAAGATGAAGGGTTAGAAGATGAAAAATAAATTAAATATTTTTCTATGATTAGAAGGGGGTTCTTAAAGAATAATAATAAAAATATGTTTAATATTAAGCTACAAGATCTTAGAATTTGAGATGTTTAAATGAATTGATAAAAATGTGCTTGGAGAATCAAAAGGTAAAGCTCATTTTAATAAAAATAGTTGGCGGTAGAGTCAAAATGCGTTAGAAAAGATAAAAATTAAGAAGCTTTGTTATAAAAAATTATTGAGATGTAAAAGCTCGAAGATTTGAGAAAGATATAAATTGACATGTATAGATTCTATGAAAATAATGTGAGCTAAATAATTTAGCTTTTAGAGATTTATGTAATAGATTGAATACTAAAGTGGGTGAAAGATGTATGTATAAGTTAGCCAAATAAAGAGATTGGAGAAGTGCATTAAAAATGAAAAACACAAAGTGCTTTTCTTAGAAGAGGATATTAAATATAGGTGGATAAAATATTTTGATAAACTTTTCAATAAACGTTATAAGAATACGATTGACTTTAACGACCTTAATACTCTAAAGAAAAATTGAGAATTTTATTTTTGTCATATTAGTAAAATGAAGTTGAAGAGGCTTTAAAGAAAATGAAGTGGAAAAAGCAATAGGATTTGATGATATTTCAATAGAAGTGTGAAAATGCTTAGAAAATCAAGGAATTTCTTGACTTATTAATCTTTTTCTATATGTTAACGACTAAAATTTGCCTGATGAGTGGAGAAAGAGTTTGTCGATTCCTATTTTTAAGAATAAAGGTGATACACAAGAGTAATTATTGAGGAATTAAGTTAATGTGCCATATATTTAAATTATGGGAGAGAGTAATTGAACATAGGTTTTGACGTAATACAAAAGTTTATTAAAATCAGTTTGATTTCATACTTTGTAGGTCTATTATGTATGCTATACATTTATTGAGAGGTTTGATGGAGAAGTATAGAGAGAGGAAGGATGATTTGTTTATGATATTTGTTAATTTAGAGAAAGCATATGATAAATGTTCCAAGAGAAGTGCTTTGGAGAATTCTAGAAAAAAATAGTTAATATTGCTTATATTCAAGTCATTAAGGATATGTATATTGGAGCTATTACTTGTGTTGTTTAAACACAAGGAGATTCACCAAGTATTTTTCTATTTCAGATGGATTATGTCAAGGAGCGGCTTTAAGCCCATATCTTCTTGTTTTAGTTATGGATATTCTTACTAGACATTTACAAGAGGATGTATGTATGTTTTTTGTTGATGACATTCTTCTCGTTGATAATACTTAAAAGGGGAGTTCAAGAAAAAAATTGAGTTATGGAGGTCAACCTTAGAATCTAAAAGCTTTCTTTTAAGTAGATCAAAAATTGAATATATGAAGTATAATTTTAGTTGTAAAAGATCTAGTGGTGAGGTTGTGATATTGGGTGATCAAGTGATTAAAGAGAGTGAATGTTTTAGATATCTCAAGTTGATTGTTCAAAATAATAGTGAAATAGATGTGGATGTTATTTGTAGTTGTCAGCCAGAGCTTAAATAGAACATATCTTTGAAGCCATGTAAGAAAGAAATAGAAGAGCAACAGGGAAAAAGAAAAGTAGAATACTCTGTTTTGTCTATTTAGCTAAAACATGACTCTATTTATAGAGTTTTACAATGGGTAAATATCATGAATGAGAAAGGAAGGTAAACTTAATATAGTAGAAATTATCTTAAAAATTACTAAATCAGCTTTATCCGGAGCCTCCAAGTCACCAATCCATGGGCTTTAGCGCCATGTCATCAATCATTGTGTCAAGGATGGTGCTGCTATTATCGCTGCAGCATTTTTGCCATTTGTGGCTATCCACCATCAAATCAATCTCATATTCCATTAATCTATAGGGTATAGATGCTAGGAAATGTTTCTTTCTTATTCAACATCTTTTAACTTAGTAGAGGAGATTTGCCTGAAGAATCCATAGGAGGAAAAATAGAAGCTAGATGAGAGCCTTAACAAAAAGCCACTGGAGAAGGTTGCAGAGTCACTGGCAGTGAACGCTGCCTAATGGTCTTTGCTGTCCTGAAATATGGATTGGCACTTTATAATAGGCTTATCATGAACCAGATGAAGGATTTTAAGTTAAAATTTTATAGTACTTTTGGAACATTTTTGGATATCCAAAGACTAGAAACTTGAACTGATTCAATTTTTTTAGTTTTGGGCAATTGAGGAACAAAATTTGTATCATGATCTGTTGCAAACCAACTCAAACTAGTTGAATTTGATCCAATTTGTAGTTTGTTGGGTATTTTTGTTCACCCCAATGTGTACCTTTACTTGTGCACGGTTTATAGGAATTATAGATGTTCACGTTCTTTTACGATGTTTATTGTTAAAACTTAAGAAATTAAACTATCATAGGAAGTAAAAGATTAATTTTTTGTTTGATTTATTGAGCTGTATAATGTATATTGGGATAAGTCAACACCTTATATTGTGTTACTTGGATGATTTGCAGGATATCATTGCCACAGGAGGAGTTGATACAAATGCAATAATCTTTGATCAGTCTTCAGGCCAGATCTTATGTACGCTAACCGGACACTCCAAAAAGGTTGTGACTTCTTGTTTTTTCTTATATTTCTTCATTATAGTATTGTCTGTTTGTGACTGCATTACTAGTTATATATATATATATATTTTACTATTC
Source organism: Cymbidium sinense (assembly GCA_021442155.1). Taxonomy (NCBI): domain Eukaryota; kingdom Viridiplantae; phylum Streptophyta; class Magnoliopsida; order Asparagales; family Orchidaceae; genus Cymbidium; species Cymbidium sinense. The sequence goes on along the minus strand of CM038218.1, from coordinate 189,637,781 downwards.
TTTCAGGTAACAAGTGTGAAATTTGTGCCAAAGGATGAGCTTTTTGTGACTGCATCTGGAGACAAGGTTTGTTTTCATGACATACTTAAAGTTTATATGAGGGGGATTATCGTTTTTGCTTATTGGCATCTTCTTTATTCTATTTTGAGAGCCATCATATTATTATATTTATATAAATAAATTTAATTTTATGTTGGGACACCATAGGTATCTTGCTTTAATTTCATGTTATAAGTGTGTATTTTTTTATAATCTAATTTAAGTATGCATCATGTTTTATTTTTTCAACAACTTGTGTGAAGTAACACATGGTTGGTCTTTTTGAGCTTCAATATACGAAATATCTTGTAGCATGTCATTTGAGCCCTGAGTTTACTTTTACAAACATATCAATTGTGGTGGTCAAGAAACCTCTTAAATTAAAAAAAAATTAAAATCAAATTGAAAAAGATGATTGGCGAAGTCGAGAAAACTTAGGTTTTAGCTTGTAAGATAACATAACTTGAGTTTCAATTTGGTTTTAAGGGATTTAGGAACTGAAGACAATAGAATTGAACAGAGTTTTTTTTATCCACAATGTATCTTTAGTCATTTAATAAAATTAAAGCATATTAAAGTTAAATTTAAATTATATGAACCTTTTTTCGATTATTAATGCATGTAAATATTATTAGCTGAACTGAAAAAATAACTCAAATCATATTTTTTTAGTCTCTGATGCTAATAAGCTGAAACTCGATCAAATTTGCAAATAAATACTTGGGATAAGCCTAATCATAATGATGGACTCTAATTCAGTACTGAATTGAGTGGGTTGGGTTTGGCTTCAGTATATAATTCAATTTGAGTTTCAAATTTTTATGGTCTCTCTAGGTGGATGAAGTTCATAACTTATTTGATTTGGATTCAAATTAAACCATGTAATACTTACCCATGACGAATAGAATACCATAGTGCATATCCCATGGTGCATGCGCTATTTTAAACATGGTGTAAAATATTAACTTTCAAGTAAAAATATGGATGAATTTGAAACATTACTAGATTGAAAGATAAATCATCATTATGATAAAAATAATGAAAGTTAGGTTATTGTGTTTAACGGTTCAACTAATAGATGAAATTGATGACATAAATAAGAAAAAGTTTAGTAGGCTTTTTAGAAGCAATATTTCAAAGTTAACAAAAAAATTTGATAAGCATATGTTTAGCATCAAATAACATTATTTATCTTTCTAATCATTTAGCATCTTAAAGTCATTAGCAGATTTGATACTTGTTAGTTCATGTAGTACTTGATCTTAATTTAGAAAAAATAATATTAAATCCCATGGTCTTATGAATAAAAGAAAAATATGAAAAAGAAATGTCTATATGAATTTGCAAGTAAATTAGTAAGTAAAGTTAAACCCTAAACCCTAATTAGAATAAAATAAAATGAATAAATAATATTTGCATAATATTAAACTCTAGTTAAGATAGTGCACGTTATAGAGCCATTTTCCATGAATAACATAGATAGCACTGTGCCATAGAAATGATGTTAGAGCTGTGTTGCATCATATCATACGCCATGATGCATGATATTTGATGCTATTGACATGTATGACCATAGTTATCTTAAACATCTGTATAATATTCATATTTAATTTTAATATTTTAGATCATTTACTTGGTTTCACATAGGGGACATGCATGAATCTGTCCATTCATTATATGCTAAAATTAATTGTTAGTTCTTTGCAAAGAATTTGGTGTACGCTAACAGACAATATACTAGAATTATATGCTTCTTATGAGATAACATTAATAGTTCCAAAATTAATGTATGGGCAGTTATAGCTTAATAGTCCTAACAGACAATATACTAGAATTATATGCTTCTTATGGTATATGCTAAAAGTAATTGTTCGTTCTTTGTAAAGAATTTGGTATGCGCTAACGGACAATATACTAGAATTATATGCATCTTATGAGATAACCTTAATAGTATGTCAATATTAGTGGGAGGATCTTGAGTTGTTTTTGGCAAGCCATCCTAAATATGATTTCGATTTGATTCAAGTTCTATTTCAATAATAAAAAATTCAATTCATTCAATTTTTGAGGCAATATTATTAAATAATAATAATGCTGAAAACATTTTAAAATTTTAAGTGTATTGATTTATGCTAAAGCATGTTTGTGTGTGTGTGTATACATACATACATATGTAAATAATGTAATATAATATACTAAATATAACTCATGCACCTAACCATATGATTTGGGAGGTTCCCAAAAAATTGTAAAATTGCCAATTGAAGATTAGAAAGAGGGGTTAAAGTGTTAAGTGATAAATTAAAATTCAAAGAGGAGGACAATCAAGGATAAATGAGAGATAATACAGGTGGTGTGAAAAAAATATTTTTTTACATGTTTTTTTGAAAAAAAATTCTTTATTTTTGTATGGGTTGGTCGCCTTAGGAAGGAATCAAGAGAATATTATCTTATTATAGTATTTTTGTTCGCTTCACTTTGAATTGTGATAGACATTAAGGAAAGGATAGTGCCTTATAATGGTTTATAATAACTCAGATTTTTAATCAAATCGGGCTTTAAATATGCCTAAATGTAATTTTAGATAATGTAGGAATTGAAATAAATAAATCTTTAATGAAAATTTTAAATTTTCTTCTAAAAAATTATTTGCATCTCTCTCTCTCTCTCTCTCTCTCTCTCCTCTCCTTCCCTTTGGTTTTAAGTTTCATGTTGAGCCTTCTTTCTCTTCATTCATACACCTGTCAAAGAATGACCATAACTTCTAAGTCACAAATTCAAAAGTGAGCGGTAAACCCCTATTTGTTTTCTAATCTCTGTTAGATTATGAAATCAAACCATTAACTTCAATTTTCAAAGAAACCCGAATTCCTCATCTTAGTAATCTCTTGTTGGTTCCAAAAGGTTTTATAGACTCCAATTCTTGATCAGTTTTGGTATCAAAACTGTAGTTTCAAGTTGTTGAAAAAATTTTGTTGTTAGCTGAAGGATTGGGAATGATTCTTTTGGTGAAACTTGAGATCTACATGATATGAAAAGAGATTGTAGACATTTGAAGAATCACTCTAGCCTAATGGAAGAAATGATCAAGCATATGGTTATAATGGTGGCTTCCTTTGAAGCTCTTGTTTATAAAGTGATACCACTAACACTACCATCATTTGTTCCACTACTAGGTATCCAGATGGGACATACATCCACTAAGAGATAGCTAGCAAAGAGAATCCATCAACAAGGAGCAAATCGGATATGATCCATAAAGAGGAAGATGCAAACCTTTCTTTCAAGGTTGATGCAAAGTTTGAGTTGCCATAATTTGACAACATTATTTAAGTTGCAATAATTATCAGTTGTTTGAAATCTAGAAATATTTTTCGTGGTTTATGATTACTTGGATAGAATAAAAGATGCATTTGTTTGTTTGAAGTTTCATCACTATTTAGTGTGGTAGAATTCATATTCTAAAAAAATTGATTTATTTACCTTAAAATAGTTTGAGTTCAAAAGATTATCAAAAGCTTAACTTTATCCCATTAGATAAGAAAGTTGGGCCCAATAATAAAATTTGACACAAGGTAACATTCAAGAAGTATAGGAATATTTGACAGAATATTAAAGTCAATTGGGTTGGAAAATTTATTGAATGAGAAATTCATATACTTGTTGCATGGTTTAATAAGATTAACTGTAATTAAACTTTTTCTATTTGTTGATGTCCTGAAAGCTAGCACCAGAAATATTGCTTATTAGTAAATAAATGTCTTTCTATTGAGCAAAACAATTTAGCTTGTTATTGCAAAGAAAAAGATGACTAAAGAAAGACGCCATGTCATCCTATCTCCATTGCATAATGCCAATGTCTAGGCTTAAGGATTACTTGAATTTCTATCCAAAGAGAAAACCAAAATAGGAGCTGAAGAAGACCCTCAATATTACTTCTGGAACAGTCATTGAAATGGGAGAGGTGACTATAGTAGGTCCTACATTAACCTTGATATTGTATGCACTTATCATTGAGAAAGTTAGGATGTAATTTTTTTACCTTATGATTCAGGTAAATTTAAAATCTACCTATGTGATGTGACTTTGTATTAGAGCTATGAAAATAACCTTATCTTTTAAGCTGTAGTTGAGAAACTTTGGCTATCCACTGCACACCATTTGAAATCCCATTCTCCTTCCAAAAAGTAATACTTTGTTGGGTTATTAGGCAATATACGCTTAAGTTTGTCTTCTTCATATATTTTGGTTATGAGTTATTCAATGAAGTTGTTCCATTGGATGTATGCCATTTAATCTTTAGTAGTCCATGTCTGTTGGATGTAGATGCTATTTTTATTATAAAATAAAAAAAATATGCTTGTACAAAGGGGAAGAGGGGAACATTATAGGAATAGTTGATTTATTATTCTAACTTCATAGAAGATGGAGAGGACCTTTGATTATAGGACCAAATAAGGGATCAACGTAAGAAGCATTATCACAACTGTGGTTATGCATCAGATGAATGAGATTATTTATGCATCTTAGCCTTCTGAGAAGCCATTGATTGCAAGGAAGAATAGATTCAGGAGTTAGAAGAAGAGAAACTATAATCCTCTTTTAAATTGATTTGTAGGAGAAAATAACTTAGGGAAGCCATGAACCAAAGGCTCTTAAGAAATTTACGAAAGTATCATTGGAAGCTTAGAAGTACAATTAGTGAAATATAAAGAATTAACTTGCAAACTGAAAATGTAAATTTCAAAGAAGAGTGGGAATGATTAAAAAATACAAAAGGAAGAAAATTAAGGGGAAGGAATTAATTAATCTTCTTAAATGCTTCCCACAAAATCTTTCTTTTCAAAAATTGGCGGGTCATCTAAGTAGGTTGTTAATGATAATCCTTTAATTCTATATCTTATCTTCAATTTGAATTATGATAAACATTAAGATTATGAGTGTCGCTTATACAATGTTTTTCTTAAGATAGAGTAGCAATTGGAATGATTGAAGCTTGAATCAAAATCTTGTTTCTTCTTCTTCTTCTTCAAAATCATTTACAATTCACTCTCCCATTATAGTTTTGGCCAAGGCTTTTACTCTCCCCTCCCCCCCTCTCTCTCTCTCTCTCTCTCTCCATTAACACACTTTCTATCATAGTCTTAATTCATAGGGCCCAGATTCCAATGTGACTGATGACCCATCCTTCTCTTCTTAGGTGGAAATCAACCCCTTATCCCTCAATTTCCATCATAAAAACTTCAATTTCTTGACCTTGTAATTTCTTACTAGTTTCAAAAGGTCTTATGCACACCAATTCCTTATCATCATATTTGAATTTGTGTGTGTAAATGTGCAAAGACACCGCATAGACATATACCAAATCAATTTCATATGGATTGAATTTATTTTAAGCAAAACTATCCTTAGGTCAATGCAAATTGATTTTGAGTCTAATAAAACCTGACCTATCTCTGACCAAGTTTTGAGTTTTGGACATTATTTCAACCCTACTCATAAGTGTTTACTTTGGTTATAAATTTGTTTTGAGTGTAATTTAAGTAGGATGTGTTTTTCTGCACGTTTTATTTTTAATTCCTTGAAAAATGGCAGCTAGATCAGGGAGTTGCATTTTTTTAGTTTTTATTCAAAATATTTTCAATTTACAGACAATATTATTTTGCAGTTATAACTATTTTCCATCCTGAAAGAGTTGCGAATGCATTATGGGATGGTGATTTTACTTTTAGATTATTTGGTGAATTTTATAACTTGATTTTATATTGCAATGTTAAAAGTAATGAAGCATGGTGCATATTTTAATCTTGTATTTTAGAACTTGTTGTAGTGTTGTTGTAGATATGGATAAATGATATTGAACTTAGTTTAATCCCATCCAAAATATAAGATCGGATGCATGGTCAAACAAAACCATGAGGCATTGTAAATATTTGGGGGCAGGCATTTTTTGTGCCTTTTTTTATTGTCAGTATGGTTCAATTGATCTCATGTTGATACGATGTACTTGTACATGGTTAGGCGAAAATTGTTTTCAAAAGAAAAAATAATCTGTCGGATGGCAGTTTTCTCACCCTAATGACCCTTAAACATTGTTTGCTTCATTGCTGTCTTAAACAATTTTGTTATGAAGTAATATCTGTGTATAGCTTTGTTAAGAAATGGCATGTCGTGATTGTGTCAAAGATCTTTGATTGCCATGCTTGATATATCAAATTTTAGCATGTGAACATTGAAAAAAAAATCTTGGAGCTGCAATGTCCTTCTTCGATCCATTATAGGAGGCCTCTTGAGGAGGCATAATTATATACACATGCATGTACACGTGAAATTGATTCAACAAATGAATTTATTAACATATTGGTCTAGGTCCAAATTGGATTTTTGAATGAAATAATCATTATTTGTGATTTTCTTGGATGAAGTGAATTTGTATGGGAATGTTTAAGAATTATAAATCTCACAAAAATGTTGAGTTCATTATTTAGTAGTTTTATAAAGTTGTGGTTTACGTGAAGCGTTACTTTATGATTGAATTATTTGAGTTAGAGTGAGATGTTGGAACAAGATTTGAATTGTGTTGAAATAGTGATTGATTTGGGGCCATGAGTCTGGAGCAAGGAAGAATAAAATGTAGGTTGATGGAAGATTTTGCTAAACATCTTGTGAATTAAGGCCCTGACTATACCAACATGTATCATATAGTGATAAAATGACTACTAATGCTTCATAATTCAGTTAATCACTTGTAAGAATTTGAGAAAGGTGTCGTGTTATAAATAGCTCTTAAATGCTGTGTAAGGTTGATTCTGCTTTAAATTAATCCAGTTGATGTATAGCTTCATATCAACTAGGACTTAATTAGAAATTCTTGACTAAGTTCCTAGTGCTTGAATCGAAGTCCTTCAAATGCTTTGTAAGGTTGATTCCGTTTTAAATTAATCTAGTTTTTTTTATTTAATCTAGTTGATGTAGGGCTTTATTTTAATTCCTAAGTTCCCTAGTACTTGAATCAAATTATTTCACTTTTTGAAGGCGCAATTTTTAATTCATCTGCTCAAGTTAGAAGAACATTAACAAGGTGTTATCACAATGTTGCAAAATGTTGTTTAGATTCTCCCGTGATTAAAAATGTTCTTTGTGCACCAACAACTTGAAACTGTGTGGATACCTACATGTTAAACATCATGTTCTTCCATCTATAAGATCTTTGGCCATCATTGTTGTCCTTATTTTTATTTGATAAGGATATTGTTCATTATCAAAATTTCTTCCCATTACTAAATCAATATAATTTTTTTCTAGTAGGTGCTAATTAGTTTGGTTGGTAAAGGCCTTTAAATTTATTGTCAAGGCTTTGGTTTCAAATATCACTTTCATCATAATAAAGGCGTACCTTACAGACTTGAGTAGGCAAATAAAAAAGAGCATATTCTTTTCTCATTATCAAATTATGAAAATCTCTTTCCATTAGTAAAATTCCCATGCCTGTAGACATAAGTCCATGTATTCTACCTCATTTGGAGTGCTTGAACACCTACACTACAAATCTTTTGCATCTCGAATGTTTTGCTTTCATTCGCATATATTACCAGCACACTCTCCTATATTTTTTCAGAAAGTGTTACTGGTGAGATTATGGTTGAAGAGTCATTTTATTGTGGCAAAGGTTTGTGTGAGTTATAATATGTTCCTAACATCATTCAATCCTTTAAATACACTTTATTGCAGACTGTTCGTGTTTGGCAAGAGACCGATGATGGGAATTACACTTGCAAACACATCCTGAAGGACCATACCTCTGATGTGAGTACATTTTCTCGAATCTTTTTTGCTTTTTAAATTTTAGCATATTGGTTGCTGTATTTTATATTTTAATCTGATTGCTTTTCAACGTTTGGCTTATGTTGATCATGCATGATTCCACTTAGATGAGGCTGATAATTTCTTTATCCACAAGCTCGAATGTAGATGATATACATTATTGTGACACATTTTTGTCCTTCATAATATTTGCTTACCTTAATGCATCTTTCAGTAAAACAAATATGTACCATGCATCATTAACTGTTCGACTTGTGTGTATTTGGAACATGTAAAAGGGTTATTTTTTTAAATTTTTTTTTACAATAATTGAAACTTTTGTTTGTTGTCATTATGCTGTTTCCTTTGTTTAAGCAAGTGCACGGAAGAGGATTTGTGTTTTGAAGTAAAATGATATTATTGTCTCAAATATCAGATGAAGATATGAATTTCTTCTAAAAGAAGGCAAGTTAACAAAGTTTATAGGTATGAAAAATAATATGAGATTGTATTAACAAATAATTTATGTATAATATATAATATTTGATTTTTTTTGGACCTTGGTTTTAACTGTATCTTCTTGAGTTGCTGTGCATCCTTGTGCATCATCAGTTACACTCGCCATCTTTTTTCAGCCTTTTCACTTGGTCAACTATGTTTTGCCTTCAGCAGAAAAAAAAAGGTTATATTTCTTCTAAAATCTGTCTTAAATGCGGAATATATCATATTTTGCCAGGACAGTGTTGAGGCCTTTCCTGTTGTGAACTTTTCGTTAATCATTATAGTGAACAGCAACCTAATTTACCAGGGGAAATTAGGGATAGCGTGAGTGTTCTTGAGTTTTGATATTTTTACTAAAATGGTTTATTGTATATGTATAATTCTGCACCTGGAAAACTTAAAATTTTTATTGATTATATATGGTTTTCAAGTAGTGTTCCCAATAGCCTTTTTTTTGGTTCGACTAACTAATTACTTAGATGGAAATTTGAATCCCTTATCCATTAATATCTCCGCGAGACACCACATAAAGTATGACTGAAAGAAATGCATCATGCAAGCTATCTGCTACACGTCACATTTTCCTCTTGCTAGCCACAAAACATCAAGAAGCTTGTAAAGTTACTCACCATTCTAGTCAGATGGTGAATCAGTCTTTCTTAAAGGAAACAGTACTTCTAAAGTTTTTTTTGTCAAGATTATATCAATCTTTTATTTTTTTGTCATTTGATTTTGATTTATATCTTGCCAAGGCTATTGTAGTCAATTTCTAATTAAGTGGTTGGCTGGCTGAAAAAAATGCATTGTGAAATGGAAGTAAAATACTTCTAGATTGTTTGGTTGAAAATACTTCAAAAGATTCTTTGACCGCCTAATCTTTGTGACTAGCGGTTATGATGATCAAATAGAACCTGATAGTTCCTTGCTTTTGCTTTTGGGCCAGATAAAAGTGAGGTGCCCGTTTGCTGATAGCTTTCTCCAGCTAAAGGCTTACAAATTCACTTGCCTGAATAGCTTTCACAAACCTGAAAATAGAAGCAGCTTAACTTGGTAAAGACTCTAACTTGATAATGGTGTCAAGGGATGGAATGAGCAGTATAGGATGGGGGGTTCTCCCTTCGATCCGATCCTTTTTGTGACCCATGGTCTGGAAACGAACTTATTGTCTCTTGGTCTCTTGCCTTTGAATCGGATTTTAGTCGATCAGATTTGATCGTTTATGCGAGGATAGCAGAGATGGAGATAAACGCTTCGTCAGCAGAGATGAGAGTAGGGCCTGAACTCTTCGCTTTAGAAGAGGGGCGATCCACGGATTGACCAGGTGTAAGTAGAGGGAATTGGAGCTGAGCAAGATGAAGTAGCTATTGATACTATTCTAAGCCAAAAGTAAATGAAAGAGTAGTAGAGTTGTTTTGCCTTTGACTGATTAGCATGAAAGAGTTTGTTTTCACGTTACTTTAACAAGTTTCATTTTGACTCAGACTGAACTGGGAATAGAAGAAGAAGCCTCTAATCACCCAGATTAGTTTCAAACTATACTCTAATAGCTGTAGGTGGCTAGATAGCTAGTTTCCGATGATTGTCAGTTGACGAGCTGGGGAAGAAGTGGAGCAACTTCTGCGTGGAACCTGATAGTGAGCTCATTATCATTATGATACCCAACTGCTACTACTGGCGAGACCTGGGAAGGCAACCCGATTGGGCGAGAAAGTTCCGATCAATAGTGCTTTACTCTAGAATAGACTGTTCTACCAGTAGACATCCTTGCAAACCATCCTTTCCGGTTAGTCTTCGTAAGAAATGGAAAGATTGTCAATCTAATCTAAGTAGTAGTCCGATGCCCCGACATTGAGAAGGAAGGATGCTTTTAGAGGCGAAAGGCCATGGAGAGAGAGTGTATTCTCTTTCAGTGTTTAAGCTGGTTTCAAGTGAGAAAGACTTTCAGTCATTCTACTTTCATGTCCTCGGGAACCACTCTTGTCTTGTTAGACAACTCACCTCCCGAGAGAGGAAGGAGGGCTTGGCCTCAAGAGAGTTCATGATTGGAATAAGGTTGTTATTATCATACATTTGTGGAACATTTGCTCTCACTTCCCTAAGTTTGGCTGATCGAGTGCGTTGTTTGAGACTTTGCACTCCAATACCTATGAGCCCATGAGTGAATAAGTTAGACGCTTTACACACTGTGACTTGTATGTCACATGGAGTTCCTATTTTTTCTATGCAAAAGGATCCCATGATTAGTGGATAGGTCATAAGCTTGATTTGAAGAACTTCGAGAACATGGGGTTCCACAACTTGCATCTTCATCCCTTGCCATATTTTGAGAAAGTTGTTGAGCACCTTTTTCTTTTGGAAAAAGAAAAACTCGCATCTCGGTCACTTATACTTTTTTGTTATTTCGTAGAGTAAGCGTTTCAAGGACGTGGTGAAGCTGGTATTGAATTCATCATTGCTTTGAAGGAAGAAGCGATGTTGGTGGTAAGGCCCTTAGTTAGGAGATTGGAACTAGTAAAGTTGTGCTCGTGCGGTTATACTTGCCCTATACTCTGATATGATGAGAATTGTTTAGTTTAGTAAAGGCATGGCTTAAGTCAATTCGGGATGGGAGGTTTTTTTTATTAGACTAGCTCTAGCTTGACTTATTTTTTAGGGTAGGCGAGGAAGGGTTACTTCAATGACGAAAACGTCATAGGGTTGCTTTTGAAAGCATCAACGAAAGTTGTTGAAAGCTGAGAGAAAAAGCGAAAGCTTGCTCGAAACAGCCCTTGACCCACTCGGAGTGAGGTTGATTGAATCCATCCATCAACCTAGAAATGAAGCTTTCGTCAAGTGAGTAAGGTAGGTGAACCACACGGTGTCCTAGTTCATGCGAACCCACATCATTGAATGGTTCGGCTCGCCGAATTCGGCGATCAAATTGGGCGCCCTGCAATATCGAATGCTCGAATCAGTTATAAAGAAATTCTTTAGAGAACCTTTCAGGAATAATGCGCCCCGACTTATTCTATTCAGTAAAGCTTAAAGCTTGCTCTGGTGCAGAAGCGAACCTGTCCTGGTCACACATGTCAAATATGCTTTCTAGGTAACATATCTTCACTTGCTTTCTCACAGAAGTTCTCATCGCCTGTCACTTCATATGAATATGGATCTTCCTCGCGGATTTGCCACTCATCTGGAATATGCTCACCTGGTCTGACTGAGGAAAGATATTACTTTGATGAGTCTCTTTCTTAAGACAAAAGAGGACTTGTTGGGATGGGCCGTCCCGTGCATGTGTAGGCTTGGGTTTACTTTTTCTTGTTTTGTAAAATAATTCAAAGTAAAATTAGCTGAGGCGGATGGGTTGTAGATAGGAAGGTTGCAGGTGGCGGGTAGCAACAGGCGAGCAACAATAGGTGATTGTGAGCGACTGTGGCGGATGGGCTAAGACGGTTTGCTGTGGGCGGTGGTGTTAGTGAAGCGTTTGCAGTGTATTTTAAAAATTGCTTGTTTTGAATGAATGCCTAATACATAAAAAATGAGCTAGATGGTGAATCTATTATGTTGAATCTATGATATGTTTTGATTGTTTTGAATGAATTCCAAATACATAAAAAAATCACTTGCTTAGTTCTGAAAAAATTTCTTTGCTTTTGATTTGCAGTTCTTGAATGTGAGCCTTGAAACTCTCCCAATATGCAATCTTTTTGAGATTTGAAATTTTAATCCATCCTTTCATATTTTTTTCCTTTCTAATAAAACAATAAATTGTTTTAATCGTTAACCATCTAAATTCTATCCTGCATTAGTATGGCTAACATGAGATATTTGTATTTCCCAAATTTTTATAATATCATTCCTATGACCATCATAGGTTATTAGTTGTTTCATGCTTTGCCCCCAAAAATGTGGAAATTTACTTTAGCTTATTTCCTAAAATGATCCAGCATTTACTTTCCTAGACAGTCTGGCTCGTTATTTATTCCTACGTGTTCTCATTCCATTTATTTGTTGCATTTTTTAAATTTTTTTTTTTTAAAATAGGTCCAATCTGTGACGATCCATGCCACTCATAAATACTGTGTCACAGCTTCTTTAGACAACACTTGGTGTTTCTATGATCTGGCTTCGGGAACTTGCTTAACTCAGGTCTTCAATATCCTACTTTTCATATCCTCCATGCATGAGATGGTGTTTGTTCCACGGACTTATTAGTTAATGAGATCAACATGCAGGTTGGTGAACCGTCCGGACAAGAAGGTTATACTTCGGCTGCCTTCCATCCTGATGGACTTATCCTTGGAACTGGCACTTCTGAAGCCCTAGTTAGGATTTGGGATGTGAAATCTCAGGTTTAAAGATTTTTGTTTTCTTTTGATTTATATAACGATTTGAAGATTATATATTCTGCCTTAGCTAATTATAAACAATTTTGACAGTCAAATGTTGCAAAATTTGATGGACATATGGGATCTGTAACAGCCATGTCATTTTCTGAAAATGGCTATTTCCTTGCGGTATGTGTTCCTTTGTAATTGTGACGTCACTTTCATAACCAAAATAATGTATCAATGCTTTGCACTCTGTTTGAACCAGACTGCAGCCCTTGATGGTGTTAAGCTTTGGGATCTTAGGAAACTGAAGAATTTCAGATCATTTGCACCTTATGACTCGAATACTTCAACAAATTCTGGTATGAATGCTTTAATGATGGGTACATTTCTTTTTTATTTTGTGTTTAGGAATGGCATTTGTTGACCTTTTTTTAAAAAAAATCTTGGTCGCCATATTTGGCTTCCATTTTTTGCTGTGGTGTAAATAGTAATAAGTTCAGATAACATATCTGTCTGTTTTTTTAATTTCTTTTAAAAATGACTTATTTTTTGATGCATGAAATATACTTAAGAGTTATTAATTTTACTGTGTTCAAAATGCTTTACAAAACTGACTTAATTATTGTTAAACAGAAAGAGAGCCATTACTAAATAACATCAGTAAGTACATAAATATTTTATCTTTTATTACTATTAATATAACTACAAATATGACACATCATTCTTTAATATTTATTGAAATGTATTATATATATAATTCGAATTAGTTTAGAACTGTTTCTGAAATAAATCAAAATCATTGGCATGCAACTTCATGAAACAAATTATTTTCGTTTATTTTTCATATCATATTTAATGGTTTCTGGAAAAGAAATAAAACTAATTTTGCTAGAATGATATTGCTGGAAGCTTGATATTAGGCAGAATTTTATTTCGTATGTTATTTTTTCTTAATATTATTTTTTTGTTTTTAAGTCATCGAAAGTAATTTAGTTGTTTTCCCTTGTTCTTGATTCTTTTTTACTTTGACAGTCGAATTCGACTATAGTGGGAGCTATCTTGCTATTGCGGGTTCTGACGTAAGGTATGCCATTGAATCCTTGCGGAGAGAGAGAGAGAGAGAGAGAGAGAGAGAGAGGTGAAAACGTATTATTTAGAACTAAGTGATAAAACTGATTAATGTTGCAGGGTTTACCAAGTAGCAAATGTTAAGTTGGAGTGGAATCTCATCAAATCTTTCCCTGATTTATCAGGAACAGGTCATTTTTCTTCTACTCTGACTACACTAAACAGTAAATTATCCATCATTCTAATTGTATAATTCCTCATTCTTATAGCCTTTTCCATGTCATTTTGTTCATTCTCTACCATCTAATCAGGTAAAGCGACATGCGTCAAGTTCGGAAAAGATGCCAAGTACTTAGCCGTTGGCTCCATGGACAGAAACCTCCGGATCTTTGGACATCCTGAAAGTGAACCAGAAGAGCTTAGATCAATAAATGACGATTAATGAAGGATCTGTAATACATTTGTCTGCAAAACATGCATCAAATTCAGCTTTGCATCAGTCTCTGCTGGCCGAAGGCAGGTAATAAAATTAATGGAGATCAACAAGATCGAAGAGTTAATTATTAGCACACCATCGGGTTGTTCCTTTTTTGGCTTTCAAGCAATAGATATGGTAGAAGGAATTTTTTTTTTAAAAAAATCTTTTTATTGTTGAGATGAGATGATTTTTTTTCCTTCTATCAAATCCTGTATTATAGTATGCAGTTTACTTTTTCTTGACTTCCTAATTTTATATTTGGATTTAATCACGGTTTGTTGTTGTATTTTGGAGCCAGTTAATAGTTTAGTTCTGTGATGGTTTTTATTAATGTGCTGATTAGTCTAGTAATATGTTTCTGGTTAATGTTGCTAAGAAAATTACTTTATTTTCAACATTCTGGTAAATTTTTTTTATTAATTTCAGTACAATAATCTTTTCGGGAATTATAGATATATCAAAAGTAACACCTTTATTCATTTTAAACATAAATTATATTTTTTTATGAAATATTTAAGTGTTACATAAGTAAATATATATAATTTTCTTGGTTTTAAATGCAAATATGTACGAGTTATGTGGCATGCATGTAAATCGTTTTAATCTTTTTTTAAATATTCGAGCAGTATGGCATTATCAGTAGATTGTCAGTATGATAGACAACCGGCCGCTTATGGTAAACTTCATTAATTATATCGATCCATGGTAGGTTAGAATAAATGGTTTACTGCTCTGGGAAGATAATCACTTATGATTTATGGCAATTTAATTATTTTTTAATAAGGTATATTATTTAATTTTGTAGATGAATAAATTTCTAAAAAAAATAAATTCACATTTCAGCTCTTTTCACTTTTCGATTCATTGGAAGATTTATAAAAATTGGGAGGCTTAGTTGTTATAATTGTTCAGTAAGTACCAAACAAATGGTTATGTATACGCCCCTAAGTCCTCATCTTGATCACAAGTGTAAAAAATTGTTTATTAATTTAATTAAGAAAAGCCTTTTTGGGATCAATTTCATTGTGTTTTTTATTTTTATTTATATGTTATTTAAAAAAATGTTTGATTAATGTATTTTTTTAAGTGTTCTTATTTTTTATTTTTTAAAAAATATTGTTATTTAAAAAAATATTCAAAATAATTTTTTTAAGTATTTTTAAAAATAATCATTATCATCAAATATATTTTATTTTATGATAAAATATTAATAAAATAAAATAATAAATAATAAATAAAAGTGATCATCTAAATATTTAGTAAATTTGTGAAATGAATTAGTAAAAAATCATTTTTCATGAGACTCGAGCGTTCGGGGAAAATCTATACAAGAGCCTAGAGCGCTAGATTGCATCGAGGTCGGAGTGGATAATCAAAGCTATATTCCTTGCTGATAGATCTCTGTGATGGATGGTAGGGATTAAAGATAAGTTTGAAATTTTTTTTTCATGTGGAGAGGATAAATTCTGCTTTTGTTTTTCTCAATTTGTTCTACAGTTATAGTATTCCTTATCAAATGATTCTTTTCGTTGCTTTTAATCTCAATTAAAAGATTATTTATAGACATATTATGGAAGAATATGTTTTAACATTTGAACTCTTTTAAAAATCCTTTCAGTTATACTGCCTCCAAATCTTCCACCTCTTTGAATGTCTATAAACCTAATCCCACTTCATTCCTCTCATCCATAACCTTCTCTATAAATCATCACAAATCATTCCCTCCCATTGTTATTTCTTGAACTACATCGAGAACCCCTTAAAATCCTACTACAATTTTCACCTCATTACAAAATATATTCATTAGAGTAGTACAAAAAAATCACTAAGAACTTAAACTTCATTTTATTTAAGATCATCCCATTACTTAGCCTCCTGAAACCAAAGATACTAAGCAAGTATGCACCAAAAACATCTAAGCAAATCAAAGTAAGAAGGATGGATGCTAATTTGATAGGAGTTGGTTAACGCAACATGGCATAATCTAGTCATGTGTCATTAATATCGAGCATATGATTTTGGAAGTTATCAATAGGGATTAAACTAGCACTAAATAATGGTGACCAAATTATATTAGAAAATGTCACAAAATGCACAAAGAGTGATAGGTGCAGGTAATAGAAGTTCTTAAAGTGTCAGCACAATGATTAGGATTTACAGGTGTAGACAATATAAACTATTAATGTGGCAGTACAATGATTAGAAGACGGACGAGCACTTTGGTTCAGAGCACACAAATAAAATGTCAGTATGATGTTTTATAAGCAAATAGCACGGCACTAGAAAATTGAGGATGAGGTCACAAGACTATGATCTAATTAGGCTACTGGAGATGGGCTCATGGGTTGATGTAGGGCAGATGAAGATAATATCGATGGGCTAATTTTGAGCAGATAATGATAAACTAATAATTTGTTGCTAAGTAAATAAATATCTACACAGAGAAGATAATAATAAATGACTTTGATACACATATGGAGTCAAATATATTCAACATAACAAATAAGATCCGATGGGCATTGATCTTATGATATCATATTAAATAATAGCAAAGAGAAGAAAGAATAAAGTGCTAGGATTTGGCAAAATAATGAACAAATTATTATTTTATTTGATTGTTTCTTCTGAAAAAAATAATAAATAAATAAAAATTGAATGAGCTTGCATTTTAATTTAATGAGATTAATCATATAATTATTTTAAAAAAATTATCAGGTGATCACTTTCCATTTTAATAATTTTCAGATTTCATATTTTTGTAAATATTTAAAAGATTTTTTTTCTTTCATAAACACGTTAATAATGAATTTTTTAAATTTATTTGGTAATTTTTTTAATTTTTAATTTTTGCATTAAAAATATTTATTTTTTACTTAATTAAGATCATCATACATTTTAGAAAATTTTTTCTTTTTATTGTATTATATCTTTAACATTTTTTTGAAGCTTCAATAGCATCATTCCTTTTTTTTTTCCTTGTTTGATAATTAAATAGAAAAAAACTTAAATAAAAATATTCTAATTAGAATTTTTATTTAGATAAATTTTCAGAATTAAAAAAATATATAGTTTAAAACTTTGATAGATTATTAATATATTATATTAGTCTGATTAAATTTTTTGATGAATTATTAATATATTATATTAATCTGAATAAAATTTGCTAATTTTAAAACTCATTTTAATTGATAAAATATCTAGGCATATTTTTTAAAAAAATAAAATAAAATAAATAAATAAATAAAATCTAGGCTGATTTCACAATCAAGTGACAAGACATGATCATGACAGTAGCTATCAGCACTAAATACTTATCGGCATGCTTACGCATGCTGATAATTCCTGCGGAACTCTTATATAATAAATAAAATCAGATTATCTCCGAATTGAATTATAAATTAAAAAAAAAATTTATTTTTTAAATGGCAGATTTTGAATGCTTTAATAGCTAAGTAATATACTCAACGACATATATAAATTACCTTTCAAATTTCCTTAAAATTATTTTTAATAATATGTATAATAAGGATCATTATACTAAAGTTTTTTGAAAGGGAGGGAGTAATTGAGCGTAGTTTACGATGTGATATAAAAATTTCTCACAATCAATTTAATTTTATGCCAGTTAAATCTACTATAGATACTATACATTTGTTAAGATGTTTGATGAAGAAGTATAGAGAAAGTAAGGAGGATCTATATATGATATTTATTGATTTAGAGAAAGATAATGATAAAGTTTCAAGAGAAGTTCTTTGGAGAGTTGTAGAATAGAAATAAGTTAATATTGGTTATATTCAAGTAATTAAGGATATGTCCACAAGGAGGATTGACAAAATATTTTCCTATTTCAGTTGGATTACATCAAGGATCAGCTTTAGCCCTTATCTTTTTTGCTTTAGTTTTGGATGTTCTTACTAAGCATTTGCAAGAAGATGTACCTTGGTGTATGCTTTTTGCTGATGACATCCTTTTTGTTGATAAGAATAGAGAGGGAGTCTAAGAGAAACTTGAATTATGAAGGTTAATATTAGAGTCTAAAGGTTTTTGTTTAAGTAGATCTAAAACTGAATATATGGAGTGTAATTTTAGTTATAGAAGTTTTAGTGGTAGTGTTGTGACATTAGGTGAACAAGTCATTAATAAGAGTGAGTGATTTAAATATTTAGGCTCTATTGTTCAAAATGATGGTGAAATAGATGGAGATGTTATTAGAATTCAAGTTGGATGGTTGAAGTGGAGGAATGCATCTCATATTATGTGATAGAAAAGTTCTACTTAAACTTAAAGGAAAATTTTATAAGATGGTGGTAAGACAATGACTTATGTTTAATGTTGGCCAATAAAAGGGATAAGACTAAGTTAAGTGTTACAGAGATGAGAATGCTCAGTGGATGAGTGGCTTTACTCTTAGAGATAAAATGCGAAAATAGTATGTTCGGAAAAAGTTGGAGTAACTCGAAGATAAGATTAGAGAGTCGCCTTAGATGGTTTAGCCCACATAAAGCGTCGATCGTCCAGATGACGGTAGGAGAGTAGATGGATTAGATTTCTTATGTTAAGAAAGATAGGTAGGCAAAAGACTTGGTTAAGATGTATAAAATGACCTTAGTATCTTGAAAAATTTGACACATGTAGGCCAACAGAGATGAATGATTCATTATAGCACCCCACTTAGTGAGATAAAGACTTTTTGTTGTTATTGTTGTTGTACTTTATCTTGTTGGCCTTAAAATGATCATATTATTTCATAAAATTATCTCATTAATTATTATTTATATTTAGAATGATCATTTATCTAGATCATATAAGTGGGTCTTACACACATCAAGTAGAAAGTCGCTTCCGTGTTGTGGTGATGGCAAGTATTGGTATCGTCAGATTCTGTTGTTAGATTGACAGTTGGTTCATGTTTTCATGGTGGTGAGGCTGGTTGTTTTTACATAGACTTTCAACACTAGTTAATTATCCCTCCAAGTGAGAGAACTTTGATTAAAATTTGAGTCGTTAGATAAACGATGTAGCGTATAGTAGACGTATAGAGTTTAGAATTTAGATTATGAAATTCATCATTTTAACAAGGATGGTTGGGGAATGATGACATGCGTCTAGATCCCATGGTTGTCATCGGCGATCACTGTTCTGCTTAGAGGAGGTAGTCGACCAACGACAAGGATCCCCAACAACACATGGTTCGTCGTCAAGAAATCTTGTAGATATGGGGTGGTGTTTGTCTCAGGAGGCGTCTTAAGTCTACGATGAGGCTTATCAAGTATACCATGATTCAACTCAAGGCGAGAGCCATTGGGGGATAGATGGTCGTGTCGTAATATAATGGAGCAGTTGGCCAAACCGTCAGATGACTCAGTGCTAATCATCACGTGCTTTGCCAAATGCGATTCGGAGGACCGCGTCATGTCTTTATTGGAAAGAGATTGATAGTGAACATGCATGAGCATTGAATTGACTCTTTTGTGAGATAGAGTTTCTTAATTTGTCACCCAGATAAATGTTGGAAGGTGGATAGATTAAGTTTTGCTTTAAGTTTTTATGATATAATTTCATTTAGATGATTTTTGACATTTGAAAATTGATTTCTTTAGAATATGTTTGAGAGTTTTAGATCCTGTCAACTCTGTTTAGTTGCTAACATAGGATTAGATCTACTTGTCACATGATCGATTTATTTGATTTTCTTGATTTGAAAACTCTTATTATAGGTTTTAGGTTTTATTAACGTCTAAATCGGGAAACACCGTAGCATCCTCGGACACTTGAATTTAGGCATTCTAGTATAGGAGGAACATGTGGGCAATAATTTCACAATTAATGATTTTATTTTTTAAAGATCATAATTAGAATGAAATTCTTAATTCTTGATTGAAGGAAGCCTCCATGATTTTATAAATTTTGATTTAGTATCGCTTGTTTTAGTCTGAAGAGTTCTGATCAGATGGCGAAGAAGACATTATGATTTAGATTGTAGTTTTCGGCACTTAGTTTACTTGTTGAGTTTTTATAATTTTCGACTTATGCTCAACATCAAATTTTATCGATTTGGGTTTGTTTCTTTAGCTCCTTATACATATAGTAATCACCTCATATTCATATAAGGTTATTAAACTTTATTCCTCCTTAAATTTTGAGTTTATTTCAAGTTTGTTGTGAATTTGGCATTAAAACCCCCCCAAATTCTAATTAAAGCTTGCTTAATTTTGAGGAATTTACGAAAAGGGAACTCACTTTACTTCAATTTAAGATAGAAGATTGCAATTAGAGTTTGTGAGTTTAGTATTAGCCTCCCCCAAAGTTTATGAGTTTAATATTAACCTCCCCCAAATTTCACTTAGATTTTAAATGTATATTCTATTCTTTTCAAAATTTGGTTTAAAGGCTCCCCCCTTTTTTTTTTTTTTTATTTGGCTTTTAATTTAGAATAAATTAGCATGGTCTCCTCTCTAAGTCTCATTTTACTCCTTTTCTAAGTAAAAGATTTGACAAAATTTGACCTCCCGTCATCCATATAGAGCATCGGGTATTTTGGCTTGCTTTCGTGCCTCTTGCGTGAGTGGTGTCTTTTGACCACACTCTCTTTCTTTTTTTCATCATCTGCGCCTTCGAGACAAGAGGTCTTCAAATCTAGAATACATACAATCAATATAATAATTATCCTCTTTTTGTTCAAGTCGAAATTAGACAAAATTTGGTATTTCCCCTAGGGGATACATCAATGTGGTTTGAACTGCTTATCTCGAGCTTAGCGTGTCTTTGACGCCTCGCATTTTTTTCATTGAGCTGTGATCTTTAAACTATAAAGAAACACATATGTATATATATTCACATTCACAAAATCACCACATATTTTGAAATATTTTACGGTCTGTTGTCTTGAAAAGCGGGATTGGATATGCGATTGAGAATGTAAGGTGATCTGAAAATCGAAGGAAGAATTACTTCTGAGATTTCTTCCCCGATTCTGACGAGTGGAAAAGCGAGGCCTTGGTCAAAGGAAGAATTTTCTGATGATTTTTTTCCGATTCTTGGCGGAAGTGGGACGGTTAAAGCAAAGGGGGGTGCAACGCCGAAAATTGAAGGAAGAATTCGTATACTGATGATTTTTTTCCCGATTTGCGGTCTGATGATGCTTGAGGGGGGTGCAATTCAATCAAGGAAGAATTTCTGATGATGTTCTTCCGATTGCGTGGCTTAGGCTGAAGGAATGCAGAACAGGCGGGTTTATGGATTTTGCGGGCTGGCAAGGAGGTGTGCTGGACGGGCTGGTGGGATGCAGTGGTGCAAGAGGTCGGACAGCACAGGCGGCAGTCATTCACGGCTTGCGCGGGTCTCAGCGGGCTCTGGCGCGGCGGATCACGCGGTACGGCTCGCGCAGGTCGCGCGTGGAATGGGAGAGGTTGTTTGCGGGAGCAGCGGACGGGCCGGCAGGGAGCGGGCTGGAGGGAGCAGCGGGCCACGGGTTGCAAAGGTTTCAGGTAGACAGGCCGGAAGGCAGAATGGACCTTGCAGGCTGGAGAAAGCAGCACTTTTCAGGGAATTGGACAGACCGGCGGTAGGCTTAACAGCGCGTGTGAACGCGGTCAGCGGCAGGTTTTCAGCAGAATCAGAAAGCAGACCGCGGAGCATGCGGAATGCCGGCAGCGCAGGTCAGTGCGGAACAGGTCCAGCCAGCGGAACGCAAAAGCAGGCTGGAGGCGCGCAGGTCTGTCGTGCAGGAGCAGCCGGAGGGGGGAGCAGGCAGCGGTACGGCACGCGAACTGCGCCAGCTGGCTCACGGAACGGAGGAAAGTTAGAGCCGGCGGAGAAAATTTACCTTTTTAGGAGGGGTTTTCTTTCTTGAACGTGAGGGAGAGTGGGCGAGAGATGAGAGAGAAAATGTAGAAGAAAATAGGCGGAATTGTTTTTCAGTTTTTTTTTAATTTTTTTTTATTTCTTTTTTCATAAAACTGAAAGTGCGGGGATTTCTTTTAATAAATTTTGAATTTATTAAATATTTTAATATATTTCTTTTGATAAATCTATTAATATTATATATATATATATATATATATATATATATATATATATATATATATATATATATATATATATATATATATATATATCCGAATTATTTTTGAACGATATGTAAGTTTTGATCGGATTTTGGTTGAGTCGTAAAATTGTGTTCATTTCAAATCGTGTCGCTCAATTTTCATGCGACTGATCGGGTGAGTCGAATAGTCGTTTGATAAATGTTGACATTTAAACGATGGAGCAATCAATTTGTGAGGTGGTTTGACTTGCATCGACCTCGACTTGATATGCATGCATGCGTTGGCAACTTGGCGCTTGTCGATTGATCATTAGATTGTGTAATATTTATATTTTGATCAATTTCGACGTTCTGAACGCGACGGAGAAGTATGTTCATCGATTGGAGGTCATTTCGATCATTTTTAGTGACGTCTAGTGCATTTTGAACCCTGATTTGTGCACTGTCGCTTCCGAAGTCCGTATAATTCGATTTGTGGGCTTGACTCGACTTGTGGCACATATGTGGAGGTCAACAAATGCCCCCCAACAAATGTGATTCGCGAGTCGTTTGTTAAAAGCTAATTGACCATTTGGGTACGAGAACTTCGGATCATTTTAGCTTTGATTGCAATAGCTTAGAGCTTTTGAGGATTTATCATTGGTATCTCTATTCGGACATGCCGGCGGGATTGATCGATTTGTCGAGTGACTTGTCGGATAGATAAGAGTTCTTGCACCATCTACTTGATAGCTTTCTTTGAAGATCTTTTCTTTTATGTCGTTCTTGATTTGAGTCTCCTCCAATCTATATGGTTGGGTTTGATGGAGAATTAGCACTTATTTTGATGAAGGACTCCACTGGGAATCAATTTATTAGTGTTTGATCGATTTGAAATTTCTTACATCTTTGAGCTTTGAGCTTGATTGATGAAGATTGACTTTGTCAACATTAACTTGCCAGAAGTGTATGTACACCATGAACCTACACGCTGCTTTGGTGATTCATTGAAGGATACATATAGCGACCCGACTTTGACTTATATGGTCGATGTTGAGTTATTAGCTTTAACGCGTGCTTTAGGCGAATAATCATAAAATTTCTTTAGTTCGGCCATCGGCTTTGTTTGAACTATGGAATTGCTTCCTCTATCCCGTGCTTTCTACTTTAACGGACTTGATGATGAGATAGACTTTGAGGCATCGATCATTTGAGAATATATTGAAATATTACACTACTTGATGAAGATTGATTTGAGGCAACCACGAATTGAGCATTCCTCACCTTGATCTATCGATCAAGTAGAGATCTCTTGGATCGGTTGCTTATAATAAGCTGGATCGATTTGAGATTGAACTATCGTCATTTGGATTGAGCAAGAGCTCTTTTATTTCTTACGACTTGTTGAGTGAGGAGGCGTTAACAACTATTTAGCTTGTTGAGTTCGATCTTTAGAACCTACTCGAGTCTTCGACTTAAGCTATAGTGGGTTGATGGATTTGTCATCAGACTAACGAATGGGAGCTCTTTCACTGCGGCCTTTTCTCGCGATTTATTGAGTGAGGAGAGCGTCAACAACTCGACCATTTATGGGCTTGTTGAGTTCGACCTTTATAACCCATCCATGTCTTAGACTTTAGGATGTAGAGGTTGATGTTTCTCCAACTTAATTGATTGAAGCTTCCGAAATTGGGAGTTCTTTTGACTTGATCTCCAAAATTTGGTAAATCTGAGAGATAGATTTCTAGACATTTGTGGTTGTCTTTTCATGCGTAGAAATAGATTCTTTTTATTTCTGTAATACACTGCAACTTAATAGTAATAATTATGGATATATCTAGGGATTTCAGCATGACATTCGATGTCAACTTGAATCAGAGTATATTTGAGAATCTCGTCTTATGGCATGATGTCAACTCAAATAGACCTAATATAAACTACAAAAATGCCTTTGTCTTGCAAGGGGAATTCTAAAGTCCATTTAGAAGAATTTTCAAGATGAAAGTACATAAATACATTAATATTTGAATTGATATATTCTAAAGGGGATTTTAACATACAACATTGATTTCATTTGTATATAAAAATCTAAAAATGCCCCATGTGTAAAGGAGAATTTTCATGAAAAAATTCTTCATCTGAATATGTTTATTTAGGGATCTTGGCATGAAACACGATGTCAACCTAAATAGATATACTAAAAAAAAATGCCCCCTTCTATTATACCTCGAGATTGTGGTCATCAAGTATAGTACTTTTTCAGGTAACAACCGTTGATTGGCGGCATTGGTCTTTCACCCTTTAGGTTGATGAGTTGGTATGCCCCTCCTTGATACACTTTTTCAATGACAAAAGGGCATTCCCAATTAGGCTCAAATTTGCCACCAAATTTTCGATTGAGAATAATTAGTCTTCTCAGTACCATGACCAATTCCCCTTTTTGGAATGTTTGATGCTGCACCGTATGGTCAAAAGCCCTGGACATCTTTGCTCGATAGACTTCCAAGTTTTGATGAGCTTATAATCTAACTTCATCAAGCGTCGAGTTCCTCCATTCTCAAACGAGCATTTTGATCTTGATAGATTATGGATGACTACAGTAAAGGCAACTCAACTTGGAAGAACTGAGTTCAAATACCAATGAATAGAGAGTGGCTTTGGTCGGCATCTTATAGATAGTTCGATACACCCATAGAGCCTCTACCAGCTTGTATGCCATTCTCTCTTATTTTTAGTGAGAATCTTCTTGAGTAGTTTGACCAATGTCTTGTTGAAAGCCTCTACCAAACCATTCGCTCTTGGATTATATATTGAAGAGTATCGCCAATAAATTTTGTGTCGATCGACGAATCTATAAATCTTTGCACTTTTGAAGGTTGTGCCATTATCAAAAATTATTCAGCATGGCACTCCAAATATATAGACTACATTATGTGTAAAGAAGTTAATCACTCGGTCGGCAATAACTTCTTTAAATGAGGTAGCCTCAACCCACATAGAAAAATAACCAGTCGCTGCTAGGATGAAGCGATGTCCAGCTGACGACGGTGGATCGATTGATCTAATTACATCTGTACCCCAACATTTAAATGGCCAGGATGCTATTATTGGGTGTAATGGATTTGGAGGTTGATGGATAAGATCCCTATGTACTTGACACTCATGACACTTCTTAGCATGATTAATACAATCTCTCACCATAGATGATCAATAATAACCTATTCTTTTGATCTTTACTGCCATCTTGGGACTTGACTGATGTGCACCACAAAGTCCTTCATGAACTTCAATCATCACTTTGCTAGATTCATCTACATCTAGACATCTTAGCCATATTTGTTCAAAGGATCTACGATATAAAGTGTTACTAATGAAAGCATAGCGTAACATTCTCTTTTCGATTTGAGTTATCTGTGATTTATTACTTGGTAATTTGCCTTCTTGAAAGTAGTCGATGAAGGGTTGCCTCCAATCACATGACTCTTCTACAACAAAGGCTTCACACTACTTTTTTGAGGCAATGTCATTCTTAGCTCTTCTTGGTATAACTTCTTGTTGATTTTGGGGAGTATGAGGAGCAACATGAGTCCTATTCTGCTGGGTCAAATTTGGTAACCCCTCTACCCGCGGGGATTGATACTTTACTGGCTCTAAGACTCATCGAGTAAATATGCCGATCATGACATAATCACCATTCATACTTGTCATTTTCTTAGCTAGTTTTGCTAAGCAGTCGGTTTTTCTATTCTCGGATCGAGACACTCGAGTTAGTGTGATATTTATATCTCGCTTCATAAGCTCAAGAACTAAAGAAAGCTAACTCGCTTGTTAATTTTATAGATGTTAAGTACTTGATTTATAATAAGCTGAGAATCGCCAAAATATGCAAGTTCTGAATGCCTATAAAAATAGCTTCTTCAAGACCTATCACTGATGCTTCATATTCCACTTCATTATTAGTTCTCGGCTCGATCAATCCATATGATCATCTCATTATCCCTCCTTCTACGTTATGAAGGCTGCGATTCTCTTGCTCTTGGAAAATTTAGAATTGGACTTGTTTGATCGATGAGGCTCCATCGGTACATTTTGATTTTCTTTTTCTGAATGAGCCAAATTTGCTCATCCAATTTTCGTTAAGAGAAGAGTCAGGATGGGATGCGACTAGAAAATTTAAGACTTGTCCATTTACTTTCTAGCGTGATATCAAGCTATAAAAGTACTATCCATCTTTCAAGCGACCATCGTTGGTCTTGTCATCAAGTACTTTGGATCGATCCTTGAGATGAGGGTAACTTGTGAGATAACATATAATGACTTTTGGACATCTTTTTCGGTAGACTTAGATTTTGTTGAGCTTGGTTTTCACTTCAGTCCATCAAATTCTTACATCCGTAGACAAAAATTCTTGAGTGAGATTGTGTTGAATGGCTACTCAGAGTAAAGATAATTCAACTTCAAGTGGCAAGACTGCTTCAGCTTCAAATACTTTAGCATGAGGAGTGAATTTTGTGGGAGTACAATCTAGATGTCATGTTGTTATCTATTTGTAAGGCAATTTCACTTCGAAATTTTGGCCTCCAAATTTGCTCACTTATTTGTCGGGACCTTTCGACGGTGGATTCTTGGACATGTGGTCCAAGTGTCACGTATCGATGCTCACCGTGCGAGCCTTGAATTAGTAGACATTTTGCCGTGGAGGTCTCTTTGGAGGAGAAACTCTAGTCTCTCTAAGGATAGGACCTTTGTATTTTTTTTTTATCAGTCCTTTCTCCTTAGCAACTTTGAGGACCCGATGCACTATTGCATATACAATTTTGAGTTTCCTCACTAGAGAAGTTGGAACATGACATTGTCGGGTCTAAAAGGAGTGCTTGATTTGACCAGTAGAGTTGTTCCACTTTATCCATCTTAGGCTGTCAAACCTGTTATGGGTTGGAACACTCGCTTCTGGTTCCACAACTGGTTGTATAATTTTTTGCTTGAATAATGGTTGTTGAGCATGCAGTTCAGCATTTCTCTTTCTCCGCAGTCTCTAGGTTAGCTTACTTCCAGATGAAGAAGCTCCTGCATCACAACTTCTTCTCGAGGCTTTGGCCTTTTATTTTCTTCTACAGGAACTTTTGTAGCAGTTCGAACGCATTGTGTGTGCCGATGCTCACCGTGTAGGAATTGCTTAGAACGATCTTGAGCTCTTACTACCACTGATTGTAGCATTTATAGTGGAGTACTTTTGGCTTCTTTGATAATTTATATTTGATACCTGTTCTTCATAAGACATTTTTCCTTAGCAACCTTCAAAACTCTATGTGTCTGCGGATAGAGTTTATATATTCTTGAAAAGTTGAAGGCATTTATTTGAGCCCAACACCACTTAACATCACCACCATTATTCCTTTTCACCCATCTCAAAATTTTCAAATTTATTATAGGGTAGAAATACTCGCTTATGGTTGCAAGGTTGGTTGTATGACTTGCAATTCAAACATCAACTATTGAGTTTATAGTTTAGTGTTTCTTCTCCTTTTCCTTCTACTTAATTTTTCTCCAGAAGAGAAGGCATCAGTATCATACCTTCCTAGTGCGAAAGGTTCAATTGACAAGAGGGTTGTCGTATTCACATGTATGACTGAAACTTTCTGCCCAGTGAAGGTTCTCTTCATGAGCCTCAAAATGAATCAATCTTTTAAGTACAAAGGCTCTTTTTTAAGGAACCTCAATAGCAGTAGTGGCCATTCCAATTGTCTTCCTCCATCGCACAGGTTGGTGTGTACAAATATGCAGATGCTTCAAGTGGAGGATTATTTACAACAGATATGGCTAGGAAGTCTACATTATCAAATTGAATGGTAGCTCCAACATCTCCAGTATTGACAACAGTGCTAGCTAGACGGATGTTGGCTCCACGACCTAGTTGCATGATGAACAGTGTGTTCTGAAGATCCATCGATATAAAGAACAAGCAGATTAGTCATAATGCCATAATTAGATTAGTTTTGGTTTCATTGATAATTGATTTTGCATTTCAATTTTTATCATGTTTTGTTCTTTTCTCAAATTGACTAGCAAAGATGGAAGAGAATCACTGTCCCGGTGGAGTGAAATCGTGGGCTTCGAAAATTATCCACCGACCCCTTCACATGAGAAGAGTGGTTTAAAATGAGTCGGTGTAATTTTTAGAAGGCAGATGGGATAGCAGATATGACATTACCCAGAGATTTCGTCTTCATTTGGTGAGAACTTTAGATGGTTCAGGTTTCTATAGGCAAGCACATAGTTAATTACCTCAATAAGTGAACTTTCGATTAAGGCTAGTCATTAGATCACTTGATGCTTAGCGTATAGTAGCAACATGTAAAGTTTTAGAAATTAGATTATGAAATTCATCATTTTAGCTTAAACTGGATGGTTGGGAGAATGATGACATGCCCGATCTAGATCTCATAGTTCCATCATCCGATCAGTCCTAGTCGAGGAGGAGGTAGCCAACTGAGAAGGATCCTCATCAACACATGGGTTCGTCATCCAAGAAATCTTGTAGACTATGGTGGTGTTTGTATCAGAGGCATCTTAAGTTCACCTTGGATTTATTCTTATCAAGTATACCCGATTCCTCAAAGCGAGCCATTGGGGAGCATACAGATGGTCATGTATTATAATAGAGCGGTGGCCAAACACGATCAGGACCGGTCATTACTTCATCTGAGCTCTTAGCCACGTGATTAGGATGGACACCACTTCAGATTGATTGAGAGTGAACATAATAGAACACTTGATTAGACATTGGCTCCTTTGTGCGCTAAAGTTTTCTTAATTTGTCACCCCCGACAAATAGTTACGGAAGGTGGATAGATTGAGTTTTGCTTTAAGTTTTTAATGATAGAATTTCATTTAGATGTTTTTTAGATTGACATTTGAAATTTGATTTGTTTAGAATATGTTTAAGAGTTTTAGATCCTGTCAACTCTGTTTAGCTGCTAATAGAGGATTAGATCTACTCGAAGCAGTTTATCAGATTTTTCTTGATTTGAAACTCTTATTATAGGTTTTAAGTTTTGTTGTCTGGACCTAAGATTAAACCGGGAAGCCACCCGCGCAACATCCTCAGACACTTGAATTTAGGCATTCAACATAGTGTCGGGGCACATGCGGATATTTATAGCTTAGCTAATTTCACCTAATTAATGATTTTGTTGATTTTAAAGATCATAATTAGAATGAAATTCCTTAATTCTTGATTGAAGGAAGCCTCCATGATTTTTATAAATTTTGATTTAGTATCGCATTCTGTCTGCTAGTACAAAGAGTTGCAGATCCGGTGAAAGAAGGCGTTATGATTTAGATTGTAGTTTAACACACTACTGTCACTTAGTTTACTTGTTGAGTTTTTGTAATTTTCCCAACTTGATTATGCTCAATTTACATCAAATTTGATAAATTATGGCGATTTCAGTGTTTGTTGCTTTAGCTCCACTTTACTGATAGTAATCACCTCCACATTCATATAAGAGTTAATAAACCCATTGAATTCCTCCTTAGATTTTGAGTTTATTTCAAGTTTTTTTGAATTTGGCATTAGAACCCCCAAAAAAAAAATTAAACTTGCTTAATTTTGAGGAATTTGCAAGAAAAGGGAACTCACTTTGCCACTTTAATTTAAGCCATAGAAGATTGCAATTAGAGTTTGTGAGTTTAGTATTAGCCTCTCCCAAAGTTTATGAGTTTAATATTAACCTCTCAAATTTCACTTAGATTTTAAAAATATTTCTTGTTTGGCCTTTTAATTTAGAATAGAATTAGTGGTCTCCTACTTAGCTCTAAGTTAGCTCATTTACCCTCTTTTTTCTAAGTAAAGATTTGACAAAATTTGGTAGCCTCACGTCATCCCCATAGGGGTTTATCAGTGTTTTTGGCTTGCTCATCACTCTTGGCGTGGCTGGTGTCTTGCAACACCACAACCACTCTTTTTTATTTTCATCCAGGCCTTCAGAGGACAACGAGGTCTTCAATATGAGAATACATACAATGCAATATATAATTATCCCCATTTTTCAAGTCACGGAAATTAGACAAAATTTGACATTTCTCAGGGGCGACATCTAACAATTGGTTTGGCTTACTCGGTACGCCTTCTTGGCGTCTTGCGACTCTCCTTTTTTCATCCGTCGTGCCTCTTGAGCAACGAGGTCTTTAAACACAAACAAACATGCATATATTCACATTCACAAAATTACCACATGTTTTAAAATATTTTGTGGCGTCTTGCAAAGGAGCGGGGTTGGGTATCGATTGGGAATGCAAGGTAAGAGTCGCAAATCAAGGAAGAATTGTCTCGATGATTTTCTTCTCGATTCTGACCATGAAAACGAGGAAGCAATCGAAATCAAAGGAAGAATTCTCGATGATTTTCTTCCCGATTCTGGCCTGAAAGTGGGATAAAAAAAATGAAGTGAAAAGAATTAACTCTTGGCGGTTCTTCCCGATTTGGTGCGGATGAGATGGCTTGAGAAATCAAAGGAAAAAAAACTTATTGATGATATTCTTCCTCGATTCGTGAGTGGAAGTGAAGGATTTCTGAAGGAATCAGAGCGGGCAAGTTTATGGATTTTGTGGGCATAGCAAGGAGGTGTCTTTGGGCAGTGGGATCACGGTGTTAGGTGTGTAAGCGGCCAGAGCAGTGGGCGAACTCTTGTTAGTGTTCGTTTGAAATTTATTTTGTTAGTTATTCGTCGTTTATATATCGAGAAATGTCTGTTAGTGTTGTTGTTTAACTAAGCAGTACGAACAAGTATTCACCCATAAACTTTTTTGAGAGGAGGATTAGAACGGGCCGCTTGTATTTGTTATATGTAAATATGTTATATGTATAATAATAATAATAATAATAATAATAATAATAATAATAATAATAATAATAATAATAATAATAATAATAATAATAATAATAAAATAATAATGATAATAATAATAATAATAATATAATAAAATAAAAATAATAATAATAAATACAATAATAATAATAATAATAATAATAATATAATATAATATTAATATAATTTTTATTTAATTACAGATTGACAAATTGTTATATAATTTATATTTCGAAATGAAATGTTTGTTATGTTTTCGTTTAGTTAACGAGCAGTAGAATATTTATATCGAAATAATTCGTTAATGAGAGCTTTTTTGATAGCCCTAGCAGTGGTGCAACAGGGTCGGACATCAGGCAGGGTCGGTTCACTTGCGCTGAGGCTCGGGTGCGGCAGATCACGCGATACGGCGCGCGCGGGTCGCGCGTGGAATGTGAGAGGTTGTTTGCCGGAGCAGCGGACGGGCCAGTAGGGAGCGGGCTGGAGGGAGCAGCGGGCCACGGGTTGCAAAGGTTTCGGGTAGACGGGCTGGCGGAAGGCAGAATGGGCCTTGCGGGTTGGAGAAACAAAACGCGCGGCGCGGTTTTCAGGGAATTAACGGACGGGCCGGCGGTGGGCTTAACGGCGTGTCACGCGGGTCGGCGGCGGGTTTTTCCGGCGGAAACGGGAAAGCGGGCCGCGGAGCGTGCGGAATGGGCCGGCAGCGGGTCGGTGCGGAACGGGTCCGGCGCAGCGGAACTGCAGAAGCGGGCTGGAGGCACGCGGGTCTGTTCGTGCAGCGGGCAGGAGAGCGGGCGGCAGCAGTAGAAGGCGCGAACTGCACAACCGGCAGGAGAAACACGCGGAACGGAGGAAAATTAGAGGCGGCACAGAAAATTTTGGGGGAGTAGTTTTTCAGTTTTTTTTTTTTTAATTTCTTTTTTCAGAAAATTGAAAGATGGGAAAACGTTGAGCACGGGGGTAATGTAAGAATTTCTTTTAATAAATTTTAAATTTATTAAATATTTTAATGTGAGTTTCATAATAATAAATGCACATAGTCAATATATATATATATATATATATATCAATTTATTAATTGATGTTTTTTTATTATGTCTTTGATTGGAGCTGGTTGAGTGTTTGAGTACATTGATCGTTTTCGCTTTTCTTCGATTTTCATGCGAGGTATCTGAGTCGAACACTCTTGTTTGATAAATGTTGACATTTTGGCGATATTTGTGAGCGGTTGTTTGATTGCATCGACATCTCGGATGTATATGTGCGTCGCGTTGGCGTCGGCGCAATCGATGATCGTTAGATTTTGCAATATCTATTCGATCAATTTCAGCGTTACGAGCGCGGCGGTCGTTCATGATCGGATCATTTTGAATTTCATGGTCGTATTTTGAACCCGATTTGCAATGTCTTAGAAGTCCGTTCGGTTTGTGGGCTTGACTCGACTTGTGACACATATGTGGAGGTCAATAATATGTATGTATATGTGTACTCTATTTTAGGATTTAATAGAAGGGTTTTCATAAATATTAAAAAATGTACATTTTCATATATATGTATGTTTACAGAAGAATATGAATTCAAATATGTGAGTATACATATAAATATAGACACAAATGTGTGAAATTATGAGTTTTAAAATGATAGCATTAAGAGTTAATTTAATTTTTAAATATATTTTTTTTACACACTTTCTAGGTAAATGTCATTATTAAGTCAGGTATATAGTACATAGCTTTTAAATTTTAGCATGATAATTTTTGTTGGCTTATATTAGCCATGCATGATTTCACATAAACTTCTATTTGTCGTGTTATTGAAATTGCTATGTTGTTTTTTTATATTTAAGCAAAGTCATGAAAGAGGCTTTTGTGTTTTGAAAAAAAATATGATGTAATTACATCAAATATCAGATGAAGATATAAGCTTCTTCTAAAAGAAAACAAATTAACAAAATATACATACATGGAACATAATATGAGATTGTATTAAAAAATAATTAGCATATAATATTTAAAATTTGATTTTTTTTTTCCAACCTTGATTTTAATTGTATCTTCTTGAGTGGGGCAAGAAGATAGTACATAGCCCATGGTATAGTGCATATTATTTTAAACATGACATTAAATAATAAAAAAATTGAATAGAAATATAGATGAATATGAAAGAAGATGATTATTATAAGATGATTATTTAATGACTATGAAAGTTCAATAATGTAATTAAAACAAAATAATGTAATAAAATTCTTTTTGAGTTTTTTAGAAGCTACATTTTAAATTTATTAGAAAATTTGATGAATACATTTTGAATGTCAAGTAGCATTATTTATTTTTCTAATAATTTAACACTACTAATCATTTAATGTCTCAATTTTATTATAAAATTTAATACCTAATAGTTCATGTAGTATCTAATCCTAATTTAGAGAAAATAATATCAAACATATGATCATTACTTTCAAAACAAAAAAAAAACTCATATAAAAGTTTACAAGTAAATTAGTAAGTTAAAGTTAAACACTAAATTCTAGTTTAAAAAATAATAAAATAATAATATATGCATAATATTAATATTAATTTCAAACTTTTACCAAAATAACACACATTATGGGGGTGAAGCACAATGACTAATGCTCATAAATAACCCAAGTAACACACACATTTTATTGCAATGATGCAAATAGCATTGAAGGTGTGCTCCCCTAAGTCGTGTGCCATTGCACGTCCAATTTGATGCTGCTAACATGTTTGGTTGTGCTAGTCGTGCATAAATCAAACCTAAATAACATTAAGAACATTCAAAATGCATCACAAGACTAAGGACTATAGTTAAACTTTTCTCATGAAATATATCCAACATATCTTTTTACTATAATGATCACTCTATGGATGCTATACTTTTGTGGGTTAGAAAAATATTTGATTAAATTTACATGCATCATTTTGAAAATTCGATGCATTAACACATGTATGTATATGTGTACTTTATTTTAGGATTTAATAGAAGGATTTACATAAATATTTAAAAAAAGTACATTTTCATGAATACGTATGTTTAGAGAAAAATATTGATTCACATATATGAGTATACATATAGATATAGACACAAATATATGAAATTATGAATTTTAAAATGATAAACTTAGAGAGTTAATTTAATTTTTGTATGTATTTTCTTACACACTTTCTTAGGCACGTACCATTGTTACATGGCTTTTAAATTTTAGCATAACCTTCTCTGTTGGCTTAAAGTAGTCATGCAAGATTTCAAATAAACTTTTGTTTGTTGTCTTATTGAAATTGGAATGTTATTTTCTATGTTTAACCATTGTGATGAAAGAGGCTTTTATGTTCCAAAGAAAAATGATATTATTGCATCGAATATCAGATGAAGATAAGAGCTTCTTCTAAAATAAGGCAAGTTAACAAAATATACAAACATAAAAAGGAATATGAAATTGTAGTAAAAATAATTAACATATAATGTTTACTACTTTTTTTTTCTGACTTTGATTTTAACTATATCTTCTTGAGTGGGGCAAGAAGATTGTATATAGCCCATGGAATAGAGCATGTTATTTTATGACATTAAATAATAAAATTTCTGAATAAAAATGTAGATGAATATGAAAGACTACTTGACTAGAAGATGATTATTATAATGAAAATAATGAAAGTTCTGTTTTTATGTTTAACACCTCAAATAATAGATGAAATTAATGTCATAAATAAGAAAAAATTTTTGTGAGTTTTTGAGAAGCTATATTTTAAATTTATAAGAAAATTTGATAAACACATGTTCAATATCAAATAACATTATTTATTTTTCTTATCATTTAATGTCTCAAAGTCATTATAAAATTTAATATCTAATATTTAATATATTGCTTGATTCTAATCTAGAGAAAATAATATCAAACCTATAATCATTGATTTCTTAACAACAGCAACAACAAAATTCTATAAGTGTTTGTAGGTAAATTAGTAAGATAAAGTTAAACACTAAACCCTAGTTAAAATAAAACAATAATAATAATAATGCATAATATTAATATTAATTTTAAAATTTAATTAAAAATAATACATTATGGGGCAATCGATATGCACTATTGCTCATGAAAAATCTAAATAGTATATGTGATTTTATTGCAATGATGCAAATATCATTGGGGGTGTGCCTCTCAATGTCATATGCTATTGCACATGTCATTTGATGCTATTAACATGTCAGACAATGCCTACTGCAAAAACTTGCATAATTTTCATACTTATATTAATATGATCATCTACTTGGTTTCACATTGGGACATTCATCATTGAATCATTAGATACTAAAATTATTATTTGTTATTTGTAAAGAATTTGGTATATGATAATAGACAATAAATAAGAATTGCATGTTTCTTATTTATGAGATAACATTAATGGTAATTGAAAATGAACTTAATTGAAATTGCATACACACTTTACACATTAGCATTAGTCAATCCTTTGTAAGGCATCTTAACCTAATGGTTGAGAGGTTAGGCTTTTGACTAAGAGGTCTTGGGTTCAAGCTATATCACATATTTTGTGTGTGTGAGTTTGAAATTAATTTGGCTCAAATGTATCCTTGTGCATGTCATTTGAAGTTGCTAACATGTGAGAACATGCCTACCATAAACGCTCACATAATACTTATTTTTAGTCTTAATATTTTAGGTCATTTACTTGGTTTCACATTGGGTTATGCATTCATCTTTCCATTTATTAGACACTAAAATTAATTGTTGGTTCTTTGTAAAGAATTTGGTATATGTTAATAGGCAAAATAAAAAAAAGTATATGCTTCTTATGAGATTACAGTAATAGTGATTTAAAATGGGATGATTTGAAATTACATGTACTTTACTATAGACTAACATTAGTCAATCATGTGCAAGACACCTTATCTAATGGTTGAGAGCTTAAACTTTTAACTAAGAGGTCTTGGGTTCAAGCATTAGAAAAAATCAATCCTTTAAATACAATTTATTGTTTCGTGATTGGAAATGGATTGATGATGTGAATTATACTTACAAACACATCCTAAAGGACCATACTACTCACATGAGTGCATTTTCTTTTGTCTTTTTTGCTTTTAAAATTTTAGCATGATCGTCTCTATTGGCTTATATTAGTCATTCATGATTTCATGTAAATTTTTTTTTGTCTTCTTATTGGTATGATGTTTCCTATGTTTAAGCAAAGTCACATCAGAAGAACTACTAGTCACAGTGCATTTTCTTTAATCTTTTTGATTTTGAATTTTAGCATGATTGTCTCTATTGGCTTATATTAGTCATTCATGATTTCATGTAAATTTTTATTTGTTGTCTTATTGAAACTGGTATGATGTTTTCTATGTGTGGTGCTTATTTTTTTGTGTTTGGGTGTGTTTATGTGAGGGGACATCACGCAGATCCGTAGATGCACTCATTAGGGTGACCAGTATGACATTAATGAATAGTGTACTATCTCGAAAGATAGAAGTCACTACCCTATAATGGACATAATCACCTAATGAGGATTCCTAAGCCATGATAGGTCTTCGGATATACTAGAAATTTTTTCTCTACTTTACATGAAAAAGTAAAGCAAGGTTTATTTAAACCGGGTTCGTTAAGTTCCCTATAGAGGTAAGCCTATATAGGTAATTAAAACTTAAGGAAAATGAATCCCTTAAGAATACTCTTGATTAAAGTAGGCGATTGTTATCTCCAAATATTTCAAATATAGGACTATCAAAGGATTAGTTATATTTTTGAAAATTAAGTGGGGAAGATCAAAAAGGAAGAGTTCTTATCGAAACCAAGGGAGATGAGTAGGGAGTGCTCATGATACTAGGAAGCCTAGTGTGCACTCCAATCTATCTATGGTTGACCATTATACATTTGAATTTGAGAAGATTTATTTATTTGAGTTGAATTTTTATTAAAAATCTAGGACTTATAATTTCACAATTAGAAATGCAAGAGATGAGGATTTATGCTTGTAGAGGAAAATAAACGACT
Source organism: Cymbidium sinense (assembly GCA_021442155.1). Classification (NCBI taxonomy): domain Eukaryota; kingdom Viridiplantae; phylum Streptophyta; class Magnoliopsida; order Asparagales; family Orchidaceae; genus Cymbidium; species Cymbidium sinense. Next base: position 189,600,646 of record CM038218.1, on the reverse strand, counting down.
CATCCTAAATTTAGGGAGCTTTGAGGACCAAAAGCAACCTAAATTTAAGGCTAAAATGATATGATTTACCTCCATAAGAGATGATAAACCACCCAACTATTGGGCTTTTTATCGTTTAGAGTGGCAATCAGCTAACTCTTCATATGATTTAAATCCATGTAGACAAGTCATATGCTTTGCAAGATGATTAAGTTGTACTTAAAAAAAAACTAAGTCTTTAAACTCACTCTCTAAAAGACTAGATCATAAATAGCATGAGTCGAGATTTAAATCTAATGCAAATTTTGTTTAGTTTTATTTGATTTTTAGACCTTTTATTTTGATAATGGCTATATGATTTTGTATGCCTAAATATATGAGAAATTGGTTGTGGGATAAATCAAGAGAGAAAAAGGTGTCTTTTCATCAAAGCTCTTACATGCTAAGTCTTTATTCTCGCACGGATGGAAGCCCTATCTTAGCAAGTGGAAGAATATGATATGCATATTATACATTCATTCATCCTAAGGGGTTGCTAAAATTTTTATTATCTTGATTTAATTCCTAGGATTTTATGTGAGGTTATGATTTATTTTAAAATTTTAGTTATGAGTTGTTAATGGGATAGAAAATAAAATGCATAAAGATTGATAGGTGCAGGTAATAGAAGTTATTAAAGTGTGAGCACAATGATTAAGATTTAAAGGTGCAAACAATATAAGCTATTAATGTGGCAGTACAATGATTAGAAGACAGACGAGCAAGTTGGTTCAGAGCACCAGATAAAAGGTCAGTATGATATTTATAGGCAAATAGCATGGTGCTAGAAAACTGAGGATGAGGTTACAAGACTATGATCTAATTAGGCTACTGGAGATGGGCTAATGGGTTGATGTAGGGCAGATGGAGATAATATCGATGGGCTAATTTTGAGCAGGTAATGATAAACTAATAACTTATTGCTAAGTAAATAAATATCTATACAGAGAAGATAATAAAAAATTATCACATCTATTGCGATAAATGACTTTGACATACATATGGAGTCAAATATATTCAACATAACAAATAAGGTCCGATGGGCATTGATCATGATATCATATTAAAAGTAGTAAAGAGAAGAAAGAATAAAGTGCTAGGGTTTGGCAAAATAATGAACAAATTACTATTTTATTTGATTGTTTCTGCTGAAAGTAATAATAAACAAATATAACTTGAATAAGTTTGCATTTTAATTTATTGAGATTAATCATATAATTATTTTAAAAAATTGATCAGGTGATAACTTTCCATTTTAGTAATTTTTAGATTTGATAGTTTTGTAAATATTTAAAATATTTTTTTTTCATAAACACGTTAATAATAAATTTTTAAATTTATTTGGAAAATTTTTTAATTTTAAATTTTTGCATTAAAAATATTTAATATTTACTTAATTAAGATCATCATACATTTTAGAATTTTTTTTCTTTTTATTGTATTATATCTTTAACATTTTTTTGAAGCTTCAATAACATCATTTCTTTTTTTTTCCTTGTTTGATAATTAAATAAGAGTGAGTAATTCAGATATTTAGGCTCTATTGTTCAAACTGATAGTGAAATAGATGGAGATGTTATTAGTAGAATTTAAGTTGGATGGTTGAAGTGGGGAATTTTTATAAGATGGTGGTAAGACCTGCAATGTCTTATGTTGCAGAATGTTAGCCAATAAAGGAGAAGCATAAGACTAAGTTAAGTGTTACAGAGATGAGAATGCTCAGGTGGATGAGTGGCTTTACTCTTAGAGATAAAATGAAATGAGTTATGTTGGAAAAAAGAGTAGCTCAGTGAGATAAGATTAGGGAGAGTCGCCTTAGATGGTTTGACCACATAAAGCATCGATTAGATGGATGACCCGGGAGAGTAGATGCATTATATTATATGTTAAGAAAGGTAGAGGTAGACCTAAAAAGACTTAGTTAAGATATATAAAAAATGATCTTAGTATATTTGAACTAAATGAGAATTTGATACATAATATGACACAATAGAGACGAATGATTCATGTAGCAGACCCCACCTACTGGATTAAGGTTTGTTGTTGTTGTTGTTGTTTGGTAATTAAATAAAAAAAACTTAAATAAAAATATTCTTATTAGAATTTTTATTTAGATAAATTTTCAGAATTAAAAAAAAATATAATCTAAAACTTTGATAAATTATTAATATATTATATTAATCTGATTAAATTTTTGATGAATTATTAATATATTATATTAATCTGAAGAAAATTTGCTAATTTTAAAACTCATTTTAATTGATAAAATATCTAGGCATATTTTCAAAAAATAAAATAAAATAAAAGAAAATAAATAAATAAATAAATGAAATCTGGGCTGATTTCACAATCAAGTGACAAGACATAACATGATAGTAGCTATCAGCACTAAATACTTATGGGCATGCTTACGCATGCTGATAATTCCTGTCGGAACTCTTATATAATAATTAAAATCAGATTCTCTTTTTTTTTTTTTTATTATCTCCGAATTGAATTATAAATTAAAAATAAATATTTATTTTTTAAATGGCAGATTTTGAATGCTTTAATAGCTAAGTAATATACTCGACAACAGATATAAATTACCTTTCAAATTTCCTTAAAATTATTTTTAATAATATGTATAATAAAGATCAGTATACTAAAGTTTTTTGAAAGGAAGAGAATAATTGAGCATAGGTTACGATGTGATATAAAAATTTCTCATAATCAGTTTGATTTCATGCCAAGTAGATCTACTATGAATGCTATATATTTGTTAAGAGGTTTGATGGAGAAGTATAGATAAAGTAAGGAGGATCTATATATGATATTTATTGATTTAGAGAAAACTAATGATAAAGTTTCAAGAGATGTTATTTGGAGAATTCTAGAACAGAAATGAGTTAATATTTGTTATATTCAAGTAATTAAGGATATGTATATTGGAGTTGTTACTTGTGTCCAAACACAAGGAGGATTGACAAAATATTTTCTTATTTCAATTGAATTACATCAAGGATCAGCTTTAGCCCTTGTCTTTTTAGCATTAGTTATGGATGTTCTTACTAGGCATTTACAGGAATATGTACCTTGGTGTATGCCTTTTGCTGATGACATCCTTCTTGTTGATAAGACTAGAGAGGGAGTCCATGAGAACATGAATTATGGAGGTCAACATTAAAGTCTAAAGGTTTTCGTTTAATTAGATATAAAACTGAATATATGGTGTGTAATTTTAGTTGTAAAAATTCTAGTGGTAGTGTTGTGATATTAGGTGAACAAGTCATTAATAAGAGTGAGCAATTCAGATATTTAGGCTCTAATATCAAAATGATGGTGAAATAGATGGAGATGTTATTAGTAGAATTCAAGTTGGATGGTTGAAGTGGAGGAATGCATTTGTCGTGTGATAAAAGTTCCACTTAAACTTAAGGAAAATTTTATAAGATGGTGGTAGGACCTGCAATGACTTATGGTGTAGAATGTTGGCCAATAAAAGAGAAGCATAAGACTAAGTTAAGTGTTACAGAGATGAGGATGCTCAGGTGGATGAGTGACTTTACTCTTAGAGATAAAATGCGAAATGAGTATATTTGGGAAAAAGTTGGAGCTCAGTGGCGATAAGATTAGAGAGACGCCTTATATGGTTTGGCCATAAAGTGTGTCCGATGACCCGTTAGAGAGTAGATGCATTAGATTTTCTTATGTTTAGAAAGGGAGGTAGACCTTGGTTAAGATGTATAAAATGACCTTAGTATACTTGAATTAAATGAAAATTTGACACATAATATGACACAATGGAGACAAAGGATTCATGTGGCCGACCCCACTTAGTGGGATAAAGGCTTGTTGTTGTTATTGTATTCTGAAGTTTTTTGAAAGTTTATATAGTTTTTTTTTCAAGATTATTTGGTTATATATATATATATATATATATATATATTGTTCAGCATTCGAATATTTTTTAATCTATATAAAAATTTAATACATTGGAATTTTCTAGAATGTATGTTGTACTATTTTAATAAATTCCATTTATAATAATAATATTAATTAAATTCAGAATTTATTAATGTTGTGTGCTAAAACCATTCAGAGTAAAAGTTTTACTTTTAGTTTGAATCCACACACATAGGTATTTAAAGAGTGAACAATAAAACTCAAAATTTTACTGGAAAATCTCAAGAGGGAAAAACCACTGGCAAAAAAGTTTCCACTATGTATCTGTTTGAGTACAAGATCTTTCGATCACGGATTACAATTGTATATGAGAAAGGAAAAAATGTGATAACGATCGAGTTGTATAACGTTCTTTGTAGCGAAGATGGTGAAGCGCGGAGCAATCACCGTGGAAATCGAGAAACAATTCAATCACGAAACAATCACTTAGTAAATCGAGGGCAATCGGTAGAAGTCATCATGATGGAACCAACAGATTGGCGGCAATGATGAACGGCGGCGGTTGTGGCCGGCGCGTGGGTGGTTCGACCGTCCGTGGTGGCACGATTGTGCTTGGAGGATCTTTAGAGCTCTCTCTCTCTCTTGTTGGGCCTCCCTATGAGGAATGATGGCTATTTATAGATTGGAGGTGGCGTCGTAAATATATGCAAAATCCGAACCACTCCTCTCCATCGGACGACTCATGATGATTCTCTTGATCATATGATGTATTTTGTGTATTTGAATGCTCAAATGAAGTCGGAATTGTAAGATCTTTGGCTTGTTGGAACCGGCTCGTCGAGACGCTCGATTTGACTATAAACACTCCATATTTGAGGTTTTAAAATTTAATTGATGTCTCAAAGTTTCCAATGATATTTTAAGTCTTGATCTCGGCCAATTTTTGATTAGCTTGCTTTTCAAGATTCGCTCTTTTAGAGAATTTTCGTCATATCGATTTCCCCTATTTTGGATGATATTATCTCAATTATCAAAAA